>OY540817.1:14477099-15727099 GCA_961205875.1 Sialis fuliginosa
CAACGTTTGTTGTAAAATGATTTAAGCTGTCAAAAAATTAAAAATATACGAATAAATAATGTCGAATAAATATTTTTAAATAAAATTGTATAAAAATTCAATAGTTAACCAAAGGTAGACAGTTTATCTTAAAATTCTTTGATTATAAACTAACTTCAGTGAATTTAGTACGAGGAAGCAGTGTGCATTTACTTGGTGGGTGTTTTTTTTTGTAGTGATTTTTAAGTTGTTATTGGCTGTGGACTGACAAAAGATGTATTGTAGAGGAGATTGGGTAATTGTGCGCACCCTAATTAGCAACATCAACTAATGTAGCTTTTTTAAACTATATTATTACAATATAGAGAAAAATATGTAAAAAAATCATTTGTGGTTGTATATATGCAAATGGATTATTTTATTTTTTGCAATATAACTTCATTGTGGTTAAATATTCATCAAATAAGTTTTGACATAGTGAAAGTAAAGTAAGCAAAGTTTTTTACGAAATCACATTTATGTTACCTATAATAAATTCATCACAAGAATAAATCTTGTTTAAGTTTTCAACTAACTAAATATATTTTTCTATAAAAATAAGAGAACCGAAACAACTTTTAATCTAATAACCCAAGGATATTTGAAACTGAAATCAAATTATGATTTATTTCCATATCTTTTAATATAGTTACCAATATCTAAATTATATTAAAGTTTAAGTACTACTGTTGTACATGAAGCTGAAATATTACGTGTTGTAATTGAATCCCAGTCGTGCATTATTTACGAGTCTGGTGCACGTTGGCAAACTTTACGCTAATTACGTTGTGTTCGTCTTTTATAATTATAAGATCAAGCATGCAGTTGCACAAAAGTCTTGACTACGGTGTTAAGTTAACAAGATCTGACCTGTGACATTTGTTATATAATGTAGAGTTGGGTGAGTAATTTTTGCTCACGAATTGTATTTTTTACTCACATCCGATCTCAGTGCAAAAAAAACGGCATAGTGAAAAGTAAAAGTATATTTTTAGGTTTCCGTAGAAAACTAGGAAACCTAATAGTTTCGCCATGTCCGTCCGGCCTTAAAAAATTTAGTCGATTAAGATGTATTTTTGGACCCCCTTTCCATAGACTGAAAAATGAACTAACATTTTTTTTCACTTATCCCATTAAGTGGGGTGTCATTAGATAGGTCTCTTAAAATACAACAAAAAATGTTAAATGATCTTTTGATTTCAACGCTTCAGTGACAATATATTTGTATTTAAATGTCGTTATCAGAGCGTCCCCCCTCTATCTATTCAAAAAATCTGAAAAAAATCCGAATGTAGCTTTTAATTAGTACTTTCACTGAAAATTATAACGGACGCTGTCAAAATTATTTTGGACCCCCTCCCATAGACTGAAAATTTTACTATATTTAAATCTTTAACATTTTGTATTTATCAAATTCTTGTTTTCCTCCAAGTTTCGTTGTGACTATTTGTATTATACGTAATTAAAAAATCCTTAAATATACACAAAAAATTAAATACTACCAATCCTAGACAATTCCATGACAACAAATCTCCTTAAATCCTTACATAACACGAAGTCGTGGGGAAAGTGCTAGTTTTAAAATAAAACAGTAAATTACGAATAACTCTTCAAAATCCTTTTTTCAAGGAGCTCCACAAGATTTATTAAACATAATTCACTCGTCCATATAAAATTTCAAAAAGAGAATAAAAAAAATCCCATAGCATATTCAATGATCTCAACGCGAAGAAACGATTTTATTGTAAATGTCAACTTAAGCCGGACTTAAGAAGGATCTGTCATCACGGAGCTTCTCCGAAGCGCCGCTAGAGCGCTGCCACCCACTGATTCCTCGCGCTGCCGATAGGTGTCGGCTAATCTATATCGCTCCCCGGAGCATTGCACTCGTCTTTAACCCACTTTCTCGTCTCCCCTTCACATAGGTGTTCCACTATTTAATCTGTGAGGTTAGGCGATTTATTTCAATAACTCTACAAATGAAATTGAGCGCCATTATACAAATGGCACACATTTGTTTTCACAGTAGGTAGTTTACCTTTTGTTATCTATGTCTTTTGTTTATTGTTTTTTGTTATTTATTGATACATCTTAGTTTTGTTGATTTTGTTGTTTCCGTTAAACCCGAATATACAGAGTTGTATACAGTGTATTTCAAGTTGATTGAGCAATAGAAAATTTAACATTGGGTGAATTAGAAGTGTTGTAATAGTGACCTAATTGTAATAAACTAATTAGCAAATTTTAAATTAATCACTTTTGTTTTGTTTTCAACTAGAATTATAAAAAAAAGATTATTATAATTTTATCTAGAATGCTTAATTTCATTATTTTATTCTTTATTAGCGCATTGGATCCGGTAATACCCGGGTTAAAATCCACAAAATCATTGCGAAATATTCAACTTGCACACAACACACCGATGAAATTTACACAAAATATCTACAAATTATATACCTAAACCTAACCTATCCATTAGAAAATACCGGAGTAAAATCCGTTCAGGAGTTACTAAGAAAATCATGTAAGCTTATATTTTCAAACTCCCAGGAAATTTGTACGAAAAAAATAGGTTAGTAACATAATATTAATTATAATTAATTTCGATATTTTACTTTTCTTAGAAGTAAAATGTTTTATTATATTTAAATTTCAAAATATTTAATTGATCATAATGACAAAAATTAATAAAATTAGAATTATGTGTTCCATGGCTAAATATCTTGGTTGCTATGTGAAATAGCGGGTTGTTTTTCCCCCTAAAACCCCATCTCGTGGTATTTTTCTCGCCGAGTCTAATGAAACTAATTACAACCCTACATACGTGACAGGGGATGAACTATTAACTCTCGTACTAAGCCGGATCGTGTCCGTTAGCTATTAAATATAAGAAAATCAACAAAACAAAAAACAAATTCTAATTGTATGTTACATATTACAGAAACTTATATTTTTTTGTTAAATGTAAATACACATTTTTTTAAGTTGCCTCCTTGTCAAAGGATAGACATTTCATACAAATAACCTATACGAAATTTAACAATAAAGCATTATCAACTCAGCTTCATTAATTAAAATTGATTAATTAATTAACAAAATTTTCTACAAAGTATGAAATAATAATTATTTGAGTTGTATGGAATTAAACAAAAACGTACTAAAAGCCGATTCTGTGCCGAAACACAATGGCGACGAAAGTGGTTTTGTTACCGGGTGCGCCATTGTTCCAGAACATATTCCCACTTATTAGTAGCCGGATAAAAACATGTTAAATGTGTTAACCGTGTTCTGATAATTTATGGAAGGGTTGAATTTTTGTGAATTTGTGATTTTAAATGGTAAAGGTTTGTTTCCTTTAGAAGGAACTTTAATGTGGATAGAAAGTTTATTCGTCACTAAACAAAATACGAACAATTTTCACAGAGTAACTTTAAAAACCGGAAAATGTATTTATGACTTATACAAGTTGATTTATAAAAGTATAAGACAAAAAAATGTTCTCCGATTACAAAATTTTAAATTGATTTATCCGTTTCACGTCAAGACAAACACTTTTCGTTCCGTGTCTGTCTGTCTGTCCGTATGTCCGTCCGTCCGTCCGTCTGTCCCCTGAATCCTTGTCACACGCATAACTCATGAACCACTGAACCGATATTATTGAAATTCAGTCGGATGGTTGGGTCTGGTTTGAGGACGGTCCCATTTCAAAATCATCAAAATCGTGTGTAAGGGGGAGGGGTGACATTCCAAAATATTTATTTTTTCAAGATATCTCAAGAACTACACATTTAACGTGAAAATTTTATAGAATCTTTTTTGTAGAGCATTAAATTTCCTATAATATGGGTCTACAACGTTTGTTGTAAAATATTCCCTTACAAAGATTTATCTCAATTTATTTTAAAAATTCGTGTTTTGTTTTTCTGAATTGACATGTCAAAAAATTAAAAATATACGAAAAAAGAATCAGGTGTGTCTTGAGAAAAATTTCGAACTAATATTTTTTAGTAAAATTGTATAAAAATTAAATGGTTAACCAATTCCAGGCAATTTATCTCAACATTATCGGTTTTTATTTAAATTGTTCAATAATTAACTACCTTTGAATTTAGCACGAGGAAGCACTGTGCATTTACTTGGCAGATGTTTTTTTGTAATATCTCTGAACCCTGAACAATTTGTTTTAAAAAATCGTCATTTAAAAAAAAATTATATTTACTTTGATATATTAAATGTTTGCATAAATTTAGTTTACATTTAGAACATACACTTATTATTCTGGGTACTACTTAAACAGCATATCGTATGCATGAACAGTTAAACTTATGGTGTAAGTGTAATTTAACTAGTTGCATCTTTTGTGTATTTATCAGTAACGCCCATGTATCAATATCAAGAGTCTGCTGTAAATCATTGCAACTCCAATATGTTCTCTATTGCTACACAGGACGATATATTGGTCTAGTATAAACGGTAAGTTGTACATCAAATGTGTACCAGGGTAGAATACAGACTGGCTCTCTTATTAAAAAGAAAAGAAACAGTAAGTAGTGCTCTCTAACTTATTTATGTTTGTCAATATATGTTTGTATCATTTCTATTAATCTTATGAAGGTTATATGAAAACTGTAGAACTATTTATAGAAATATAAATGAAATTTTTTATTTAATCTTTACACTGGGGTCCATCAGACCAGAAAATATAAAATAAAAAAATAAATACAACGGCCAAGTGCGTGTTTGGCATGCACATGATAGGGTTCCGTAGTCATTCTCATTACGATTTATAAAAAAATAGTTATTTTAAAAATTTTCATAAACTATTCTTGCTACAGTGTTCGTTGTATATTTCATTGAAAGTACTAATTAAAAGCTATATTCTGGAATTTTTATAGATTTTTTGCATCAATAGTTTAGAAATTAGAAGGGAGGACATTCTGGAAAGCAAATATATCGTGACTGAAGGGTTAAAATCAAAAGATCATATGACTTTTTTTATTGTATTTTAGGAGACTTATCTAAAAAACACCTCACATGGGGTAGAGATAATAAAGTGAGAGTGGGGTTAAAAATATTTTTGATTTTTTGAATCCATAATTTAGAAATTAGAGAGGGGGGACGCTCTGACAACGATTACTTTACGTTTGATTAAATTAATATCCCCGAGTTACACCGGGTTCGCTAGTACATATATATGTATATAGTAAAGTATAGTATAATATAGTAGTAGATTTTTTGTTAGGTTTTATTAACTTTCACGGCCATTTATCATCTGATAAAGTGATTAAATTGACTTTTAAGATACTTTGTTGAAGTAGTTTTCAGAAAAAATGGATAATTTTTCACCGAATTAATAAAATACCAGGTAACTAAAAAAAATGTTATAAAAAAGAAGTAAAATCAGGATGAATAAACAAGATGTTATATTTACCGCGAATAATTTGCATGAAATGTCATTTGTGATATAAGGCTTTGATGTCGATGAAAAACTCAGATATTTTATATTACTCGTGAAAGAATCACTTTGAGATTTTTAACATAGTCTTTCTTCTTCGTCTCGGGCTTTTATTAATCAAAAAGTCCTCGCGGTTTCTGCGATTATTTCTGGATCGTTATTTTGAATGGTTTCTCAGGTTTTTGTGTGAAAACTGGAAGTAGTTACAATAAGATTTAAGAAATAAGAAAAATAAGACGAAAAATATTTACCTACAACAAAAAATGTATACATAGTTTTATCAGTGTGGTTGTTTAAGACAGTTTTAATGAAATTGTGGATTTTAATTAAATAAATAATTTAGAATAAAATGAAAAGGACATAAAATTTTTTTGAGATTTAAGATTTAAATAAAACATTTGACAAAAAAAGGGTTACAGGCAGATGTACGGAATTTAACCTTATTAAAGTACAAATGTAATATATTATTTGCTTTTTTTAATACCTACAGATTAGGATTTAGTTAGTTAAACAGGCTGATTTTCAACTAGTGTAAAAAAAATTTACAGTAGATCGAGAATATTATTTTAAGCAAAAAACTTCATATAAAGATATATCCGGAAATTCTTCGTGAGGGAACTACAGCCTTCCAATAATGTTTCCCAAAAATTAGTGTTTATTTAATATCTAGATAACACAGTTATATTTATATTAACTTTTTAATCTTAGAACAAGAATATAAGCTTATTTTGTGTAAATTAAAGAATTTATATGAAGTTAAATTCTGTAATACTTTCTTTTTATCGATATTTTTCAAAAACAGCTGATCCTATGATAAATGGACAAAGTATATTTTTGTGTTTATTTTGCGTCATATAATCTTCTACAAGAACTCAACTTGGGTAAAAATTAAATAACAAAAAAATAACAAAAAATTATGCGGGTCTACTGGCCACATCGACCCCTGGTGTAAATTATTATTTTTTGATACTGGAAATCGATAAAAACTTATTAATAATAAACCAGTGATTGAATTTCATAACTGTATCATAATGGGTTTTCTAAATATTAAATAAACACTAATTTTGGGCTAAATTTTTGGAAGGCTGTAACGAAGATATTATGAATTTTTTTGCTTAAAATGACATCCTTGATCTACTACTATTTTTTTATACTAGTTGTAAATCAGCCTATATAATAAAGTTTTCTTGATAATTAAGAATTTAATATACATATTTTTTTAAATTTAGGTACCCCGAATTTAAAAAAAAGTTTTAGAAACATAATTGTTTGTATTCAAATCGAATTTATAAAATGAAAATTTTTATTAAATCAATCATAAAACCACAAAAAATGGGTTTCTGATTATTGCAATTTTATTCATTTTGCTTATTCCTGCAATTTTTTCGGGCGAAATTGAAATCTTTTGGCTTCATTGGACACTCGTTTGCTGAAATTGGCAGACCAAAGAGATTTATATTTTCTATTTTATGTAAGATCAATTCAGTGATCTTAACAACATGCATCATCATTAAAATAAATGACGTGAAATATTTGCTTCATGTAAGAAAGTAAAATATTTGATGGTGGACATAAACATATTCATATTTTTTGAAAATAGCGTACAAAGCTTTAAAAAATAAATAAATATGCAAAAAGCACTCGGTTGGTTCATATACAAGTAAGTATATGCACATATGTATATGTATGTGTAACTATCTATATAAATACGCATGCATACCACGGGCGTAGCTATTATAAAGTAAATTTCGTAAGTATGTAACACTGAACTTTTTTTTACTAAAGAGTGTTCCTGGGTATATCTAATTGTAAGATGATTTTAATAATAAAATAATACATTTTTTATTCTATCATATTATAATCATATTAATAAAAAAATCTTTGTATTAAATTAGTAATTCAATGCACCTTTTATTCTTTGCAAAAGTGTCTAAAAGTTGACACTTTAGGAGATAGAAATAAAAATAAATATAAATATAAAAATTTTGAAAGACCACCGAAGTAGAATTTTTTTTTAGTAGATTGCGCCCTTTACATATTTTAATCAGCACACTTTGAACTATTATTTCCACAAAAATTTCAATCAAAAGATAAATTTCGACAAAAAGTGAATGTTTTGACATCCTCTACAACTCCTGAAAATTTGTCGGTATGTTTACGAGATACCCTGTATATATTCCACAAATATAATAAAAACCATCTGGATTGTTTAAAGGTTTAAACAAAGTCTCCATTTCATAATCAAATCGAAATTAATTGTGAGTGATGTAAAACAAGGGCTGCAGTTTGAAGACTGCTGCTTAATGTATTAATTTTAAGTACAAACTTCTTTCGGTATATAACTAACTTAACTTTACTCGCAATTACGACCGGAAAAAATAAATAGTGTTAGGTTAGGTTAGGTTAAATAGTGTTATTATTGCAATTTACTTTTTTTTTATCGTTTGTGCTCCTGAAATAATTCGTTAAAAATAAAAATTGAATAGAAAAAATAATAATAAAATTAGAAACGTATATTTTAATGATCTCACTACGCCACTGGTTGACACACACACATATGAAAGCACATAAATGTACATTATATATGTAGAGTGCATTCAGCTTGTGTGAAATATTAAAACGTAACCTATTATAACCTCTCTTTCATCGCTATCGCCGTGTTTATATGTTCACGCCATTTTCCCGTTGACAAAATGGCGGTACACATAATTCGACACTCGTCCCATCTGCAGAGTGCAATAAAGAACCGCGCGATGACGTCATAAAAACGGTACCTACGTTTTATTTTCCTTTGCTTTGAAGTTCCCAGCCGAACCCCAGGTGTGCCGGAAAGATTTTATATAAATGAGTACTTCTCAATAGACAATCACCATATTGAAGTAATGCTGCTCTAAAATGTTTACTCTGTAACAATAATGTATTATAATCAGTGGCGTACAATGCAGGTTCACTTTGAGTGCGCAAACACGTTTTCTGCAATTACATCACTAATTAATAAGTAGGGTCGAGCGGGGTAAATATGAAACACCAAAAAAATGGGATAAAAGTGAAACAAGCTTGCAACTAAAAAACTAATTTGTTTATGGGAGAATTATAAAAACTGACATCATCATTAAAGGTTTGTTAAAGCGACCTGTAAATATGAATCGCCTAATAAGTGATCTGTACAAAACTCCTACAGATTTCCCTGTTAGTCGATGTCAAAACGTGTGAATTAAATTTTAATTCTTTGCACATAACTTTCTGTATAGCTCAGATATTAATTAAAGTTACAATTTCACATTGACATGTCACAAAGAACATAAGTCAAAGTTGCCTTTGTAGCTTTTCTTTTAATTTTTCGAGAAATATTTTCCATTAAAGGCCTGTTTCACTTTTTCCCTTACCTGTTTCACTTTTTCCCAAATTAGAGGTTAAAAATGAAACACACTTTTTTCATTTTTAAAGTCCGTGTTGTATCGTACAGTTCAAATGACGTAAATATTTAAAATGGTTATTCATAAGCGCATCTAGTAGAAAATTTAAAGTATGAATTTGTATTGTTAACTGTTATGTCTTAATATTTATGTTTATATATGCACGTTCGTTTTAGATAAGGTAACAATGAAAAAAACAGTTTATTTTTATATTCACTATTTTAATGATATTAATCCTGTTTAACACAACATGTGACAGCTGATGCGCTTGCCGACACAATACACAGCAGAGTGGCGGGACTGCGCATGCACACCCGGCTGAGGCATGGTCTGAGAACAGAATTGCCAACTGTGGCATTTCAAATATCCAACAGTCACCCCCGCTGTTGCATGCGCACTTCCGCACCCTGATACATGGCATTATAACTTCAAAATTTTACATTTTACATTTTACAAAATTTTACATTTTACATTTTACAAAATTTAACATTTTACAACATTTTACATTAACACGCTAGGTTGCATCTACTTCGTAGATTGTACCTGTGTGTTGAGGACTGCTCTGTTTGTGGGACGTCGTGCACCTCAGCTGATGATGTGTCGCCCGGTATATCTATTGTACAGGGTGATTTTAATATTTTTGGTACGTATCTTTCCTCGTGTACCTCTCCACATGCTATCAGCTGATTTGCATGGCGTTTCCACAACTTGTCTCCTACTTGTACTAAATAATATCGATACCCTATTTTTTTTTTTATACGACCCCTGGTCCACGACACTTTTCCGGCCACACTATAATCTTTGGCCATTACGTCAGCATTATTTGATAATATCCTCTTACCTCCCCCATAATAATGTTTTTGGTTGGTTTGAGATTTATCAACATTTTTTTGTGCTGTACGTATGTTATCATTTAGTGTGCTTTTCTTTAAGCTATCTAACCTAACCCTTAATTTGCGGCCTATCAATAGTTGCGCAGGTGACGTACCGGTAGCGCTATGTATTGAGTTGCGATAATCCAATAAAAAATTTTGTATATATTTGTTGAGATTATTATCTCTAATACCATGTAGGGCTTTTTTCAAAGCATTTTTAATTATTTTTACACCACTCTCAGCTTGACCGTTTGCAGCGGGAAATCCCACTGGACTAGTAATGTGTTCAATATTATTATTTTTTAAGAAATTTTGAAATTTTTCAGAAATAAATGTTTTTCCGTTATCTGAAACAATTTGAATCGGCAACCCCCATCTAGCAAATACTGCTCTTAGAACTTCAATGGTTCTTTCGGCTGTAATAGATTTTTGCATATCTATGCACTCCAGCCATTTACTGTGCGCGTCAACAATTACTAAGAAAAAATTTGATGCAAACTGTCCGAAATCAATATGTAATCGTTTCCATGGCTCTGTTGGCCAGGGCCATGTTATTAATTTACTTTTGGTCGGGCTACTCCGAAAATTTAAGCATTGATCACATGTATTTGCTAGGTTTTCGATTTGCCTATCTATACCTGGGAACCAAATATAGCTACGTGCTGTATTTTTCATTTTAACTATCCCCAAGTGCGTTTTGTGTAGTTCTCCGAGAACTGTTTTATATAATGCACGTGGAACCACCAATCGGTATCCCCAAAATATACAACCTGACTCTAGTGAAAGCTCATTTTTTCTATTAAAAAATGGTTTAATTTCTACGTTATTGCATACTGCAGGCCACCCTGATTTAATATTTTGTACCACTTGTTGCAAAATTAAATCATTATTAGTTTCTACTTTAAATTGTTCTATAGTTATTGGTAATTCATCGTTCTCGTTAACATAATTTAAATATATATTTTCTGGTAGGTCATCCTCATTTTTTGTAACATCCATTGTAGGTGCTCGCGAGAAATAATCGGCAATATTATTTTTCGTGTTTACATATTCTATATCGAAGTTATAACCTGATAACATTAACGCGTATCTTTGTAGTCTGTTAGCTGCCATTACCGGAATACCCTTTTTAGGCCCGAAACCATTTCTTTGTTTCATTTTAGAACCAATGCGGAACTAAAGCCAATAATTGTGCAGGTGACAGTCAATGGCAGGGTAATAGATGCTGAAATAGATAGCGGTTCATCAATCTCAGCTATGGCCTTGCAGACCTTCGAAAAACATTTTTCGGACTGCAGGTTGGAAGGAACAAAGGTCCATTTCACTAATTATAATGGTGGTAAAATCAATCCGATTGGATTATGTAAGTTCAATATTTATTTTAATAATCAAAATAAAATGTTAGATGTTTATATAATTAAAAACGGGGGACCACCAATATTAGGTAGAAATTTTATGCATACTTTTGATTTGGTAGTGCAGTCAAATGAACTACACTATATTAAGGGTGAAAGCGATATGGAAAACTTAATGGTAGAATTTGGGGAGGTCTTTCGGGAGGAATTAGGAACGTTTAAACCGTTTAAAGTTGCTCTTAAATTGAAAGAAGACGCGGTACCAAAATTTTGCAAACCGAGACCAATACCATTAGCTATAAAAAATAAAGTCGAAAGCGAAATTGACAAGTTAGTTAAAATGGGGGTGTTAGTACCCGTGGAATGTAGTGAGTGGGGGACACCGATAGTTCCCATATTAAAAAAGAATGGGGAGGTGCGTATCTGTGGCGATTTTAAAATAACAGTAAATCAAAATTTGGTGGTTGATCAGTACCCATTACCGCGCATTGAAGATTTGTTTGCGGAACTACATGACGGCAAAGAATTTTCCAAAATAGATCTGTCAATGGCGTATCAGCAGTTAGTTTTGTCGGAAGAATCTAGCAAAATTACGTGTGTGTCAACCACAAAGGGACTATTTCGTTATACGCGACTAGTTTACGGGTTAGCCTCTGCACCAGCTATTTTTCAAAGAACGATGGATGCATTATTCACGGGCATTCCGGGGGTCAAGGTCTTTTTAGATGATATTTTAATTTCTGCGAAGAATCGAAAATTACATATTGAACGTCTACGTACGGTTTTATCACGATTGAAAAATGCTGGTTTAAGAGTGCGTAAGGATAAATGTGAATTTTTTGCAAAGTCAATTGAGTACCTAGGACACAGGATTGACAAAGAAGGGTTGCATCCGTTACCAGACAGACTGCGAATTATTAAAAGTTTAGCAGCGCCAAAGTCCGTTAGCGAATTACAAAGTTTTTTAGGGGTTGTTAATCATTATAGGAACTTTATACCTAAAGCTAGTTTAATTTGTGCTCCGTTGTATAAATTATTAAAAAAAGAGTCTATTTTTGAATGGGACTTGGAGCAAGAACAAGCGTTTGAGGAAATTAAAGCCGCGTTATCGTCAGATAATGTATTAGCTCATTATAACCCTGAATTACCAGTAAAATTGATAGTCGACGCAGCGGCCCAAGGCCTCGCTGCAGTTTTGGTTCACATTTACCCTTCAGGGATTGAACGTCCAATTTCTTTTGCATCTCGATGTTTATTACCTAGTGAAAAAAATTATGCACAAATAAGTCTGGAAGCAGCAGCTATCCCATCCTCGTCGCCAATTGTTATGTCTTAATATTTATGTTTATATATGCACGTTCGTTTTAGATAAGGTAACAATGAAAAAAACAGTTTATTTTTATATTCACTATTTTAATGATATTAATCCTGTTTAACACAACATGTGACAGCTGATGCGCTTGCCGACACAATACACAGCAGAGTGGCGGGACTGCGCATGCACACCCGGCTGAGGCATGGTCTGAGAACAGAATTGCCAACTGTGGCATTTCAAATATCCAACATTAACTATCAAAATATGGAATATTTGTATTTTGTTTCACTTTTACCCCAGTTGCCCTACTCGTATACTACTAAAATAAACTACCACCAGAATTTTTTGTACATTATTACCTGAATACCTACAGAAACTGTTGGTAAACTTGATATAAAATTAATTAATGAAATTAACGTATCTATGTTTGTGTTTTTATTTAAAATGAAGTAACTTTATAAGCTCCGCTATAGAAAAAGATATAATATTTTGGAATCTGTTGTAAGTGATTCTGACCTTCTGAAGCCCATAGTACCTAACTACGGAGAATTTAACAAAATGTATTGTTAAGTTGAAAACAAACAATACAATGAACGCATGTACTATATAAAGTTTTATGAAAATTGCTTTAATGCAAAATATAATAATTAATAAATAAACTTTTCTTATAATAATTTTAAATAAGTACTCACTAATACTGTTGCGGTATCTTACTAAAATGTTTAAATACGAATTGTTTTAAAAACACCGTGTTGTTGTTTTGTCTTTTTGGTCTAAACATAGCATCAAGATCATTGCGGAAGCCTTATAGCTTACAACCGGTAGTGTTCATATTGAAATACATTGACATGCAGAACATCCAGTTTATGTAAAGGTGTTTCAAATTCGGATCGAGTTCATTACTTAAATGAAAAGAAATTGGCACCCATAGCAACTTTTTATGTTTGATTAAATAAATTTGAATGAACCTTCTCGGTCCGGGTTTCACCGACTCTCTCGTCATGAATATTTAATAGTTTTATTTTGTTACAAATGAAAAAGGAAGACTTTTCTAAATAATTCTTTATTGTCTCAACGCTTTACGATTATTTAGCATTGCCGGCAAAAGTTACTGCCAAATAAAATGTATTTTTTATTTGGATATACAGGCTGGCAAAAAGTTCTTGAACTTTATAAAACATTTCGTCGCTAAAAGTAAATAAATGAAATAATAAGCAATTTATATTTAGTACGCTTTGTAGTGATTCTTTTTTCTTAAGTCTATGTTTTATCGTTTATTTTTTAACTATTTATAAATCAGAAGACAAAACTATTAACTCCAAAAATTGTAGAAAAAATTGAATACCTCATTTGCAAAATTAATTATAGTAAATCGTATTAATATTATAAGGTCACAATATAAATCAAATTGTAGCTCACACTTAAATCTTAATTCATAATAAATATTTTTCTCTTCGCTAACCTTTCAAGTCTTAAAACTGAAAGAAATGGGAGTTGCACATCTTAAAACAGCGTAATTTACTGCTGAAATTGATTATAAAAAATTATGTACATGTATCTACATATACAACTATACTATAAATATTTAAAAAAAATTCTATTTATTTCATCTAAGCAAAACAAAAAAAAATATCAAATGTTCTAATTCTAAAATAATTCTCCAAGCTTTATTAGCCTAAAATAAACATTTTTTGTTTCTTGTACTATTTCCTTAAAGTTGATGATTTCTGAGTAAAATATTCTTGTAAGTTCAAAATCTTTTCAGTGTTTTTTTTACGAAGAATAAGATTACTAATTAAAAGTTTCTTAAAAAAATAATGTTAACCTTCTAATATCCTTGAAGTCCACGCAAAAATAAAAATTAAATTTTACCGTTCGATTATCCCCTCACAGCCAAATTTTTGTTTCAAATATGCGATGGTTCTGAAATAAAAATCTGTAACATTTTAAATACCCCACCCTGTATATAAAAAATATATACCTTTTTTAGAATTGTTCAACTGGCTAATTGTTTCAATTTTATTATCTCAAAAGAACGGCATCATATTATCGTAACTTTTATCCGACGGATTATAGTATATTGTATCTATGTACAAAAGTTTGGAACCATTGAAAAAGTTTTTGTTAGGAATGTGACAAATACTATCTATTGAGGAATGGCGAAATATAATTGAAAACTTTACCAAACGTTTGAAGCTCTTGTATCAAAAGATTATTTATTGTTAGAAATAGAAAAAGAAGCTTAGTTGTTATTACAGTTATTTAACCTAACAGATAAATAAATAATCAAATATTTTGTTGAATGTAAATATTAGGTTCTTAGGTTAATTTACCTTGGGCACTATAACAAAATTTAATCTGCCTATTTGAGGATTTATCACTTGTGTTTTAATTAAGACGATGGTAAGGGATGTTAAGGAGCTCCGTATCCGAAACCGAAACTGCCGGATATCGGAAATATTTTTAATTTCCGAAACTGATTCTGAAGGGAAATTTATTTATTTGTATTTTAACAAATTTAAAACATAACTAGTATATATAAAATATTTATCCTAAGACATCTTTGACATCCTGTATTTTCAAGGATTTTTTATTTATGCACGAGTTTTAAGTTTCTTTTGTGTATATTTATTTTATGTTAATTTAATTTTATTATTTATTCCATTCTTCACAATTGCTCTGAAGCTAGTCGTGAAATAACAACGTTTCTAATAAAAAAGATTTCATTTGAAAACTTTTTTGTTGAGATATTTAGTAACTCATTTTTTGTAAAAAAGAAACTTATCCTTAGATGGTTAACTCCATTGTTTGCTGGTTTTGTAATTTTAATACTAAAGTAATTTTTTAGTGCTTTTCAAAAAAATATATATATAAACATACAATATGGATAGGTATTAAGTAATTATTTTTTCGTGTAATTTTGGTATTTAAATAAAAGCATGTTATAAAAAATGATTTTATTTTTATTTTTCTAATTTAATACCACAAATTAAATACACGAATTTTATGAAATTGAATAAGTATTAGGTAAAAATTCGAAAAAAGATGAGCATAAAATTTTATTGATATTATGGTTTAGGTTTAAGAAGTTTTTATCCACATTTTTAAAACATTGATTATGTCAACTCCATGTTTAAGAGTTAAAATTTCAAATATTGGTATTGGTGGTTCTAAAAGTATTTTACAAAAATAGTTATAAATATTTAATAAGAAAGTTATGAGTATTTCAAAACCAATATATCTAATTTGACACTGTTTTACATACAACATATAACAAACAAAGTTCCCTTGTTTTAACAAACAAACTTCTTTATTGTTGAAAAGTTAAAATGAAATTATAATTGGCAAACTCTTCTATATTCGCTTAATAACTTTGTTGCAAAATGATTAATGAACCATATTAATTATTTACTCAAAATCTTCAATACCAAATTTCAATTACGTCTAAATAAACACAAAGTTTATAATTAATGTTTATAAATAATAATCATCGGAAAACATTTCATAAATTAAAAATCATTTATGAAACTAATTTCCAATACCTGTACCGGGTGGTTAAAAAAAAGTATCTTGGCTAAATCTTTAGTACTCTGGAACTTTAATAATTAAGTAATAGTTTTAAGTAAATCAAATCAAAAACAACGGAATTACAATTGTTTTATGAGTTCATATAATTGAAAAATTAGCCTTGTGATTATTTAAAACGTTCATGTACCAAAAATGATAATTATTTTAGATCAGTTCGTACTAATGTTACATTAAATAGCAAAACTATTTTTGGCTTCTAAAGATTTCTGTAATAAAATAATGTAAACGGTAGATATTTAAATTATAGGACAAAAAACTTAGAATCTAGACAAAAATTGATTAATTATATTATTACTAGCGTACGGGAGTTAATATTTCACCCCCTATCATGGAGGGTTGTAATTGTTGTTTTAGCTAACCTGGCAAACGTTGTTCTGCCTAACAATAATTTGTTTGAAAATGAGACCATAAATACACATTCTCGTAAATATCTCGACTCCAGTGCCACCTACCGGGTTCATTTTTTGTAAAAATGTTTCTTTCTACGTAAATATCATATATTTTGAATATGAGCCAAATTGGAAGCCAAAAAAAGAAAAACCTACCGGAGCACCAAACGAACATATGGTAAGAATATGGCTTCGATACGTCCAGTGGTTTAGACCTGATGATCTCATATACAAAAAAACAACGTTTTGATATATTTTTTATATGGAAAAAATACAAATATTTCTACCCCAGCGCCATCTACCGGGTCCAATAAATCTATAAACTTATCGGAGCACCAAAAGAACATTTTAGGCCCAATGAGATCACTTACATACGCACCAAAATTGTTATATATGATTTAGTAAAGGTACGCAGTTACCAAATAAATAAGAGGATATTTTTTTATGTAGAAAAAATAAATTATTCAATGATCTGTAAGTATAATAAGAGCAAAAAAAAATATTTTAATGATTGATTCAATTACATATTCACATCTCATAGACTTATTGGATTATTTCTAAAAAAGTGAAAAACTATTTATGAACTTTGTGTAAGAAGTTTAAAGTTCAGTAACATATTAGAAAAAATGAAGTTTAAATCTTCTACAAAGTTTACAAAAAAAATCACAACTTATGTTTGCAAAATAAACGAATTTTCAGTTTATGAAAAGTATTGGAAAGTAGAGATTTTAATGGAAATTCATTCAGCCTTCATAGACTTATAGGATTATAAACAAACAAACTAACAACAAATACAATCTTTCTGTTTCATCGTTTATGTGTAACAAAATTATAAATAAAAATAAAAATAACATTTTAATGCTAAAGCAGCACGCGTTCAAGTGACATTAAAAGATTTTGTCTACAATATTTTAAGCCCGGTCATGCACCTTGAAAATGTTTATAAAAAATAATCCATTATATCTAAAGAATAGATAAATGAATATTTAATATGTTAAAAGCACTTTGGAAAGTAGAGATTTCAATTTTAAAAATATATTTTTTACCATAATAGCATCGTTCTTTTTCTACGAAAAAGTTATATGTTAACATAACAAATTGTGTTTAATGTTGAATAAATCTGCGAAAAACATCAAAATGAATTTTAAAGCTGAAAATCTAATGTGCCAATTGAACATTTTTCTAAAACAATTTTTAACCCAACACAAGTTGTTTATAAATATTTTACTGTGGAATTTGAATATATTTTCAATCTGTGAAAATCATTAGAAAACAGAAATTCCAATCATTAAAATGCTTTTTATAGGTACTAAAATTTTAACCATAAATTCTTCTTAAACCTCAAATATTTTTATGAATATAATAAAACTAAATACTTAACTAAATATGCAAAGTAAATAAATATTCGAAAAATGTTTTTAAAAATGTCGTCGTTTAATGAAAAGTCAACAATTTCTATTGTTAAAATTTATACTAATAATCCAGATTTTGCATAATTTTATAAGAAGGGTGGAGAGTTGGGGGTTGTATATATTTAGAAAAATGTTTCTGAAAAATAGGTAACATATGTTGCAGAAATAATACAACCTAACGAAAACTATAGATACTGTCAGAAATTAGAAATATGTATCTACGATATAATACTTAAATTATGAAACAATAACAGTTGGTCGATTTGTCTTCTTAAAGAAAATTTAGAAAATACACACTACTTGGAATTCATCTTAAAATATCTCTGTAGTTCTAATTATAGTATAATTTTACTTAAGGATATTTGTTATACGGATATTAAATGTGCGGTATATTTGGTACATCATAGCATAAAGAGAAATTCGAATATACATATGTATAGTACAGACATTATATCACCATGTACACATACAGGGGTGGCTAATGGTTTTTGAAGACCCATTCTAATATGTCATACCATAAAGCAGAAAAAAATTTGTTCTTCGATTTTAAAATTTTTGTTTCCGGTCAGTGTCTCTCTGTTTTTGTGTCTGTCCCCTAAATTCTTGACACGCACATAACTCATTAACTAAAGAACGGATTTTGAAGAAGTTAATAGAATCGCGTAAAGGTGAAAGTAGTTGCCCAAATTTGTTACTTATTTCCATATTATTTCAAGGCGATGAATATTTTTTATATAAAGCATTAATTTTTTAAGGTCAAATTTTAATAGAAGGAAAATAAGGTACTGGCACTAGTCTTGGATATTTGATTAAAACCATTTCTGAATATTAATCTATATACATTTAACTGCCTTACAGCGTTATTTGATGACAATTGGCTAATAGATGTTATTACATTTGTTTTAAATAAATTTTTCAAAATTTTGTCTCAAATATTATGTGAGGTATTTATTAAAAAATTTATACGCATTTAAAAAATTGTTTTAAAATATTCTGAATTATAAAGATGCTCAGGACCTTTAAGATTATATTCCGTTCCACCTCTGTACTCGCATACTATATATTTAATTGTTAACATGTGTATTACTCGACAAACATAATTTAGTTTCGTGTATACTGAAGCTTCAATCACATTCTTTGATTCGATTTTAAATTAATTTCTAAAATAAACGTTTATTGTTGAGATATCATACAGGTATGTATATTTTATAACTAATATAACTTACTGTCAGTTTAATTGGTATGTAATATTTATAATAATAATAATAATAATAAATTCATATTTGTACCAGGGACGTAGTAAGAATGAGGGTTTGGGTATAATAAATGTACTATTTTCAGTAAATTTTATTATATGACATTTAAATAAATAGCTTTATAAAATTGTTTTGGTTAATATATGAATTTATAATAGATTAAGCAAGTTCTACGGAGAATATAAATTGATAATTGCATTATTTAGTAGTCAATACGTGTAAACAGGGTAGACTTATGCCTGGTTTCAATAAACAAACGGTAACCAAACATTTATATTCAAATACATTTATATTATCTGAATATTGCAACATATGTAGAGTCAACCAGTTTTTATTTATATTCACTTATTACAAACTTAGTAGGCTCCTCCCATTTGATTATTATGATATTTAAATCATTTATCTATGTGCTAAACAAAGACAGAAATTTTGAAACTCATTTGCTAAAGAAGTAATCTTTGTTTATAACACTAATATATATTTGTTCGATTAAATTAATATGTAATATGTAACCAATAATTCATCAGTATCCCAACTTCATAGGAGACTCATATAAACATAAATTTAAACTCGTTAAACCCCTCTCTAATTAAATAACCAGTTAAAAAACCTTCTCGCTGAAAAAAAGTTTATAAGAGTGAATGATGTAATTTACAAGACAAAAAAGGTTAACATTGTATTAGGGCATTATTTATTAATGTGTCTTTTTTATATCAGCACTTTTATCCCGTTTCCAAGCACAAGAAACTCATACAAAATAATTTAAATGTATAATAAACACAAACTGAGAAGTAAAGATAAATAAAAATCGTGGAAGAAATACCAGCGCAAGTTGTTCTTGAAACGTGCTAAACAAACGTAATATCATTGGGTTTTAGCGCATTCATTATACCTCCTAGACTCGCCCTATATTACCCCATAAGAAGCCGTGCTTTGAAATAGAACGAACACGTAGAAATTCATCTCATAGTTAATATAGAAAATAATATCTTATACGCAATATATTCGTTCATATATGTGTTGAATATACGTGTAGGTATTTATATTTAAAAATATTACGGTTAATTATTGATTAGATATGGGGCATAAATTGTAGAAAATAATGTTCTGTGCAACATTTATTATTATTATTATGGGCCGTTTAAAATATTATTAAGTAAATTACAAATTACAATTTGAGTGTAAAAATCAGGGTTCCAAAAAATTTTGTTTCGGGCACTTGTACTGTGATGTGTAAATATCTGTTCCGCATTTGTTTTGCACATTATAATGATCCGTGATATACTGAAAAATGATTTTTTATATAGTTAATGCCGTTGTCTGCAGCGACTTGAAATATTAAAGTTAGATAAATGCTCTCGTGTTTTTTTTCTGTAGAACTAATTGAATTGATAAAACTTCCACGTATAATTTTAATGTATCTCTTTTAATTTAAATCAGAGTACTGCTTAAATTGTCCGCTCTCTATTTTTTTGACTTACGTAGTTGCTCAGCTCTTTTCAGCAATAGCGTGAATAAATTTTATAATAATCTCTTTTACCCTTGGACAACGTCTCACTAATTCCAAATTCACATTTTTTTTCATATATTTACGTTTGATTAATTTGAATTGTGAATTTAATATGAAAAATTTTATTTAAAGATACGTTTTTACTTTGAAAAATTTCTCTCGTATTGCAATATAATGATGTCATGTAAAATAAAAATAAAACATGAAACGATCGTCTTCTTTCTGTGTGAGTGTAAAAACGAAATTTGAATATATCAGTCAGACTGCCCTGTATTAAAACATTAAATTCAAATTGAAAAAATACATTCGATTAAATCATAATTGTATTTTTATAATAAAAATAAAAGATTTTATTTTATTTTTAAGATTTGCGATTATACAGATAATAAGACACTAAGCGCGGCTAGTTCCAGGTTAATATTTACTGTGACAGAATGCACTAACGACTAATCTAATTGCTGGTAGTCTGAAACTCAATTAAGCCGTTACCATCGTTATTTTTCTTGCCGGTATCCGCGTATAACTTTGTAAGTTAGATTAATTTTAAATTAGGTTTCAAATATAAATCCGTTCGGACAGGTTAATTTTAAATTATCGAACGTTTTATGTCTATGCAGTTTATGAATCGGAGGAATATTTTGAATTTTTCAATCTGTTAACTTTATAATATCTTGATATATTAATTATAATTTTCTTAATTAATAAATCTATATAGTGTTTTATTTTTTAAAGAAAACTCTTCAAAATAGCTAAGCTTAAAATTAATACGCATATTTGTTTGAAATTATATAATATTATATAACGAAAAAATTTACTGCGATACTTCGGCGGATCGCGCTCGACCCTTCGTCACGGCCCCCTTCCGTCGCCAAGTATTCAACAGTATCCACGAACTCAGTCACCCAGGTGCTAACGCCACTACGAAGATGGTAACTGAACGATTTGTTTGGCCCCAGGTGCGTAAAGATTGCCGCGCATGGACGCGCGCTTGTATTCCTTGCCAAAAATCAAAAATTACCCGTCATGTGCATTCACCACTCGGTAATTTCACACTTCCTAAAGCGCGTTTTGCCCACGTGCACATAGACCTCATTGGACCGCTACCATCGTCAGCTGGTTATCGTTATTGCCTCACCGCCGTTGACAGATTCACGCGATGGCCTGAAGCAATCCCCCTGGAGGACATCACCGCTGAAAGCGTCGCTACCGCCTTCATTTCGATGTGGGTTTCTCGATTTGGCTCGCCGCAATGTATCACGACTGACCGAGGTCGCCAATTCGAAGCTCATTTATTTAAGGCACTTGCTAAACTCATCGGCTTCCAGCAGTCGCGCACGACAGCTTACCACCCCAGCGCTAACGGGTTGGTAGAGCGATTTCACCGACAGTTGAAAGCCGCGATCATGTGTCATAACGATAATCGTTGGACCGACGCTCTACCTTTCGTTTTGCTAGGTATTCGCGCGGCGTGGAAGGAAGATCTCCAGGCCACTTCAGCGGACCTAGTGTACGGCGAATCTCTCCGTTTACCCGGAGAATTCATCGTATCTTCTTCAGATATGTCATCAAACAGTTCTGATTTTGTGACCCGACTCCGTCACGTCATCGCCAAGATCCGACCGCAGCCAGCATCTCGACATACTAAGCAAAATACGTTCATATTTAAAGACCTTACCACGGCGCAACACGTATTTCTCCGCGACGACACTATCCGAGGCGCTTTACAGCCTCCATACACAGGTCCATATCCGGTAGTTCGTCGAAATGAAAAGAATGTGGTAATTAAGATCCGAGGCCGAGAAGACTGCGTAACAATCGACCGAGTGAAACCAGCGTACATTCTACAAGACGATGAAGCTGCCAACACACTTCACACAATCACTGCGTTGAAGCCCGTAGAGCTTTGCACAGTATCTTCGACGACACGCATCACTACTACATCATCGCCCCAGAAGGCGAAGAAGTCCGGCCGACGCGTACGTTTCGCGGACTCATAGACCCCTAAGTCATCATCTCAGCAGGGGGGTTATGTAGCGATCGCGTATATTGTGATATAAATTTTAATAGTTAGCTGTGAAGTGAAAATTTTATTTGAAAAACAATTAGTGATTTAAAATTTAGATTGTGACAGATGATATTTTTATGTTATGTTAAATTGTTATATGGTGTAACGTTTTGTAAATATTAGAATAAATAGTGCTAAACACTAAATATCTATTAGCCCAATATTGGGTTGCCAAGTGTTGTTTTTTTATATTGGCCCAGTTTAAGCCAACCTTCAGATACCGACCTTCGGGTCACCAATTCTTTATCCAAGATTGGGCCTTGGTACGACAAGCCATGGTCGAGTTTTGTACAAGGATATAATTTGTATCTTGGCCCAGTGTTAGCTACCATTGGCGCAAGCCTTGACCAACCGTGGGCCCTTTGTAATTTCCTACATGTGATCGCTTCTTTTATTACGTTGGGTATTAAATATATCAAGTATGATTAAATTTGTAAATGACTTTTGGTTTCTAGGCGTAAGTCGAGTCATTTTGCTATTTTTTTTAATATTTGGGCCAAAAATTGTAAAATACAATAACTATGCTGATGTTTATCTGTGAACAACAACTGCATAACATAAATAATAGGTAATGTGTCGAAATAACAAATAAAAATATCATTAAAAAATAAAGAAGAAATATTTTTCAACAAAATACCCGAAAAATCACTTACAATTTATTCTAATGCCTTTATAAAGATTAACTTGCTACATTTATAAAAGTTACAATATAAGCTGATTTTTATATAAAATTGTCTTCTCTACATTTTTAGTACATAATTGCGAAAGACCGCTAGTGTCATCATTTTGGCGTTTTCCATTATTAGACCTCATTTAGCAAATTTCCGCCCGATAGATTTTGATATTTGATATATAATGTCTATTTTAGACCCGTTTCGTCTATACGTCACTGTCAAATGGACTGTTCATGAACCAAAACGAAAAACTCCACTTGGTTTAAACAGGTTTGGAATATATAATATCTATAAACTATTTCTCAGAAAAATGCCTATTTTTCATATTATTTAAAAATATTATAAAAAGCCCAGATATAACATATTTTCATAAGCTTTAGATAATAAAATACGAGATAATTTTGAAGTACAATGTTATAACAACAATGTTATAAAACAACAATAACATAATTAAAAACATAAATATTATCATAATACACACTAAAAGATGTTATTCATGATAGATCCGTAGTAAAATATTATTTGAATATATCTCAGTGGGGTGCTTGATTATATTATGTAATATAAAGGTGTCACGTCAAATATATAAAACTATATCAAAGAAAGTCAGTATGATTTGACAATATTTCATTTCCGCCTGTTTGTGCGAGTTTCTTCTTCAGTGAACACACAGTGTGAAGTGAGCTACGGTATCACAGCCTTTATTAATTTTATTATATTTCAGTAGGTATATACCTACCTACGTATAAAAATATATACGGGGAAAAATAGGATTAATTTTTGAACTTTATATCTCGATATTGGGAAGAGATATTATAAAGTTAGGTAATTTACATTAAATTAAAAAAAGTTACAATAAATGATATAAGTATATAAAAAAAAAAAACACTAATTTTAAGAAATAGAAAAAAGTGAGCTATACTTAAAAGTATGTATAGATATAAAAATATTTATTTTGTGTGCTTAAGTACATAATAATAATTATTTAATAGATTTAAAAAGAGGTAACCTTACTCGACAAATTCACCAGGATTGTTTTTATTATAATTGTTTTACTATATTTAAACTGCTTTTTTCCAAATAATACACATCTTCATAAATAATTACAACAAGAAAGAACGATAAGTGTAACAAATACGAGTACGAGGATCCAAAAAAAATTACATTTGTTGAACGAAATATAAAAAAAAATTAATAGTTGAATCAATCCATGAAAAAGTATAAAAATTAACTACTTAAAAATAATGTAGGATTATATCAATCTTATTATCTTAATTAATTTTTATAGTACACTGTAACAATATTAAACAACATTATCGCTATCGATAAGAAAACAGATATTTTCATTTAATGTCGGGTACTCTTAATATACATTCTTGTAAAATATTAACCCGGAAGCAGACACGCTAGTCATCTAGGTATTCAAATTGTATTATAAAATACGTTTTAGTATTTATCGTTTAAGTATTAAGTCAATTCTGGTGTATGTATAAGTTTTGTTAAAAATTCTACTTAAGTACAAGTCTTGAAGCTTCCGCGGTGATCTTGATGTGGATCTTGGCTTCCGGGTGTAAACCGTGTCGGTTTGGTCGTGTTATCGGCCAACGTTTCGTCACACATTGCAGTGGACATCTTCAGGGCTCTTCTAAAAGTTTTATAAGATGTCCACTGTAATGTGTGACGAAACGTTGGCCGATAACACGATTAAACCGACACGGTTTACACCCAGAAGCCCAAATTTGTGTTCAAGTGCAAAATACTTAAGTTCAAGTAGAAAAAAGTGCTAAAGTAGTACAGTTATAAGTTACACACAATTCTGATTATAATTACATAAAAGATCGCCGATAAAGTTTATGTCCATAACCATAATTATAGGAAACTAATGCCCGGTTTCGTAAATGATAGATATCTAACAGTAAAATACGAGATGAAGGTTTAATTAATCAGAGCTTATAACTAATAGTTTAAGAGAGAAACAGTCAGTAGTTGCTTTGTTCAAGAATAAGCTTGATAATTGCTTGTTCACTGAAACCGGGCATAAATGTTTTATATTATTTCTAGCAGTTACGTATGTGTATTTCAAAATCATCAAGTTTCAGTATTTGCTAGATACGTATTATAATTTAACAATAACATCTCATACTACTGCGGGGTTAAGAAAATATTCTCTTTCCCTATAAGAAAACAAATATATTTTCATTTAATGTTCATAAACGAACCGTTGAAATATTAAAAAGATACACTGCGTGTCGAACGTCTTCTCGGTAACACTTCACCGTTAAAACCGTTATTCGGCACGTACATCGGAAATAATTATTTTCTGTTTTGTTTTCAATTTCGTTTTACTCTTTATGCCATAAAACAGCAACACTGAGGCGGCACGTACCAAGCTTCATAAGCTCGCAGCGCGAGAGCTCAAACTATCTCGTATTTCAGAGGTTGTACAAATTGTTCGTAAATTGACGTTTGGGACCTATTGGCGATTCGTTTGAAAAATGTTCAAGCTTGTGCTGATGATTTTATATGTATTTTATAAATTGATACTATTATGCACTAATAGAGTGTTTTCAAAAGTATGGTACGCAAAGGTGTTTCAAGGGGTACACGAAATATTTCTTAATAATGTTTTATTAAATAATTTTATGTTTTGAACAACATATTCTACATAGTTGAGATTTTTTTACTTCCATGTTCTGCAAGAAATGGAAGTATATTGTAATATCGTCGAAAAATCGTGTCCGAGATAAGAGCAGATTCTGATAGTACTAACTTCAAAACGTAAAGAAAAGTTGATTTCTGTGTGTTAGTGTATATGTCTGGATGTAGAATAATCTTTCGTTCACAATAACTACTGTAAAAATACACCGATCTGAATTATTTTTGGGGAAAATGTTTGTCTCAATGAGTACTCCAGACCTATTGATTTTGGTGCTAATCGTATTAGGGGTTTTGGAAATATTAGAAATTTTGTAACGTCTAAAAAATATAATCTCACTAATTTTGATAAAACTTGGTATATTTGTCATTCAATTGAACCTAAGGGATATTTATTATGTGTGCGTGTCTAAACAGCTATTAAAGGGGTGAAAAACTCCCTAACATTTAAATTTTAAATACTAATTAATACGTCACTAATTCATGTTGCCTTGGAAACAAATGCAACTAAATTCAAATAGTTAAATTAGTTATTCTACGAATGTGTATTATGTTTTAGACATTAGGACATTAGAAAACTAATATTTATAATACAAAGATGAGTTTTGTTTCTGACAAATCCCATTGAAATTTTTCATATTTATATTAAAAATTATTTAAAAAGGTAAGCACATGGAAGACATGTATGGTCCTCCATACCGATATTTAATTTCGTTAAGCGTATTTGATTTTTTACATGAAAAACTGTTTAAAATTGCGATTTTTAATGATTTTTTTTTTCAAAAATCCCCCCCTTACCCAAGTTGCTCCTAAGGGTATGCTCGAGGATACGCTTGTAATACTTAACTCTCACATATCATGTGTATGAGGTTTTTACTTTGGTACTAATATATCAACCCACAAAAATATCATTGTTGAGTTATGAAGCCAGTTTCATTTAAATTAAAGTTTCTAACATTATAGAAAATAGCTATTAAAATTTTAATTTAACAAAAGCACTAACTGTATAAAACTTTTTGCGGTTTGGCAAGGATTGTCAACTTTTCACAGTCCCAAAAAGGACATGTAGAGGAACAGAAGGCAAAACGGCTCACTTAAAAAAACGAGTTTTTCAAAGAAAATATATGTTTTATTATTGATGTTTTGTAACATTAAAAAATCAGTCATTGTATCTTTATGATATGTATTAATAATTAATAATTAATAAATTAATTATAACTTACAGAAAAAAAGATATTGGATCATTTCCAAAACCCTCCTTTTGGTTTGTTTTACCTTCATAACGAGGTAAAACGGACCAAATCATCCAATCCAAGATTATGATTCGCGTTTGTTCGGCCGGTATTCGGACTCGCTCGGCTCGGTCATATTTTATGATAGTTTATTTTGTTTTCAATAATTAACATTTAAATTTAAAGAAGAATAATATTCATTTTTGTTAATTTAGGTGTTGATTAGTTATTATTACAAACTAGTACATATATAAAACCCAGTTAAAGACCGGTTAGTGTTACCATGTTTTATCAACATACGATTTTACATAAACAACTCCTTTAGAGTGCACATCGAAATAAATTAAATATTTCATTTATAAAACTGACACAAAGAAACAACGACGAGCGTCTATCTGTTGTACGTTTACTGTTAATTTACAGAAAATGTGTATTTAACCCGATATTAGGCGTGCATTTCTTTATTACATCAACAATATTTTATAATTATTATTATTATAATAACAAATATATTATAGTTATTAAATATTTATTTATATAGATTTTTATGTACTATAGGCTTCAGAAGTCGTCTGGTACCTCAATTATTAAAAAAACTTTCATTTTAAGTATTCTATTTAACCCAATGTGTGAAAAAACCTAGATTTGTTACTATTTTGCAAAAATTGTTGCCATTTTGTTAACCTTTGATGAAAATTAATAATTGAGGTACGGGCGATAGCGGCACACATACAGATTAACAATATTTTTTTAATTTTTTATTTCAGACTACCTGGAGGGAACAAAGCACCTGCGCCAGTGAGAAAATTATTTTTCCAAAATACAGTCATATTGCCAAATAAACAAGTATATAAAAGTACTTCTGCTGTAAAAATAAATTATTTCTATTTTCTATACGTACTTTCAGGGAAGACATATTTTTTTTGTTACATGCACTAGTTTTAGAGAGGAAAAATGAAAAAGTGAATTTTATTGATACGGCGAAGTAGAATAGCCCCTTAAAATAATATATGTACACTTATGGAACTGACCATATACAATATACATAACTTCCTTGCTTTTGTTTCTACGTAGCTAGAAGGCATGTGCATATATGGTATCAGTCTAAGGGACTTGACGTGGCTGTTCCCTGGTTAATTTACAGACAAACTGTGTTTTAATGTTGGGGTTTGTAAAATTAGTTGTTCCGACATGAATTTGTTATTGGATTATGACAAAACAAAGACGGGATTATATATAATGAAGCCTATATACACACAAAGTGGAAAAAAAGAAAATTTAATTTGTTGAAACACGCAGGCAAGGATAATCTGAAAGGATTATTTCACTCAACATTCTTATTGAAGGGGTTCCCGTTTTGTTGTTTGTTAAACACTGAAAAATAGATAGAATGTGAATTTATAACTAAAATAATATTTTTGTGTTATTTATTAAACAAAGTGTTGTAATACGGATAATATTTCATTAAATGTGTATACATATATTATATTTATATTATACTTTCATTCATATTATATACTAGCTGTGCCCGCGGCTTCGCTCGCGTGAACAACGGAATTATTGTTTAAGATTTTTGAAAAATATAGTTGAATTTATTTTATATCTTTTATTCTACACAATTCTTTACTAGATTATATTGTTCAATATTTAATGGTTTAGGCAGCGTGTTGCAAGAAAGCGCGCTAGCGGCAAACGTTCTTCCGATTTGATTTACTATTATCGTCACTGCTTATTTCTTATGTTTCCTAACGTAACAAAATATATACTAAAACCTAGGTAAGCAACATATCTATGAATAAAAATAACGCGTAAATCGGATAAGTGGTTTTATAATATACCTATATAGATTATTATATAATTTAATATTATAATATTTTATATTATATTCAAACTTTTTATATTACATTCAAATTGAAGTCGTATTTTTTTCACGGAGAACATAATTCTTGGATAGAAAATATGGATGCCCATTAAAAAAAGAAGATAAGTTCACATGAACTCCAGATCTCCACCAATAATTTTGGTAGTGTCATCTGATGTCCCTTAAACCCTTTAACTTATACTGAGTAAGAATTATCCTAACGAACACGATACTGAAATCCATCACCTACCATTACTGCTCTTTCGCGACGATACCACTGAACTGAATGAATTAATTGAGTAACAAGCGATGACATATTTTTCAATCTTCAAGGAAATCAGATACGTGATGCATGACATTCAATTAAAACAAGCCCGTAGGAAATCGGTTATTAAATCTTAACAAGATATCAAATTACCCTAACCACCTCACTGCCTAAATATGCTATTACTAACAACCGGGTCGAAATCTTCATTAGGTATCACACAATACCTATACAACAACAAATATGCAAAACTATTCACGAATTTGATTCTAATTATACAGATCGTTGAGTTTTGACAACGCTCGGAAAGTGTGAAGTAACATGTTGGAATATTGCTCTATCTGTATCTTGTTATGCAGATCTTTACCAGCTGTTTCTAAAATTCTATACAGTTCTGTTGCAGCTTGGTTTAATACTCTAGGTACTTGTTAGTGCTGTAACCAGTGGCGCAGATGCATATTTACAGAGTCGTAATTGGGATATAATAAATAAATATATTTCCAGCTCTAAGGAATTAAATTAAAATTTTCATGTTAATATGAAACACAGAAATAATTTTAACTCCTTGACTGGTAATGGATCATAAAATGTACATTTTCAAATAACTTTGAAAATTTTTGAAGGATTTGGACAAAATTTAAAAAATACTAAAATAACTACTATCTACTGAAAAAATATCTACATTTTTTTGCAATAATTTACAACAAAATACTGTAGGATGAATCATTGTATGTATTTAAGATTTAGATATATGTATTACTTATATTCAAAGAAAATTAATTAATTATAATATAATGTCGGGTATTATAAAGAATTTGCTCTAGCGTAAAATTTAAGTTATCTGTGAGGTGTCAAATTGTTATCAATTTGCTCGGGATTCTAGAGCAGTGGTAATAAATATATAATAATATAAATGCTATGGATTTTATGATGTACACTTGTTACCACTGCTTTTAAATCGCTAATATCTACTTAACGCGCATGCATCAAATCCATTCATATAAACCATATCATTCATTACAGCCGTCAGTATTTTCATTTATATTTAATACTTCGCAGATAGTATTAGCTTAGCATTTGGTCGAGAGCAAATTTTTAATAAACCGGACATATGAAAATGAAACAAAATAATCGTTTTAATAACATTATTTTTAATTTTTATTTGAAACTTGAAATGTTAAGAATTGTAAAATGTTTAATAATTATAAGAACTTGTGTACTAAAAGCTATTAAGAATTGATATTGCTTTAATAATCTTGCACTTGCACCAATTTGTTCCATCTGTTTCGCGAAAATTACATTCCTGTTATATTTAAAACTAATGGTACAATTTTACTTAACAAGATATGTGTAAAAGGGACACTTAGAGAAAATCTTTTAATCAGTGGCGTAGTATGCATTTTTATATACAATGCTTCCTTGCAATATTGAAGATACGAGAAGCTTTGTGATCGTTTTAGAATGAAACCAAAAAATTGCTGTCCGATTTCAAATTTTAAAATGATTTTTCCGTTTCAGGTTAAGACAAACACATGTCGTTCCGTTTCTGTCTCTCTGGCTGTGTATCTGTGTGTCTATATGTCTGTCCTCTGAATCCTTGTCACCCGCATAACTCATGAACTACTAAACCGTTATTGTTGAAACTTGATCGGATGGTTAGGTCTGGCTTGAGGACGATCCCATTTCAAAACCATCAAAATCGTGTGTAATATATTAATTTTTTCAAAATTTTATAGAATATTTTTTGTAGAGCATTAAATTTCATATAATATGGGTCTACAACGTTTGTTGTGAAATATTCCCTTACAAAGATTTATCTTAATTTGCTTTAAAAAATCTTTTTTTTTTAATTGATATTTACTTTGACATACTAAATTTCATTTTGACGTTTGCATAAATTTTTATTTAGATTGAAATTGTAAAAAATTAAAAATATACGAAATAATAATTAGAAGCGTTTTAAGAAAAATTTCGAACTAACCTTTTTTAGTAAAATTGTATAAAAAATAAATATTTAACCAATACCAGGCTATTTATCTGAACACATCGATTTTTATTTAAATTGTTCAATAATTAACTACCTTTGGTGAATTTAGCACGAGGAAGCATGTGCATTAACTTGGCAAATGTTTTTTGTTAATAATTTAAAATAAAACAACTGCTTTAGAGTTTTATAAGCTACCATTCTATGTTTACTAGACCTTCATATTTCAAATTATCCCTTGAAAGTGACATACAATAAACGGGTCTGACTACTGCAGGGTTAAGAATTACTGACTTCTAAATACATATACATTATCTATGATCTGCTAGATGTACATATACCATACCTATATACATGAAACGTGATCTTAGAGATGAGCACAGAGTGGCTTTGTTATTCAACCAGTAACATATCTGTGTGTATGTGTGTTTGTATGTTGTGACATGCACCGACGCCTCTACTGCATTAATTATACAATTGTGTCACATGTTTGTACGACTGAAATGCAACTGTATCCAAATAATACTACTATATCATTGAATATGGATGTGATATGTACAGTAACGATAGAAAGTTGAAGATGGAAATAATTGACTATTTGAGATCAATATACGTCAGTGGCGAGGCGTGGAGTTTTTAATAAGGGAAGCATATTTTGTCAATCCTCCCCCTCCTATTAGTTATGAAACACCTTAAGTTCAAGCTTTTACTTTTTAAAATAAATTCTTATGTATTTATATAGTAACTAAATGATTCTACGTCTTATTTTCATGTATTTTAGTCAATATTTGTATGACGAGTTGTAAGGAAATTTCACTAAAAAATTTTGAATTTTTGATTTCGTTAAAATGTTTATTGTATAGAAAAGGACGTGAAAAGTTGAAATTTTCAAACCGCAGGTCTGTACCTCACACCGTTCTCGAGATATAGCCTCTCAAAGTTTTACTTTTTTCAAATTTTTGGAGAAAAAAGGCCATAACTTTTGAACGGGTAGTCGGAATTGATTTTAGTTGACGGATTTGAAATCAGCGTGTTAAAATCTATATAATGACATGTATAATACTTTAGAATCCGACAAAAAAATTTTCGTCAAAAATCGACATTTTTTTTAAGGTATACCCCTTTGAATTTTTTCGATTTTTCGCAAAAATTTTTTTCTCGAGTTTTAAGGTATTGTACATGTCATTATATACATTTTGACACGCTGATTCCAAATCCGTCAACTAAAGTCAATTCCGACCACCCGGACCCGTTCAAAAGTTAGAGCCATTTTTCTTTAAAATTTTGAAAAAACTAAAACTTTGAGAGGCTATATCTCGAGAACGGTTTGAGATACAGACCTGCGGTTTGAACAGTTTAACTTTTCACGCCATTTTCTATACAATAAACAATATACAATATACAATTAACGAAATAAAAAATTCAAAATTTTTTAGTAAAATTTCCTGCAGTGAACTTCAACTCGTCATACAAATATCGACTAAAATACAAGAAAAAAAGACATAGAGGTGTTATAGTTTTATAATTGAGAGTGTAAATTAATATTAAATGCTATTTTTGATTTTTGGTTAAAATGTTTCAGTTTCGCATAAAGATGAATATTCTAATAATATTTTTTAATTATTTATTAACTGAAATGTATTCATTTACCCATAAAGCAAGGGAACCACTGCTTTCCCTGCTTCCATGGACGCTTCACCACTGATACACGTGTTTTTAAACTTCCAACTAGAACTCAAAAAAACAAAAACATAGAATTTTAATTAAACATGTCAAAATTGTGGGGTCTAGGGGAAATTCTGAGGTCGGATTCGGATTCAACAGCTCAAAATCCATAAGGGTAGCCTATTCACATGTAAAGTTCTGACCACTTTTTTTATTTTGTGGGCCTGTGTAACCTAATTGTGTAGCAGTACTTTTGAACAGTAGTGTAATGGAGTCTAAAGAGCATATAGATAAATACTGTATACTGCTGCATAGCTTGCAGAAATGGCACACTTGTTCTTGTGACAGATAATCTGATTATATTTACCATATTGCCATGTTGTTGTCATTATAACTATGTTTAGTTTTGCTATTGATAGATTATATATGTATGCGCAGATTAATAGATCGAACTTGTTCGTTTTCGTTCATGCTTCAGGTAAACTAGCGAATCACCAGAGAGAGTTCATGCTCAGTCTAAACATATAAATCACATATTTAAAATAAAGTGATTTATTTAACATTTTTTTTTGTATTCTTATATTTTGACTACTGTACCGTGTTTAGACCAAAAAGAAAGAACACCAACAAGGTGTTTTTAAACACAGTATTGCTGTTTTGTCTCTTTGGTTTAAACACGGCATAAGAGATATAAAATTTTTTACTGACGTTTTGTAAAGTTTAATTAGTTCTTTATTCGCGAGACCAAATGTATATCTAACTTTAATATTTGGGTCTCGCATCAAATCTTTTATCAACTCATGTTCATCTCAATATATTTCAATTATAATTTATGACTTAAATAGTACTATTATCACGGATCATTTTATACAAATATCTGTCATGAGAGCTAAGGGACTTTCTTATACTTAATACTGACAAATTAATATAAGAAAGAATAAAATGAATGGGACATAAATTATAGCAAATAATATTCTCTACAACATACATATATATCAAATGATTTTTTAACGACTAATAGAAGGATTAATTTTCGTCTAGACAACCACCTATATTTTATAACGATCACTAAACCGGAAATGTATGCTTACTTTTATCAATTTTCGAATTATTTTTGAAACGATATGAATAAGAAAGTTTCCATAATTTATAATAGTATAAAAGTAAGTTCCATGGTAACTATGGCAAATACGAACACTGTTCAATCTCTGTAATACGTATAAAATAGTCCCATGACACTTATGGAAGATATTTCTTATCTGTTATGAACCATTTGAAATATAATTAATTTTTATTTCAAAAGTTTTTTTTTTAATTAATAGAACATAAATTATAGATAATAATATGACCTAATTTTTACAGATATAAAGTATCTACAATAAGAATCTAATTGTACTTAACATACACTGAAACTGACTTATTGTGGTTGCTTTTAATTAATAGAACATAAATTATAGATAATAATATGACCTAATTTTTACAGATATAAAGTATCTACAATAAGAATCTAATTGTACTTAACATACACTGAAACTGACTTATTGTGGTTGCTTTAGTTACGTTACTTTGGAAGTTATGAGTTAATCTTTGTTTGTAAGTACTACCCTGAAGGAAGTTTTTAAACACCTGTAGCTCAGAGCATGTTGAAGATAGACCATACCTTCCCAACATTTTTTTACTCACAATGAGCCAAGGAATCAGCTCTTAAAATATCTGTATCCCAAACTGGACCATCCTGTATATATACTTAAAATTATATGTATTACAGCTGTCATTTATAATAGAACTGGGTGCGGTTCACAGTATGGACAATAATGGACATTCACAGTGTGGAATGTCTACTGTATTTTTTTGCGTTGTCTCTCTGTACATATATATTTATGAAAATATACATATATACTTCTGTATTTAGTTATATATACAAATATGTATTAATTAATGTTAAAAAATTTAAAAAAAAAATGTTTTAAAATTTTTTTTCAAAACTGCCCAATGGATTTTTAAAATTTTTATAGAAAAAACACATGCAAGAATCACCCCGATGAAAAAAAATTCGGCTGCAAAAACATTTTATTTAAAGCCGTCATTTGAACACCGTGACACAATAATAGTCTATCATGTTCCAAGAATCGAAATAATCCGTGAGAACGTTTTAATAGATCAAGTTTTCAGTGACTCCATCTGATAACATGTCATGTAGTTACACCGGAGTATCCTGTTGTTTTCAAATGTAAATTACTGCTAAAGTACAAGTTTGATTAACTTTTCAAACTATTATCCCTTGAGAATAATGGGCGGCTAAAGTGACTGAGGATTTTATTTATATGTTTACTTTTCACGTGTAATAAATTCATATCGCAAGAATTATCAACTGTCGTAAATAATCAAAATATTATGTATGTAAATTATGTTTGGATTAGGTGTTCCGTACCGAAATCGGAAATGGGAACATTTATGAAATCATGTCAGTCTGTCTGTCACAGCCTTTTAGCTATTAAACTGCTTGAGCTAAAAAAACTGAGATTTAGCATAAATGTATAGTAAATTGTGGACCAATAATAATGGTTTAAGCTATAATAATTAAATTTTATGTCTTTTTTAAGAGGAGCAAATGGGTTACCAATTTTTAAAAATTAAATAACGGTAAATGGGATATCAAATGAAAGTAAAGGCCCCAGTTATGGCTGCTATAAGATCAAGTTTTCGTTTTTTTTATTAATGGGCTTGTTTTACAAAATGATAAGTACGACACAAAAGATAGAAAAGAAAGAATCGTCAAATTTGAAACAATGTAAAGCAGTTGCTATAATAATATAATAATTAATAAATAAATTAGACTAATAATTAGTTTAAATGTCCACCATTTTAACACCTATTGGCCGATTATACAATAGATTAATATTCAGAAATAGAAGTAATCAAATATCAATACATATTTCTAATTCAGTACATTTAATTAAAAAACTGCCATTACTGGGGTCCTTTCCAAGACTGGTGCCACTATCTTATAAATGTTTATTATTATAAATATATTCTTTGTAGATATTTGAATAATAAAAATATCAGCACTTTTATTTCAAAAATAATTCAAAATAATAAAGTATTAATAAATATAAAATACATTGTGCTACTATCATTTCTATAATATTTCAACTGCTACAAGTTATTCTGTTTTAAATTAATTCTTAACTTTGCTAAGTATTTAAACCATTTAAACCCAATTATTAAATTACAAAATTATAAAGTTTGTGTAGTTTTTGCTGCCTAATGTCATTAGTTAACATAATCAAATAAATTGAGGAATTATATAGTACGAGACACTAGTACGTGAGTTTGACCTATTTTTAATTACCCAAATTTTAGTATGGGTCTGTATAAAAATAAATAAACATACATTACAATAATAGTTCTGTATACAAACAAATTCTCCTACTGTATATTAAATATATTTATATATCCTTAAAAAGCCCAAAGCTAACCCAATTTAATTGAGATTTTAAAAGCACATACTCATAATACTAATTTATATATAATTAAATGCATCAAATACATAGATTTTTACTCTACATTTTGTTGCAGTCTAGGATTAAGATATTAATCACATTTGTAACACTCTCTCTCACAGACACATACATATACAAGTGATTGTTTCTGCACATCAGTTAAAAGGTTTTTGCACTTTCATAAGCTTTAAGCTGTACTATTGCTACTTTGAAATTGTGTTTGTGTATGCAAGTGTGTTACAGTACGTGTAGATGATTACCGAATATAGAGGTAGGGAATAGACAGTACCGGCTTTAGGGGGGAGGGGGGCGAACCAGGGCGACCGCCTGGGGCGCCAGGCCAGGTGGGGCAACTCACAATGTAATTTTTGAGTAAACCTTTTTTATCTTTAAATTTTTTGTCGATCAGTTAAACCTGATTAAGCAAAAAATATAGCTAATTATAAATAACGTTAATTTGTAAAAAAAATCGATTATTTGATAGCTGCTAACTAATACTAACTTAATACTAAATACTTATTCGGCAACCCAGATAACCTTTAATAAGGTATTAGCTGAGATACTAACTAATTAACTTATTTGTTGATTTATCAATTTTAAATTGTTCATAAATAGGGGAAGGAGGTCTCGACGGTCTTAGGGTATTTGATAGTCTTAAAGTTAATGATGTAAGCTATATTTAAAAATAATAGTTTGTGTCTGTAGGATCGCGCCAAGCTGAGATATGAATTATTCAACTTATTTGTTAATTTATCAATTTTAATTTGTTCATAATAGGGGAAGGAGGTCTCGACGGTCTTAAGGCATTTGATAGTCTTAAAGTTAATGATGTTAGCTATATTTAAAAAAAAAGTTTTAACTTTTTTTAGGGGGAGAGAGGGCGGAAAAATAAATCTCGCCCAGGGCGCCAGATTTGCTAAGGCCGGCACTGGGAAAAGATTTGCACATTTGAATACATTTGTCAATAAATATATTACTAAAAATTAATAGACATTTTCAATCATTCCTTGATACAGATTTTCAAACCTATTTGTTTTATTTGGTTACTAAAAAAATAAGTACAGTAATTAAAAAAGTACAGAGTTTTTTCAGTTGAATGGAAATGAATAAAAATATTTTCTTGTGTTAATATTAAATAATGGTATAATGTTAATATCAGTACTACCTAGCTTAAAACCTATTTTTTTAATTTGCAAAGATGTCAGTATATAATTAATATAAATATAATAAATATAATATCGAACTGTGGTGGAAAGGGCAGGAGCTACGGGAGTGTGTTATATAAAACATAACTTACGCTTATTTACAATAGTTGCTCTTGTTTGTTAGCTCTGCCCAAAATTGTGATGTTTTGTGAATTTTTTGCATGTTATAATTAAAGTGTTTAGTACCTGATACAGAACTGTTACCGCAATCGCAGTATAGAGTTTCAGTTAGACCAATTGTGTACTAGAAATGCAACTTGTTAGCGTGGCTTAGTTTGATTCATCTTAACGTTCTAATTAAACTTCGAATTATTGGATTCGAGAAGTTTAATTAGTACAGTAAGACGAACCAGGTTTAGAATATTCTAGTTAATAAATAACTATTTAATCGACATTTTTCTTCAATAAAATAATCATACATCCTACTAATTGGGCTCAGGTAACGCACATCCTAATTAGTCCAGTACTTAAAAAAAATACAAAATATATATTTAGTGAAAGTTTGGTCCATATCCAAAATAATATACTTATGAAATATTATTTTTATACCCGTAAAAATATAGAAAGCTATAAAAATGTATATATCTCGTCTCTGATAATAATACACATTATTTTTATAGTAATATCGGTTAACGTTTAGATATTGTTGGAAATCAGAAACTTCATTATAATTTTATTTTACGAAAATTCAATCAAAAAATGCACTTTTTAATAAAAACAGTAATATAATTTTAAGGATATACGAGCATAAGAAAATGTTACATATACAATAAGATAGCTAAGATATTTTTTTTCTTATTTACCCTGATCCCCCCTAACTACATACTGTTAAACTCGATCCGAATATGCCACTTGGAAAGGTTCCTTGTGAGTGTGTTTTTTTTTAAATTGGCGTGAGTGATTAATGAAATAAAAACATATTTTTGGGCGTTAAATTGCCTCAAGACATCTCTGTCATATTATACATTTAATAACTACACATGTACGTGTGCAAATCTGATTTGCACTTTGTACACGGTTTACACTGCCGCAGTGACTCTGTATTGAAATCGTAATAAAACAACCCGAGCAATGTAAATCACACGGCTTGTTTATTAACATGATGGTATTATTTTGTATGTTTAGTTTGAAATGAAGTCGTTACTTGAGTGTAACGTAATCAATACAGCTCATTAATTAAGGTGTAAATTAATCAAACTGAAATAATTTGAACAGTTTAGTTTTTAGATCTATATAGTATAAGGGCTTCTAATTAAGGGGTTATTCTAGTCTAGAAATTAAAAAAAATTTTTTTTTTTTATTTTCTGAAAGTAAATATGTACTGAAAAGGAAAATTTAAAATTTTTAAAATTCACTAAGTTATAGTGAATTGAATACGAGAGGATTAAGTATTGACGCACTGGCGGCGCGGCGGCGCGCATCGGACAATATTTACTTTAAACTTTAAACGCGTTTTTTTCGAAATTACTTTTTTCAAAGTGGTTAACATAATATCTCGAGTTTATTTGACAGATTGACTTGATATTTGGTGTGTATCTTCAATATAAGTTGCTTTATGCCCCCTACTGCGGAAATTGCTAAATAAATTATTATTACTAATTTTTTTATAAAAAAACTTAAATGAAAGTACTGAATTTTTTATTTTTATTTATTGCCGACAGCCACCATTTTATATTTTTATTTGTTCTTTTTGGTACCTACCATAATGTTTTGAAATCCTGTCGACCACAACGCAACTTTTTTTATGTCCTTATGTAGAACTTAATAACTTTTTTAATTTTAATTTTTTTATAAGTTCTTGAAATATAAATAAATAAAACAGTAAAAAACAATAGTAAAAATATTTTTAGTTTTTTTATTTTATTCAATCATAAAAAATGGCTGAAATTTATTCTCCTAGACTAGAAAAGTTTGTATGGATACACGATTTTTTAATATTTCTATCTACCTTTCTCCGACGAACTTCTGTCATATTTTAGGTAACATCCGAACAAAAGTTTCCGTTTTCTTTTTCGTTTAAAAACTTCTCAATATGGTTTTACAAGGTTTCAAATTATTATCTTTACGATAATTCTGTAAGGAGCGAAAATGATAATCTTAGGGTACAAGGTAGACCAAATAGGGTGAATGGGGTAAGACAGCTAAATTGAAACAATATTTTTCGGGTCTGCAAAGAAACATAAAATCTATATAGCACTTTAATTTTTTACCATTTTTAGTTTTCCGTACCGAAATTGGGAAATAGGAATACTTATGGAATCAACATAGTGTGACAGAGTCTTCTATTTACTTAACCGTTTGATTTAGAAAGATGAGATATGACATAACTATAGTAAATGGTAGACAAATAATAGATCTGAGTTATTAAAATAAAATTTTATGTTTTCAGTGTTTTTTGAAGGGGAGAAATGTGTTACGTATTTTTTTATTAATCCCGGCGTGTGGGGTATCAAATGAAAGCTTATAATTATAAAAATCTTCGTATAAAATATTTCCAAAAAATCGTAAAAATCATTGTCACTGCTCATCTCCAAATATAATATTGAGAAAATTTAATAAAATGGGAATATAAACAAAATTCACCTGTACTTACTTATTTTTTTTTCAAAAATAATGTATGATACATTTGGAGGCATCTGTTTTCTAATAGTGGAACTATTAAATCTAATTATTTTATTTATATAACTTCACAAAAATGTTGGTTCGCGATGGATCGTAATAAAAATAAAATTGGGCCATAAACATAGAAAGTTTGAGAAGCTCTGCAGTAACTGTTAAAACTCGTGTATAGAGAATATATCAAAATAATGTATGATACATTTATGTGTAGATAAACAAGCTGGCTCCTTTAAACTACAACAGCGTTGTCAAACAACAAGTGAGTACACAAACCAGGCGCACACTGACAAAAGATTACAAGCAATGAACAGCCCGAGAGCTAAAACTGCGCCTTTACAATTCCCGCCCCAGGGATCACAGTCACAGTCGCTATCGATCCCTTTACAAAAACATTTCAACAAAGGCCCCACTTTACTAGTAAGCCTCACAGTTTTTCTTCCGAAGAAGACTTGTTTTATATGTATTTATTATTTTATAGTATGTAGTATAATTTGTAGAAAAATATTGTTTACTAGAAACTTTTTGTGCTCAGTATGTAAATATTTATATTATAGATAGACAAATAATAGGGTTAACTGTCTGAATGATTTATGGCCGATCTCACCGCTTTAAATTGTTGCACCAAGTGATGCTTAAGTCGTTAAGTATCATCTTTTAAGTCCTAGTGAAAGTGATACTTTAGTTCCACTTAATTTTAAAACTGTACACAAAAATGAATATTGTAAACATTTTTGATAGCTTATAACATTTTAAGCCAAGTTTATTTTAGATATAACCACTTTCATGATATGTTAAAATTAACCTTTTTAAAATTGTTTCGTTTAAGTTTCCAGTCTTAGGTTTGCTAGCACGTTTGAAAAATAAACAAATCTACAATTTATATTCAAAATTACATTGACATTAACGATTATCTTTATTCTGTTGCATGGACCAAGGTTTAATTACCTCGAAAAAAGACCTGTAGATCGACGTAAAATTTAGGTTCAACTTAAGACTAAGGAACAGAAATAAGTTTGAGCGGTGAGACCGAGTATTAGATATATAAAATCAATTTATAATTTAGTTGTCACATTTGAATTTTTGTTTTTAATATTATTGGCAGTTTCTATTCAATTTCATGGTTAATTTTATTATAGTTACACCAACACATGGTGATGTTTTAGACTAATCCTACAAAGCCCGAATGATTGTAATCAATTCATCAAAGCAGGTTGGAAAAATAACAAAAATTGACCTTTGTAAAATTGCACCCAGTCGTTGTAAAGTTACGCAAAAAATAATGATAGAACAAATAAACCGAAATGTACGGGAAATGTAATCATGTTAGCGGGAAAAATTGTACACATGAATAAAGAAAAACTGAGACGTGGAAACCAATTTTCAAAAGCCAATGATTAGTTAAACTCATCCTTTACATTAATAAAAATTATATTAATAAAGAATTTGTTTAGTTATAAATAATAATATTATATAGGTTATTTGATTTATGTTCTCTAATAAATAATTAAAGCTGAAAGAAAGTGGATTTAGTTACTTTGGCTTCTGCTTGTCTCAATTGTTAAATATAAAATAATTTATATTTTTTTATATACAAAAGTACATGTATATATGTTGTGAATATTTATTTTCTTCTATTTAGTGAAAGATATTAAAAAAAAATTATATTAATACCAAATACATATGAATCTATAGTTATAGTTATAAGTAAGATTGAAGTTGAGAAAGAAATTTGATTTTTACAAACCTTTTTAGCGACTAACGACATAATGGTTGGAAATAACATCGGTTGAAGAACTTACCTGAAAAATAAAATAAATTATTAATTTACACGTCAATAATGATTTAAAATGTACAATAATTTAGAAATAATATAGATGTTTTATAAATATAGAAAAATTAATAATAAAGAAATAAATGTTCAAAAAAGAATTGTTGGTTGTCTAGAACAGGCGTTCGCTAAAGCCGACCTGTGGGACACATCCGGCCTGAGTTTACCCTGCGATGATATTTTGATTATCATAAATTTTTATAATAATTTACTGTCATATTGACAACAAAGTTTCAGATAACTATTTGTCATAAAATATTGGATTAAGAATTTACATAAAACATTAAAATTTTCGAAATTCCATAAATTGGCGCATTTTTGTTTGTTAAAATACAGTTTTATACTTTTGACATATAAACTTTTAAATAAAAATTCTCCAAAATTTACGAAATAAGTTATATTATTTTATCCAGATATCCGCTAAAAGTATTTGCACTTTTTTTATTAAGTAGACGTCATTTAATCTAACTTTAAAGAAGTAACGTGGATGCAGAATTGTGTATTTTCATACCATTCTAAAATATCAAATAAAGAAACCAGCCATTCAGTATTATTTTCTTTAACAACAAATACGAGAATTTAATATTAAATTCTATATCATATCCTATATACATATGTATATATATATATATAATGCAAGCTTTGATAGATAAAATAATAATGTAATATAAATGCGAATGCTGTAAATTTAAAATTACCGCAAAGACGGTTCTGGAATCTTTGTCTAAACAAATACAAAGCAACCTGGATGTTTTATATGCTTGCTTCGTGCACATTTTAAGCAATATCAAGATTTAATTTTCACTGATAAAATACGTTTGGGAGTCTGTGGCGTATTTTATATGACAGGGGTGGCCAAATATTTAAAATATATTAACTGGCTAAATAACAAAAAAATGTTATTTATCCCCTATAAATCTAAAGTTTCTATTTTAGTTTTATGATCATCCGACTAAAATTTTTCATGAAGGTAGCTAAAAGTCACATGGTGTTCTTAGGAGGTAATGATGGGGTATGCCTAAATTAAGTTCGCCCTAATCATTTCTAACCAGGCTCTTATGTCGAAAAGGTATGCTTCAATCACTCTAATGAGGCTCTTTATTATTTTATGCCTAAAAGTGGATGTAAGTTAACACTCACTATCAGCGTATTTTTTTTTTTTACATCACTCACCTATATACATTAGTGTGGTCCTTAGATGGGGTTGGGACGAGTTTTGACTGGGCCGTTCCCCAAATCAGCTCCAAATAATTTTAAAAAATGTGGAAAAAGTTTCAGTTCTTTATCTTAAAAATTGGCTATTACCAGAGGGGGGTGATTTTCCTATTTAAAATACACGTGTTTTTCGATTTTCAAAGACCTGAATACTAAAGCGTCTTAAGCTCTTTCTAAAAATCTAGTATAATTTTAATAATATGAATAATCTAATTATCTATGAAAATAAAAGCATTTATTATTACTTTTAACTGTCAATTAAATAGATATATAGAAATATTAATATCTAAAACTGTTGAAATATTAAATAAATAAGAGGCCTTTGACAAACTAATATTTTTTTAAATAGAAAAATTACTACACCGATTTATAATAAACATTTTTGAAATAAAATCACAGAATCGAATTAAAATATACCTATCTCAAACATTAACAAAAACAACAATTAATGTAATGTAGTTTATATTCAATTTATTGTTAGAAAGTATTAACTTATGTAATTTCTTCTGTACCATGTTGTATAAAAAAAGTCTTGTACCGACCAGGGCGCAGTTTATTTTAATACTGTTATGAATATTGCAGTCTTTAAATATTCTTTAGTTTGGCCAACCATTTTCGAGAGTATTGAGTTGCTTTATTAATATTCAAGTCAAGTTGATTTTTTTTTCAAACTAGAATCTGGAGATATTCGAATGAATTGATTTTTGCTATTGTTTTTATGCAGAGTACCTTATATTGAAATAAATTCCAATGAATAATTTAGATATTAATTTTTAAAATCCTTTTGAATACACGGGTTGTTATTTCAGTGTTGAAAGTTTTGTAATAGAACTTTTCAACTTTTCAACGGGTAAATGTAATTTATTAATTTTCTATATCTCTATATATAAAATTATATATACATATATATAAATGAATATTCGTTTGTATATGGCTTATAGACTCGGGAATTATTGAACCGATTTCAATGCGGTCTTCATCAGTATGGCTTTTAATATTTTATGAAAATCTAAGATTTAACATCAAAAGATTAAAAAAATCTTTATCAAGTCGTGTTTTGTTTCCATGATATCATAGCATACAACTGTCACTAAGGTATATAAAAACATAGTACCTAGCCATGGAATACAGAATTCTATAATTTACGGTTTCAGTATTTTATTAATTTAAGTAACTATGATCATGTCTTTTTCAAATATTTTATCGAACAAAAGATGCATTTTCAAGAAAGGTAAAATATGGAAATTAATTATTGTTATTATGATTGTTGCTAATCTATTTATTTATTTTTAATTTTCATACAAATTCTAAGACAAAAAAGACTTGGTGTCATGAAAATATAATTTTACACGATTTTCTCAATAACTACTGAACGGATTTTATTCCGGTTTTCACTAGTGGATATGTAAAGTTTAGGTGTATAATTTTTGTATATTTTGTCTAAATTTCATGAAGTCGAAAAAAAAACAGTCAATCGTGTGTTGTGGGCATGTTGGGTGGGTATGTCGGGTGGGCATGATTACTTTATGTTTAATTGAATTAATTTCCCCGGGTAACACCGGGTTCAATGCGCTAGTTTGAAATAAATTGTGATTTTACAAAAATATCTTTACAATAACATTATCTGTAACATTAAGACAAAATTTTAAGTTCACCTCTTGAACGGGCGTGAGTAACAATTACTCACGCGCTCAGCTCTAAAACACACGCACGAACATGCACAGTAACTGGATTAGCTATTCTGAGGGAAGTTAAAGTGTAACAGAAACCGAATACAATTTTAATGAGGGCTATAAATATTTTATTACACGTCATAAAAGTGTCAACAGACGCAAGATGCAGGATTACCTTTCAGCGAAGTGTCTTTTTAATCGTAAAACTGGCCAAGCCATTGCTGGACCTCTGAAGTAAGCAGTAAAAGTGTACGACCTTTTAACTAAGATGACGTTTCAAGTGAAATTTTATAACACTTGAACGTGCGTGCGTGAGCGTGTGTGTGCGTGAGTGGGTAGTTTATTATTAAGAATGCTTGATCTAACGAAATTAAATCTTGTAACGATATAATAGTATATATAAATAATGTTTTGAAGATTTTATGATACTGTTGTATATTGGCCTGATAATATGAAATTAAACTTTATTATCTTACTTGTTATTAATTTATTTTCAGGATAATGGAATTCGTGATGTGATTATTTTTAACGCTCCTGCGTTTTATGGTTTTTATTATGAATACAAAGAATGATCTCATATTTTCTATACTTCATATTATCTAACACCTTTGTAAATCTCCAAATGGACCAATCACAATCACAACATTTGCTATTTAATATATATGCACAGGGCCGTAACTACCGCCGGGGCAGTGCCCTGGGCCCCCCGAACAACTCACACAAAAACAAAACTCATTTTGTTTCAATACGGAGGAATTTTTTCTGGCTGATGACACGGAACACTAATTGTGTAATTTTTTATTTTTGCAATCCGGCCAATAGAATTGAAGATATGTTAAAAAACGTACCCGAGTAACCGTAAAAAGGCGTTTTTTTAAATGGTCCAAAAAAATTGCCTTCCGGAGGTCAATCAATGTAAAGATTTAAGTTTCGTACTAACTATAATGCCTAGAACAAGCTAATAAAAAAGTTGCTCCTTCCTTTTAGTTTCTTATAAAAAAAATCGCTAATATGACTCCAATATAAATCGCGTTTTATGCAGCTCGTTATGAGAAATTCGAAAATATTTTTTTTATTGAAAAGTTGTTAAAAATAATAAACAACAAAATTTATCTTACATTTTTTTAATGAAATCGACAAGGTATAGAAACACGAAAACAACTTCGAGCGCATTGTTTTTTTTTTTTTTGAAATAATTATTTACCGATGTAATTTTAATTGTTTATAAAAAAAATTTTAAGCCTTCATATTTTCACTGAAACCTTTTTTATGAAAAAAGTCACATACACGAATGTTGTCCAATGAAATTTTTATAATGGGCCCCATATTGACATGCTCCCCGGGGCCCCAGAGCCTCTAGTTACGACCCTGGATATGCACTAATATATCGTGCAAATTTTTCAGGAGACAATATAAACTTAACAATACTTGATACATTTTACATACAATTAGTAGATTTTGCTATACTGTCTTTGGTAAACATTTGTACATGACAGTTATTATCGACTGGTGTAAAAGTATTATTTTAACGTTTGGCCCTTTAAAATTATTAGTAGCATGCGATTTTAATTCTTCATCTAAATCAGTGTTTGTGCAATCCAGTATAAAAATTAATTAGTTATGAATTTTGCTTAATATGCTACACCTATATTGTTATTATTTATAAAAATTTTAATTATGTAAATATCTGTAGTGACAATTAACAACCGTTTTTGTAGGGAAGTTCCTTTATAATTGCTTTGGTTTACCAACATAAAATGCCTTTTGTGATGTATGGTGTTTCATTTGTATTTAATAATACAAACGTTCGCAACTGCGGAAGTTTCTGACTTAATATTGAAGAATTACAAGTACTCCTTTTTAGTATCATAAATATTTATAACAGACAAACACAAAACAACTTCTCAACAATGTTTGTAGAACTTTAGTTATAGGTAACTAATGAGTTACAATTTGTACATTAAAATACCATGAAATTATGTATTTTCTTGGATATTTACAATTCCGGAATAAATAAAGCAATATTTCAGGAATCTTAATTAATGTAATTTAAAATGAGTTTTACTTTTGTGAAAATAAAATATGTAATTTATTTTCCCTCGTTTGTGAAATTGTATGTAATAAATTCTTATTTATTCAGTGAAAGCTTCTGGGATTCGCAAACCTCTCGAATTGTTAGTGTTTCATCTACCTTCAGATCTTCACATATGTTTACTTGAAAAATACCACTCATTATACGCAAAATTAAATTAAACTCTTATTATACAGTGGTGGTTATGCAATTATTTTTGTATTGTATATTTGCTGTATAATTTTTTTTAAATCTAATTTATTAAATGCCTTTTTTTTTTTTCCTAAATTATTTTTGAACTTTTTTAATGTATTATCGTATTTTTATTTTAATGTCATTTGAGACAAATAAGAATGTGTTTTTTTGTTAAGTTGATTTGTATTTTTTTTTATTCAAATTACCAAAGAATAAGAAATACATTTTTTATTAACTTTTAACTATTATTTTGTCTAATCTTTTCTATTTAAAATGGTCACCATTTTCGACGCTGTTTTTTTTTCTAAACCGTATTTTTTTATATGTACTTTACGATGATAGTAAAAAAAATTATAATTATTTTAAAAACCTGTTTTCTGCATTGCTTTTATATATTATAATATTATTAACTTTATTTTTTTGATATTTTTACTCTAAAATCAATAATATTGTACAAAAAAATTTTCAAAAACAAAAAAAATAAAAGTAGAGTTAAAAAAATTCTTATAAAATTTTCCTTAGTACAGAAACCACAGTTTCTCCGTTTTACCAGTAGTTAGTAAATACTATTGAAAAGTACATGAAAAAAATCCATTTAAAAAACTATTGTTGCCTACAAATTATCAATGGAATATTTACTTTTGCAATCCAAATAGAACCGAATATACTATTTAAATGTTCAAGAGAAATCGTAAATAGAACTCAAAAAATGGTTTTCGAATATCGACCAATTTAATACTTAAAACAAGTTAAAGCAACCCTTCCTTCGAGTTGCTTATTTAAGAAAATGTTCTCTAATATTAATCCACATATGACGAGCCTTCATTTCTGATAAACAACCCTTCATGTACTACATATTAAATACATAATATTCATATACACAGAGATATGCACACATGTACTCTCATTAAGGAGTAAATATCATAGACCGCATCTAAACCGTGCTGACTTGCGGCTGCTCCATTATTCCGTGCAGGGACTGGAGATGTGTACTTTAGGATTGGTCCCTTCAAGGATCTAGTTTGTCTTTTACCGCTAACTAACAGGCCGCTATAAACAAGCGCTTTGTTTATCTGCAGACAACTCAAAACAACAACCTTACCCTTGAATTGACTCTTGAAGAAGTCTTCTATGAGATAAGCGACATTGTTTTGCCATCCTCGCCCCATTTACAAGCGTTATATTTATATTTTATAATAACTACTTGAATGTAATTATTAAAAATATATCAATCCTCTAAAGAGAAAAAATATTTTGTGCTATCATTCAGATTATACTCGTATAGAACTAGTACTTTCTCGTGTAAATGCACACAATGATTTTTAATCCTCTCCCTTCTATTACTTAATAATAATATCTTATGTTTATATTAGGGGTTATTTTAAGAAAATTTTTACAACTACACATTTTCCTCTTTTTTTTTGCTTTGTACATGTCATTTTTCAACTGGATGATTTTTTCGTAGTATATTTAGGTTTCAATTGTAATGACCATTTTTTTGCTTTTCAACTGTATTTCTTTGTTGTATATATGTATATTCTAATTGCAATGACATTTTTTTGTTTTCTGTCTGTACTTTTTCAACCAGATGTATCTTTTTTGTAGTATATTTATGTTTTAATGGTTGTAATTACTTTTTTTTGCTCTAAATTTATAATTTTCAACTACACAAATTGACTTTTACAACTGCAGTTTTCATTTTTAGAACAACAGAAACAAGCTAAAACTACACACTAAACTAACCCCTAGACTTTCTATGTTGAATTTATTGTAAATTTTGAATTTTTCTCTGTTTCGCTACTTATTCATTACAGAAAATCTTATCATATTCGTGCAAAAGTAGTCATATCTTATGACTCTCATAACCTCAGTTATGACTGTGCCCGCCATAATTTTTTTTCAGTGTAATAACCCGCGTGTCTATATTGTTATTTTTTTTCAACTAGGATCTTTTGTTATTTCTTGAGGTCTGAATATGTTACCTCCGATTTTATGTAGCTTGTGCCATTACTGAGATAATGCTTGTTGAAGATAGCACTTTACGCACGACTTTGCCCGCGTTTTATATAAAAAAAACGTCTGAAGCGAGTTGTGTATTAAAGTTAGATATATGCTCACCGCTCGTGGACTTTAAATGGTTTGCATGCCCAACATATTTCTTCACTGCTCAGTCATTTTGTGTGTTATCAATTATCATTATTAATATATTATTATAGTGTATAACCATGTACCTATAAGGGGAGGGGGGTTGAAAAGGCACTGCCTGGGAGACCAGGGTTAAGAAAGTCTGGCATAGTGAGTCAAGAAGCTTTTTTAATTTTCTTAGATTTCTTTATGGGAAGGGTTTTTAATTCTAAAATTCTAGTCAGAGGGATTAGTAAGTATATTTCAATACAATCATAATCCATACTAATATTATGAATTATAAAGTAACTCTGCCTGTATGTTTGTTACCCCCTTTAACGGCTAATCCGTTGAACCGATATTCAGGAAGAACATACATAGCTACTTTGTGTTTCAAAAATTTTGGTTAGATAAAAAAATATAGAAATTTCAGACGGACAAAGTCGCAGGTAAGAGCTCGTTTAATATGATGAAAGATATGAAAAAATAGTAATAAAGAGCATTGACTCTATCTATAGCCTAAAATATTAACTTTATCGTTTCAAAATTTTACGGTTTAACTGTATAATATTTTTGTTTGAATGTAAAAAGAATAAAAGCGGTTGGTAAAATAAAATATATAGTGCTATTAAAAAAAAAACAGTTCGATTACGTCATATCTCCTCATATTCTACAACATGCCGATATCAAATGATCCTGTTTTTTTATTTTTATTTTTTGCATTAATTTTCTTCATTTTCACAAAATATTTTTAAAAATAAAATATTATTTTTCAATTATCTGGTTATATTGTTTTTTCCTATTTTATATTAAAAAGTTGAATATAATGACGAAATCGCAGGGGAAGTTTTTGTACTAACATTAAAAACTATATTCCCTGAACTGTTGTAATAATTTTTGAAAATCCAAATGATTTTATTTCAATTTATACAAATATTTTTTGTTTGTTTATTTAGTTCAATGTATGCCATGTGTTTTTCTGTTTCTTATAAATAATTGAAAAATTTTTTCTCGAAGAAACAGAAATGTCGAGAGAAGAGAACACTACTCATGTCCACATTTAACGAACAAGTAAGCTATAACGTAACATGGATTATAAGAAAACCCTACAGTTCTCAAAGGATTCTAGTTTTGTGAAATAAGTTTTTTTATAGAACAAAATAAATTCTAACGGTCAAGATTTCTAACAAGGTCTCAACTTGAATTACTTTCAAATATCTTTTTCCATTAATGAAATATGAGGTATCGAAAAATTGGAAATCGATCGTAATGTGAATTTTTTTATGATAACGCGACTTAAATATAGATACTTAAATATACTGACATAACCTAAAAAATAAAAAGAAATAGCATTTATGATAATAATATAAACAAGTAAATAATTTTAATAATATTAAAACATAAAGATACAATTTTTTTCAAAAATTTTACCCACAATCGAGATGTAGTATTTTATAAGACCATTTACTTTCCACACGTAACTAACAAATCAAGTTTAATTAAAATCGGTTTAATAGTTCATGAAGTACACTTGTAAGAAGGATTCAAAGAACAGACAGGGAACGAAAAGTGTATGTTTTAACCTGAAACGTAAAGGATATTTTGAATCTAATTTTCAATTTGTTATTAGAAATAATCACAGATTATATACATAGCTCATTCTTATTATTTGGAAAATGCAAGGAAGCAATTCATTAGATACACAAGTGGTAATAAAACAATACAAGTAAGTATATAATCATAGAAAGATAACACAAAACGGCATCTGTTAAATATTTTCACATGAGTTTTCACGAAGTCGAGATACAAAGTGGAAAAATTAGTAACGTTTCAACGATCCGTTGATTAAACTCAAAATGTTACTAAATTACTTGTTGGAAGCTTACTCAAGTAGACAAAAGCGTACTTTACGTTCAAATTTTATGCGAGCGGTTATAAGATGGAAATTCAAGTTTTCATAATGTTCCAACGTAAGGGAGGAGCTCTTTTCCACATCTAAGAGCAGCGCAGTCGATAACGAATTTCGTACTGACGTTATACGATACCAATTATCAGAGCCACACAAGAAAAGGTACATAACTTTTTCGGAGACCATTGTATTTTTATGTATTTTGAGTCCGAATTTAAGGTCAAAATAGCACCTTATTTTTCATTTTGAAAATAAGCTTAAGAACCAAATTTTCGAAAATAAAAATTAGGTTTTTCGAGGTTATTTCCAAAATGAATCAGATAAGGTGTTATTTTGACCTCAAATTCGGATTCAATGCTTTAAAATATGTACATAAAAATACAATAGTTTCTGAAAAAGTTTTGTACCTTTTTGTGTGTGGCTGTGTTATTAGTAAATATAATAGAAATACGTAAGTTTACTAATTTTAGATTGTATTTAATTTTATGAAGAATTTTTTGTAGCCGGGACAAAATATTTTAATTCAATATCTAGTAAAGTATTGGATTATTAAGAAAAATTAACATTTGCATCTAAATTCGTTAGAATCGAAAGTTAAATTATTTTTTAATGAACTAACACAAGAAGTAATCGTACCAAATTTAACATTTTTTATCAAATAGATTTTCAGACCATACTGCTATACTTTGACGAATAGATCGACATTTAAAAAAAACTGTTTTCCGGTTTCTAATTTCTTGAATTAGTCAACTTAAAAATTAATTTAGTAAAGCCTTTTATCGATCATAATATAAACTAGTATAAGTAAATTTCAAACCAAACAGATTTTTACATATAAATAGAAAAATTTACAAAACAAAATTAATTTCCGTAAAGCGAATTCTTGAACACGCTATTATATATATGAGTAAGAATGTAAAGCCATCTAGATTTATTTAGAATATATACATTCATATTATACCATTATACAAAAGGAAACCCCATTGAAGACCTTTTAAAAGTAAATAATTGTATTATCCCTAATGAATACACCCTTAGAAGAACATTGCAGGGCAAGTTAATTTAGACAATAAAATATATAGAATTATGCTCACACCTTAATTGTTATATTTACATTAGGAGATCACAGATGCTTTATGTATTTGTTCCTACACATTATTTGATATTTTCCGCCTGTATTTCAAATGAGATCATAGGTATTTAGATGGATGCTGTGTGTAAGACTCTTACAAAAGGAATTTATGGTACTTGGTCAATTGTTAGGCTAGAAGTTTGTATAAGGAAGCCATAATTTTCTCGTTAATGAAAATTGGGAATATACATTTATATAACTCGTGTTAATATACATGTATATATATTTTTCGGATATAATATGTATAAGGATTCTATCTTATTTAGTAAATATAGTTAGTGTGTAATGTATATAATTGCATTGAACCATTATATTTATAATTAAAATAGTTGAAATTATAATTGACTAGTTTATAATTGCAAATTGTTTAGTAGTATAATATAATATAATAATATAAATAGAAGCTACAAGTGCAATTTGGTAAAAAATATTTATACCTGATTTTTTTACATGGTTTTAATATTTCGTGACATATCCTTAAATATTGACTAATATAATTGGTAAAACTATTCCTATTTGGTTATATTATGGTTGATCTCAGTTCTTTGAAGCTTTAAGAAAAATTTAAACAAATTTACGAGCGATGATGTGCCCCCCCAGAGTTATTATAAAATTATTCTTATACAAAGTTTGAATCATTCACTTCCTTATGTTTACCTCTGCTAACCTAACCAAAGAACTTTTTTTTCAGTTGGGTAAAAAAAATTTAACTACGACACTGGCACCATTCTCCTTTACCAAACCGAAATAATAATAATCAAAGTAGTACTTAGAAAAGAAAATAGATTGGAACCCGAATACACAGATAGATGTTTTTCATTGCTAATAAATAAACCGCAAAAGAATTGATGAATGGGCAAGTTTCTCGATTAAGCCCTCCACTGTCGAGTGTATATATTGTATTACTTTTGGAAATAGAAGAAGACTTCTTCCTGTTTTTGTTTGATCTTTTTTGTAGCTGATTTTATTTTCTTTTCATTCGATTATTTGTCAGACTGTTTTCACAAACTTTTCGAATCGAGGACAAATGATTGATTGCTATAATAGGTTTGGATTTGATGTGTTCTTAAGAGAAAAAGGTTTTGTGAATACAGTATTCACATACATGCATGCATTCATTAAATAAATAATAGAACCGAATTAATTGAAATATTTAGATGAAATTGATTCTGTTCGAGTACTTACGAAATTATAAGGTACTGGCACCAGTTACGGCCGCTTTAAGAACAAGGTTTACTGTTTGTGTGACGGGCTTCTTTTTTGTAATTGTCATTAACTTATGTTACAAATAAAACAAGTATTTCTTTATGTAATCAATTTAATTACCAAACTAACTCCGCAGATATAGTTTATTTTTTAAAATTATAGCCTTTTACTTTGTTTATGTTTTTTCTCCAGTGATGGATAAAGTAAAACCAGTAATCTGCACGCAATGATGGACACTTTCTAATGATTACAAAATGATAAGTACTATGACACAAAATATATAAAAGAAAGAATCGTCAAATTTGAAACAATGTAAAACAGTTGTTATGATAATGTTATAATTAATAAATAATAATTAGTGTAAATGTCCACCATTTTGACACCTATTGGCCGATTGTCATCAAATCACGCTGTAAGACAGTTAAATGTATTAATATTCAGAAATGGTAGTAATCAAATATCAAGAAATATTTTTAATTTAAAAATAGCTATTACTGGGTCATATTCAAGACTGGTGCCAGTACCTTGTTTTAATACGTGAACATCAAAAACTGTTGTACGTTTTATTAATGTTTATTATAAAAGGAGGTGAATGAAACATATTCGTAAGGTACTATGCCATAGATGTGCACAAAAGCAGGTTAGGTTAACAGAAGAAAAATCAGATGTGTATGTTGCCGTTAAGGCAGGTAAAATATTGGTCGAATTTCGAGCACAGTTGATACTAGTTTTTAATATTAGTTTAAATAGTTTTTCGATGAGAAAACATATTATTTAATAATAATAATGGAAGGGTGTCGTACAACTTAAAAAAATCAATAAAAACATTTAAATACTTCAATTTATTGTATAACAGATATCTAGAAACTTAATTTTTATTAATTTATTATTCAAATTATAAAATACAGTTTCAATAATCTTTGAAGCAAAATATTAAAAAAAACTGACCATAACTGAGTTATTTATATTTTTCTCAATAACTTCAACATACATCTAATTCTCCCGAACATAATTCTAACATCCGAAAATGGCGAGATTTCTTCCAGACCGTGTAATTTGATAATAAAGCAGACGCATAAATGTTTAAATGCCAGCAAAAACAATACTGTTTTTACAAGACGACAGCGTTTGTTTCAAAGTATTTAAAACATGCTACAATGTAGACTCACCGCAAATATGTTGGCATTTATCACAAAAATATTACCTTTTTTTATTAAATTGTTTTTTACAATATGTAACATACTAACTAACATAAATCATTCCATGTTAACATTTTATTTAGTTAGTCGTTACACATTTTTTAAATTTTAAATCATTAACTTACGAATTAATTTTTTTAAATACCTATGATATAATATTATTAGTCTTACTTTAGAAAATTATTTGTATTTAAATTAAAGTAAATAGTTGATCTAATAGCCGATGTTTTAATTTTAAAAATTCGTTTTTTATGCAAAAATATGTCTTACAAGTAACACTACTCAAGTGCCACTCGCCAATATTCTTGAAACTTTGCACACACGTAGTACATCAAAAAACATTAAACACGTGTTTTTTTATTTTGGTTAACAATGCATTTTAAGATTAGAAAATGCATTTGAAAGTTTAACATCAATTAGCACTACGCTAACCTAATATTGGAGGAAATAGAGGCATAAAAAGAGATGAATAGTGATGCATTCGGAAATAATTACATTTTAAATAAATATATGATTACGATTTTGACAGTTATATCAATCTAGAGGTGGTGGATGAAAAATTTAATATGACGCAGCCAAATGGCGGAAACTGAAGACAATAGGAAGGTCTATCGGCGTAGCCAGTGAAGGCAAGATAGTGGTAATATACTCGACCTCTATATGTCTGACAGTATAATTGGAAAAATTAAAAAAACCTTGTCTTCATAACGTTAATTTCTTACAATTTCGTGATTTGCTTATTGTTTCCGTCATTTGAAAGAAGAGTGCTAAAAGTTTTCTCACCGATATTTCCCAGTTTCCGCCATTTGGATGCGTTATATTGAATTTTCCATCCGCCACCTCTATATAGAATGATATAACTTTTGTCAAAATCGTAACCATGTATCTAATAAACTTAGCAAGTCGCGTTAAATAAAGTGCTGCGATTTTGCCATCATTTTGTATATTTGCCATTCTGAATCTCGTTAAACTAATATCAAAATCGTCATTAGCGATCTCAAAAACACGCAGACAATGAAATTATGATAGAGAAATGTCGTAAATACTGTACATGAGTGGCATTATGTTAGCATTGTGCTAAATGGTGTTAAATTTTTGAATTAAAACCTTGAAACGCCTCGTTAGCCAAAATAAAAAAAACACGTGTTTAATGTTTTTCGATGTACTACGTGCGTTATATTATTTAGTGCACCTTGAAACAAATGTATTTTAATAGTTTTGTTTCAGTTCTTTTTCCTCACATTTGAGAAATTAATTATACTTATTTACTATAGATACGTAATTGTAAGCACTCAACAAAACAGTTTCTTCACATTTTACCAACAAAAAAAATTAGTACGTAAGTACAATTTTTTAAATGATATAAAGTTTTTCTAACAAGATGCTTTGGACAAAAAAAAGTGTTCTTTTTCGAATTAAGTGTGGCAGAAATGTGAAATTAATCTAAACATTTCTATGAAATTTTGACAACTTTATGTATGGTAAAACTGTTTTTAATTCCAATTCCAATTTAATCTTAAAGCTTTTCAGGGCTACATTTTAATCTATAATTTTTTATAAACGTACTTCTTTTAAAACGAAAGCAATTACGCATTACGTAATATTACAAGAATGTTTGTTTCAGTTTTGTCAACTCTGATGGATTATACCTGAGAGCTTTTGCTAAGTCTCACGAAAGTTTGAAATTGTTAAAGAAGTCTTGTTGAAGAAATGAAACAAAGTATTATATATTTTTATGACAATATGCTCGTTATTCGTTAATGTTTTCCAATGAAAAAAAAATTATAATGAATTACAATTACATAGATAAAACAAATATTGTATAAAGTATTTAATATGTTCAGCATTTAAATTGCAATCTTGCTACAATTTTTTTTCGTTTTACGGAACAAAAAATGTTTATTCATACTATACAGTGATATTCATTTATAAAATAAAAACTACATTTACTTGAACAAATACAAGTTAATATTGAAATATCTCGTATAGTTATTCAATTTATTTGATCAATAAAAATAAATACGTTTTACCATTTTTTTAAAAGAATTTTCTCAGTATTACTTTTAGAGGTAAAAATATTTTGACGATTTTTTTGAAAATGTATTAAATTAATATTTTATAACAAAAATCTTCAGCTTTCATTTCATGCCACTCTTGCAGGGATTTAATAAAAATATTTTTTTCATAACCCATTTACCCCCTCCCCTTTAAAAAGTGGTAAAAACTTTAAACAAATTATTTACGACTCATGGTACGGAACACTTAAAATGAATAAATTATATAGAAATAGGTAAATAATAAAACTGACGAAATTTTTAATGTGTACTCTAGTTTCTAAAATTTAATAGATTTCTTTAGATAAAATGATAAAAATAACGAGCACAACACAGATCTTGTTATATAAAACATCCAGCTTTTATGTGTTCACAATAAATAAAGAATAAGATAATTTACTGTACGAGTATCTAAATGACTAAAGAGACTATTATAGAGTTTATGATTTGTAAATAAGTATCTTTCTTTTACCAGTGGTACTAAAACCTACTGGGTTTTATTGTAAATAAGTATATTTCTTTTGCACAGATCAATATCAGTGGTACTAAAACCAACTGGGTTTTATTATATTCTATAGTACATCATTTCATTCTGGCTATATGTTGTTGTTATAGTTTATTTATTTGGCAATTATCATTTGACAAAACGTCAAGTTTAGTTAATCATTAGTTCAATGTAGAATAAAACAATAAAATAATAGACTAATAAGAAAATAAATTAAGTTTAAGGATGATATGACACTGGAAATTAAGAAAAACAATATGAAAAAACATCTACCAAGAGCTTCATCGTACTAAATTTACTAAACACTTTTTCTCAAATATTCAAACTCACGTAAATAGAGTTGGTAACGTGAACTAACAAACTAAATAGTTACACAGCAATATAAAGTAAATAGTGTATGAAATTGGCTACAATCAAACTTTTTATTGTAAATTAATAAACAATTTTCAAAGTCAAATATACAGGGTGATTCAGTGCTGTCGTGCCAAACTTGGACAGTAAATTAAGAGAAATATTTTAAGCAAAAAACATTATATGAACATGTGTCCGGAAATTTTTCGTAAGGGGGCTACAGCCCTCCAAAGATTTTATTTAAAATTAGTTTTTATTTAATATCTGGAGACTCTATTGTGCTAAAGTTATGAAATTTGATACAGGGTTTAGTATTAATAAGTGTTATCGATTTCTAGTATTGATCAATTATAATTTAGATCAGGGCTGTGTGGGGCCAGTGGGCCCATCGATTTTTATCTAGTATTTTTTTGTTCTTTAATTTTTTCCTAAATTAGACACTTGAATAAGATTGTATGGCACAAAATACACAAAAATATACTTTGCTCATTTACGAGAAATATGGATGCAAAAAAAGATGCAGAATTTTACTTAATACGGATGCTTCAAATTACAAAAATATTTTTATATTCTTGTTCTATGATAAAAAATAAGACAAAAAAATAATAAAAATGTACCTTCAAAAATTCATCCTTACCAACAAATAGCCATTTTAAGTATCGCTTTCTAGTTATGTTAGTAAATTACTTGCAACATTAATAGAACTGGCTATAGGTCTAAGAGGACACGTATTAGGTGATATATGTACATGAACTTTTTTCTTACCTTTAATCAAAGAACAGGAATAAAAATTTATTTTGTTTAATTTGAAGCATCCGTATTAAGTAAAATTCTGCATGCTTTCTTTTGCATCGCTATTGCTCGTAAATGGTTTATCCTATGATAAATGAGCAAAGTATATTTTTTTGTATTTTATCTCATACAGTCTTATTCAAATTTTTAACTCAGGAAAAAATTGAAGAACAAAAAATACTGGATAAAAATCGACGGGCCTCCTGGGCCCATACAACCCTGATCAAAATGACTATTGGTTGATACTGGATATAGATAACACTTATTAATACTAAACCCTGTATCAAATTTCATAACTATGGCACAATAGGTTCTCAAGATATTAAATAAAAACTAATTTTGAGTAAAATCTTTGGAAGGCTGTAGCCCCCTCATGACAAATTTCCGGACACATGTTTATATAATGTTTTTTGCTTAAAATATTTTTCTCGATGTACCGTTCAAGTTTGGCACGACAGTGCTGAATCACCCTGTATAATATAATATGGGTCAAATATATAATCGAATCAACCACATTTTGTTCTCAATCATTCTATATAAATTTCAAGTATGTACACATTTCAACTTAAATTATTATCAATTTTTCTTCCCAACAAATATGAGCTTTTTATTCAGCGCACACACGTACTCACAATGTGTATGTGTGTACGTGTGTATACGAGCCACACACTGACAGAGATAATGCAAACAATCCGTCAAATGTATGATGATGATGATGATGAGACGACAGACGTGTGACGTCACAACGAGTAGCAGCAGCAGCGCCATCCAGTGACGCCATCAGGAACCATTAGCGCTCGTTACCGTCCCGAGTGTTAGAGAGTACAATACTGGTGGAGATGCCGACAGTAGATGATGGTGGTGGTGGTGGAGGTGCCGGGAAGTGTCGTAGTCTCTGTCAAGTGGCTTCAACCAGAGATTCTCAATATTTCAAGAGGCAAAGTGAAATGGAACTGAAGAATATAGGGCATAAATTGAGGTGGATATAGATGACACAGTATTATCTGTCAACCAGAGGTTTTAAATATGCATTTCGGAGTTCCGAATTTAGTTGTATTGAAAAACAAAGTAAGGTGTAATGGGACATGTAATATGGTGAAGGTGCTATGTAATATTTTATGGCAGCAGGAAGTAGTCATATATTAAAAGAGATTATTTTATGGTTGAATTTCAAAACATATTAATTGTTAGTAACAGTGAAAGTACTATAAGTTAAATACGAAATCTGGATTTTAAATATCTGTCTTCAGAACAGAATATTTATACAAAAAACATTTTTTATAAATATAAATTATATTTAAGTCAGATTGGAGGATGGATAAGAAATAGATAAATAACATTAAAATGGATTAAAGTACTTTAAAGATATAAAAAAATACTTAATGTAAAAACTGAAATAAAACCTATTCTTGGCTTCTGATATAATAAATTAATCTCGTCAATTTGGATTATGATAAAATCTATTAAACATTTTCAGAGCACTTTAAAATCTACCTCAAACAACCTAGTAAGTTTAAATTTTCCCCAGTTGTCTTATGGGTGTAAGTGACATAGTATAAGACATCATTTTGCCTGTATCTTGTCACAAATAATGTTCGCGAACCCCATACGTTACACAACACTACACTACCTACTGATGACAACGTGTGTTCTCATCCCATGACCCTAACACTCCTACTCGCTAGCCACTGATGCGCGCGTCCCGAACGGAATTCTAATGCAACTAATTACTATGCCGTGCCATGCTTTTGAATATTACCAACGTCGTAATTGTATCAGTTGCGCTGTGGAGAACGTTTCGGGTAAAAATATATTTACGTTACAGTCACTCGTGCTGCCACACATTTTTTCTTTTTATAATTCTGCATATGTGAAATATTTTAAAAATTGTAATTATAATATTGGACGGCAATATGATTATGTCTGTTTTTTTGGAGATTATTATATTTTTATATCTCTACATGATTGAGATACTGCCCTGTCCGTATTGCGCAAGTGATAATACATCTATATCTCTTCTTTTTGCTAAAAGAAAGTTAAAAGTTAAAATAAAAAATAGGAGGTGCACATTTAGAGTATACAAGAACCTTAAGTTTAAAATTTCATATTTGTAAGTCTCACCGTTTTGGCTGTAGAGCGTTCACACACACACACACACACACACACACACACACACACACACACAGACGTTATTGAGATAATGGTCGTACTGTAATTTCATTAAAATCTCGAGTTCGAATTTTTTCATGATCACTATAATTTATTTATACTTTTATACCTACAGTACATTTCATGTATGTATAAAAAAGTAAAAAATCATAAGAATACAGAAAATCTACAAAAAATGTCGTTCTTCAGACATCTCGAATTTTTATTAGAAACGAGAATAAAAATAACATCCCTGATAATCCCTATGAATTTTTGCGTGTAAATTCCTTTAATTTGGCCACTTTGTTTGTTAAAACCTACTACGACCGGCCCATCAACAAATCCTTGTTCTTTCTTGTATCTTCATGCAATCTTACAAACACACTAGAACACAAAAGAAAATAATCAAATAATACGAAAGAACTCTCGGCAAAGGATCTTGAAGAAGAAGATGAAAAATATACAGTTGTTAGAGAAAAGATAGTTTTGTGATAAATCAAATAAAGACGTCTATCATAATTGTGTATTGGGTAGATAACAAAACATCTCAGTACTTTGGAACTACGAATTAAAAAAATTGTTAGGTCTCGAACGCTTGTTATAAAGTATAGTCTTAATAAACATTTTAAATATTTTTTACGATTCGTTTAGTATATCCCTTTAAGAAAACTACATCAAAAACAATGGTGGACGACTAAATCGACGCGGCTTATAGCTTATACCCAGAAGCCAAGATCCATTCCAAGATCACCGCTTGACTTACAAGTGTCCATGTTAATACTGTAATTATTTTAGTCAAAAAATAGAAAAAATTATAATGAATTAAAAACGCACATTTTTTTATTTTGTACCCTTATTAGTGTTTAAATAAAGAATTGAAGGGATTTGAGGTTAAAATATTTTTATTTGAAACTAAAGTAACAGTCATATCTGTAATGTTAGAATAATTAAGAGAGATATTTTTAACCAAATGTAAATATAACATTTCTAGAGAAAATAATAATAACCATTTAAAAAATTAAAAATATTAAAAAATGAAATGAAAATATGTTTTTGAACATTAATAATAAATATACACTATACTGAGGTACTGGCAACAGTCTTAGTTCTTTTAAGAGCAAGGTATACTGTTTTTGTCCGTAAATATAGTTTATTTTTAAAATTATAGACTTTAATTTTTTTAATGTTATAAAGAATCGTAAAATGTGAAACAATTTAAAGCAGATGCTATGATAATATAATAATTAATAAATAAATTACACTAATAATTAGTTTAAATGTCTACCATTTTGACATCCATTGGTAGATTGTCAAGTGTCTATGATTCAGAAATGACAGCAATCAAATATCTACAAATATTTATAATTAAGTACATTTAATTAAACAAGAATCCAACACTGTGTTATGATCCAAGACTGGTACCAATACCTTATATAACAAACATTTTAAGACTATTCCCAAGTTTCTGTTATTCATAAGCCCAACCGTCGGGACATGTCAATGTCTTGAAATAATTTTTATGTAGATTAAAGTGGGCCATTATAAATTTATATCCATAAAAGAATGAGATAATATTGTTATTACTTCATTTTCTTGACGTAGTAAATTATATTATAACTTCTAAAAAAATCACCGAGACAAAAAATATTAAAACATAAAACAAGTTCATAAATTTACTCTATATACTAAGATTCAAAGTTGCTTATAAGATAAAAGAAATATTTAATATACGATCCGTTCAAGATCAACTAACTACAAAACAAACACACGAGAAAATCAATGTTTTAATAAACACACTTATAGGAAGTTACGTAAAAGATATAACAAAGTTCTACAACTTATCTTTAAATAAATGTTATACGTTTTCTAATTTGAAAAGAACTTGGACAATTAAATAAGAATACCTACAAGTAAAATACTGGTACTTAGTAGATATAGGTATAAATATATATAATGTGATTTCGATATACGATGGTCATTCGTTCCATAAGAATAAGAAATAAATAATAAAATATTTCTAGGTGTATTAGAATGTCATACATTGTATTTGATAGATTTAATAGAATTTCGAATGTTTAAGTTTGTCGGCATGTTTACGGAACACCCTATATAGAATTTATTTTTGGTTATAATTTGAGGAACAGCAAAACAAAACTAGATAAATCCATTTTTGTAAATTTTATTTGACATAGGTAGGTACAGTAGAGATTTTTTAATGCCTAAATTTTGATCTAGCGTCTTTGCACAAGTTGGAAGATGGATAACTTAAAAAATTAGATATCCGGATTTGTTCCACTACAAGTTCAATTATAACCTGTAAAGGCAAAAGGCTGTAAGTGAAATAAAATAATAATAATTAAATATTTTAATGAATAAGGCACTTTTTGGCAAAGAAATTTTAACGTAATAACCGTGCACAAACTAATTCTTTCTTTTTTTACTGGATTTGTTAGCTTTTAGACACGTTTTTAAAGCCTTTTTATAGAGGTTTTAGCAATATTTGATGTTGAAAATGCATCATCGAAAAAAAAAATCACCTCGGTTCAAAGTGGATTTATCAAGTTTTATTCTGCTGCTCCTCATTTTTATAAGCTATACATATTTTATGACCAAGAAAAAAATGGTGATGTTTTTCTTTATTTAAAAAAAAAACAACTCTTAACAGACTTCTTAATCATCTTATATATTCCTTTAAAACGCTTATAAGCAGAACTTCATCATGTTTAAAGCATGCATAAGATGACGTAATACACAGGCACATACATACACACACACAAACGCACAAGCACTCGTGGATATGATTGATAGAACACGCAGTCTAAGTAGCGTATTTAAACAGTTAATTGAAATAGATAGAATTATTGCGTTCCTTTAAGTTTGTGTATATTAATAATGCAAATATTATATTAGACGTATGTATGTACCTACATAATATATACGTTCTTATATATATTATATATACATAATGTTAATGCCCAAAGCTACATCGACGATAAATGTTTTAAATCAGTGATATCAAACAAGTATCTCTGTGTTAAATAAATGTTTGCACGTTAATTTTGTTTGATTATTATTTTCTGATACATGTTTTATATAATAAGATGTTGATGAAAATATTCATTCCGACCCTCCCTGAATCCTCATTGATTTTCACCATGACGCACATGACGAGTATGTCTGTCAGGAACGACAAGACATAAAAGGTTTAAGATCCATATAAGCCTCGGAATAAAACGTTCTATTCTAAGAGATATCTGACAAGCGGAAACAAATGTTTACTCTTGTCATTAAAATTTTTTTGTCTACTTTTAAAATAGTAAAAAATATTCAAATAAGATTTATAGAGAATATAACGAATAGTTTTCTAGATAATAAATTTAATTAAAATGTATTATTTAAATTAAAAAAATTGTATTTTAAAAGTATAGGTACAGATTTATTATTATATTTATTTTCAGTTATCAATGTGTAAATATGTGTTTATTCATCAAATTGTTGTACATTTAATTTCATAGAAAAACATTTTATGAAATTAATTGGAATTCGGATAGCTCCATATACATAGGTAATTGTTTTATTGATGTCATAAAAACAATAAAAATAGCTTAATTTTCCAAGTAAAACCTTTATTTTTTTGTGTTAAAATTCATTGATAGAAATAGAACTAACCAATAAATGTAAAATTACACCCTTTTTCTTGGATATTTTAGTTATTTGTCAATTATACGTGTATGTTTGTTTTTTTCATTAAGTAAATGTTATAAAATGATTGATAATTTACATAACAAAAAATGTTAGAATCAAAATAAACACATGAAACGAGGTCAAAAACGGAGCTATATGTTCCAAATACAAAATATTCAATTGTTTTCAAAGGGATATTTAATAGTTTAATCAAAATATATAATTCTATGCCTACTGAAATAAGACAGTTGCCTCATAACTAATTTAAAATTTCACCTAAAAAGTATCTACTTGAAAAAACTTTATACAAGGTTAATGAATTTGTATGATATATTCTATTGGTCAGTATTACATTTTTTGTAGTACTTTTTTTTCATTCATTTATGATTAAATTACTTAATTATAATTATTAAAAATTAATTGCATGTTGTTTTAGATTTGTATTACCATTGTATAATCATTGTTTTCTATTATTGACTTTTTCTACACATTTTGTATGTCTAAAGAAATAAACCATATCTATCTATCTATCTATTCGATGTTTTACTACCAATAAAATACAACTTTTTGTGGTAATACTAAATCTAAGGCTCTATATAGAATTTCCATGTAGGCGATTGGGAAATTAATAATTCCGTATCGACGAGTTTTCTACTTTCTCTCTTTCTGCAACGGTATAACCCTCGCCACTTTTTCTCCTTCAATTTTCTCTGAATTTTCGCGGCGATTTGTCTCCGGACGATTGATTTTCCTCACACAGATGCGTTTCTGCGAGAAAACCCCCATACAACTTTTATATACATATATATGTCTATCGACGAGGGGAAAAAGAAACCTTTAGCAAAAAAATTCCCAGTTATTCTTCGAATCACGTTTATAAAAAAAATATTTTCTTCCCAATCATCTGGTATCATTTTATAAAGAAAATGTTTTCAAGTTATTAATGGTAGATACGTCTTTATGTATTAATAAAATTTGTAAGTTATATTTTTATGGTGACTATACGGTATTTTTTATTAAATAATATTATTTTTTTGATTATTATATTTCAACGTTTACATTTTTGTTACAGGCATATTATACAGAAGTCTATACGATTAGACTAAAAAATTTAACAAAAAAAAGATATCCGAAAACTGTAAATAGACAAAAATTATAAAAATAATATACTTGTGTCTTTAAAAATCTAAAAACCATTAATATAAGATGCAATTATCATATATTTATTTCAATTAAGGCATTTATGTGTTACACAAATATTAATGCATATGATGTTAACACATTTTATAAGCTTTTAATAAATTCAAGAAAAAAGCCAACTGTGGTTTCAAACAAACTAACCTCACAGTGAAATAAATAACTGAACCATTAAGTTCACAGAACAAAAAAACAGTTGTGAAAAAAAAAACATATAATACCTGTCTTATACAAATGGAAATATGCAAAGGTACATTTGTATACAAACATATATACATACACACGTCTTTTGTTTGAATTATTACAGTGGTTCCAAAAAAAAATAATCATCATACTAGCAATTTAAACATTTGATTACTTACTGAATATGCTTCAATTAAACTATATACAATTCTTTATTAGCATATTTATATATTTTATAAAACATGCTTACAGCAAAAATATGATTTCTCTAGAGAGATAATAAAAAATTTGATGTAGGTATTTTATTCAAACACTAGCTGATACCCGCGGCTTCACTCGCGCGGATTTCTAAACTTCTACCCTCGTAATTACAACCCTCCATAAATGACAGGGGATGAAATATTAAATTTTTTTTATATTTTACTTTTCATTCATTATACAAAATCGTAAATATCTCGGTTCCTATGAGAGATAGGGGGTTGTTCCCCCCCTGCGACCCCCATCCCCGTAGTATTTTTCCTGCCGGATTAAATAAAACTAATTGCAACACTCCATACAGGAGATGAAATAAAAAAACATTTTTTAATCATACACAAACTTTTATCCCCGTAGGGGTTGGAGTGCTTACGTCATAAAAGGAAGACACTGTTGAAATTTCACTTTTCTAGGTCCAGGGGTTTCCGCTCGGCAATGATGAATCAGTCTGTCAGTCAGGAGACGTTATTATATGTAGGTACATATATAAATTATTTAATGACAATTATACAATACATGAAGAATACACATTTAATCAGAAAATAGTCAAAATGTGAGTTAACAAGCTTTATTAAACGTTATTTCTTAATTTTATAATAGTAATTAAACATGTGAAAAACCATCATAGCCGTTTAAAGTTTAACTTAAACATAAGTTGTGTAATTTTAATTAGTAAATCGCAATTATTTTTGTTTTATCCGATACACTGTGTATTCACTAATTTGTGGCGAAACGTCGGTTGATAATACAATAATAAAGAGGGGGCGTGTACATAAAAGTCTCAAACCACGACTAAATTTTATTACATAATACAAATCGGTTCTATAACCTATTTAAATAATCGTGTTTCCTACTCTTAATTCATCACCGTAACCCTTTTGACTATAAAAGATAAAAATGGTTGATAGTAAAGCGAAACAAACTAGTTAACTATTTAAGTGCATTGAACACGAAGAAGTGTAGTTTCATAGTTTTAAAATCATGTTTAGTTCAATTAATTGTATGTACATTTGTTATAATTTCCTACTTTGAAACTTTACTAACTTTTCCTAGTTTCTTAAGCACCGCGATAAAGTCTATTAAATACGATAGTATCGCTATTGAGAATTTCATTTTCATATTAAATAGTACATGATTAATTTCATAAATGTTAAAGAGGTGTGTAAGAATCTTTTCCTATGAATTTATGGAAAACTTATATGATTAAGTATAGTTTTATTTAATATTAAATTTTATTTGCAGGTACATATATCGAATTTGGTGGTAGGCTCTATACTTATCACTAAAACGGTGGCACCTTTGTTTATCACGTTATTAAATTTCCTTACTACTGTGTTTGTTTTGTCGTACATACTACTCGGTCCTTCTTTGAAATAGTAAGGTACTGGCGTCAGTTATGGCCGCTATAAGAACAAGGTTTACTGTTTTTGTGATTGACGGGCTTCTTTTTTGTAATTCTCATGAACTCATGTTACTAACAACACAAGTAACTCTTTATTTAATCAATTTAATTACCAAAGTCCGCAAATATAGTTTGTTTTTTAAATTATAGCCTTTTATTTTGTTTATGTTTTTTTTCTCTCCAGTAATCGATAAAGTAACATCAGTAAAGTGATGGGCACTTGCTAATGATTACAAAATAATAAGTACTATGACACAAAATATATAAAAGAAAGAATCGTCAAATTTGAAACAATGTAAAGCAGTTGCTATGATAATATAATAATAAATAAATAAATTATAATTATAATTAGTTTAAATGTACACCATTTTAACACCTATTGACCGATTATCATCAAATCACGCTGTAAGACAGTTAAATATATATAGAGTAATATTCAGAAATGGTAGTAATCAAATATCAACAAATTTAAATTGAGTACATTTAATTAAAAAATAGCCATTACTTTTTTTTACATGATAGTAAATGTGTAAATGAAACTAGTCCAGATTCGATACTCTATAACAATATATAAACTCAGAAAGACTAAAAACTCAAAGGGTTGTTTCAAAAGTTCTTGGGAATGTTAAAAGCAAATTAAAATACTTTTTTATATTTATAGATACCTTTAAGTTACATTTACCCAAAAGTTCCCGTTTTTTCATTTGTTTTAAAACTTATCGATCTGGTTTGTACAATGTTCCAGAGAGTTGTTATTCTTGTATTTGAGATATAGGTTCCCAAACTTATTTGATCCACTACCCCCTTTTCTTATTTATTCATATACATATCTAATGTAATATAATAATAATAATATATAATATATTTTGCAAATAATAAGCCCACCAGGGCTCCCTTTGTCCCCCCAATACTGAAAAAGGAGCCGAGGACCGCAATTTGGGAAGCAGTGAATTTTATATTAAACGATTGTTTTGTATCAAAATCTGCAAAACTAAATTGACGAAAACCTTTTTTTTAAATTGAACGTAAACTTATTTTAAAAATAACGGTATATATATTTTCTAACATAAATTTAATTTTGTACTTTCAAAATGACAACATTTAAGGTACCTCTGTGTTGGTGGTAATATACAAACAAGCGAGTTGTTTTTGTCAGAGTTAGGAACGAATGTAGCGAGCTCGAGACATTAAAATAAATAAACGACATAGGATTTGGTTTGACTGTACAATTGATGACGCTATTATAATCTTGTCTCCGTTTTCCTGGCCCGGTGTTCCTCAACTTCGCATTTATATTCCTCAATTTGATACTTTATGATCTCATTTTCATTATAATCAAAATCTGTTTTTTTTTTCGTTTTTCTTCATCTTGAATTCAGATTTCATTTTTTTGTACTTGATAATTTATTTAAAATTTAGGAGAACTGATTTTTTTTCGCATTTATTTATTTAATTTTTGATTTTAATTTAATAATTTATAGAAGGCCTATATAATAATAATAAATGTAAATTTTGCCGGTTATTTCTTTGATATTAATTAATTTAAAATAAAAAGCAAATCATTCCTTTAATTTCCAAAAATATCCGGTTGTTTAAAAATAATTACACCATTTTAGTTGACCCAGAAGTCATATAAAAATTATATATAGCAGATTTTCACCAGGCCAGTTCTCGAGGAAGTGTTACCTTCTACATTCTTGAATTGCGCAGTTATTGTTCCTGTTTTATCCCTTAATTGGTATCGAGAGGGCTGGACGGACTCCACAGATCATGTTTTGAGGTTATTTTCTAAAAATGTAAGCCTTGTGCGCACCCGCCATTTTAAGTAATCTTATTACGTCGCGACGTTCGGCGCTGTAGCACTTTCAGGGACGGAGGTACCTATATGCGTGTTGAGGGCCGGCTGATCCCCCACTAAACCAGTTGATTTTTTCTTTAATTGTTAATTATATAGAGGCATATAAACATGTTTTTTTAAAATTAGTTCATATTAGATAAAGAAAAAATCTTTCCTAAAGTTTTTGTAGGTACCTAAAAATATTTTTAAAAAATTGTAATTAATTTTGATCTCTCGTTGAAGATAATTTAGTAAAATAATGGTAATAAAAACTAGTTGATTACATAAAATGTATTATTAACCTTTTATAAACGGTTATCCAGTCTCATTTTTGAAATTAGCTTTTCAAAAGATAATCTTCAGTGGGGGCCGCAAATACTCCACGAAACCAGTAACGTTTGTAAAATTTACGAAACCAGTTAAGGGTTAAAAAAGATGGATGTCATCAAATATGAAATATACACTATGTGTAATTAATGCGCTCACTCACGCCCTTTGTTAATGCGGCACCTACGAGTCGAGAGCGACACAAGGAAAGACGGGATAAGGCGAACTTGCCTCCTTAAATATTCATAAAAAATTAAGCAAGGTCACTATTCAACCAAAACCAACACATTTTCAACACAAAAGTAAAAATATATACAATAATATATTTCCATTTACTTTTTACTGCATATAACAAAAACGCAACCGATTTATCAAAAACAATATTTTCTCTAGAAGAAGACATAGTACATCTACTATAAACATACATATTTTCTTATAACTAGCAATATTTTAAAATAACACATAAATATAAACTTTTTTTCAAATTAAAACTTTTTTATTACATTCAATTCATCATCAAAGTTTTGTGTTTATATTTTTCTCGTAATAATAACTGCTTTAGGGTTTATAATATGCCGTACATAAATTTCAAGCAGGTTTCATGTATTTTTAGAATACCTACACATATGTTTATTTATATGATAAAAACAACAGATGATGACAATTAAATACCATATTAATAACTTCTTTTTATTTTAACTTTGTATTCGTTTATTAATAGTCTATTTGTTTTGTTATGAATTTTTTGACATTAAACATTGAAATACTAGTGTAATTAATAATTATATAAGAAGGTAAGTTCCAAAACTCGCTCGTTCTTTTTTTTAATCGAGATGCAACGGATTTTGAAAGCGGTTCAAACTGACATTACCATATGAAAGAATGTCGAAAATTCTTTCAAAACCCACTGCATCTCAAATTTTTTAAAAGGAACGAACGTGTTTTGGAACTCGACTCCTTATATGGATCATTCCACATCAACTGATGACTTTTCTCTCTTTTTTAATTGATTTTTTTTTAAATATAGGATTTAATCTAATTGTAATTAGAATAAAATTTAAAGTTATGAAATTATATTTTTATAACTACTTTTTTACTCCACAATGGAAATAAGTTATAATACCCTAACAAAAATTTGTCATTATATTTAAGAGTTCTTTAGAATAAGTTTTTTTTTATAAAATTAAACTTTCAGTTTATTAAGCTTTAAATTTTTCACAAATTTTTTTTATGATTTTCTCTTTTATTATAATAAAAGTCGAAATTGTAATATACATTCATAAAACTAATAAAAACCTGAAGCAGTTATTGCTTTTTTATCTTTAGAAGCAAAGGATCAATATTAACATCATATTAATTTTTATAAGCAGATGGTAACAATAATTTTTTAAGGTACTGTTTAGAATCCGACTGTTTATGTTCTAAATACGTAGGTAGTACATCAGAACGCCATCACAAATACGTTGATTTGACATTAAATATGAAGCTTCCTAACAGTGAAAGTTTTCATCAAAATCGACAAACGAATAGACATAATATAAACAGATAGAAATTATCAATATTTAACAATGAATTTTACATTGCTTGCACAACGATACGTAGACTGAAAGAAGTCATATGTAAAGGTTGCCATGTATGTATTGTAAAGTCAAGAAGCTCTGAATACTTTTAAAAATAGATATATATTTGTAAAAGAAAGACTACAAATACGATTTTTTTTCCAATAGTAAATAAAAGAAATATTTATTAACTACGTATACATCAGATACTAAAATTAGAAAACACACAGTACTTACATCATTTTGAAATTTGAACGATTTTTTATGGCATATTATTAGATTAAAATAACGGTGGGTTAAATCTCATCGATGTTTTATATGTATGTATGTGATGTATTTACAAAAAAATGTCGACTATATGTCAATAATCAATAAATTAAAAAATATAGCAAAGTAATAGCAAATATTTGACGAGTTATACTGCGTTGAAATGAGTTCTGTAAATCTGAAAATTATTACATCAAAAGTTAAAATACGTTCGACAAAATTACTCTCTGAAAATTATGTCAATATTTCATATTGAAAAAATATTTGATATTATTAAGTAAATAATAATATATAAACATTGGCTGATTAAAACATAATTATTTTTGTTGATGAATTAAATACATTAACAGATTAATTGTAACCAGTTTAGGCCTTTTATGTTTGTATTCATTCGTTGTAAATATTACATCAAAAAAATAAATATGTTTGTCATGTGGTTATGCGGTATTTACAGTTTTTTACTGAATATTTTTTGTTTTACTTTTTATAAAACAATAAAAAAATTATCTACAGTCAACTGTCGAAATACAACGAGTTGCATCTTTGTTTTTGTTTTTTAATAGCAAATTCTATATGTAGTTAACTTCTTTATTGACAAAAATGCAAATGCAGTTTAAAGTCAGAGTATTTTTTGTAAAAAACACACGTTTTACTATTGCACAACCCCCCAGAGGGCTAGCGTAATAATAATACATAGTTAAAAACTTTCTCAACAAAATACTTTTTCATATATAAAAAACCGCATCAAAATCCGACCCCACGTTGAAAAGTTATGGAGCCACAGATAGACACACATACATACAGCCAAACATATTATACATACACCAGTTTATACAGACTTTTGAAAAGTTAGTTGCATTACCCCGCCACTGGTCGATAGTATCTTTTTTATCGCACATAATTCTCGTTGAACTTTATTGTATTTGATGTCATAAAATGCTAATGAAAAATAAAAAAAATCGCAAAGGACTGAATCATCGGAGTTGCATGATATAGCTGATAGCACAAGAAATAATCCTTGCGGATACTAAAGTGTAGCAATAAATCTGAAAGTTTTATTTTGCTGCGTGCAGGAGACACTGCATTTCTGCTCTCAATTCAAATGAAACTTCCGCTGAAACTAACTTAAATGATTTATGTGCAAATACCTACACAAAAACTTATTTCATATATTTTTTCTAAATTTAATTCGATATCTTAAAGTATTTATATAACGGTCATATTTCAAAACTATTAAGTTCCATTATTTGGCTATAATTTATAAGATTATTATACTTGAAGAGGATTAATAGTTGTCAAAACAAAAAAGTTCGAATTTTTTCGACTTGTTAATTTTTGTAACAATGGAAAAAACCAGCCGTTCTGACAATGAGTACAACAAAAAAAGCTTCACGTGTCTTATTCTCTATTTAGAATTTAATTATTATTTATTTTACATTATTTTTACATCTTTTAATTAATAATGGTTAGTAAAAAGTTAACTTAAATTTTTTTTCTCGATATCTTCAAAATTTGAAATGATATTGTTGACTCATGTATTTGTCGTTGATAGTATTACCAAAATTTATAGCCAATACTTGCCGATTAGAGTAAAGTAGCTTTTCTCTTCCTTGCTGGCGGCATTTTTGAATTAATTAAATAAAATTGAGTCAAGTTCTACAGATATCGACTTACATTTTGACATTTCGAATAGATAGGTTCCAAAAAAAAATAGTATTATCTTAAATTTAAGTAAATGACGCTCTTCCATCATATAAATTTATTTTGTTAAATATTTATATATATTTTTTTAACCCTCGAAAGATAAAAAAATCAGTAGTCTATTTTCTTAATTTATTAATCTAATGTTATCTTTTTTGGGTAGATTAGTTTTAAAAAAAATCTGACAATCTACTGAAATATGCAATGCACCGTTTGAGTTCGCAGAATTGATAAAACAACACAACATAGTGAAAGCTAAATTAAGTATGAATAAATAATTCTGTCATACCAACAATTATACCTACTAAAGAAATATAGCATTACAAATAAAAAATACGTAAAATCTACATTGTGCCATTGTACAATGTACATATTTTATATTTTATCCGCTTATTTACAAAAACAAAAGCCTAATTCGTAAGTACCATTGGCTTACAAACAATTGTAAAAAATCATCATAAAACATTTAAGAGTTAAATAAAAGAAGTTGTGTGAAGGAAACAATTGATAAACACGGAATTATCACAGAATTGTGGTATCCTTCAAGACGAAAATCCTTACGACTATCATTTGAAAACTGTAGCAATAAATTTTAAACTTTTATTATTTCAGTCTGTGCAAAAGACAGGCCCCTACCCCATTTTATCCTTTCTTGTGTATTTCATTTACTCAGTAGCGACTCGAAACTAAAATAAATAAATATATGAAGAATCGAGGAATCACTTACAATATTATTCACAAAAAGGGTAATATTCAATGTTATATAAGGTACTGGCACCAGTCTTGGCTACTTTAAGAGTAAAGTATACTGTTTTTTTTTTTGTAAATGTCACTGATAAAACAAGTACGTTTTTTCTCCAGTAATGGATAAAGTAAAACCAGTATTGGCACTCAATGATGGACACTTGTTAATGATTGCAAAATGATAAGTACATACTACGACACAAAAAGTTTTAAAATAAATAATTGTTAAATTAAAAACAGATGATATAATAATATAATAATTAACAAATAGATTACATTAATAATTAGTTTAAATATCCACCATGTTGACACCCATTGACCGATTGTTATCAAATTAAGCTGTTTTACAGTTAAGTGTCTATAGATTATGATTCAGTAATAGCAGTAATCAAATATCAACAAATATTTTTAATTTAGTACATTTAATTAAACAAAAATCCAACACTAGGGTATGATCCAAGACTGGTGCCAGTATTATATAACGTTGTAAAAATTGAACATTAAAAGACCATTAAAAAATATTTTGAAGCTTGAATCCTATACTTTATAATGCTTTTATGGATCTTAAAGACATTTGTATATTAATATCTTGTAGAGTTAAGTTAGTACGTTTATAGCCGTCAGAAGATAGGAGCCCAAATATGATTGATGAAAAAATATTCAATATGATCAGATATTCAATTTTTTGTTCAAGCAACTAATCATACCAATGTCAATAATGTTGTATAGTCTATAAGCACATTTAGAATTGATTTACATTTTTTGTGGGGGAGGGACGAGTAATTCTTATTTAAACTAAACATTTATATTAAACGTTAATTATTAAAGTTTTTTGGAATTAAATTTACTATCGGTGTTGTAAATAATTGCTGTAGAAGCTAAATTCTTAAATAAAAATTTGAAAAAAAAAAACATTTTTAAAGTTAGTTTAAATGTCCACCATTTTGACACTTATTGGCTGATTGTTCCCAAATTAAGCTGTTTTACAGTTAGGTGTCCTTTGATTCAGTAATGGTAATAATCAAATAACAACTAATATTTCTAATTTAGTACATTTATTTTAAAAGAAGCCAACACTGGGGTATGATCCATGACAGTACCTTATATCGGATTTAGATATAATAAGGATTTCATTTTTATTTCAGACATATGCAAATATTTGCTACAAAATCGTAAGTTTGTAATTGTTTTTTTGTAACAAACCAAAAAGAAAACAGTCAAATCTAATAAGCGTCATATTTACAAGAAAAAAAGTATTTACTAATTTGTTGCAATATTAACAGGAGTAGTGAAAATCCGGTTTGTAATATAAAAAACTAAATATGCGTTTAATCTATAAAATATTTATCGTAACGAGCCACTACTGGCCTGTTCTAATGAAAGTTTTCTGTTTATTTCAAACACTTAGGCATGTATACGCGCGCATCGCCTAATCGAGAAAAATATTAAAAAAGTTTGTATAAGCCTGGATATATAACCAGCAGGAAGGAACTTTTTATTGTTTAATTATTTACAATAAGTAATTCTTAACTGTCATGCTAAAACGAGAAAATCGACAGTGGCAGCGGTTAGTTGTAATTAGACATGATTCATATTGCATATTTAAAACGCGTATTGCTTCAAAGTAATTTTTTATTTCATATAATTAGATTATGCGGTTCATACCGTTTTAAAATCTCTATTCTTGTTTGTTATTAAATACTTGTAATCTTCGTACCATAAAAATTGTTATTGTTTTCTTAATACGCTGTTTTGAAAGAATTGTTTTACTTTTTAATTAAAAAAATAACCGTTTTGTACTTATTGTTAGATACGAATATATATAACTAAAAAAATTATGAATTTTATAAGGCATTGGCTACTACATATGTATATAAAACGGTACTGGTTATAAGAAACGACGGGGTTTTATAAAAAAAGACCAAATCTGTTGGACGCGTCACAGTCGTTATCATTACGATTTATAAAAAAAATTATTTCAAAATTTTTCATAAACTATTTTTGCTACAGTGTCGCTATAATTTTTATTGAAAGTACTAATTGAATGTAGGATTCTGATTTTTTCAGATTTTTTGAGTTGATGGTTTAGAAATTAGAGGGAAGTGGGGACGTTCTGATAATGATATTGAAAAGCAAATATATTGTGGTTGAAGGGTTAAAATCAAAAGGTCATACAACATTTTTTGTTGCATTTTAGGAAACCTATCTATCAATGGGATAGGTGAAAACAACATTGAATATACTTTTCAATCCATGAGAAGGGGGTGCAAAATTTTTTTTTTACATAATCTCTCCATTTCTGTTTTTTGGTTATCAATCTTCGTCCGTATACCAAATTTCATCTTAATCGGTATAAAATTTATATAGACGGACGGACAGTGCGAAACTATGATATAAGGGTTCCTAGTTTTCTACGGAACCTTAAAAAGCAGTGTTTTTGAAATAAGATAAGTACAAAAATATTAGATTATAGATTCTGATTAAGAAAATTAACGCAGGATTGAAGATAATTCTCCGTTAAATATCTATTTTTCTATTGCATAAAATATTTCCCTAAAAAAACGCTAGAGTAATTTAACCGGCCACGAATGCTTGTTTTTCCTTTTTTTCCTTAATACTTTTTCTCTCTAACCACTACGGTTGTCAAAGATAAATAAACGCAACAATTTCGTATACGAGATAAGAAGCGGACAAAATCCATTAACTAATCCATATCATGATAAGCAAGCAAACAAAATATTCAAATATAAGAAAATCATTTCAAATTACGTAAGTTGCGCTATATTTTTTAAATCTTACTTATTTTAAATTGTGTTGTAAATAATACAATTTTTTTTAATCCTTTTGATTATAGAAAGGGCATTAAATCACTATAGTTAATTAAAAATACCCTCGAAGAACTTGATTATTACCTTATAAATATTCCATTACGTTCTTGAAAATAAATAATAGGAATAATATTTGGCATAAGTCATAATTTTCACACATTTTTATTTGATTCCAAGCATAAATTTTAGATACATAGCGAAAGCTATATACTTATTTTATCGCTCTTGAAAATGGAAGATAAATTTTAGTACATGTACCAAAAGTATAAGTATAAACGTGAATATATAAATTATTTAAGAGACTTTAATATTTCGTATCTACAATTGAGCCATTTAGTTAACTATATTTTGTTTATTTTCTAATTTTGGTATTCGAGATTTTAATTAATTGACTGTAAATATAAAATACTTTTATAGAAATCGAATCCTTTATGTTATCTATAGATTACAAACTAGTTTTTAACCACCTTTTAACTATCAAATATACATTTAACACCATCCTGAAGAGAAACTGTATAATTTGTTTGTTGTTGCAATGATTTTGATTAATTGGTAGTTCTTTATTATATCGATTAATAATCAATCAATTATTGCTTGATTTTATAGTAACGTTTATTAAATAAAACTATCAATATGGTATATAAAATATACCATCCTCTTGTAGTTTAGAGCAACCTCTTTCTAACAAGGGTAAGATAAAAGGAATAGACCTTTGCTAAAAATTATTATGGCTTGACTACAGGGTCAAACGGACGACTCCCTTTGCACTTGGCCGGCTTGTCAAACGGGAGTTAAGTAGAATTCAATAGAATATTGGATCCGTGCATGTATTGCTCTTCCTGGAACAATTTCTGCTGTATTTTAGTACGGAGCTTGCAATATTTTATAAGGGACAAGGAGATTATTCGAGTATAATGTATATGTATATTATGTATAATGAAGTAAGGTGAAGTTTAATCGTATTTTATGATCGATTTGTCAGTTTTGGTAAGTTGCTGAGAACCAAACAAATACTTCTTGGAAGTAAGTTAGTTTTAAGTTTGGGTAAGATTGTTTTTTGGCTTTTGATTGAAGGTAAGTAAGACACTTGAGATGTTTCTGACTAAAATAATAAATTTAATTTTTGATCAAATTTTTGTAGTTATTTAAATGAAATTAAAATTATTGAAATGGGGAAGTGCTTAATTTCAATATATTAGTTTTAGTTATTACGAGTACTAAGAATTAGAAATTTACATACTTATTAAGTTAGGTTGTTTTTGGATTCATAATGTAGAGTCGCATGCAGAAGTGGTCGACTAGTTTTCATTCAAATTCGCTTATCATAAATTTAGTAAGCTGCTCCCATTTGATTATTATAATATTTAAATCATTTCTCCATGTACCAAACAAACACAGATATTTTGAAACTCATTTGCTAGATAAAGAAGTACTCTTCGTTTATAGTACTCATATATATTCGTGCGATTAAATTATTATGTAATTTACTGAAAATGTTGTGGTAATAAATATGTGGTATTCCGAATTTTGGTATTTAAATATGTTAAACTTGTTTAAAATTAATATATGAAATGGACGTATATTTGTGCTTTTATTTAAAATGATGTAACTATATCCTAGAAAAAGATAACCGACGATGTTTGTCTTAATATTTGCGCATCTGTTGTAAGTGATTCTGACCTTTAGGGTGGGAGACGAATTCTGAAACCCATAGTACATAGACTAATATTGTTGGTGATATCTTTAACAGGTATTTTAAAGGCAATAGAAGGTTAAATTAATTTTTAAGATATTTATAAACTAAAATTTAAATAATTTTCTTGATATTAATATTAATTTTAAAAGAACATTGAAAGTATAAGAAATATTTTTGTGTCTTTGTATTTTACAGGTTTTCCATTAATTACATATTTATTTAATAATTTATTCAACACATTCCAATTAATGTAGTAATTATATGAATGTAGATGAGAATATAATATATACAGTAAAAAATTGATTTCATATTTTTGAATCTATTTTATGTATAGACGGAGTTTTAGGTAAAATTCAAAAATGATTTTAAAAACACTGACATTATAAAATATATTTATGTTTTATAAGGAAAGTATTTAAGAATATATATTATGATCTTAAAAGTGTCGCATCTGTCGATTTTTTTTCATCGTTGTAATCTCTTAAAACGAGTTAGTAAATTTAACCAAATAGCCATTTTCCTTCTTTATCTCGCTTGTCAAGATGTATAAAAAATATTTTTTAAACATCGAATTCTTTGTGAAAAACATTTTTAATATCTTATTTCCTACCGTTGAAGAAAACTCCAAATTACTTTTGTTTAAGTTTTATATATAAACTTATAATTAAATTATAATACCTTATACAAGGAAAATGTGTTTTCCACATTCTATTTCGGGGAAATTCTCTTATGAAACCAACATGTTATTTTTATAACAGAAAATATTTTAAATCAACAATTAATTTTTATTATTTTTATATAAATAACTTACATATATATTTTAGCAGTAAGGTAAATGTAGAAAAGTTATTCGCAAGCCAAAACAACCAAACTTTAAAAAATTAAATTATTATTTTAAAATGTTTTATTTACCCTACCAGACTGAAATGTGGAAAATATGCAAAATATTCTAATATATTCTTCTATAATTTGTGTACCATGTAAATAATAATATTTCTAACTTGTTTCCCTGATTAAAATAGAAAATACAATTTAAATCAGTTAGTTATTTACATCATATTTTTTATAGGTTCTAATATACATAACCACTAATATTATTAAATTTGAATTACATTATAGTAGCTATATAAGGTACTGGCACCAGTTATGGCCGCTATAAGATCAAGGTTTACTGTTTCGGTGATTGACGGGCTTTTTTTGTAATTATCATGAACTCATGTTACTTATAAAACAAGTAACTCTTTATTTAATCAATTTAATTACCAAAGTACGCAAATATAGTTTGTTTTTTAAATTATTGCCTTTTATTTTGTTTATGTCTTTTCTCCAGTAATGGATAAAGTAAAACTAGTAATGAGCACGCAGTGATGGTCACTTGCTAATGATTACAAAATAATAAGTACTACGACACAAAAGATATAAAAGAAAGAATCGTCAAATTTGAAGGACAGTTAAATGTATAGAGATTAATATTCAGAAATGTTAATAATCAAATATCAATAAATATTTCTAATTCAATACATTTAATTAAAAAATAGCCATTACTGGGGTAATATCCAAGACTGGTACCAGTACCATAGTATTATTTATAAAATAACGATTTTCTTGGCATTTTCCAAGTTAAATTGATCATTAAGGTTTTTGTAAGGAAATGAAAACGTAGTTTATAAATAATAAATATAGATGCTGTTTAAATTGATTAATCTAAAGTTCATCTCCGTGCATCGTCGATTGTTATTAAATTCTCAACATGGTATCTGATGCAAAGTTTCTTGGATGGTTATTTAGATGTTAAACAACATTCTATCTGGGCTTTTGATCTTTTCTGTCAAATTTATCCTTGGAACTAAATTACTACATACAAACTATATGATAATGATTGTTTGAGCAGTAATACAACATTCAGGGATCATTTAGATCAGTGGTGTTCAACCGGGTGTTTTGAAACGTTAATTAATATGTATATATTCTTATAATTTTTGAGTAAGTGGATGGAAAAAATGATAATTTAAAAAAAGTATACAATTATTTAATGATAATTAGTTAATTTAGTTGGTTATGAAATAGATGGGTTCTTATTGTTTTTATTTATTTTACGAATATTTTTTAAACAAATCGTAAAGACGGTACTAATAAAATTCAAATAGAAAGCCTTGGCAAATAAGATATGGTTTGAATTCTTAACATTGACGCGGCGATATTACAGCGCTGTCTTATTTTCCAAAGTTGATAAATTTCTTGGTCAATTATTTGCTTTAATTTGGTTAGGTTTTATAAATAGTATCTTATATTTACACTATACTATACCATAGTATTATTTACTGTTTGTATTTTACATCTATGTAAAAGTATCATATTATAGTCGAGCACTAAAAAAATGTAAAAATTGGATTTACTGAATTGGAATGTCCTGCATTACGTTAATTAATGTTATCAATGTGAAAATCTAATTTTTCACATGATTTATCTATACATTTTTACTGTGCAACTTTATGATTTTTTACGAATATAAATAGAACAGTACATGTACTAGCCAATCGTATGACAAAAAAATAGAGTGCTATTTAAAACCATTACATTGAGATGCTACATCTCATCACAAAAAGAAAAAAAAACAAGAAAATTGTAAAAAATAATTAGCCAAGATTTTTTATGCTGCAGAATAAATATTTCTTACTTTTTTTTATTCGATATGTTACAATTTGCGAAGAAAATTAAAAGCGAATATAATTATTTTAATAGTTTAGCCACCCCTGTATTTATGTTAGTTACATTAATTGTGGCAATATTCATACGTTAGAAACACACAACTTGTCTCAAAAATAATATTATTAATGTGAGTCTAAAACATTTAAGAAATTAATCAATCATGTTACACTAATGAAGCTTAAATGAGTTTTTCACCTAAACAGAACAGCGAAAGTTCTCGAGCTTTTACACCTACGTTAAATTTAGTAGAAAACTTTATTAGTTCCCGAACAGTTTTTGTTAGAAATCGATTGAGAACTTCAGTCAATGTGCGATCTTACTAGACCCTTTCATTTAACAATAATCTTCTTAAGTGGTGCTTCTTGAGAAATAAATAAACTAATTATTACGTAGTTTATATTTAGAAAAAAATAATGTTTTTATATTAAAATATTGTAATAATTATATTCCATTGATGTTATTGTATTTATAGATTATATACTCTATCAATATTTCATTGTCTTCTTCTAAAGTGAAGTGTCAAGTCAAATAAGTGAAGAACGCCACAAGATATTGATTGAAACGCAATAAAATATGCGACGCAGTTTAAATAAAACATACAGAGTTTAAGGGGTATTCCAATCATGAAATAAGGGTTGTTATGCCATATTTACACCAAAAAAACGGCATTTCAAAAGGCAAAAAATATACATTTTCAAATATGAATTTTTGCTTCCTTGTAATATCAAAGATACGAGATTTGTGATCGTTTTAGAACGAGACAAAAACATTGTCTCCGATTTCAAAATTTTAAATTGATCTTTCCGTTTCAAGTCAACACAAACACTTTTCGTTCCGTGTCTGTCTGTCTATCCGTCCGTCTGACTGACTGCCAAAAGTGTCAGCAACTAATAATTTTTACAAAATATCTTAATTTTTATAATAGCAAAAACTTAATTCATATAATATTTGATACACATGTTTTATTAAAGTAATAGGTAATATTTTTTGTAATATTCTGAGAGTTTTTGTTAAACACTTTAGTCTTTAAATTATTAATGCATAGATATCTCGCCACATTTAATCTAAACCATAGCAGAAACTAAACTAAATCTAATTATTTGATGCAGGCAAACGTTTTAATTCATTTATATCGAATCGTATACAATATTACATATATAATTCACCCCTTCCAGGTAATTCTAGTTTCCACGCGCCTGTGTCCACTCATTGCGCGCATTAACGCATGCACAACTTCTCACTAACACAAATAGTGTTTACGCACTTGTGTATAGTTTACCTTTAGTTTTCAAACTAAAGCGGTTAGAATTATGGTGCAATTTGTATTCAAGTGTTTTGTTAGGTTATGTTACCAACAAAAATGCTATTCAGATTTATGAACTTAAGTTTTAAACTACTGCTGTAGTAAATAGAGTTGGCGTGCGTGTGAGTCGGTGTATGATCTTTTGTAACTTAACACGTTGGCTGTCACAAAAAGGACAATTAAATACTAATATCAGGATGATACAGAAAACACAACCGATTATATTTTGTTAGCTTTCTTATAGTTTTTTTTTTATATATTATATCTTAATTCATTTTAAAACATATTTTATAATTAGTCTGTCTATAGTACATTTTTTTAATTTTTAATTTGTATCGGAACTATAAATGATTTTTTTACATAACTTCAGCCTAAAAATGTTTCAATTTTTTTCATAGATACCATTATTCTATGCAAATCTGATACTTTGCTTCCTAGCAATATCGAAGTTACGAGAAGCTTTGTGATCGTTTTAAAATGAGACAAAAAAATTGTTCTCCGATTTCAAAATTTTAAATTGATCCTTCCCTTTCAGGGAGATGGAGATGTGAGAAAAAATACTTCTCATTGTAAAAGATGAAAGTATACCCTATATATATATATTTTTTTCTTTTGTTGCGTACAAAGTGCCTTCAGGTTAACATGTTCGTAGAATTAAATTAAATTATAGTTCTAATTATTTTTAATATGGTAAGTCGCTAGTTGTATTATAAAAGTTATGGTAAAAAACGACTTACCTATTACATTTTTAATTTTGTTACTTTATTGTTTATTAATATTTGTCAATTAAATGTTAGATGAATAAATTATTTCTTAAGCATATTCCTACATCAAAGTAGAGAATTATGCTGTAGGTATATAAAATACAAATTCTACATAAATGTCTTTGTAATTTGTTTTTCATTTAGTCGAGTCTGTATGGGGCGGCGACTTTGGCGACATCTTTTGTAACAACTATGCGTGGGTACCATAAATATCTTTGGCACAGGTAACCTGCAGGAATTCCATGTATTCCAAGCAAAATCCCACGGACTATTTCAAGTTTGGATTAAGTATTCATCAGAACTAAAGATTTTATAATGTTTAAGCAGTGCAGCTAAAAATTTGTAGTGTTATTGAACTCTCTCTGTAAAAAAGTCACGCAAAAATATAGGTTTAGATTTAAAAAAGAAAAGTTGAACCTAAAAATCTATTAAGGTGACCTTTTCAAGATCAACCCATATTGTTAATATTTAGCCCCCTCGGAACCATAAAAATTTTGTCTGAAACATTTTTCTTGAGTATTCGTTATTTTGGAAAAAATCCGCAGGAAGGTCTTCAAAAAAAAAAAAACACCCACTGATGGCCTCAGAGGAACGTCTCAATAATTCACAGTATTTGACAGTGTAATGACAACATCATATGCAGAAATATTTCTAGATTTCTTTTAGATTGAAAACCACTGGTTTAAATTATAATCTTACTTTGACGATACTTTTATTATTTAATTAACTGTAGCGACATAAATGTCAGTATGCAATAATATCATTAAATGAGCAAGTTCAAATTAAAATTAATTATCATTTAAGGGAAATAAATTTCAGGAATTCTAATTTTATGCATCCATATTAAAAAGTTATGAATGTATCTCTATTAAAATATAAATTTAATTTGACGTTATAAATGTCAATGTAAAAAACATTGAATTTCATATTTTCATTATTAAAAATTAATTGGAGGTACCTACCTATAATAAATTAGGATTTTATTAAATTTCTATATATTGTATCTATACTGATTTTATTGGAATTGTTTTGTTTAACTCTTCAGTTTCATTCCTACTACATGATATAAATAATATGCTAGGTCTGTCATTCATACAACTCTTAAGGGACAATTTGAATTGTTAAGGGTTGGTAAAAAATAAAAAATGGTTTTTATTATTATTATTTTTAAATTCTACATAAATATATAATGCTAAAATATGTTCTCAAAAACTTCAATCTTCACTATCTATTTTTTGGGGGGATTAATTTATATACATATGCAGGTAGTTAATGCTTTACAAACACACCACCTGTGGTGGATCACCGTTAATTTAATGAAATAAAGGTGTTATATCTGGGTAACGGAGAAAGATATTTGAATGCGAATAATTTTAATTAAAGAGCAATCCAGTGTCTTTTAGTTAATCATTTTTTTTTAAATGATGATTATTTTTTTTTTTTTTTAATAAAAATAATCTTATTTTGAGAGCATTTTTCAAACGATTAACTATAATAAATGTTTGACTGTTATATATCATTTTAAAGGTACTGAATGTCTCTTTAATTTAAACTATTGCGCATTCAAATATCTTACCCCGTTAATGAGATATAATGCCCAAAAATTTATGTTTTTTTCTAATAAAGAAAATCATTTAGAAACCTCAGGATAATATCCAATTAGCAATTCCTTCATAAGGTGTTTTAAGGATATACAAATGCACATTTTGCGCATAAAGCGTTTCGAAGATTCCAAAAAAATGTTTTTTCACTCCACCCTAACACCCATGCTCAAATATTGCAAATTGATCCACTGACTGATACATTTATTTTTTTACCTTACTAAAAATTCGTATAATATGTATTATTTTTTGAAACAGACATTTTCCAAAAATTTTTAAAGATATTTGTAACAGTATTAGAGCGCTACATACATGCATACGTTTTAAAACATTTTATTTTTTTGAAATGTTAAAAAATCATATTGAGCTTTCAAAACTGATTACTACTATTAAATTAACACAAGAATAAAATATATGCATATATATGATACTCAATTTTGTAGTTAATACTACGTTCCCGGTTTCGTTACTACTGGGATTGGAAGCTCTAACCTAAACATTTTAATATGCATATAATAATTATAATTAATAGAGTGCAAAGCATTGCTAATTAAAATTTCAAAGGTCAAATTAATTAATCAGATCAAAAAGCCACCAATTCAATTTTTGGATAACTATATACATATATTCGTTCAGACCATGATAACGTGTGTGCGCGCGTGTATTTATAATCACATACCCGACTATATTATATGACTATTAAATTAAAAACATAAATGTTTAATCACGAGATGCTATGTGCTAATTTACCCGGGGTTACCCTCACTCAAAACCATATCGTAAATTTTAATAATTTTACCTTATATGATTACTATTACATACACTAATGGACATACATATTTACAGCATATTTACAAGTCTCTTTATACAACTGACAACCAAATTGACGCGAAATATGTGTTATTTATGTAATAAATTCTGGCTTGATAGAGATAAATATTATAAATATATCTTCATTTGCATAATGCTGAAATTTTGATAAAATTATAGTTGTTGTTTTAATGATGAGAAACGGTCTTCGTCACTGATTTGACCTTGCAAATCTGTTATATGTGATTCAATACAAGTGGCATGTTAGCTGCGTCAAAATGGCGCTGCGTTTTGACGCAGCTAACATGTAATAGATTTGCAAGGTCGAAGCAGTGAGGGAGACCGTTTCTGTAAAGTATCAAGGCTTTAAGGTACCATTTCATTGTAACGGATATGAAAAATGTTGATTTTCGTGATATTTTTTAAATAAAATTCGATAATCGGTCCGATTTTTTTTCGTTTATTATGTTGTACAGAAATAATGTTTTACATTTATTTTTTATCAAATTTTTTTTGGCCACCGTAAAAAAATATTATTTTTATAAAAGCACAAAATATTTACATTTTTAAATTTTTTTGCATTTTCAAATTTTTTATTTTCTTTTTTAAAATTACAAACTGAATTATACTGTATTAAAAAATCATATAAAAATTAAAGAATAGATTGCACCAAGAATTTTCATATATGTAAATAATATCCACTGCAATATGTGAAAAAAACTTAAATTTAAACGTTGCCAACAAAAGTAGTTCTCTTTATATTTTCATAGCAGAAAAACTGTTTACAATATTTTTATATCCGACTTTTTGAAATTCCTAGAATGTATTTCAAGGACTACAAAAATATTTATTTAATATGAAAAAAAAGAAATATTAAAATGCTTTTTTCAGGTATGCGTTTTCATTTCTTTGTATAAATATGAAAACGAGTCAAATAAAACGAATATTAAAACAGAAAGTAACGCTGCATGAAATACAATCCACAGGTGTGTGGAAGGATAAATCCTTTATCCCGAAACAACTGAAATCCTTAATCCTGGCACTGTGTATTTTGCATTGCAGTATATTATGTTTTTTTGGATTTTAAATATTTTTTATATAACGTAAGCCGATTTAAAAGAACGCACCGGGTATTTAACAAAAAATAAACCACGTTGGTGGAAAATTCTCATTTAAATTATTAAAACACTAAAATCTAAAATGTGGTCGCATCTAATCCTCACGTTCTTGTTAGGGTAATTATTTTTTACTTCACCCTCTTATTAAGTTTTTTTTATATTTTCATTTCGGCAACAATTTCGTAATATAATTGCTTGACATTTAAAACATTTTCTCAAGCAAAGACAAATTACAATCTCTTTATAAGGTGCCGAATTGTATTAGGTTATTAATAACACCTTATTTTAAATACCGGATTTCATTTTTTAAATTTTATTTTAATCGTTCAGAAGTATCAAAAAAATTCGGTCAAGACATATACGGCTGTATGTCAAATATGTACTACGTGACTGTTTGGAGACACTTACAGGTGCATTTTTGAGTTAGAAAAAAAAAGTGTCATCTTTTATCAATTGAGATCAACATTTTGATACTCCACTTGCCTAGATATAAAAATAAAAAATTTTATGACACCCCTCTCTATTTTTCCAAAATTTGAACAAATTGAATAGTTAAAATATCAGCTTTGCGCGATCCTACAGACTCAATTTTGTTTTTTAAATGTAGCTTACACTATTATCTTTAAGATGATCATGCACTTAAAGACCTTCGCGACCTCCTTCCCCTTTTAAAAACAAATTAAAACTCATAAATTAAGAAAGAAGTAAATTGAATAGTTAATATCTCAGCTTGGCGCAATCCTACAGACTCAATTTTTTTTTTAAATGTAGCTTATACTATAATCTTTAAGAGTATTATGCACTTAAAGACCCTCGCGACCTCCTTCCATTTTTAAAAACAAATTAAAACTCATAAACTAACAAAGAAGTAAATTGAATAGTTAAAATATCAGCTTGGCGCGATCCTACAGATTCAATTGACCAAAGCCTCGTTAACGAATTTTTTTCAGATTTTTTGAGCCAGTAGTTTTAAAGTCAGAGGGAGGGGGGCAAAATAAAATACTGCTGGTGCCATTTTTGAGTTAAAAAATAAAAAATATAACAAAATCTTCTATTTCTAATCATTTTTTTACCAAAAAAGAGATGTATAAGCACTTACTAAATGCACTTAATTTAACCGGACATCTAAGGAAATGATATTTTATGGAACAGATAATAAACGAATAATAATCTTTAATTTTCCATTTACTTACAAAATAAACATTTGTGAATGTTGACTGGGAGATAAAAACATTTTTTTTACTTTACAAAGTAATCAAATACAATCAATAAATACACGCAGTTGTTTTAGCTTCTGAATCGATAAAAAATTATATTACCAGTCCCTGTTAGTAGTCTAACGAGAAAATATAAAAAAGTAATATTCAAATTCAAAATATACTTGACCGAGATAACACAATATTTAAATGCAAAAAAGAAAAGTTGACTTTCGACGTTGAAAATATCATTTTTGTGAAGGGTTGAGTTTTCTTCTTAAGGAAAACTTTTCGCTGAATATACTTGAAGTTTTTATCGACCTTACGAAGTGAAATTTAAAGTAGAGAAGAGCCCGTGTTAATTAGTTATTCATAATGAATTGCATATTAATATTTACATAACACTGTACATCGTGAAACCCATTAAAAATTTTATAATAAATTTTAGAACAAGATGTTATAAAAGTTGTAATTTTTATGACAAATTGTGTCAAAAAATGTATCATTAAAATTGTGTTTTATTTTAATTTTCATTTGAGTATTTTGTTTACTTATATTAATATATATAATATAAACTGATTATTTACTAATATTAATACATAAGCTAAACGTATTCCCTTTTGTCGATTTTTATTAAATAATAAATAAAATATAATCGAAAATACATTCGAACTTCTTGTCAGTAGAATTAAACATAATAAATATAGGTTTTAAAAAAATTGAAATATGCCTCTTATCAATGGACATTTTCAGTGCCAAAATCAATCGAAACTCTCATTAAAAAAATATTTTTTGCAAACATACTTGTGCTTGTTTGTACAAGCAATGTTTTATCAACACAAATTTTTTAGAGGAATTTTTTACTAGTGCAAAATTCAAGACTAAAAAGAGTATAACATTTAATAGGAGCTGCTATTTAAGACAGTTTGTGAGTTTACGTAGCAAAATCAATAAAACATGTACTTTTATGTAAAAATAAATCATAAGTTATTTACATGATCGTAAAACTTTGAAGTACATTCTCAAATAAGTCTCTTTATCTATGTCTTGTGACTCTAACTTGATTTTCTGTGACCTAGAAGCATAAAGACAATACAGGGTTGACAACATTGAAAATACTCATTTCGATAACTACCTGTACAAGATAGATAAATATGCATCCTGTTTGAAAATATATAAAACTTTAAATCGCAGAATAATCTTTAAATGTTTGACATATTATTTAGTACCACAGCTCTTTGAGTGATGTAGTTAAACTCCTTTTAAAATTGTATTTGACTCAATTATTTAAAAAAAATATATTATCATAATTATATTTCTGATACGTTACTTCTTCTGAATGGTTAATTTATTCAGCATTTTCTTTAGATTTAATTTTTAACTATATATAGACATGGTAAGGTACCGGCACCGGTCTTGGATATGGCCTCAGTAATGGCTATTTTAAATTAAATGTACTGAATTAGAAATATTTTTTGATATTTGATTACTACCATTTCTGAATATTAATCTATATACTATATACATTTAACTGTCTTACAGCGTGATTTGATGACAATCGGCCAATAGGTGTCAAGTAAGTAAAGTCAAGTTAGTAAAATTTATTTATTAATTATTATATTATCATTTCTTTTATATTTTTTGTGTGGTAGTACTTATCATTTTGTAATCATTAGCAAGTGTCCATCACTGCGCTCATTACTGGTTTTACCTTTACCATTACTGGAGAAAAAACATGAACAAATTAAAAGGCTGTAATTAAAAAAAAACTATATTTGCGAACTTTGGTAATTAAATTGATTAAATAAAGAGTTACTTGTTTTATAAGTAACATGAGTTCATGATAATTACAAAAAAGCCTATCAGTAACCAAAACAGTAAACCTTGCATTTAGAGCGGCTATAACTGGTGCCAGTGCCTTATATATTTTTATCAAAACAATAAAATACAATTTGGCCATCCTTAGTACGAAATGTCAACAACCAAACTCGCTATAAATAATTCAGGACAACTTGCTGCTGCTACATACGTATCATTTTCTAGAGCTACTTTCCGTCTCTGGAATGGCAATCGCACCACAGATTTGTAGAGAATGAAGATGCCATGATGTATAATACTCTCCTCTATATTCACTTTTATCATTTGATTTCTCAACATTTCATGAGATGACATCTTGTTTTATTTGATTGGGTCTCCACTTATGATTTCTGTATACATATATTCCACATTTATTGGCATTGGTATACTGAGTTATGGAAAAATGAACGAACACAATTTATCGAAACATAACACAAATAAATTGTGAGGTACCAAAAAAGCGACATATTGTAGTATTGGTTGAGCCTAGTTGAAATCAAAATTTTTGGACTTTTTTGCTTACCAATTTTTTTTTATTTGAGCTAAAATTTTGGGTTTAGGTAGCATTTTTCCAATTTGGCTACCAAACATCTAAAAATGTTGTAAGTGGATTTTGTTATAGCTTTGAGGTTAAAAAAGATTTGAGTTTCGGTCGCAAAAAAAAAATTTCCGCAAAAGTTACAAACAATAATGTAAACACGATCAACATTTATCTCGGAAACAGCTAAACGGTTTCTGATGATTTTTACGTCAAAATTTATTTATTCATAAACGTACATTCTAGAAATATGTAATTTTGTTTTTTTCCACAAAAAAATCAACTTTCACTGCACGTTATTGTACATTTTTTATGGAGATATATTTTTAGTCAGATATTTTTAAGTAGAACAATTTTAAATTTGTTCATTAACAATTAATATTTTTATAAACAAATTCGATGTTTGTATATCCAAAAGCATATTCCTAGAATGTACGTTTATAAATAAGAACATAACGTCAGAATTGTTAAATTTCGTTTAGCCATTCACGAGAAAAAAGTTGATTATGTAACATTTTAAATTTATTGTTTCTAACTTTTGCGAAAAAAAATATTATTTCGTCGTTGATAAATATTATGTAAAAAGTTTAAGAGGTATTGGTAAATTATCATAACAATCAAGATAATTATAATTTTCGACAATTATCAAAACTGTGAAAAAGATGATTCCCCGCAATGTGTGAGGGAAATCCCGTAATAGCTGAGTAAGTTAAGTTACTTGAGTTAAACGTTCACGCATTCGCGTACTGGGGCGCAAGGAATTTTCTACTTTTGAAAAAAAAACTATTTTATTTTATTTTTACTATCAAGATAATTATCATGATAATTACAATTAATAAATATCATTTCACACCCGGTTTTGTTATGTAGTGTCAAAAAAAATATTTTTTTATCTGTTCTAAGTCAAAAATTGTTATTTTCTAAAATACAGATCACCAAATTCTCAATAAATGTATTTTAATAAATTAACAAATTATTTTTCGAAAATACATACTTATCTATTAGTTACATCTCACCAATAGTTCATGAAAACGTAGAAAATTATCTACAATAAATAACTTTTGTGGAACATAATTCAACCCATTATGGTAGGTTGCTTATTTAGTAGGTTGCTTAATTAATCAACCATTATTAATGATAATCTTAAACTTAATCACAGTTAGTAAACGGTCGATTTATTAACCCTGGCCATTACATTACACAATTAAACATATAACTATGATTTACGTATATAAAGAAGATTTGAAAAGAAACAATTAACTAATCGTGATTATTTTTACTTCGTACCATTCACTATTATACTATTAATTTCCACTTTAATTGTGGTTGAATGATTTATCCCAATTTTTACATTTTGCGAAATCGGTAAATTATTTTCAGAGAATTTTCCTAGATTCATATGAAAAATGTAAGGTTCCGTATGAAAATATATTATTGTTAGTTTTTTATCTTACCTTTTTTCTCTTTGTTCACAAGAATATGTATGTAGGTACATGTCGGAATTATTATTGTAATATATGGATACGTATTTTTTGTTGGATGGTTTTCTGAATTGAAACTGAAATTTCCTTTTGTCGAATTCACAGATGTGTTCATTTAGTAATTTTGAATTTGATTTATACAATTTAATAGATGTACATACATATAGGTATTCTTAAATGTTTAAGGAAATAAATGTACCTTGAGTTTATTTGACATTTATTGTCAAACGAAATACATAATATAAAGTACCTACATATAAATCAAGTAAGTAAAGTAATTCACTTGATTAATAATAATAATATATATACAACTAGCACTCGTACACAACTAATTATAGTTATTATAATTATAATAGTAAGGTTATAAAATATATGTGTCACATTTTTGTTTAAATTCATAAATTTTAAAATTTATGCTCACTGGAATGAAAAGTTTTTCAATAAAACGAACCAATAATAATTAAATAAAAATCATAATGAAAGCTTCTTTAGTCTTACAATTCACGAAAATATATAATATATGTATTACAATGATTCTTAGTTTTGAGAGTAAACCGTATTGTTTTGTTTGTTATTTTCATTAACGTTTTGTCATACATATGCTTACCCCCCCCCCCCCCCCTTCTAAATACTAAAATAATAGAGAACATATTAAAAATCCAAGGAAAGTATATCTATAACTATTCATTAAAATGTCAATTTGATGTTTTCTTGAACGTAGAACTTTTTATAATATCTTCAATATTATAATATATGCGTGTAAAAAGTTAAGCAGCAAAAACTATATTAAAATTTAAACCCAGTAAAGTTTTTCCTAAAGTTTGACTTGAAGTTTTTTGCATTTACTATTTTTTTAATAAGTTTCCAAAATGTATATTAAAAAAAGGATTATATACAGTACACAGGTAAGACGAATTTATTAGGTTTCTTTAGAAAGAATAAATCGTCTTCAAATTAAGTTATTTTTTTCACTAGCATGATATATAATAGCTTACATACAGGATGAATAAAAATAAGGAGAAATAACGTTAACTTTATAATAAAATATATTCTACTGACATTTTTGTAAATTATTTACCACATACTAACTACCTCATTTTTTTATTTATACTTCAAAGATATGACGACAATATCGATATATGTATGGCTGAAGTACATATGAATTAGGTACATAATAAAATATAATTAAGGTACTAATATTTGACAAATATTTTACCAATTGTTTGTAGAATACACTTACGTTGTATTTATTATGTAAAACTATTATTACACACTCTGTAAATTTGTGTGAGTTTAAACACGTATGCGATTTTATTCATAACTTTATGGTTTAGGGTTAATTTTGATCATTAAAACTATGTAATAGATTATAGACCTTTTCGAAGCTATTATACTGATGGCAATATTGAAAGGGGCCGTATCGTTTATGATCAGATATCGATAAGACCTTACAAACTAACATAATTTTAAGTAGCTTTGTAAGTTTAACCATATTTTTCAGGAACTGTGTTATCAATTTTTAATGACGTGTATACTATATTTTAAGTTAATAATGAACTAAAGATGCTTGAAAATACATTTATATAAAAAAATTACTATGAAAGTTTTGTATTTTAAAATGGATTTATTTTTATTTTTGGTTTTTATAGCTAATTACTGAGACCAGGTAACGCGTTCGGATATGACCCTAAGAAAACTTTAAACGCGTTTTTATCGAAATGACTATTTTCGACCTTGTCCCAATGATTCTTCAAAGATTAATGAACCGATTGATTTTTTTTGTAATTTTTGTAATCGCAGTGGCTAAGTCTGTGCGTAGCCGATTTTTAAAATTTTGATAATAACTATTTTAAGACCGGTTGAATAAACTAAGGTCTTAAAAATGAAAAAAATTAATTAACTGACAATTCACTGATTTTAACATACAAAAACAAAAGAACAGTTAAGTAAAGTTTGAGTACTGTTTATTGTAAGCTTTGCATGCGCGCGCACACTTACAAAGGTGCTGCCAGCCAAATAATTGTTAAAGCTCGTCGTATTCTATTCCTTTCATCGCCACGTGATTCTTAAAACGGAATTTCACTGTACAGTATAGTATAATAAAATGTATGTGGCGCTGAATACAAATTTTCAACACGAATACTATAATTTTAATAGAAAATAAAGTGAAATTTCGTGAACTGCACAATAAATTTTATTCTTTTTTAAAACAACTATTAAATTTATATTCCAATAATTTAACTAACATTTTTTTTGTATTTTCAGTAATATTTACAATGTTTATTTTTTTGTCCTTCGATGAGAATTTTATATATAATAGATTAATGATCACATTTTCATTAATATACGGATGAATTTAAGCTAGCTCATATCATTTTTTTTAATGTAATATCTTATATTATATAAAACGGCCAGGTGCGTGTTGGGCACGCACATGATAGGGTTCCGTAGTCATTCTAACTACGATTTATAAAAAGAGTTATTCCAAAATGTTTCATAAACTATTTTTGCTATAATGTTCGTTATAATTTTCATTGAAAGTACTAATTATAAACTACATTTTTAAATTCTCAGTTTTTTTCTGATAACCCCATTGAAAAGCAAAAGGTGCTAGAATATTTTTTGTTGCATTTTAGAAGAAAAAAAATTTGAATATACTTTTCAGTCAATTGGAAGGGGGTCGAAAATTTTTTTTTAAATCTCATCATTTCTGTTTTTAGGTTATCAATCTACGTCCGTACACCAAATTTCATCTTAATCGGTATAAAATGTATATCGATGGACAGAGCGAAACTATACGGGTTACTAGTTTTCTACGGAACCTTAAAAAAATATACATGATAGAAATAATATGAGATAATAAACGAGTAAAAGCTTAAAAAAATTACATCCGTCGAAATTTTGATAAATTGAAGTTTAATTAAAAAAAATTAACTATCAAAATTGCCTTTTTCATTTCTTAATAATTTTAATTTTACGCAAACAGATAAAAAAGAAACACAAAAACCATCACAAATAATAGGTCAGTTAACAAGTTGTTCCTCTGTTTATAATTTGGGTGATTGATAGTAAAAAAAAAAAAAAAAAAAACTAGAATACAACAGAAATATTCCGACCACGCGTTTTAATAACCATTAAGTTGCGGCGGTGGGCCATAAACAAAAAGCTCCGAGATTTTATTCGCTTTCGGTAAACAGGCGCGGATCAACGCGCGTTTAAAATTTTAATTACTTCATATTTCACCAACTCTCTGCAATGCACTCTCCGGCGGAAGTGTGGGCCAGGTATACATCTGTAAGTGTGTCTGTGTGTGTGTAATGCTCAGAAATTGTGAGAGTATAATTCATTCTTTAACTGTTCAAAGTAAAGAATATTTAGTGTTATTTTTTTAATGAGTTGATATTTTTGTGGAATTTTATTTGAAGACTCAAACGTAATATTTTAACGTATAACTACGCCTTCTCCGGGGGCATTAGGAGCATGAATGCAACGAAATATATCACAATAATCGTAGAGTAATAAAAATTTCAATCCTTAGATATTGTAGTAACATATTTTTTAGCTAATTTGTACAAATAGCCGACCCAATCAATCATTAATATTAATATATTACATACGAATTTTCTATAATAAAAAAGTGACAATATACCCACGTAGTTTTATGTTATTAGTTACGGTAGAGTTGCTACTGTAGGTACTTCTGTCCGGCCTTATATAGGAGATAACAAAGCAAGCTCGTAACTACTTTCAATTGGGTATTAATTCTGTGATAGTTTCTATGGATTAGTTATGCAATTAAAATCAATGATACTTCAACTTATAACAGTTGGCGACTCTAACCGTACAAAATAATTTTCATAAGATCACGACAGTTTTAATACCGTTGATATTTACCTACCACGAGTACGCGAAACTTGTCAAACACTTCATGAAACTTCAAGATAACTGTCAGATAGGTTTAATACCACATTCAAAAGTGCTTGCAAATTGCAAATTTTGTTATCTCGTTTATAATACCGAACTTTACTGTTAAACATCAATTTAGTATGTCTTAAATTATTCAAACTAATTCATTAAGTTGTTTAGTATAAGTTACAACCGTAACTTAATTTTTAAATTTCTGAGTGATTCGTCCCTCGGTTTCTCAACCGTCGTAAATTTTCTGTTTTAATACTACACCTTTTCAATTTCAAATTGGTTAAATTTAAAAGTTTATGTTTAAAAGCGATTTAACCACCCAATATATATATATGATCAATAACATTCATAAAGAAATTAACGTAGATGCAAATATAGAAAATAACGTACGTGGACAAATCCCGAGATAAATTGATTCTCCAATCATTTTTCCATAAATCTCGGCCGAGCTTCCTTTACAAAAATAGAGAGAGAGGTAATCTAAACACACTCAGCCCAATAATCTTCGGCATTAACTCGGAAACGGCGCGGATCGCAGTTAGCTAAACATCCGCTATGTAAGGCGCTTCCGTTCCGACAGATAATAAATACGAGCAAAGTAGGGCCGGGTTTATAGTAAATTAAATATGAGAAAACTGTTCAGAAGTAAAACAAACTTTCAGAAACCAAAACAATGTTTTAATACTTTCCATTTAATATGTTATAAAAACACGATTCATTTTTTTTTATTTCGTCGGTTATGGGTTCCGTGAAATTTTATAAAATAAAATAAACTTTATAGAAAAAAATGTTCAATTATTTCGATGAAATATCATGCAGTATCTAGTATAAACTAAATTTAAAAATTTCCACATTAGTTTATGAAGAGTGAAAAAATATCTTCAATTGCATCAGAGGGCACTATTTTCGCCGGGGGCATATAGATCTTAATTATAAATTTTCACTCTTCCATATTTTGTAATTTTTGAGTTAAAACATCAAAATATTAAAATTGATTACAGCAAAAATTTACTTTTAGTAAAAATATGTAAATGCACTATTCACTATAGTATTATGAATTTTCCTATTTTACACATATTAACCCTTTCAGCCTTAGATTTTTATTAAACAAAATAAAATCTTTTTTGTATTAATTATTCATTGAAGTACCTACAGAAACATCCTCAACAATTTTGAATAAAAAAAATATAAAATAAAAACTAGGAAATCGTGGAAAATGCCATAACTGTCGTTAAGATAAAAATTAAATAAAAACAAGTATATTTTTCATTTATTTGAAACGACATATTTTATAAAAAAAAATTACAGACCAATTTATTTAAGATAACAGCTCAGCAAATATCTGGTGGCAAATGCCACCACCAGGGCCGAAAGGGTTAAGATGCTAGCGCTTAGATGAGTTTTAGAAGCAATGATTTAGTATAGTGATAAAAACTAATACTTTTCAAATCCGTGCGAGCGAAGCGAATTTTCGAAATAAGTATTTATATCCTAATTTTATCCAATTCCACCTCTGTTAGACGAGTATGTGTATGTAAGGATGAGCAGGGAGGGTGGGGGTCACCGGAACGGGAGCCACGAGAGTGTCTGTATACGAGTACCGGAAATTTCATGAATCGTTTTAAATCGTTATCTATTATTACTAGACGTTGTATGTTATATGTATCATATGAGTACTATCCACCGAATACCAATTGATTCTTTTAACCCTTGTGTTAATGGATAAATGTTTATACGTACGCGGGTACCTATCCATTAACACAAGGATCAAGGGTTCACGATTTTTTTTTAGCTTATAATTTTAAGATAGATTTGTAATTGTTTTATTTTTATATTTTTTAATTTTCAGGAAATATAATGTGTAGAGAATTATCTATAATTTATGTTCTATGTTTTCAACTAAATACATCTTCGATTAAAAAGTGTAGAATAACATACAGAGTATGTTTTTTATTTATTTGACTTCTGATGTAAAAAATAACTTATACAATTTTGTATTTTATTTTATTTTGTTATGTTGTTTGTATTTATACATATGGAAATATTTTTATATTTATAAAATAAAGAATTAAAATACTTATTGTTAGTCAAGTATAAACATCACAAAATTTAAATTACAACGTGACAGTAATCTTTAAAAAGGCTATAATTGTAATTACCCCAGTTTACCTGCTTTTAATTTCTATAATTTTTAAAAATGGTATACTTTATAGTTCTAAGTAATGAGTTTTCTAGCAAATACCATTAAAATTGCTCATTTTATAAACTATGTATATAAAGCAAGAAAGTAAAAACACGTACCGTATATCGAATAATATTATTTTCAATACTTTAAAAATGCTTCACTTTTACTTCTTGTACGATATAAGTACACCAATTTTAACGTAACGCTTATAGAGGTAGAACGTAAAGGCAATATGTCTTTTTACCTCACGTTATTCCAATATGATGTTCAAATTATAGTTATTAAAATGATAAACTAGTTAAATGTCATAATTACATTTTCTTTCATATTAACTCGCTATATATCAGTGTCGAGATTATAAAATTTTAATGAAACCATTTTCTTTTCATAATGTCACGTTTTGATAACCTTCGCTGCATAGGCGCCTACATTTAAAAAAATCATTAGGGACTAAAATATGGATATATGTACCTATATATATGAAAAATGTATATTTTCAACATTATCCAGGCAGTCAAAATTTTTAGAAGATCACCATCTAACATGGATCACCAAAAGAACAAGGAGTTACTCTGGGGTAATCAGGGCGTATATCATTCACTGTGATAGGACAAAATTACAGTAACATGCTTTACACTGTTCTATCATTTAGTATAATATAGGTAAATATATCATTTTGGTGTGTAAAAATTTAAGAGATTCAAGAAATAAGATTTTTGTGTGTTATTTTGTGTATTATATGACCTCCAATCCTTTAAATACTCACAGTATTAGCGCCTATGGCCCAACGTCAAAATATATAATCAGGTTATTTGTAATAGAATTAGTGAACGGGGTTTTTACTTTATGACAACGTTATTAATTTTATGAAATTTTAATTGAAATATTCGGGACGTTTTATTTTTATTGATGTCATATAAGTATATTGGATTATGCTAAAAAATTAATTAGATTTTTGTTATTAACTTCTACGTAATACTCCTTGTGTATTATAAATTAATTTAATTATTGTTATAACAGTACGTATTTTAATTATGAAAAAAACATATGTTCGAGTGTGATATCATTTAGATCAGGTATTTATAATGATAACATAAAAGTTCAAATAATTCATATTCCTATTTTTTTCATGTAAAGAGGAGTTATTTTGTTATCATAAGAATGACCTATTTTTCAAGATATTTGTTTTATGCAAAATTTGACATCAAACATTGCAAATTGCACAAAGGTTATCATTGTCCTTCCTTTTTTTTCGCGCGTCAGGTCTATTAAAATAATGTTATCCTTTTCGCCATCAGAAGAAGGGTCATTCACAGATTGTGGATTAGAACCTGTTTATATAGGTTTCAACCTATCTCAACGCTACTGTCAAAGTAGCCCAAAAACTGTCAAAGTAACCTCCAGTGTCAAAGTAGCCACTGTTTACGGTACATTATAAAAACATTTCAAATTATTATAGAAGTACCTATAAAATATAAATAGTTTCTCCAAAAAGATGCCGAACTAGTAAAAAATATGTTTTTTAAATAGTTCTGATTGCAAATTTTGTATTTGTATTTTTGTACTACCTAAAATGAATGAAAAAATTTCAAAATATTTAATATTGACGTTTGAAACATAACATTACACTTTGTTATGGAATGTATTTAACAATAACCCAATATTAAACACGTAAATACTTTCACTTGTAGTAAGTGAAATTATTGCGTGACAATGTTTTCCTTATTGTAAAAAACTACCTTTGAAATAATAATAATAAAGGACGATTAGGTCTTTTCAGTTTATTTACTGCTATAGTAATTTTACTATTCTAATTTATTTTATTTTAACCTAATTAATATCAAATTATAGTTCATCACTGGTGAAAAATATAAGATTTTCTTTGAGCTCTTCTATTAGATATGGATCTATTATTGCATTGATCCTTAGAGCCCAATGTCCTACATGTTTTCTTAGCTCTCTCTTTTGTTCTGTAAAATTTGGACATAACATTATTCTATGAACTGGAGAATCAATCACTTCACATGCACCGCAGTTTGGTGATTGTCTCTTTCCAATTCGATGTAGATGCTGTTCAAATTCCCCATGTCCTGTCAATATTTCGGTAAATTTCTTCTTGTATTTTGGAGTTACAAATAGTAGTTTTTCGTTTTTTGTTATATTATTATTTCTATTTACTTAAAGTACACGATGTAGTAATAGTTATCCACTTACATCATACGGCCATTGAGGTACTATCAAACCTTTAGAACTAACACCCTCCTCCTTTCAGCCCCCCTTCGTGATATAGGAAATGCATACACTTACCCGACGCGTACAGTTACCCCGAATGACTTTACCTATATAAACAATTGGAAATATTTCTTATTTTAACTTGTGTAATATAGTTAATAGTGACTGAAATAAATACCAACTCCTATAATAATACCACATCTTGCATAATAAAAAAAAATGTCTTCTATTTTGTTATTTTATATTTCTGATGTTCTTAAAAAAATTATTTATTAAAAAAATTTTTTAATCATAAATATGGAGCTCGAAGTCGGAGCTAATTGAAAAACGTCATCTCCAGTAACCGATAAGAACTCGTACATCATTTTAACTTTATTTAATAAATTAAGGAATACTAATCTAACGATAACTTTGAATGATGAATACAATCTTACATTTTTATACTGTATCATATTCCACAGTGAAATGTAATTAAAGCCGAGCTATTGGGCATCGCCACTCCTATTTTTTGTACCACTTTGTGAAAAGCAAAGCTGGTATTAGGATAATTAATGTGTCAATTTCAATCACAACACGAATACGTACCTACTTTTTAATATCTGCTCTTTGTCGGATTGCTAGATGTAGATGAAAAGCTTTTTTTAACGGAACGTTTTTAATCCCTGTATGGCTTATTGTAAATTCTCTTTAAAATTAAAAATTAATTATCGCGGATCATTTCTGATACATGGTAGGTATTGATTTTTTACATTTAAAATTTATTTATAGTTAAAATAAGCTGTAAAGAATAATGTCATTAATTGAATTGTATTTTATATGGTTTCTTAATATTACTTTATTAATTCTTCATGGACCTCATTAATTTATCCTTTTATGTAATATTGGAAGCTCTAATTCTAGATATGTATCAGTTAACATTTAAAGGTAGCGTTAATTAAAATAAGCTGAAGATTTCTACATTTTTTTTCATTACATCTAAAAGTAAATAGTACCAGAATAATATCTCCTCCTTAGTTAATGTTACCAATATTTTTGGTGTGTGACAAGTACAAAGTTAGTATGCGAAAAGCACAAAAGAAAGGCAGGAGAAAAAACGTTTACTTAATTTTTGTAGGCAATTTAAAGGTTAAATTCATTATTTATTTAAATGGAAGAATTGGAATAAATGACGGGTCCAAAATTCTGGTGAAAAAGGTATGAAAGGTAATGGTAAAGGGTATCCCTAGTTGTTTTCTTTTGCGCCATTATATTTGGTATTAATTTGACAATATACTGCCAGTTAATTAAGAACACTGTCCCTTACGAGACGTGGAATATGGATGGAAAGAATGTTGTCCTGAAGTTATCAAGGCAGGTGACATTCATGAGACTCGGGAAACAAGGGTGCGGCCCCCGGATAAATACTATATATTATTATAATAAATTCTATAAGGTAAAGGCACCAATTATGGCCGCTATAAGAGCAAGTTTCGTTTTTTTGGATTAATGGGCTTGTTTTCCAGTAACGGCAAAGGTAAAACCAGTAATGAGCACGTAGTGATGGACACTTTCTAATGATTACAGAATGATAAGTACTACAATACAAAAGATATAAAAGAAAGAATCGTCAAATTTGAAATAATGTAAAGCAGTTGCTATGATAATATAATAATTAATAAATAAGTTATACTAATAATTAGTTTAAATCACGCCGTAAGACAGTTAAATGTATATGGATTAATATTCGGAAATAGTAGTAATCAAATATCAATACATATGGTGCCACTACCTTACCCTCTTATTTATACACAAACCACATGTGTAGCGGTTAACCATCACATATGTACCTACATACTTTTGTATTCAAATAGATCGTATTTTTTACAAAATAATTACCCCTGGATGATATAGATTAGTATTACAATCTTTTATATTTATGATTGAGTAATCAGTGTCCACGATGGATAATAAATGAGACAAGTTTAATAGCGGAAAACTCTTTTTCTTGATTAAATTGGGTTGTAATTTCTAACTCTTTTTTGTAATGCGAGCAGGAGAAAAACAAGTGGTTTATGTTTCCAATAGATAACTAACGTTTCCCAATTTTATGTAGATACTTCGGAACTAATGCATTATTTTATTTAATTTTTATAAAAGAGACCATTTTTTGCGGACAGTTTGTATGCTCTATTTTATTATCCGCCATTATTAAGGATTTCTGACGTGTTATGAGTTATGTTTATATGTAAATATTCAAATTTGCACATGTCATCCTTTTTATTTTTTAGACATGGCATTTCTGATTTTATTTTTTGGAGTAATATTTATAAAATTATATACGTTGTCAAGATATTTGCATAATTAATAAACAGAATCGGTAGCCGTAACAGGAATATGCAAAACAACAGTGGACCAAACCAAACAATACCAATTGAAAAAAAAGAACTGGACAACGCGCTAAACGATATCGACGTCGAAACACGAGGCAGTGGTTTTTGAAAAAAGGTTTACACATAACCACAGATGCATGGATAAAGTTACAGCATCTGCGGCGATGTAAAAGAGATGGTAGAGGGAGCGGAACGGTTTGGGGGTGTTTAGCATAAAGTCGATGTAAATAAGGATTTAGTTTAGAAGTTTATAGCAGCTTTTCGGGATTATGCGACGAAAAAAGACTAGTGTCTGCACGCCCGTGAGAGAGGTAATTCCCATAGAAAGAAATAGACGACACCGGGTTTGATTGTCCCCGGGAATTGAGATGAATTTTTACAGCTTTTAACAGATGTTTAAGTTTCGTGAGAATTCTTTCAAACGCGATTCTATCTAAACATATATCGTGTGGGTGGCTTTATATGAAAATTGGAGACATATGTTTTACTTGCGTACAAAATTGTAAGGTTTTATATGAGTCACTCAAATGCTATAACGATTATGTTTATTTACTATTTTTTTTTTATAAAATCCAACCGTTTCTATAATATACAGATAAATCATATCAAGTGGAACAAACTTGAACAGTTGATTGAAACAAAGTTTATATGAACATGTATCCGGAAATTCTCCGTGAAGAAACTACAGACCTCCAAATATTTTACCCAAAATCAGTTTTTCTTTAATATCTGGAGAATCCATTGTGATACAACAAATTTCTAAAACACTTCAAATTTAGACGGTCTAAATAAATATAGCAAACTGCTTTTTTACAATACAAACGATTGTTTTTCTGTCGGCCTTCGACGCACGGCATCATGCGAAATTTTATTAAGCAATCAAAATTGCACGCTTTCAATCGGACAATTTTTAGAGAAGTCCAATATTGCCGATCCAAAATGTTGTCCGCATTTCTATATCTTATATATCTTATAACCAACTCGGGAAATCTACTTTCGTATAAAATAAAATTTATCGAAATCAGTCAATGCATTAAAGAGCCGCAGGCGCCCATATAGAAATAACGTATTTTTTGACCGAGCATTAAAAATATTTGTCGTTGTATATTTCCTAAGGGGCCATTCAAGTATTACGTAAGTAGACCTTGGTCGATTTTGGAGCTCCCCCCCCCATCCTATATATGATAAAATAATAATATATATTGTCAGATAAAATAGGGAAAATTGCTACCCCCCTCCTAAATATGCTTTTTGCGTAAGTAATACTTAAATGGCCCCTAATGAAAATTCCAACAATCTTAATTTTTGTTTATAATTTTTACATACTGCATAAAATTAATGTTTTATTAAAAATAAAATATGTACAATATGTGCTATAAGACAAAATAAGAATATATTGTCAGAAAAAACATAAAAAATCAATACCCCCCCCTAAATATGCTTATTGCGTATGTAGGCCCCTAATGAAAATTCGAACAATTAAAATTTTTGTTTGTAATTTTTACATACTGTATAAAATTAATGTTTTTCTTTAATAAACATTAAAAATAAAATATGTATGTACAAATAACATAAAACCCAAACAATAAAAAGTACCGTAATCACGTAACGCCAATTACAAACGTTTTTTCAAGCACTTACATAAAAACACATTGTTTTAAAACCTAACATAAAGCTTTCAATGTAACTTCAATTATTCAGATACGATAATGGTTATTTCTTTCCACATTTTATTGCATCTATTTGTTTTTTCATTTAATTCAATAGTCAATCAGACCGAGATTACATTTTTACTTGTTTTTATTTAGGCGTTAAGGATATTCGATCGTGAGAGTAATGTAAAGATAAAAGTCTAAAAATTTAATAGGTTATTTATATTATTTATTTATATATATTTTACTATTTTTTTTTAAACATTAGACGTATGGGTTTTCAGTAATTGGAAATTAAAAATAGAATTTTTAATACACGGTAAATGAGATAACTCGCCAAAAGTGCTCTATTTATTGATATTCTATACAGAGATGTTTTATACACTGATTATTCTAAATTTCAACTCTTTTAAATACTATAAAAATTATAAAAAACATAATGAAAAATTAAAAATACAATACTTTCATGACAGCACGATGGTAAAGACGCATCCGTAAAAGTAATAGAGTGCGACTTACATACAAATAACGTGTGGAAGTAGTGCGAGTGCAACAACCAGTGCTGGCAAGGCCATAGTATATATTAAAGATATAGTCTATATGTATGTGCTGTGGAAAAGAAAAGAGATTGTGAGTTGGGGGTATATACAAATATATATTTCAATTCGCAGTTGCACAATATTTGGTATAAAATATACTGCGGTCGCTAAATTATATTTAATTTTTTACTTTTAATTATTTACAAAGTAAAAAATTCCATTAAATGTATAATATGTGTTCTGCATATCAATTAAAAACATTTTTTTCGAAATCAAGTCTTTTTTTTATTGAAAAAAAACCCCGAATGGTTCACAACTTACTAGGCGAATAACCTTAATAAGATTAATTAATATGAAGGAAGAAAATTATTTCGCTAAAATAAATTTGTAATCGGAAATGCAATAACAGTTTTTTTTCTCGTTAAAGGTAATAAAATCGTAGCTTCTGGTTACTTGACCATTACTGTTCCGTTTAAAAAAACTATTTGATGGTAACAAGTTTGTAACTCATTTTTTGTATAGCAACGTTTTAAAACTCTACAGACTAATAAATTAATTATTTATTATAAACTTCTAGATGAATGAATATCACATGTAATATATTTGATGGCGATAGTTCTTACAGTAGTTATTTGTGAACAAACATTTTCTTTTATAAAGAATAAAATGATGCAGTGCAGTTTGCTAATTACAACTATTTGTTAAAAGTTTTTAATCAAGTGAACTCGGTATAATTTTCACAAAAGATCTAACAAAAAAGAGGACAAAATAACCTTTAATTACCCCATGTTTCACGAAAATGTAAATAAATACAATGAAGTATTAAGTAAAAGTGAGTGGGTATATGTATGCATGTACAGTGGCGTAGCAAAAAAAAAGAAAGAAAAATTCAATGTTGGTATTATTATGATAATTAAACTTATTATTATATATTATTATATATACGAGTATATTATATTCATTTAGACTTATGAAAACATTATTTTTTGCTTGTGTTAAAAATGTTATTTTTTTATAAAAAGATGTAAAATAGATGAATAATAATAATAATGAATAATAATCCAAATCACGATACACAAGTTTTTTTTTGTGAATACCAGAGGTACTGAACCGATTTGAATGAAGATTTCACCGACGTAATTATTATGAACTTTCGAGTACTTAAACTATTTGTAGACATCCCGGCATCCATCCGTGGAATGCCAGTTACAACAGCTAACAGTTAAGTTTAAGATGTGTAACTAATAACTGAATAACAGCTTGAATATTATATTAAAGGGATCCCCTAACTTATTCTACTAGATACGCCACTGTGATTATAGAACTACCGTAAATAGTACTTTCAAATTATGTACATCCAGTGCGCTTTTATTAAAACTGTAGTTAATGGCCGAAAAGATTTTTTTAATTATACTTAAGAATTCCACAGACTCCCATCCATTTATTTATTTGTTTTTCGTTTTTGTTTTCTGCTACATTTGCCCTATAATCGCTTTCATATACAACCGTGTTTTAAACATTATTTCAATTTACAATTCATTTTCGAAGTTAGTTTTTATTTCTGCATTTTAATTTTTAAACTAAGTGGCGAGGGAAGATTTTTTGAGAGTTAAATTTATTTGATAATTTATATTACCTATACATCCAGAAATTTTTAGGAAGTGTATTATTTTTTTGGAGGGGGATCTTTGCATTTATGAATATATTAATATGTGAACATCGAACATTTGTGTACGTTTTTTTAGTATTTATTATAAAAGGAGGTGAATTAAACTTATATCATTTGAAAGGTACTGTGCAATAGATGTGCACAAAAAAATCGTGTATATGTTGCCATTAAGGCAGGTAAAATAAAGTTAACATACACACATTTCTCCTCTCACTGTTTGTTTATTTTCTCTCGCATCGTTCAATAGCATAGCAATACTCCTAGCTCCACAAAGCGACAGAAATAAATAGTTTTGGGTTTCTGTCAAACGTAGAGAATGCGTTTAGAGATTTCAATTAGCGTTCAATGCAGTATTTTTATTTGAAAATTTTTGTTGTAAAACCAGGTTAGGTTAGGTTAAGTTAGGTTAGATACTTTGCCATAGATGTTAATATAAAAAATCATGTGTGTATGGTGCCGTTAAGGCAGGTAAAATATAATATCGAAATTCGACCATAGGCGATACTAGTTATAATTAATCTCCATAGTTTATTAACGCAAGATTACTAATACAAAATTACTTTAATTAATAAAAGTGTTTAAGTTATTTAAAATAAATACCTACATACATTGATATATTTACTACAATTAACAACATAAATAAGTTAGACGTATAGTAAGATATACTGGCAATGGAACATGTAAGTATAAATTGCCTATATCTTATGTCATAACTCTTATAACAACGGAAATGCATTCTTAAAGAGAGTATTTGCGTGTGTTCATATCCAAGTAAATCAAGTTACACAAATGTAGTATGTTTACATTTTGTTTGTATCTTTGTTTTCTCAATTAAATAAGTAAACTTACTTCCAGCGCCGGTTTTATGGGGAAGGAGGAACCAGGGCGACCGCCCGGGGCACCAGATCAGGTGGGGCGGCGCACAATGGGGTATAAGTGACATTTTTGGTTCAAATCAGTGTACAGGCTGTAATTTTTGTGTTTTAACTGCAACCCTACCGCGAAATTCATTAAAACTGTAGCTTCTTTTTGTTCTCTTTAAAATTACAACGAAAATAAATTAAAAATGAACTATGTTTATTTGTTACGGAGACATGGTTAATCAGTCATTTCAGTTTTGATCTGTTAAATTACGACCTATAGAATGCTCACATATACTTATGATGCACGGAGACCCAATTTTACGACGACATATCTCTGGTTCTATAAATGGTAGAGCTCATTTTATTCGTAATGTAGTCTAGTATAAATTAAGTTTTATGAATTTTTTTCATCAGAGTCGTTAAAAAATGTGTGAGATGATATATTGAGATATTAACTATTCAACTTATTTGTTAATTTATCAATTTCAATTTGTTAATAATAGGGGAAGGGGATCTCGACGGTCTTAGGGCATTTGATAATCTTATGTCCGGTATTATAAAGGAGCTAGCAAAATTTGCATGCTAGCAAGCATTTTCAAATGGAGTATTAATTCTGTACTAGTATCTATGGATTAGTTATGGAATATAGAGCAGTGACACAGTTGGCATCTTTCACCGTACAAAATAATTTTCATAATATCACCACTGTTTTAATACCGTTGGTATTTATCTACAACGCGTGCGCGAAACTTGCCAAAGTCTTCAACAAACTCAAAAAGAACTGTCGTATAAGTTTGATATCTCATTTGAAAGTGCTTGCTAACTAACAAATTTACTAGCTCCTTTATAATACCGGACATTAAAGTTAATGGTGTAAGCTATATTTAAAAAAAAAGGTTGGAGTATCCAGTCATACGAAATGTGGATACATACATATTATATAATTTTTCTTATTATTGAATGCAATAAGTAATAAGGGCATACAAACCTAACAAATTACATAAATAACTCCATACAAAGAAAAATCATTATTTTAACACTTGATTCCACACTCGCACAAACAATATATATCATTGTGCAAATAATTTATGGATGCGCTCTGTTGTGTTCCGAAATAACATCAAATACAAACAGATTTATTAATTCGAAACTCTTTTTCCAATCGGCAAATACCCCTATATGCATTTGCGATAGACACAATATGTATGCATGTGTAATGTGTATATGTATATAGATGTGTATATATACATATGTCGAGATGGATGTGTGTGTGTAGAGACTGGCGTAGCAACAAATATGATATGCAAAAATGAAAATGAGATAATTGATTATTTTTAATTTAGAAAAAACTTGTTTGCAAACGATCATAGGTAATTGAGTTAAGGGATCTGCATAAGTTTGAGGTACAAAAAACAGGTCAATTTTTAATATTTTTTTCTGATAAGAAAATTGGAATGACTAGGTCAGGATTTTATACATTATTATACATAGTTTTGTCAAGTTTGAGTTTATTATCGAAAAATATTGATAAACAATTAAGTTATTATTTATAAGAACAATGTTTCGCCGTCGCTGCATGGCCAATCGGTGTAGGTGATTCTAAATGTATTTGTAGAAAATAAAATAATGTACTTGTGTTGTAGTACAATAATTAAAATTCAATATGGTAAGCTGTGACAAAAAAAAATGCTCTGTCTAAATCTTAAGTGAATCGGACGTATAGATTTTGATATACGACTTTCACCGTTTTATTAAACATATTTTCGAGATAAACGCTAATACACTTTATTATTTATCCTGTTCGATGCGACACTTCACAAAAATTGTCATACTTCGGTCAATTTTAGGAATTTGTGCAAATCAAAGTTATAAGACCCTAGGCTATAAAAAAATCGAATTTTTGAAATTTAAAACTAATGCAGACCCCTTAAGTTCGAATAAAAAAAAATAAACAAAACAAAGGGGTAAAATTTTTATTTATAGTTGGCAAATATAAGTAGCTTTTAATACAAGAATTTATAAGTGACATTAAACTTAAAAATAGGAAGGTAATTTTTCTAATGTAAAGAATTACAGTCAAATTTCGATAAATTGGGCCTTCATATTTCGGACTTCGGATAACTCAACGAATTTTTACGAAAACATTACAATTATTAACAAAAAAAGATTGATACAGCTTGGTTATAACTTATTTCCCTCTTCCCATTAGATAACTTTATTTCCCCTTGATGAACATTTTCTTTTTAACTATAGAACAAACCTCCGACACCCCCTTTAGAATGAGTTTATTTATATTATAAAAATATTTTTTACATGAATACATGTCAAACAGCAGGGCATTAAAATATAAATTCACAAATTTTATAAGATCCTTAAAATATATGTATACATTATCTCCAGCCTTAACTGTTTACACACATGCATATGTAACACAATACATTTTATTGGTAAATGCGATGTGTACAATCAGTGGAACTGCTCGTTACCACAACCCCCAACCCCATTATCAGTCTAATTCGCTGTTACGATTGATTCATTATACAGAATCACAAAAGTACGCTGTCAGTATCATGGATCTACAACCGATCTATCATCAAACTGATATAAAACTTATTGGCTCGATCAACGGATGTTTTTATCAGAGGTGTAATATTTTATGAGCCATCCAGATTACATTTGAGTTAAGAGGTTGATATTTTTATTTTTAATATCTTTATATGATTGAGCATGAGCATTTTAAATGTCTACAAACAAATGAAACTAGATAATTTAATTTTCTATAACAACAATTTTAAAAACTTTTTATTAAACCTATATAAGGTAAAGGTACCAGTTATGGCCGGTATAAGAGCAAGTTTTCGTTTTTTTTATTACTTAATGGGATTGTTTTTTGTAATTCTCATGAACTCGTGTTACTAATAAAACAAGTAACTCTTTATTTAATCAATTTAATTGTCAGTCACCAAATATAGTTTTTTTTTTAATTATAGTCTTTTATTTTCTTTATATTTTTTCTCCAGGAATGAATAAAGTAAAACCAGTAATGATCACGCAGTGATGGACACTTTCTACATGAAATGTCATGAAATTTTGACAGTATTCTAGTTAAGGTTTGTACTTTATGGGAAGCATAAGGATTTTTTGTTATGTCATCTGTATATCAGACCAGAGAATTTGATAGTAAAGTATTATTTTTTATTGCTTTTGCGTTTTCGTTTACTACGCCCCTGATTTATGCTGATAGTGCATTTCAATTCGATGATATCGCTGAATGCAACGGAAATTTTATTTTATAACTGTATTAGTGGTAAATTGCAGTTATGTCGATATGATTTATAAACAATAGCATTATTATTGATGATATGGGTTGACAAATGTCACAAATTCATGAATGGAATGGTCCCCTATATTTTTACATTTGTGAATAGGCTCGCAATAAAAATAAATTATACGAAATACTGACATGTTTTATAACAAAAAATGGGTAGATTTTAAAGAATTTTTATGCAATGAATTCGAACCTGGATGACTTATTTTATATTTTTTTTATAAAAAATGTAAATTTTGTATAACATAAAAACTTGGTGTAAGTAAAAAAGTAAAAATATTATTCTTGTTTATGGGTATAAGAAATTATAAAGTATTCTAATTTACAATTAGCTTATTGGTATATCTTTCCAAACTTCTGCACTAATGTATGTCAATAACTTTGTTACTAGTTGATTCGGGAGATTCCCGGTGGAATACCCCCTCCCCTCCACCTGTCAAAACTAGTTATATATTAAGAAAACAATTTTAAAAATATGAAAAACTAAAATGATTGCTGCCAACGCCGATTTGGATTTTCGTCAGTTCAACATTTTTCAAGAATCCTGAAGTAACGTCCACTTCAATGTGCAATGAATCATATACCGATAAAACAGCCAAATCAACACAGCCAAGATCCATATAAAGATCACCGTGGAAGCCTTAAAGCTTGTAAACTTCAGATATCTATTTACATAAGTACGATACTAACAATAATAAATCTATTGAATGATAGCATAAAATCTACAACAATGCATCAAACAATATCTGAACTATTGAATGTTCGTATATAAAATATCTCTTTACGACACAAATAAATAACATTTCGATTTGCTTAGTGTAGCGTGATAGAAATGCATAAAGCCTGGATCTTAAGCCGCAGCTTTTCATGATTGTTGCTTTTTAGGTTTCAGTCCCATCATACGTGCGAATGTGTGTATATGCGTGTGTCTGTCGCTTATTTACTGTGCAATAACACGCTAGCTAGCGCGTATCGTATATGTGAGTATTTTATGTTAATATGTATATGTTAGAAGAATTAACAACTCTATTATGTTATATGACAAAGTTATGTATTAGCTATTTTGAAAGTTTAATCAAATAACTTCTCCTTTTATCAATTAAGTTAGTCATTTTGGCTTTTGAACTGTTTATAGGTATGTTGTCTAATAATTAAATATTCGATAAACAGTAACGCTATTTTGATAGTTTACGGGACATAAGATATGCATTATAAATTTTAATTATCCATGGTGTAAAATGTAGATAAAGTTGTTTTTAGAATTTGTTAAGCATAATTTATTGTTTGTTAGTTTTCGATTAGGTATGTAGATATATTTAATCGTATATCTCCTGATTTCTTGCTGTTTCTATTTAGGCTAAAATAAAATATATATTTATATTACTTTTATATAATATTGTTAGCATAAATTCTTTACGCATAAATAACTAGAAATGTATTTACTGTACTTACTTAAAATTCGATATAGGTATACACGAGATATTTATTTAAGAAAATTGAACATTTTCGCAATTGTTACAACGCAAAATCTGTAGCAAGGTGTAAAAATAATACTGTCAATTTTAAATCTATGTATTTCAACGTTTGTCGCGACAATTAAAATTATTTTAATAATACATTTTTTTATTACTTAAATAAAACAGTAGAAAAATAAAATTATTTATCACTTGAAAAAAATATAATCTTTCGATTTTTCGAGAAAACCCTAGGTTTTTGGTAATTTTTTTCAAAAAAACAGTTAACCAATTTCGGTTTTCATCGGTAAATAAGCCCTACTAGATGGTAAGTTTTCAAAGGAACGCATAGTATATTAAATAAAACTTACTTTTTTTCAATTCGAGTAAAAAACAACCAAAAACACAAATTCAAACAATAACAAAAAAATAAACACGTACATAACGAACTATTTTAAAAACCCATTAAAAAAACAAAGCGTTATACATAAATAAACAAACATCACATAGATCATAGAGACCAATATGCACAGTCAATATTTGTAGTGACATTATTATTAGTCTGGGTACGGTCAGACCATAATTATATATGCTTTAATTTCCTATAGAGAAACGCATAAATTAGTGTTATAAACATTTAATGTTATATTGTTATTAGATATAAATATTAGATCTTTTGAATTGGTTATTATTCAAATAATAGATAGTATTAATTGCAATTAAATTTTGGCCATAATTACAAATTATATTTCTTATGTTACCTATTTCTAAAATGAGCTCACTTTTTGTCGATTTGATAATTCTTGTAGTACAATAGAACCTCGATATAATGGGCTAATTCAGGTACTCGGAGAAAAATGGAGTCAATTTTGTAAAGAACAATTACAGTTGCCGATTAAAAAAATATCTTAGAAAAACCAAACAAATGGTAAGTTACAATACATTTATAATTTATATTAAAGTATACATACACTTTATTATCGTAAATATGGAAGAATTACAAAATTGTCTCCCGTTTTAAGAATACTGAATCAAATATTAACATTTCTTTAAAAATTGAGTGATTGTTATGAAATATTTTTCTCCGTGTACTAATCATGCTCTAGTGCCTGTCAAAAATTGTTACTTCATACAGTTTGCTTTATTTTCTGGAGCCATTAGTCGTTTTAGCAATTAAGCTCCTTGTTTTGCAAATATTGTACCTTGAAGTATATTGTAAAGTTTTTATAAAATCATTTATCTAATCTGTATAAAAATTATAGTATGCTTAATAGGTATTTTAAAAGAGCACTTGAATAATGACAAACTAAATAATATATAATTATCGACTTTTTAAAGCCACTTTCCTGTATCACAGAAGCAAGATTTATCACAGCCTCATCCACTGATAAATTGTAACCTCATTAAAACCCAATGACGCGAGAATTAATAGCGTAATTTACGACCAGAAAAGATGAAAGGGATCATCCAATTTTACAAGACGTGATCTTATAAAAAGGGTAACACGCACCAGTTAATTTAAGTATGAATATATCGGTAATGTCGATCCCTACAAAGCCTACATTATAATCCCGCGGAATAACGACGTGGCCAAGGACATACTTGACATCCGGTCAGTCGACCCTAACCTTGACATAGCAAGAATAATTTCGTACAACTCTTATATCCAGCGGGCAGGGGTGGAGTAGCGGTTAGGTTAGGAATGCATACAACTATTGATTTTTATATACCTATACACCGTTTACCGAAAAAAAGGAAAAAAAACAAATTTCAGCAGTTTTGCAATTTAAGAACTATACAAAACTTATCTAAGTGTAGGTACAATTCATATTAACCCTTTCTCCTAGGTGCGGTTACAGAAACCCTAAGTTTCTGAACCATTATCTTAATGTAAGTGTCTCAATAATAACAATAATGTTATAAAGTAATAGCACCAGTCTTGGATATGGTCCCAGTAATGGCTATTTTTGAATTAAATGTACTGAATTAGAAACATTTGTTGATATTTGATTACAACCACTCTTCTCTTATAGCGACCATAACTGGTGACAGTTCCTTATCTGCTAAAATTTAATGTTCATACACGTTAATATTAATAAATATTTGTGACACAAATGAATAAACAATCAACGTACACAGGAACGTCATCATTTTTTCCTTTAAGGAAATACGTCACATATTGACTCCTAAAAATGATATTATATTACGTATCTACAATAAATATCACTAACGTTCAAATAAAATAATAAAAATGTATAACAAATCATTTCTTCAAAACTCCCTTAATTTTATAAATTTAATGTTACCTAATATATTTTTTTAAATATGATCGTATCTTTAATAGAAATTTAAATTTTATTGTTTGTCGCTTGAACTTTGAAACATATACAGTGTGTTCCAGAATAGATGTAACGAGAGTTGTAATGAACAATTTTTTTTCAAATCTTAGAATGGCATTTGGGAATCAATTCCTGCTTGATGTAAAAATAAGGTTTACCAAAAATTTCTTCCATAGGCTGTTTTATAAGTAAAGTATAAAAAATAACTAAAAAAACTATCTATATAATTACAAAATATGAAAAAAAATCCACTAAGAAGGTTTGTTTAGAATGCAATTTTTTTAACCCTATACCTAATTTCAGAGCATTTAAAAAAAATAACGCAAAAAACAAAATTTCTTATATGATTTTTTTTCATATTTAAAAAAATAAAGGTAGTTTGTTCTTGGTTATTTTTAAGACCAAATCAATTAATTTTTGGTCATGCTTGATGTAAAACTAACGTATGTTAGTTTTACATCAAGCATGACTCGATCCCCAAATGTAATGCAGTGTTCACACCAAAGAAAACAAAACAGCAACACGGTGTTTGAAAACACGTCGTATTTAAAAATGCATAGGCTTTATTGCACTTTTGTCAAAAAGACACGATGTTGCTGTTTTGTTTTTTCGGTCTGAACACGGCATAATACTGCATGAAATTCGAAATTTTTTTGTTCATTACACGTCTTGAACATTTATCCTGGGACACACTGTATATAATAAAACAATTAACCTATTAATTCAACACAAACTTTTTAGAATGACATCATTCCGGGTCTAATAGACAAAAATTTTATATATGTAGAAAATATTAATAAGATTAACTTCAATTTCTAGAGGCTTATGTAAACATATTTCTACGTAAAATCGATAAAAGTCAAAATTAAATTTCGTAATTACATACATAAATTAAAAAAATAAATTATAAAGTATTATAAATATTTGACATCATAAAGCAATATAATTGTTAATGACGATGGAAACATTAGCAACTAATCTAAATTATAAATTTAACATATAAACGTAGTAAATTACAAAATTATAATTATTTCATCTGACAATTGAGTGCTTTTTCAAATAGCCACTAATTCTTACAGGTAATATATTTGTATACGTTTTGTAAATATAAACTGATTAAAATGAATGTTTTAATTTTATTTCATATTAAAAACCCATTTACTGTTGTAAAATAACAATATGTTTTATAAAAATAATAAAACACATACATAACATTGTTTAACAAATTCAGTTTTTTTTTTGTAACACAAATTTCTCACCTGGGTACAATAATCCCCAAAATGACATCAAGTTTTTATTTATTTGATCAAATAGATATTCAAACTGTTAAACAGAAACATAAATTAAATAAACAGTGGTAGATATTTGTTAAAAGTTCATTCTGATGTTCAAAAAAATATAACTTGTAAAATATTTGATAATTTACGGTATCAAAAGCTTACGGTTATATAATTTGATTGTTAAGTTTTTTTTTTAAATATAAACCAATTTACCAAAGAATTGAAAAATTTTACTTTTTTATGGTGGCAATTGGTTATATAAATTATTATTTATATTTTTTCAAAATTAAGGATGTAGGGAACTTAATAGCAAACAACTTTTATTTGAAACATTTTTTTGTATAATACTTATTTAGACCGCTATTTAGTAAAAATCAGAAAATCTGAAGAATTTTGCAATTGAACCATGCTTTACCAATGCCGCGGACAACCAAAATCGGAACAAACTTAGGGTATTATTCTAAACCACATTTGTAACAAATTCTGTGAGTAGCAAAACTGTACTTAAAAAAAATAACTATTTGGTGTGGTATAAATGTTATTTAACTGACATCCTCTTCCTTTAATAAGTCCGTTTAATCGAGGTTTTACTATATAGTAAACATTCACAACTATAATTCTAATTGAGTGCGTGTCTGTGCTTCCACGTTCACATAGCGTGCAAGTTAGAGTACGTACACGACGTTGATTTTTTTTTTTAGAGAAACGAAATAATTTCATTCTTTTTATAGCACATAACCCGCAAACAAGTTAGTTTTGAGAAGGGTGAAAAGCAGCCACTCTGACGGTATCTGCTTGCTTGTTAATATCGAGTGCCTATCTTCGAACTCCAATTAAGAATTATGTTTTAGGGTTGTTTAAGACTCTTCTGAATTTTGTAGCTGATGTTTGTAATTCATTTCGAATGTATTGAGAGATATCGTAAGTATCTTGTATTTTTGTTTATTCTATTGAATGGATTTAGGTTTAAAAGTATATTTTAATGAGGGACTTGTAATTAAAAAATATATTTGGTATTTAATTAGGAAGATATTTGAATAAAGTACGTAAACAAAGATTTTCTTTAGTTTGGCGGAAATAACGAATAGATCAGAGGTTCTCAAAATGTGGTTCACAATTGTGGTGAGTCGCGAGAAAAATTTCAGATATTTATTTGGTGCCCCATCATTTAGCTTTGAAAAGTGCAATTTTTTCGAATTTTCAAATTTTGAGAATTTTTGGAAAAAATTGGGGGGCAAGTATCAGAGTTAAACTTTGGTATGTGAATACAACTAGTACCCACATTTTGTAAAAAATTAATTTCCCTTCCTGCAAAAAATGGGATTTTAAAAAAAAATGAGCCAAAAATAAAGGCTGAAGAAGTAATCTTGTAGCCCGTTTTTTTTTAACAATTTGTTTTTAGTCCCATACAAAAAGAAGCTGAGATATTCTAGTTGCAAATCCTTGCAAAAAATGCTGCGACCTGTGGAACAAATATGATTGTCACGCGAAAACAAAAAACAATAAAATTCAAATAATGATTATTTCAAACTACCAACATGTTAGGGTAATTACAGACAAAAAATCAATTTTTTTAGAATGATCGAGCAAGCAGTGTTGAACCACTTCATATGGATTGAACCAGATGAGGAATTAATTGATCTCTCTGATGATACCTCTTTGAAACTGAATTTTGACGGAAAACAATGAACACATTTTTGTTATCAGTGTTAAATACACAGTCAATCCTTTTTACCGCAACTGTAAAATTGTTGCTCCCATTTATAACTTCATATACGTATGAAGTTGCATTTTCCTCCATGAGAGTGATTAAAAATAAATTAAGAAATAAACTACAGTTATTAAATTTGTTGCGTTTGATATGAACATTATAGACCTAATTAATAAAAAACAGAAAAGAAGCGCATCCTTCACATACTCCTCATTATTTGTCTGAGAAATAAATTTTTAATTGGTAAGTATACATCCATGTCATGATGGTTTTCATTAAAGTAACCTTTTTCCTTTTTCTCACAAGTTGAATGGGTCGCAAAAAGTTTCCATTTTTAAAAGTGGGTTCCGGTCTATATAAATTTAAGAACCTTTGAAATAGATTATTAAATTTTTAATAATTTAAAACCAGAGGAAAAATATTATTTATAGTTATTAAATATAAAAAATACTTTGACCTCTTTAAAAATATACTTAATTCAAAATTGAAAGGTTACATTTCACGAAATAAAATTATTTTATTTCTAAGAGAAAAATTTCTCCTATTTCAAAAGTAATATCTATTGAGACATTTTTACATATCTTTTTGGCAATATATAAAAAAGTTTTCCAGAAGTGTCGTCAGCTACAAAAAAACAAACTTTTTATACTTTATGAGTGACAACTATGAGTCGTTTCTTTTACAACTTATTTTATATTTTGGACTTCATAACACTCTAACTAAAAAAATGTAAATAAAATTTTCCTTATACACCATTGAATTTTCTTGTCTGTTTAACAAACACATAAAATATCCATAATAAGAAATATATTATATTAATACAAATGAAACCATAATTAACATTGATTAATTTGGTGTCATATTAATTATTACTAATAGAAAATATTCGTACCTTTTCATCATAACTTGTTTAGATATAATATTGATTATTACTATCGTAATAACATAACAGAGTAGCCAGTTTATGATGTCTACCATTGCTGTATTTTTTATTTATTGAAAAGGTTGCAATTTTATCATATTTTATAATTATTTTTTGCAATTGCAATTTAAATGCATTTTCGTTAAAATCGATAAAATTTTAGAATGACTTTGAATAAAGTACCATTGATTGACGCTAAAAAAAACAAATCACATATATGGTAAAAATAATAAATATAAATGTACCATACATTTCACATGATATATAAACAACATAGTATTTTGAGCAATATATTATTGCGGGCCAGATATTAGACAGTGGCGACAAGTGTTTCCTACATCTGGACATTACGAGTCTCATACATACAGTAATTGAGCTTGAAATGGGACCAGCGTGCGCGGTTAACTGTCTAGAAAAATACTACCTAATCATAGTAAAAAATCGCCCTATTTGCTCATTTTATCGTCACTTTCACTCTCTCGACCGTTCGCTTAACTTCTTGTATTTGTTTTGTCAGGACCTGTTTATTGTTTCAATATTTCTTTACAAAAAGTGTGTCAACGTGTTAAATAGCTAAATTAATGATTACAAATGTCATATGTAAAGTCTGGATTATATGCAAGATAAAATCGATAAAATATGCATGCAAATATGCACAAAAAGCCAAAATATGCATGGCAAAAATGTGCAATTTTTTCTGTCAAATACATAACTGAAATTATTGAAATTTGTGACCTTTGGCAATAATTTAATATTTTGATGATTGACAACTTCATACCTTTCCAAAGATACATTACTAAACAGATTTAAACAATAAAATTATTGAAAAATATGTTTTCAAATTATCTATTAATGGTAGACAGCGAATAGGATCGTAACTACCACCGGGTTCCCCGAGCATAGCCCTCTCCCCACCGAACAAGGAAGGTATTTTTTACGAAATCGAATTTAAAAAAAAATAGTTTAACTCATTTTGATTCAACAGGGAGAATTTTTTTCAAAAACAAAAACCCAAAAAATTCGATTTTTAAAACAGAATAGAATTATCATTAGCGCGGCCATCGCATAGTAAATACATAAAAAATCTACAAAAAAAGAATGTCCCTCTACTATTTGTTGCCGACAAAATATCAACGAGTCAATTTTTATTTTTAAATGTGTTTTTGTAGCCGTTTTGATTTGGAACTAGTCACACTTACATATTTATAATCATAAGGAATATATTTTCTCAAAATATTATTAAAATCGATTTACTATTATTGGTCGTTGTATGGAAAAGTATACTAATGTATTTTTTTTATAGATTATGTAATAAAAATACAAGATTTTTAAAATGTTTAATTGTAGTTAAGGGGAAATTCATTACGAAGAAAATGCATTTTTTATTTTTGCAATCCGAAGATATTACAAGAAACGTACACGAAAAACCGTAAAAATGGCGGTTTTTTCAACAAGGTAAAACAAGACTCCACTATAAATCAAATTTTATGCAGCTCGATGTGAGAAATTATAGTTTGTTTTACAAAAAAAATATTTATAGGTGTAATTTTAATTGCTAACAAAAAATATTAATAATTATTTGAAAGCCTTCACATTTTTATTGAAAACCTTTTATTTATTTTTTCGAGAAAATGATCACATACATGAAAATTGTTGAACAAATTTTTATAAGAGGCCACTCGATCACTTGCTTAAAAATAGAGAAGAGAATATTTCATTTTTGAATATTTATTCATTCAATATGCAAAACAACAGACAATGTTACTTAAATTGGAAAATAAAGAACCGAAAATAAATAAAAAATTTAATAAAGTACAACGTACATAAATAGTGATTAAAATAAAGATACAAACAACAAAAAATCGATAAAGAAAGTTCCAAAAATACTCTGCAAATTGTACATAACAATCATAATATATCCACTTACATTTTATTGACTAAAGACTCTAAAATTGCGCTGCTTAAAAAATAACGGAAAATTAGAGCTACTGATAATATTTATTGGCCATAAATTTCAAATCCCAGACACGCAAATTATAGCTTCTAAAGCAAGGTTATGTCAAATTGTATATGTCCTATTCATAGCAAATATATTTAGTGTTACTTTAATGACGAAAATTCATGGCTATGTTTAAATCTAATTTTAATTGTTCATAAATCTACTCGATTGGGGATGTCTTAAATGAAGCCATTTTATGGTTGCGTTTTAATTTCTTTAAGTAGTTTTAGGTATCGGAAAATGATGCACTGATATCAGATTTATTGTTTGTTTGGTATTTTTAATGTCTTCAGCGTGGATAATCCTACTAATAAAGAATTTTAGGATAGGTACCTAATTAATACTAATGTTTTGAGGCGGAGGTACACAACATTTTAACCATAATATGGTGTATATACATATATATATGTATATGTGATATTTGAATGCGTAATAATTTAAATTAAAGAGGAATCCAGTGTCTTTAAAATAATATGTATCTAACTGTAATTTTTTTTTATAGTTAATCAGTATTATTAAATGATGTTTATCTTTTTGTTTTTTATTTTTTTATAAAAATAATCTTTTTTTAAGGGTTTTTTTTCAAACGATTAACTATAATAAATGTTTGACTGTTATATATCATTTTAAAGGTACTGAATGTCTCTTTAATTTAAATTATTGCGCATTCAAATATCTTACCCCATTACCGAGAAATAATGCCCAAAAATTTATGTTTTTTTCTAATGTCATTTAGGAACCACAGGATATCAATTACAAATGCAAATTTTACGCATATAGCGTTTTGAAGATTCGAACAAAAATGTTTTCCACTATTTGGTTTCACTACTTTGATTTCCATTTAAATGTTTATTATTTATGAAAATTAACAAACAAAAGTTTCCTAATCGAGCTGAAAATTGAATTAGGTTTAATAAGTACAATTTTTATCTACTAACATAAATAAATTACATTGCCTCTACCATCATTTAAATACCATATATTAAAATATATGAAACTATTCACTGTTATATTACACATATAACACTTTATAATTTAAAAAAAAATTGAAACAAATCAGTCCAAATCATTTCGAGTTCCTTAAACAATATTATGTTATGTAAATCCACAAAATGCAATGCTTTTGTAATAATACTAAACATATATCTACTATAATTTTTATCAACAGTTTTTTTATCAGTATTTTTAGCTTCTGAATAATGCATAGTTATTGTAATAAAATGTTAAAATTAAGCTATTATAGGACATCAATTATTAAAGTTGAACCTTTAGAAAGGCATTCATACGATATAACAAAAACAATAAGAAAGTTTTGAATGAAAATCTTGTTAAATTAATGAAACATTATGGAAATTATTATCTTTCCATTAATGTCCTACAGCGTGTCTAAAATATTTAATGCGCTTTGGTTTAAATTCAGGAAATATTTAAAAACGTTAGATTTGACCGAAATATTCTTGAATACTTTATAATATGTAGTTATATTTTTTTTATATAAAGTTTCCATACACAAATCTTACAGAATTAATATAGTATATATGAATTAAAATATTCTAATTTTTTAAAGGACCATTCCACTGTCAAAAAAATTTGAAAATCTTTTTTTTGCATTATCAAAAAATATCAACTTTCATAAACATGCTTTTTTTGATCGCTACATTCGAATTATTCCGGTCGCTACAGCTTTTCTTAAAAAAATAGATCGACCAGCTGCGTGCAAGATATAAGGTATTTAATGCAAATTTGAAACGCGTTTTTCTCGAAATATAATTTTTCAAAATGGTGGAAGATTTTAAACGAAGATTTTTCAAGCTATCCGTCTCAAATTTTCTCATTTTTGACGCCATTCTTTAATGTCGTACGGATGTTTTTTTTTATTAATTTTTTTTTAACGAAAAACTACCGAAGAAAGGCCCAATTTTAAAATGGTCACCATTTTTTAAATTTTCATTGAAAAAAAAAATCCTTTGTAAGACTACAGTTTTTTATACTGGTTAATATTCTTTTTGGTTTTTCTATTTCAGACTATTTTTTGAGGAGTAGGACTCTCCACAGGCAGGCGCTTATTTAGGCATCATTTTACAGTGGCCAAAAAATAGATAAAAAATAAAAGTAAAACATTAGAAAATATTTTTATGTACAACATAAGTCATTTGAATAAACGAAAAAAAATCAGACTAATTATCGAATTTTATTCAAAAAATCATAAAAATTAGCAATTTTCATTCACATCACAGTGGAATAGTCCCTTAACATTCTTTTATAATTTGCTAATTCAGGATATTTTGACAAGCCTTACAATATTACAATAGATGAAGTTAATATTAGGTTACATGATATTGAAATTATACTTGCGTGTTAACATTTTATTTAAAAATTGCCAGTTTTCTTTCTAAGCTTTTGTACAGGTAAAAAATCTTAGGAGTTAAATGAACTGAAATTAACATAAAAATGTAAATTTACTCAAGAACAAATAAAACTTCATTTACTTGGTAATTTAAAATTCATAGAGTAAGGTAGGTAATAACTTTTTAAAACATACATACATACATACCTATGTTATAAAAAAAGCTGTTGGTGTATTATATGTTTAAAAAAAGTTAAGATAATAGGAAAACTAATTTTAATTTAAAAATGGGAAAGTCGATTACTTTCTCCAAGGTTTTAATAACTAGTTATTATCATATTTTTCATTGAATTTGAATTTTAGACAGTGCTGAAATACAAATTAATTTTACGAATAAAAAGAAATATATTATTTTGATGTTGTTTTCCACTATCTATATGTTTTAAAAATATGGGTCAAACTAAATTATAAATTAAGTTATTATTTTCTTTAATAATATAATATATCCCAATAATATATGATTATAATAAAATATTTAGATTAGTTCAATGAATTTCATAATTGCAATTTAATCTTTTAAATATGCATATAATATACATAGATAAATATCACGATAATAGTTATATTTATAATACATATAAATCAAAACAGATACATACGCTTATTTTAAAATTATATATTATATAAATCAGTGGTACTTAAACATTTTTAGGACCCAATTATATTTGATTTCGATAGTAGTACTTTTTTAAATAAGCGGAAATATAAATTAATCCTGCATCCCAGTGTTTCGTCATTTTTTAATCTGGTTCATAAGTTTTGTTTTACGATAAGGTAAACAAATACATTTAATAAATATATCAAACACGCCGATATTAATCTTAGAGGGAGGGGGAGCAGTGTGAAAATTTTAAAATCAGAATTTCTATTTAAAACAAAACATATCAGATATCTCGTTTCCTCTGAGATGAAAATTAATGTTCTGGGAACACTGATATACAATCATACAAATCAGAGCTCGAATTTCATTCGTCAATAACTATATTGTATTACATATAAAATGTATTCATATTATTCAAAAAAAAAAAAAAACACACACACACACACACAATCAATCTGGGTATTCTGACATACACAATAAGCACAAAGGGTGGTTATAAAATTCACTGTATTGATTTATTTTGTCAATATTTAACATACGTTCATGAAAAACAAACGTATTGTAATTGCCATATATGTATAATAACTTATGGCATTTTGATATGTTTGCTAGTGATTATTATAGTAATTCATACAGAAATAATAACTAACAATTATTGCTGTTTAGATATGGTGTTTGGCAATGTTATATTTAGCTTAATTGCACTAAACGTCAATAATGTATATCGTATGTAATAGATATATCGTATATTATTTATATTTATTTAATGGATTTTAGGACACCAGTTATTCATAAATTATATCTAGGTACGTATAAATTCAATATGTTTTGAGGTAACCCAAATAATATCTTTTTATGTGTATGTATGTATGTATATCATTATAAAACTGCGGCTAATCAATATAAATGATTGTTGTTTTGTCAAATGCAATTTAAATTATTATGTTAAAATTTATAAATAGATTCACTATATGTGTATACAGGGTGTCCCAAAAAATACTGGCAAACTTTCAGGACTTATCAAGGGCATCAAAACAATCGCTTTTTTTAGTAAACCCTTGTCTGCAAACAAGCCTTTTTAGCAGTAGAGCAAAATAAAGGACCCAGCACAAAAATCAATAGATTTTGATTTTTGATTAAAATTTTTTGTAACTTGGGAATATAATACTCGTAATTCAAGGTGTGCTGATCAAAAGTTGTAATGGGTGCAACCCACGATACCCCATAAGTTCTTTATTTTGCTCTATTGCTTAAAACGGCTTGATGGGATTATTGACAAAAAACAAATGTTTTAATATCCTCGACAACTCCTGAAAGTTTGTTGGTATGTTTTTAGGATACTATGTATAAGTTATACCAATACAAATCTGTGTTTTCAGTTAATAAATAATTTAAAAATATTATTAGAATATTCATCTTTATGCACAACTCAAACATTTTAATCAAAAATCAAAAATAGCATTTAATATTAATTTACACGCTCAATTATAAAACTCTAATACCTACCTCTCCGTCTTATTTTCTTGTATTTTAGTCGATATTTATATGACGAGTTGAAGTTCACTGCAGGAAATATCACCAAAAAATTTCGAATTTTTGATTTCGTTAAAAGTATGTTTATGGAATAGAAAATGATGTGAAAAGTTGAAATTTTCAAACCGCAGGTCTATATCTCAAACCGTTCTCGAGATATAGCCTCTCAAAGTTTTAGTTTTTTCAAATTTTTGGAGAAAAAAGGCCATAACTTTTGAACGCGTGGTCGGAATTGATTTTAGTTGACGGATTTGAAATCAGCGTGTCAAAATCTATATAATAACATGTATAATACTTTAAAATTCGAAAAAAAAAATTTCGCGAAAAATCGAAAAAATTCAAAGGGGTATACCTTAAAAAAATGTCGATTTTTGACCAAAATTTTTTTGTCAAACTTTAAAGTATTATACATGTCATTATATAGATTTTGACACGCTGATTTCAAATCCGTCAACTAAAATCAATTCCAACTACGCGTTCAAAAGTTATGGCCTTTTTTCTCCAAAAATTTGAAAAAACTAAAACTTTGAGAGGCTATATTTCGAGAACGGTTTGAGATATAGACCTGCGGTTTGAAAATTTCAACTTTTCACATCATTTTCTATTCCATAAACATACTTTTAACGAAATCAAAAATTCGAAATTGTTTGGTGATATTTCCTGCAGTGAACTTCAACTCGTTATACAAATATCGACTAAAATACAAGAAAACAAGATGTAGAATCATTTAGTTACTATATATGAGAATTTATTTAAAAAAACGCCTCGCAACTGTTAGTACTTTAATGTAATTAGTACTTTCAATGTAAATTATAACGAACATTATAGCAAAAATAGTTTATGAAACATTTTGGAATAACTCTTTTTTTTATAAATCGTAGTGAGAATGACTACAGAACCATATTATGTGCGTGCCCAACACGCACTTGGTTGTTTTATTTATTATACCGGACAAAAGTCACAGAGCATTAGTACATCAAAACAAAATTAATTTCCTTAGTTAACAAACAAATTATTTTTATAGATACTAATAATTATAAGTATGTATAGTATTTATAAATAATAAACAAAACAGAAATAAAAATTAATTTTTTGTCTAGGTATCAATAGATCAGGTTCGCCTGTAGTTGTAGTAGAAATATAAGAAGGTTGTTGATGTCATATTTCATATTTTCATTTATTTTAAAGATAATTTAAATTTTGAGAACAACTGCATTAGTCTTTTCGATTTACATCTAAATATGCAATGAATATTTTTGCCTTTCTAAAAATGAATTGTTCAACTCACCAAGACATAAACTGCAAACGGCATAACCAGTCCAGCTACCAGCAAATCCGCCACGGCCAAACTGACGATGAAGTAGTTAGTAACCGTCTGCAAAGTGCGTTCTCTCGCAACGCTCATTATTACTAATATGTTCCCAAACACAGTCAACAGGGGGAACGCCACAAGCACCAATGCCCAGCAATTCTTGTCACTACCAACGTCAGCTCCTTCAGAGCTAATACCGTGAGTTTTGTTTTCCCAGCACCCACTTGAACTGTTGTTTATGTCTTCGGCACTACCGTTAACACTACAGTTAAGTGAGTATGTTTGTTGGATTTCGGTTAACGATACGTTTATGTTAGCTATGTAGTCGTTCAGACCGTCGAATACTAACATGTAAGCGCTGCTCACGTTACTAGAGGAATATAGGTGGTCTGTTGGTTCCATTTCGATATTGGATGTCAAGTTTTTATCGTCGAGGTTCAACATTGTGTCTGTACTTGTCTGGTACTGCATTTTTTATAAGTGTTATTTTTTACGGGTTTTAGGCTGGTTTATTTTAAAGTATAGATACATTTTTGGGTTAAATTTGGCACAATTTATGTTATTTACAGATAATTCGGCTAGTTTTTTTTAATTAGTTAAACACTTACATACATATATCATACGATTACACTAAATATACAATGTTTTATTGATTATAACAAGTGTCATAAAAAACAAAATACTGTTTTTAATTACAAATATTATTTTTGCTGGTTATACAAGTTGTTATGTTCAATGTTTTCTGAAAATTAGAACACGAGAAACTTTTTAATTGTTTGTTATATTCTCGACGTAAATTTATAAACGGTATATAAAAATACATTCGGATAAACATATGAAAATTCGCTAAAAGCTTCTAAATTAATATTTAATTTAAAATATAATTATGTTTTTTTTTGTACTATGTATGTATATGTGATAGTATAAATATTTATAATTTACAGTTATTTTATATGAAGAATATACTGATTAAATTTTGAAAGAAAAAAAAAGATATTTAAAAATAATTATTTGAATTTATGTTTGTTACGTTAATATCATACAAAAAATATAATAATGTGTATAAATAATAGTTGGATAGTACTTCAAATGAAAATTTTGATTACATACAATTATTATTAATTAAATACACATTTACACGACCATTTCAACATTAAACGATAATGTGAACATTATAATAAGTCGACATAATAAATTTTATATCTACATTATTACAAATAAATTTTGAAACAAATATTTTATTATATTAATAATAAATCTACTATGTCAGTTAAGAATGAAATAAAATTTAAAGTAAAATAATTAATGTAATCAACTGAATATTCGTTTCCAATAAAAAAAATACATTATAGTTAATCTTTTTAATTAAAAACCGTTAATAAAACCTATAAATTAACTCCAAAATTGTATAATCTCATTACTAATGATATTCTTATCTGGTTTTTTAATATATCACGAAATAAAAAAATAACATTTTAAAATTTAAACTGTACATTGTAATGATTTTAATTGTTCTAATTTCAATACAATAATTAATAATAACCAAATTTTTATTATTTGCAATCCAAAAATATTTATAAACAATTATATTTTATACTATGGAAATATAAAACTTTATCAATAATTGAAAAAGTTGTTTAAAAACCACAAAAACAACCTTTTTTTTATTAATATAAAAATGAAAAATTTATATAAAAACTTAATGGACTCGACTACAAACTGAAAAACAAATAATCTACATTTACCGGTGCTACAAGATATCTCAATTATTAAAAAAAAAAAAAATTGAAAACAATTTTATATAAAAATAAAAAACAAATATTTATATTATAACTGTACCATAAACCAAAAACCAAACAACACGGATGTACTACAACAATACGCGGTACAACAATGACCGGCGTCACACACAGTAACTGATCAACAACTGTCGTATCGGCGCTAGAAGTGGTGCTCGCGGCGCGTCATAGCTCGGCGTCCAGCGGTCTGCCGACGCGTACTGTGGCACCCGCGCAACAGGGTGTACTACCGCGACGCACACATACACTCACGCGAATACGCACACACACATCTACACTTCTACAGAGTGGTTCATAACAAGTTATAAGACAATTTTAAATTTGACTGGGATGAGCCGAGACCAAGCATGCATTTTAACGACATCGGATTTAATAAACAATATCAAATTAAGGATCTTGGCTTCTGGGTGTAAGCCGCGTCGGTTTGGTCGTGTTACTTTTAGAAGAGCCCTGAAGATGTCCACTGCAATATGTGACGAAACGTTGGCCGATTACACGACCAAACCGACGCGGCTTACACCCAGAAGCCAAGATCCATATCAAGATCACCGCGGAAGACTCAAGACAATATCAAATTAACTTAACGAGGAGAGCCACTGTGATGGAAAAAATCGATTTTTTATGCATTATAAATATTCAAAAATATGTAAAAAAAGATTAAGTTAAAATTCCGAAAACAGCCTGAGTTATACATAATTTAGTGACCTTCAGAAAACTTTAAACGCGTTTTTCTCGATACAACTTTTTTCTACCTTGTCCCAGCGTTGTCTCAAAAACTAAGTAACGGATTAATTTTTTTTTAATTTTCGTAATCGAAGTGGTTAAGTCTGTGCGTAGCTAATTTTGAAATTTTAAGACCGTTTGAATTAAAAAAAGGTGCTAAAAATGAAAAAAATTCAAACCGTCGCAATTTTGTGAAAAAATAAAATAAGAAAAAACAGCTACGCACAACTTTAGCTACTTTCATATAGATATAAATAACCGATAATCCATCCCGAACTTTCGTTGGCACAATAGAGAAAAATATTTTGTAATATTTTTCAATAAAAATTGGTATTGAATACGTTAAATATATATTTAATAAAATGTCCTTTACCCATTCTTCAAATAATTTTTAAAAAATTCCAAACATTGACAATTTTTAGACCCGTCACAGTGGCTTTCTCCCTTAAAAATCAATAATTTGTGTTCAAAACACTAACAATAAAGCAATAAATAATAATATCACAGAATAAGCACTAATCACTTCAAAGGAACTTTACAATGAATTCTATAGTTGTGATTTAAGACTATGTAGTTTTAAAAAAATGATACCGATCGAAATCTAAAATGGAACTGATAACTCACTTCGTGCATCTAACGTTTCAGCTCCCCCCAATCCCCTCGTCTTTAGAATAATCAAGTTGTTTAATTAAATGTACTGAATTAGAAATATGTGTTTATATTTGATTACTACCATTTCTGAATATTAATCTATATACATTTAACTATCTACAGCGTGATTTGATGACAATCGGCCAATAGATGTCAAAATGGTGGACGTTTAAACTAATTATTAGTATAATTTATTGATTAATTATTATATTATCATAGCAACTGCTTTATATTGTTTTAAATCTGACGATTCTTTCTTTTATATCTTTTGTGTCCCAGTATTAATCATTTTGTAATCATTAGCAAGTGTCCATCACTGCGTGCTCATTACTGGTTTAACTTTGTCCATTACTGGAGAAAAAACATAAACAAAATAAAAGGCTATAATTTGGTAATAAAATTGATTAAAGAGTTACTTGGTTTATTAGTAATATGAGTTCGTGAGAATCACAAAAAAGAAACCCGTCAATCACAAAAACAGTAAACCTTCCTCTTACATCCGCCGTAACTGGTGCCAGTACCTTATTAGTTTACCGTTATGGAACAAAAACATCTGCCAAGTAAATCCACAGTACTTCCTCGTGCTAAATTCACCAAAGGTAGTTAATTATTGAATAAATTAAATAAAAACCGATAGTGTTTAGATAAATTGCTTGGAATTGGTTAACCATTTAATTTTTATACAATTTTACTAAAAAATATTAGTTTGAAATTTTTCATAAAACGCACCTATTATTATTTTTTCGTATATTTTTAATTTTTTGACAATTTCAATCTAAATTCTAAATCTATGCAAACGTCAATATGACATTTAAGACGTCAAAATGACATTTAATATATCCAAGCAAATATCAATTTCGAAAAACAAAATACGATTTTTAAAAATAAAGTGTGATAAATATTTGTAAGGGAATATTTTACAACAAACGTTGTAGACCCAAATTATAGGAAATTTAATGCTCTACAAAAAATATTCTATAAAATTTTCACGTAACATGTGTCGTTCTTGAGATATCTTGAAAAAATAAATATTTTGGGATGTCACCCCTCCCCCTTACACATGATTTTGAAATGGGACCGTCCTCAAGCCAAACCCAACCATCCGAGTAAGTTTCAACAATATCGGTTCAGTAGTTCATGAGTTATGCGTGTAACAAGGATTCAGTGAACAGACGGACGGACGGATAGACGGACAGACACGGAACGAAAAGTGATTGTCTTGACATGATAAATTTAAAATTTTGAAATCGGAGAACATTTTTTTTGTCTCAATCTGAAACGATCACAAAGCTTCTCGTATCTTCGATATTGCGAGGAAGCAATTAACATCTGAAATTTTAGTAACATTGGGTTTCCTTTGCTGATATTATACACCCTGTATACACACGTATACATACCGGCATACATATAGACGTCTTTAGACGCATGCGTGTGCCAAATGCGCGCGTCGTTACATTAGGTTTGTTGTTTTTCGGTATTGGGAATAGGCGGTCGTGTTTTGTTTTTTGAATTTTTTGTTGTTGAAAAAGGTTTAATTTAAATGTCATTTTACAGGTTTACAAATGACTTCTTAATAGTGTATACGATATGATCAGAGCATTAGTATAATCTATTGGTAGTTTGTAATAAAAGCATTGTAATATGCATAATGTATGTATATACATATGTATTTTGTTGTATATAAATGCATGTTATCTTATTTAATATCAAATGTTCTTATTCTATTGAAATGCTTTTTTTTTATTGATAACTGTTAGTTATGTGTTAGATCTTTTTATTCTACACAGTTTTTTACTACATTAGGAAACCATCCATAAATTAAGTCAAACAAATTTCATTCATTTTTGACTCCCCCTCTCTTGGCCCCCCTTCCCTGTTTTGACGTCACACGACTTGCAATTTAAAATCTTTTCAAATTAACACAACGGTTTGTTTTAATTTTTTTAGATATGACGTCATGAAACTGTAACTCTCCCCACCGTTGTCATACCATGTCAAATTTTATAGACCCCCTCACTCACCCTTAACGTGTGACATAATTTATGGATGACCTCTTATATTGTTTAATATTTAACGTTTTAGGCGGCATATTGCAAAAGAGTGCACTGGCGGAAAACTTTTTCCGACTTGATTTACTATTATCGTCACTGCTTATTCCTTTTGTTGCCTAACGTAACAAAATATATACTAAAACCTGAATTAAAAATAAAAACACATAAATCAATTACGAGGTTCTCGAGTGATAAGCGCACTAACGGACAAAAAGACAGAGAGTTTTATAATATGTAAGGAAAAAATGAATCAGGTACAGAAAAATGTCTTCATTTTACTTCCATGTTCCATATCAAAATAGTTTGCAGTTCCTACTACCGATTTTTTATTTCCGACCACTATTGAATTCTAATTTTTTTTAAATGATATATTTCTTAAGTTTTAAGTAATACGAATTTTCTAACAAATTCCATTGAAAGCTTAAAAAAATATTTAAAATAAATATTCCTACTTCTTATTTAAATTCTAGCATTAATTTATAAAACTATAATAACATGAATATGTTGTATACAGAAACTCTACTATACTATATTAAAGTTTATGATGCGACAAATTGAATACTAAAAATTAGTATTATAATAACGTACTAAAGGGCTAGTTGGTAAAGTGGCCAATTGAATTAGCTGTTGACAAGTTAACTGTCCACTTTGAGAGTTCGCCCTTTAATAACTATATTGAAAATCTTTGGAGCATTTCGGAAGGGTTATGTTCAAGACATTTCAACTAAATTCACAATGTTCAGTGTTCACAACTAATTTATTATTATTTTTTTAAGAAATATTAAATAATCATTCATTATACATTTATTTAATTATTTATAACAATTATTAGACGCGGTTAAATATAATTTTTTCAGCTATATAAGACAGAAAATGTTATTATATACATATAAGGTACTGGTACCAGTTATGGCCGCTATAAGAACAAGGTTTACTGGTTTTGTGATTTGTGGGCTTCTTTTTTGTTACTAATAAAACAAGTCTCTTTATTTAATCAATTTTATTACCACAGTCCGCAAATATAGTTTGTTTTTTTAAATTATAACCTTTTATTTTTTTTACGTTTTTTATCCAGTAATGGATAAAATAAAATCAATAATGAGCACGCTGTAAGACAGTTAAGTGTATATAGATTAATATTAGAAATGGTAGTAATCAAATACCAACAAATATTTCTAATTAAGTACATTTAATTAAAAAATAGCCATTACTGGGGTCATATCCAAGACTGGTACCAGTACCTTATATGTAATTAAATTTGACTCAACTTTAGTGTTACCGCTACTATCAAAATTCAAAAAATATATAATTGTAGAATTAGCTTTTGTTATATTTATAATTTAATTAAGTTTGCAAAGTTTCTATTGTTCCTTCTTAATTAAAAATAGCTTTTCTGTTTGATATGAAAATTTAATATTATTTTATATATTTTATATGAACTCTACAAATTGTACATACACAGAAATACGAGTATAATAAATACAAATACCATTGCAAGAGTTTAAACTTACATATGTTTCAATAGCAATGGGGGTCTTTGATAAGTCTTAATCATGTTGTTTGTTTTAATACGAGTCTGTTTATATGCACGTACAATACTGATAATTTACTTTAAAAGTACTTAATTTATATAAATTTTTAATAACTGGGGTCAGGAATGTGTACCGTCCGAAGGTTAAAAAAATCCTGATTATACCATTACATTTTAATCTATTATTGATATCAGATCGTGTGATTTGTAACGTGCAAACACGTTTATGTAAAATTGAAAACATCGGATTTGCATCAAATCACAGCAAAACAACTTATATACATGCATATATTAAAATCAGTGCGAGAATCTTCACAACGTTCAGTAAACCAGTCACGTTATCATCGATGTCCAATGCAAACGACTCGCTCACACTCGCAATCTGTACTAACTCACATTTACTATAACAGCAAGCTTTCCTGTTTCCCTGTGATACAAAATGTTTCCCAAGCGACAATAGCGTAACTAGAAAGTGAAATAAAATATAAAAAATATATTTATTAAAATGAAAATGAGTGACAGGACATGTAGTTGAAGTCAGTAAAACCATACATAATGTTATTTTATTATATTCTATTCCATTTTATTATGGAACATTAAGGATGTATATGGATATTTTTAAATATTAAACTTTTGATCTATCCTTGTTTTATTTTTTCTCAACATTTCCGATTTCTCGAGAAAAGTATATTAATAAGGTACAAAATTAATAAAAATCTATATGAATTTGAATTTTGAAGGGGTAAAAATTTCTCCAAAGAGTTTGTCCTCATTTATTCCATGACTCATTAACGCCCAGTTCTAGCAACTGGACTTATAGAAACGTGAAAGTTTAGGGATATATTATTTTTATGACGTAAGCACCCATCGAGAAAAGAATATATGTATAACTACTTATATAATAAAGGTGCTTCGAATATAAAGCAAATACCCTTCTATTAAAATTTAAAAGTACGAAAAAATTGTTCCAAACAAGCAACACAAACGGTATAATATTTTATAAATTCTATAAATGTTCATAAAAACTAATACAACACGGGCGAAGCCGCGAACGTATTAATAGTCTAATAAATATGTCGCTCATTTGCTGCAACAATGTCATAACTCAAAAATTGTGATTTTTCAGGAGACACATTTAAAAATTTGAATTGGTATAACTTTATATGATAATTTTCAAATATACATATTTATGCTCTCTCGTAGTTAGTAAAGAAGCTCAAATATGTCGTTCTTGTTGTATGAACAGTTTTTGTTAAGACGTTGTTGCAGCAAATGAACGATCATTATGAGCGATTTATTCTAAAAATAGATATCTAAGAAAAAGGTACATGAGAAAATACGAAATAGAATTCAGGAATAAATAATCATTTATACAATTTCTTGAGAAACATTTTGCTTTTTCGCAAAAAGAAACAATAGTAAAACTTCACTCAAATACTCACAAATAATTTGTCATCACAGTATTCACAACTTCGCACCACTGTTAGGCGTTAATATTTTAAAACCCCTAAAAATTACTCTGCCAATCTTGTATTCATATATTCGGGGCAAAGAGTCTTCCCATGAAAAGGGTACCTACAAGTATTGCATACATTTGCATATGATTTTTCGTTGATATCCTGTACAACTTTACACAGCTTTGACCCAGGCCAGGTATCTCGGGACAGTTTTGCCACAGCACCGTTGTGATTTCCAGAGGAAATTAAATCATTAAAATTTTCATCCAAATAAATGGTATGCACAAACTAACTTTGAAGATGGTATTTTATTAAAACTCATGACTTAAGAAACAATCGATACATTTACTAGGCTTTCACGATTATTTTCTAGAATTCTTACCGAACAATGATTCTTAACTCTTAAAATTAAAAACTTAATAAAAAATCAGTGAATTTATGTATTATCTTAAGGGTACGGTTTTTTGGTTGTTGTTTAGAATTTTTGGTGTAGGGGAATCAACATAAACGTCTGCAGGGTCCCTACATATTGAGTCGTGTATAGGCAAGTCGGGGCAATTATATATAAAAAAACACTACTTACTAACAGTCCGACAGCTCAGTAGTATCGTTTTGTGTTGTGGGTGTTGGTATTTGTGAGATATAAAAAAATACAACCCGTTTAAGTTAATACTGATGTTACAGTTTGTCATTTATAATTAGTTATAGCAAAACGTATATTTATATTTTGAATAAATCATGTTTTTAAAATAACTATTCCACAAGATATTATATTAAAAAAACATTTAGTGAGTACTATTTCTAACAATAAAAACATGTAAGTGTGCCAAAGTTTTTATAAACGTTACGCAAATCAATCAATATTAGTATTGGTTGAATGAATTGTGATTCTGCCAAAAATAATATATTGTGTACGTCAGTTATCAAAGTAAAATCATGATAGTTTTGTATAAATGTCACAAATGGTATAAATCAATTCTGTCAACGTTGACAGTGAAATGTCATAAGGGTGGGATATTTCCAAATTGTTATATTCAAATATATACATATGTATATTATCAATGTTGGTCAAATTAACTGTTCAATTTCATTGATTTGAATATTTTTTCAAAGATAATACTTAAGTACCATAAATATTTTATTACCACTAAAAATAAAATAACTTCTTAGGGTGACATTTCTTTAAAAAATTCTGTAGTTGTGTAGTTGTTTGAATATCGATCTTGTCTATAAATTAATAACGAATTAAAAATTGGAGCAGTTTACATTTCTATTGTTTGATAAAAAAATAGTAATACAAAATTACTAATTAAAAAATTTAATTATACATTAAAAATTCAACAATCCAATATATCTAAATCAATAAATTGTCATCATATAGTCCGGAAAAAAATTCTATGAACTAAAAGAACTAGAAGAAAAAACTAGTTCATTAAAGACCACTGAACTATAGGGAGCGCTCTCTGTCATGAACTAAAATTCCCAACTTTAATGTAAACAATAGATTTAATTATTCTACTCATTGTCAGTATAACTTACATTAGAAGGTGCATATTTTAAGTATTATAGAGGATTTTATGTAGGAGAGAATATATAAATGTGAATGTGATATTTCTGAAATTTGAGTAGAAGCAAAATATAAGTAACAGTGTTGGTATCATCCTCGACAAGTTAGTTGTTAAAAGTGCCACGATGCGCTACCTGAAACTTGCAAGTGTTTTAATACTGCATATACAATATACTTGACTGGTAATTTAATATATGTACATATTAGAGAATATTGAACTACCGACTTCTGCTACTCGACTCTTTTTTTAGATTGGTGTGCAAGAAAATGTTGGTAGGATTATTAATCCTCATTAGTTTCCAATTAGAAGGTTATTTATACAAAATCGTATAGATATTTTCGTTTTAAGGTTGAAACCTTCTTAATATCTTTCTATTAGTAGAATAATGATATTTTATTGTTATATATGTACAATATGTGAACATTTCATATATAATAACAACTTGATTGTCTAAATGTCAAATTTATCACAAAGAGATATAATTGAGATTACAACATCTGTTTCATATTTTATTTCCTTCTGAAAACCTGACACTGATTCTGTGAATCGAAAGCTGGCGAATACATTTTCTTTAATAAATTTGACGTTTAGTTAAGACAATCAAATTGTTATAATTTAATATATTTAACGGCACTATATTATATTATTAAAACATTTAATATATATATTATAAATGTAATAAAACACATAGTCATATCGAATAAAATGCATTATATGCGTCATTTTCTCAAAAATTAAAATACGCTTACTTTTCAAAAAACCTAAATTTTTACGATATAATGAATGATATTTATTTTTATTTGAGCAAGATTAACAACATATTATGTGAATATTAAGAAAATCCGTAAATGTAGCGTTTTTCTCTGACCTAATGTATATATATACACATCAATAAAAAAAATGTATAACGCCCATATACATAAATAAACACATACATTAATAGGAATATATTTTATAAAAACGCATATTTTTTTATACTATCAAATCACACGAAATCAATTTCGTATTTGTGTGTGTGTGTACTCGTACGCTGTTTGTAAAATGCAATCTAAAAATGTAAACATGTATACAACATATATGTATATATATAATAAAACAAACACTCATAAAATGATATACCTAACTGTTTCTTACTATACGATCATAATATTTGAACAAGCTTGATAGAATGTTTTTGCAAACCTGGTCTCTTTCAATTCAACATAAAAAATATTATTATACATATTTTAACACATCAAATGTGAAGTAAAAATAGTTTTATTTATTAGTATTGTCTACTTTGTATAAATGTTATTATTAACATCCCAACAGGAAGTTATTGAAATCGGTCCGAAAATCAAAATCGAAAATTTCAACGTATTTTTATGTTTCAAGGTCACTATAGTATATTTACACTATTTTCAGAAAGATGCATGTGTGTAAAAGTTTGTATAGGTAAAAATATTTTACTTGAAACTTAGCATAAATATTCTACAAATAAATAAAACATGTATTTCAGTATTTTTTATATGTGCTATTGAAATGGTGAAAACCATCCTCAAATTTCGAATTTTAAATACTAATAAAGAAATAATAGAAAACCAATGTTCATAATACAAAGGTGAGTTTTATTTCTGACAAATTCTATTAAAATTTTTTATATACACATATTAAAAAAAATATTCATATAAACTATATGGAAACAATAATCAGTATTCAAGTATTTATAGTCAAATCATGTTGGGAAGTTTGTTGTATGGACCTCAAGGGTCGAACCCACGGCTTATACTTCTTTTCTGAACAGTTAATTATGATCACAGAATTGTGGGCTTTAACGTAGGCGATCTTCTCTTACCGCAGCCCCTCAAAGACTGTAACCAACCTCTTAAATAGGGAATCAAATAACAGTAGCTATATTCAGATATTGTAATCTATATTAAACACAATATTATTAAAGACAACTTATAAAGGGTTAAACGTACAACAATCTTATATACAAGTGTAATAAACACGGTGTATTTCACGGCGACGGAGGGTCAAGTGTTAGCATCGCGGCGGTAAACAAAACACCTCCGCCCGTGGACATTATCTAATAACCGGAAACGGAACATGCGAAATCACGTGAGTTATGTTCAACTGCGATTTATGGGGTGATGTCTACGTGTGGGTGTGTGTATGTGTGTACAGTGTGGTCAACAATGCTCAATGTAATGATTATTATTCAATTACATTGGTCATACTATAATAATTACACAACGTATAATATTGAAATATGTAGAATGAAAACGATGCTTATTGTATTGATAAAAGTCTAAAATTTTGATATGTTATTTATGGATAGCTCATATATTTTACTATTAAAAAAAAATTATATTAGACGTATGGTTTTTGAGTAATTGGATATTTTAAAAATAGAGTAAATGAGATAACTCGCCGGAAGTGCTCTATTTATTGAAATTCTATACAGAGACATTTTAAACACTGATTATTGTAAACTTCAACCTTTTTAAATACTATAAAAATTATAAAACACATACATTTACCAGGTTTATTCAAAGTAATGAAAAACTAGAAATACATACACCCTCAATGGGATCTCGTGTTATATGTTTAAAAAAAGCCTATTTACCTTATAGTTTTGGTTATTTTAAGTTTCCAAGGAGTAAAATGTAACCATTCAAGTTAATTAAAAAAATATATTTTTTCTGTCGTTAAAAACTCACCTAATGTGTAAAAAATAAGACCTATTGACTTTTTGGCGGCGAGGGGGGGGGGGTGACACTCTCGATTTCCGCCCCGAGTGTCACCCCCCGCCCTAGAGACGCCGATGCTGTTAAAATTGAACCTTATTTTCTTCTAAATGTTGCCATAGTTGTGTTAGTAAATTTTTTTGTATAACAATATTAAATCAGATTAGTTATCACAACAAGTACATCTAGATTGGGTAAGATATTTTTTAAATTTTATGTAGGTATATAGAAATAGAATAATTTTCATTCTAATGATCGTACTTACCGTTTGTTAGATTTATATCCGATATTATAAAAAATATAATTATATTTGTTAACTAACAAGTACTTTCAAATAAAGTATCAAAATTTTCTGACAGTTGCTTTGAAGTATCATGAAGTCTTTGACAAGTTTCGTGCACGCACGGAATGTATATATTAAAACAAGTTATTAAAACAATGGTGATATATATGAAAATAATTTTGTATAATAAAAGTTACCAACTGTGTTATAGTAAGTTGAATTCCAACACAAATCCATAGATAATATCACAAAATACACTGTCGAAAGTCCTTGTTTACTAACAAATATTTGTTAACTCCATTATAATACCGGTCATTATACATAGTTTAACCTAAGTTGTAAGATGTTTCAATTTTTTCATAATCGTAAAATATTTTATAAAATTGATATTTATTATGAATATATTTAATTAACAACATACCTGTGTAAAATTTGCACTATAAGCGCGAGTGCTGACTTCACACAAGTCAAATACATGACATTTATTAAATAATGAAGTAATTATGTACATTTACTTTTGCCAATTTTGACACCTCACACGCCTTAAAAAACAATTTAAATCCCCTGCAGGCGCCATTTTTGATTTAGTTTGGTTAAACATTTTAACGTACCACATGCCTTGGTATAAAAAAATATTTTTATTACCTAGCTTTAGTTCCTTAGCCCCCCCCCCCTGAAAAATGATTTTTTTAACTTTGTCTAGAGGACATCATTTTACATGCTCAGTAAAAATTTCAAATTTCTACATATATACCTATATAGTTAACGAGATATTTTGCTTTGACTGAAAATGGCGGACTGACGGAACCCTAAAAATCAATCAATTTTAATAAATTAAATAGACAGTGCTGCAGTTTTGTCTTTTTTGGCATAAGACGTGTGAGTTATAAAGAATCCGTTTTCTCACTAGGTTAAAAATAATAACGTCAGTATTGAATACGCTCCTAGGAACTTCTAACCTTTTATCCGGTAAATATGACTTTATTTTATATGATATTTGTAGGGCACACACCGTATACGCTCCAACACCTATACGATTCGGTTATTATTTCGTTCACGATTATTTATTGCCGGTGTTGTAGATGATACGCGTGACAATGTGTTATTTTATGGGTGATAACGCGTTATATAGATCTTCTAAATGCACTGTTGTATTTGTATTTACTCCGTCGCATTGATTGTGATTTATTTTTGTTTTGTATTACAAGCAATTGTACAAATGAATTCTGTAAAACTGTATCTGTAGATATTATTTTTTCTAGAAAAATACATTTTTCTTATCTAATATACCGATTTTTTTCTCACTTTTGGCTTTCATGAATGTATACTGCCCATAAAAGATTACAATACTGTCACGAGACATTGATTACCGGTGAAAAAGGAGGTTGTCTGAGGTGATCATGGCAAGAAATATACCTAAAAGAATTTTAAAAATAAACAATATTATTTTATTTCGAATAATTTCGTTGAAACTGCACAACGAAGTTTCTTGTAAACAACATACTATATTTTCAAAAAAAGATGAATAGTTTTGACGGTTCTTTTTAGGTCAACTTTTTTTAATAGCAACCTGTATTTATGGTTTTCAACATCTTATTAATGAAAAAAGTAACATTTCGAACTGTATATTTGAATTTTAGAACTGCACAAACAAGTTAAAACTGCACACTAAAATAACTCCAGCTCGTATTCATTTTTATAACTTACCTGTATTTACCATCTTTGTAGGATTTACTTTTCATTTACTATACATTTTAAAATAACTTTTCAATTGGTGCATAACATAATAAAATCGCATGAAAGGATACATAACATACCAACCTAAAAACGTGAAGATTTAAAATTTTTAGAATATGTGATAGTGTTAAATTTTATATCTGTAATAAAGTAACAATTTTATGATTATACATTCAGATTTGTAATAGTTTAAAAATAAATTCAGTTATTTGAATGACAAGCTTACAAAATGTAACCATTCTAACCATTATAAGACCCCCGTAATGGTTTTTATCGCTATCAGTAGCGGCCATAACTGGTGCCAGTACATTACTTGATAAAACTTGAAACGAAAACTAACTGAAGTGATTTTTTAACAGTTTATAAAACTTAATTTTCACTTCAAACTACCTGTTTCTTCTGACAAATAAAACATCGTGATTCGATCGAATTGATATAACATTCCAATCAATGAAAATACTTTGTTTTGTAAAAATAAAATTGTCAGTTTAGCTCGTTTACTTTTTGTCACAAGAACTATACTAAAAAATAAAGTAAATTACATTCAATAACACTAGCATTAACTTATTAAATTAGATAACGTTTAAAAAATAAAAAATCTAAAAAACAATAATCAATAATAAGTATCTTCTTAAAAAAATAGCGATACAATTTAATTAAATAATAGTTGATATGAATGTAAATATTAACTATTTACCTGCATACATTAATTTTATAATTTTTTTAAATATCAAAAAGTTAAGTACCAATTCTCAAAAAGTTTTTTTTTTAATTACTACGCTCCTGATTTTGCTAAATTAAAATATTACTATGAAAATGGCAGTAAAAAACACACAAAATCATCCTCGATAACATTTTTAGTACCACTTGTCACGACGAGGAAACAACGTGTCATTAAAAGCACTATAAAAAACTGGCTATAAATTAAAAGTGCACATTATAACACATAGCATGCAAACAGTAAACTTGTCCGTTCAATTGCTTTATTATTACAAAACACAAGGATTTATTTGAGTCATGCAACCACTGCTGTCGCTAAAAAGGCTTGCAATTTAATATTCCTTCCTACAAGGAAAGTTTTCAACGGTTCTGCTGATATTTATTTTGTTGTTTGGATTTCTAGCTGTTGTGTATGAATATTCAAATTTTCAAATAAAATACTTTACAACAGAAATTGAAGGAAAACGATGTTTTAATTATCATTTTTATCATATTTTGTACATACAAGAAATATTGCCATCAAAAATTAAAATTGCTAAAAAATGATAGTTTTACTTTTTGCCAAAAATTGTATATTTATAAATATATGTATTTAATAAAAGATTATACTTTTTTATTATTTCTAAAGTAGTACACATAAGTACTTTACGTTATATATTGCATTCGACACAAATGTCACTACATTCAATGCAATTTATTTATTGTCAGTTTTTGATGTAGAACTACGTCTTCCCCGGATGCACCAGTACTAGAGGTAGCTTCTAATGCAAGGAAAACATGTCACATTTTGAAAGTTTTTATCTCCAAAACTATTAATCGTAATATGTAATGCAAATAGATACCTTTTATAGTCAAATTTATAACTAAACATTTAAACCCTCCATGTCCCAACCCTAAAATACAATACCTACATATTGCCGACAATTAATAGTTAATATTACATAATTTCTATCATAAAAACACTTATTTGTGTGCCCCTTTGTATCTTTTTTAAACATCAAATAGCAAGATTTACAACACAATTTGGAATATTTATTGATTGGCGATAAACTCAAATTTGACTGAACTAAAATCATTATATATTTTATCATACCATATCTCATTCATTGCTAATGAAAAAAAGAACGATTTTCATTATTAAGTACTGTCTATTTTTTTTAACTCAATTAAATAAAAAGAAAATAAAGATGATTACAGCAGATTATTAAATGCATTATCATTGGATGAATGTACAGATCATTTCAAAAATATTTTAAACAAATACGTACTAACGTGTTGACCACAGACACACGGTGACCAACGTAGCAAAAACGTTGAATTTTATATTCATCCTATAATCCTATCGCGTTAATTTTTATTAATGTGGACTCGGCTTATTACTTTTGTCAATTTGACGTAGAAATATTTTTTCATTAGTTAATTTATTTTAATCGTATTTTTTTGTAAATATAAAATTAAGGTCCGGTGGATCCTAGCATGTTGTTCATTTCACAAAAAATAAAGTATTAGCACCAATTATGACCGTTTACTGTTTGTGTGGCTTTTTTTTAGTAATTCTCTTGAACTCATGTTACTAATAAAAGAAGTTACTTTTAATTTAATCAATTTAATTACTAAAGTCTGGAAATATAGTTTTTTTTTTTTTAATTATAGCCTTTTATTATGTTTATGTTTTTTCTCCAATAATGGATAAAGTAAAACCCAGTAATGAGCACGCAGTGATGGACACTGGCTAATGATTACAAAATGATAAGATCTACGACACAAAAGATATAAAAGAAAGAATCGTCAAAGAAATAATGTAAAGCAGTTGCTATGAAAATATAATAATTAATAAATAGATTATATTAATAATTAGTTTACATGTTCACCATTTTGACACCTATTGTCATCAAATTACGCTGTAAGACAGTTAAATGTATACAAATTAATATTCAGAAATGGTAGTAATCAAATATGAACAAATATTTCTAATTCAGTACGTTTAATTAAAAAATAGCCATTACTGGGGTCATATCCAAGACTGGTGCCAGTACTTTATATAAACATATCAATTTATGAAACATGCCTTCATCTATCCTAGTACATAAACCCAATGTATTTAAAGAGATGACTACAGAAAAATACATCGAATGGAAGAAAAGCTGACCACAAATTACATTTCTGGTGTCTCAACAAAAATATTTCTTTTGTAAACGTTAAATAAATATATTTTATAAAAAAAAACGTTCAGCCTTACAACTTTTTTTATGATTACCTCAACAAAATATTTTCCTGACTATTGGAAAAAATACAAAACATGTTGTTAACTGATTTTCAATGTTTGTACAACAAATATCCCAATCGTTCTATTAAATCAGTTCTTTTTATATTCTGAAGTGTGATATTGTTATTTATATATCGAACAAAATACAAGCTTTTAGATTACATTTTATACAGAATGATTTTATAGTCTTTATTCTGTGCAAATAAATACTTAATTAATGTAGTATAATCTATAGATTTTCAGTTATAGTTATATTTACTCCACATTAAAATAAGTAATTATATACAAGATAAATGTTTTACAGAATGATTTTATTTTAACATATAAGTCAACCACATTTTTTTAATAAATCAAAAAAACTGGTCAGATTTTTTTAAATTAATAACAGTATTGGGAGGAATTTTTTATGATTTATACCTTTTTAATGATAGAATCACCAATTTCAGCTGCGCAGTATTATTATATGGCTTTTTCAGTGTTAAATATGCTTGAATTTTTTGTAGATTTATTCCAAACATACTTCAAACTGAAAAATTGAAGTGGAATATTTTTATCACATATGTAGGGGTAAAGGGTAATTATATTGTATTTTTATATGTAGAGGCTATTAGATACCACGTATATACGTTTATAGAGGTTCTGCATTTAAAAAGAATGTCTTATTAAAATAAACAAAACTTTAAAATTATAATACCTTATTACTTTATTATAATAAGTAATTAAACTAACAAATCATTTCTCATTTAATTTTCATTAACGCTTTTGATTATTTTATGTTTGTATGTTCACAGAAAAGCTTCTATAAAACATGTATTTCAAACTTCTCTTTGATTTATTAAACAATAGCACAATAATAAAAAATATATATGTATGAAATACAAATTGCAAAAATCACAAAACAATCTTTTCAATCAGGTACAAATATTTCCAATAAAAATAACAATTTATATCATCGAAGAACAAAGCACACGACGAATATATATACACACACGTCTTACTACACTATTGTCAAGTTAATTCATTACATCAATTTTAAAATAATAATATGATACAAATGTTTTTTACGCATAGCAGCGAAATAAATTAATATAAATGTTTTAACAACTGTCTGATTCAGTGTAATAAAATAATAATGATGTATATTTTAATTTTTAAAACACATTTTCAACAACGTATATAATTATATTTTTGAATAAATAACTGTTTAACCTTTAACTATTTACTGTAACGAACATACTATTTGTTGTGTGGTGGAAGTTACACTTGTATAAAATTACCCTTTACCACTATTCACATAATGGCCCTATCTCTGACATGTTGGTTACCTCTAGACTCATTGTCAGTGATATTGTTGCCACTGATAAGAAAACTTTATCTGTTCAAAGTAATTCCTTACTTGATGAGATTACAATGTTAAATATACATTTCGGTATCAATTTTTCTTTAATATGTCTTGTATTTATTTTCATGGCTACTGGATTTTATGAATATTTATGAATACTAATGTGAAAATTTTATTTATATATGCATCATTTTCTGCAATAATAAAAATGGTGTAAAATATATACGACGTTACTAGTTTCTCATGTTAAGATGTATAGGGTTTGTGCATTCAAATAATTCTGATCAAGTTTCGGTACCTACATGTTTAAAATTCATATCTTTATAAAAAATAAGTAAAATGAAATAACAATAAATAAATACGTGAAAACAATTTTTATATATTAAAGGGATCATCCGTAGCAGAGAACAACTCTTTTACAGGATTTCAGAGCCGACATCTGGTTCCCGATACGTTAAATGCAAATTTATCGTACGTGGCCTGAATTTAGATACTCAATAAAATTCTCACGATTGATATTGTATAATCGATTATACTAAATTTGTTTAATATCTTCGACAGTTTTAAATCAATTATACTTAATTTTCACATACTATATATAGTTTTTATGAAATGGTATATAGAAAAACCCCAAATCATTTTTTTCTAATTACTTATGACTCGTATAATTTTTTATAAGGAAACATAATAAAAAACTATAGTTATGTGTTTGTATACAAATCTTAATATTTTAGGAATTTATAAATAAATAAACTGTTTTTCAATAAGTGCTTTTTATAATGTTATATTATATTCCTAATATAGGTTTTTCTATAAAACTTCTATATATAAAGTTATTAAATTTCTTTCTTTGCAATTTTATTTACATATTTGATTACCATAATATTAGACAAATATAGAAATACAATATACAATTATATGTGTATAAATGCACGTATTATTGTATAGTTTATAAACATTATATATGTATCCAAAAATGTGCGAATATAAAATACAAACAATATGTAAATTGTATAGATTTTTTTGAGCCTAATTATATTTACATAATTTTCAATGTAAATTATTGCGATATTGTATTTATATGATATTTACTCAGGTTTAATAATAAATTTGTTGTTTTTTAAATAACTGCATATGCATGAAATAAACGGGGCATATTTAATTAACTATGTTATCACAGAGATTGAAAAAACATTTTGAAATTAATTTCAAACTACATATAATATACATATAACATATAATAGGAAACTAAATATTAACTGAGTAACTTTGAATCCCTTAGCAACCAAATAATGTATTTATAAAGAAGCTTTTCCAAGATAACTGTCGTTGTTATAAAATGAAAACACAAATCAATATTTTACACTCAAAAGAAGGAAAAGTTATATTATTTTAAAAACAACTTAATTTTTCTGAACTTTTTTTTATTACAATCAAATTAAAGACGAAAAAATTAAATAAATATTTCTTTTTGGTTTGAAAAGTGAATCTTGAACAAACCTAATTAGATATTCTATAAATTCATTATTCTAGAGCCTGCACTTGTTTTGCAATAAACGTAGTTTTCTTAATAATACCCAGTTAAGATCTTACGTTAAATATGTATTTTAACACATAATACACACAAATAGAGGAGTTCTTATAATTTTCTTGTTCTGTTGTCAAAGAGAGATGAATAATATTGGACATATAAATTTCGTGTACGATTCAAGTAGAGGATAAAATAGTCTTAAAAATGTAAGATAAATAAAAGGGTTATGTAGTTGTTTCGTGTTTCTCATGTTATTGTGTATAATGCGTACTCTCTCTACCAAGATATCTGATTGTTATACGCTAATAAGTTTCAATATTGACAAAAATCCTTCTTATTGTTAGAGCATGGTTACGTTTTAAAAGGAAGATATTATTTTTCAAGATTTTGATGGTGAATTTTCCTAGCAGTGAATTGTGGGCGGTGAATTATGGACGGTGAACTTACCTAGATTTATATTATAACTGTATAGGCAGATTATATAGATTTGCATTGGTATATTTAGTGGTGTGTACATTTTCAAAAAAAAAGTTATTAAATTATAAATACACATCAAAATGATGGTATAAAACTAGTGTGTAAAAGAGAGAGAACGTTAAAATAATAAAATTACAATGTTGTAGAGTATACGAGCTTTGAGTGAAAGAGGGATGTGGTAATTTCCACATTTGCATGTTATGGACAAAACTTTGCAGGGGGGAGTTTCATATAACTTTATATATCCAGTCATTTGTGCCGCGGCAATATACAGCGCCATTTGTATACATACGAGCAGCTCGTTCGTTTAAACTTTAAAAAATACAAATCGTTTTTAAACAGTTATTGTTAAAAATTCTCGTAGACTTTCACTGATGATCACATATAAAATATTTCATCAATATAATGATTTATTTTTTGTTTGTAGATAATAAATTTATATAAAATATCTACACTGAAGAAAAATTAATGGAATACAAATAACTCAAATTATTTTAATCATATTTACTGAAAGCACGTTGCGTCCAATAACCTAGTTATTTATAGGAACCTATTCGATCCAAATAGCCTGAATTAATGATACAAATTAATGTTATTTCATTCAATGCAATAATTATTTGAATTGATGTATTTTATGATTTATTACAAATAATTAATATTTTTGACCAAAATATTTCAAATTGTAAATTGACTTAAATTCAAATTATGTGTTACAAAAATATACTTGTTAATGGGATAAATTAAAACTATTTGACGCAACTAATTCTCAATTAATATATATTTGTTCTCAGCAAATTTTTTTTTCAGTGTATGTGTTTCGACAGCTAGCTAAAATTATTAATTTGAAGCCGTTGCAAAAAATATTGTTTAAGTACTTACTTAGTAAGTACTTAAACGTGGATTCGAAATCATTGAATGACCGCAGTAGCGGCTGCTCTACACAGGTTTTTTTCTTCATCATAATTGTGAATCCTACAAAATTTTATACAAACAGTGTATATTCTACTGTTTATATTTAAGCATCTATGTACTTACTCTTTCTAAAAAACATGTTTTGAATAAATGAAATACTGCTTTTTTAGATTGTTTGTATTAAGATTTTTATTTATTTTATTAAATTTCTAAATATAGATACATATACAAAATGTATATTGTACATACTTTATAAATGCTATGAAATTTAATTGCATGCATACAATTTTTATTTAAAACGAAACAATAAATAAATTCCTTAGAAGGAATGCTATGTCATATGTATGTTTATTTTATTGTAGTCTCCTTATAACAATTTTATTTTAAATGGATATATGTACTTGAATACGTTTTTTTTGTTCCATCGAGAGTAGGGTATTTAATCGTACATATTCTAAATTTTTAAATTTTACATATTAACTCGAATATTATTCAACTTTAGCATATTTCAATGTAAGATAAGTTTGAAAGAGAAATATTCTCTGATGAATTAATTTCCAAATGTTTTTATTTGAATAAAAACATATGTTTTTACTTCATATGATATATTTGGATGTAACCTTTCATGAAAATTTTATTTGAATAGATTTATACAGATGATTCTGAAAACAATTAACAAAATTAATTAGTAAATAATTTACAAAATACAATAAAATACGAACATGTTTTTATTTGCCTCAAATATTAATGTTCATAAAAGGTCGAGTTCGTTAATTATAATAGATCATTTATCCAGAATTTTAAAAAATACGAAAGAACTTTCTGAACAACTCATATAAACTTTTATTTTGTTTGTTAAATGATAATATAAACGATACTATCAACATCATATTTATTTGAACTCAATAATATTTTTTACCACAGATATTTAATATCTACATATGGATGATATAAGCTCTGTCTGTTATTTTTTATTGATGTATCGTATCGGAGGCTTAAATTGATAACCATCGTACTTTTCACAAAATAAATATATACATTTTAAATACTATATTGATATGTATACAAATAGAAATGAATTGGTTTTAATTAAACAAAAAACAAATATTGATTTAGAATTTAATCCCACATCAGTATATGGTTTCCAAAGAGCCTTATACCTTTAGACACCTACATACATAATCGAGGATTGAGTATAGGTGAATTAATAAATATATTTATAGAAATAAGTTTCATTAGTATTAAGTGTTCAACATTAGGACCCCATTTTAATAAAACAATATTTGAATACACTATATTATTAGTAAATTTATAAAAGGAAAATAAACAAAATACAAGAATCTTCTCATATACGTATAAAAATATATAATTGTTATATTTTTATATTAAGGTAACCACTGGAGAAACATTCAAAACAATATTAGTTTTTGTATGTTCCACAACTTGTTGATGGTAAAAGAAACAAATGTCTAAAACAAGGCGCAACATTCATCATACAGAATTTTTTTAATTTATAGGCAAACAATTACATTTTCTAAATCCTTTTGGCAATCCTCTATTCTTTTTTTTTATAAATATTAGAGCTGCACGCAGTGGCGACGGAACCATATTTTTTTCTGGGGGGCAGTACGAACCTCAAAAATTAAGCTGACTTAACTTTACTTGGCGTTCTTAAAATTCAAAATCTTTAGCTTGCTTAATATCATATTTGTTAAAATAAAAATAAACAAAATAAAAATACAGTTGAACCTCGTTAGTAGATTTTTAAAGGGACCGATGAGAAAACACGTAGTAACGAGAAAAACGTCCTTACTAAATTTCCCCCTCCCCCTTCCTTCCGGATCCGGTGCCTCTGGCTGCACACCGAAAAGAAAACTTTTTCGGTCTCACCTTAGTTTCGATCTCCTTAAATTCGGACGAGACGAGTCGAGAAAATATCAATTTAATTGTAAGTCTCATCGAGAGTCTTGATTTTCAAAGATTATTAATAATTAAAGCAAAATATTATATAAAATTTGTTTTATTTAAATAAATTGAAAAAATATTTTTTTATAAAAAATATAATAATATACATCTAATGTAATAATTATAAATAATTATGCAATTTCATTTAAATGGGCTCATTACTTTCTGAAAAAATATTGACACCGATTAAAAAAAGTTTAAGTTTTTACATAGAATCAATTCCTAAATCATTGAATCTATCACTCTTTAAAAAATCACATCGGACAAAAAGATGCAATAAACCCACCCCTGCATTAAATTTGAACAAAAACGCGTTTAATTAATGTTTGTGAGATTTCCGAATCATCTCTACAAAAAATGTAGGGACAGATATGTCGGCATTCAGATGTTATTTTCACAGGGGTTTTCACTTGTGCAAAACTCCATTCAACGGAATACGTGGAGAATATTTTTATCGAATAATAAAACCATATTTTCTTCGTACGATATTTAACTACTGTGAGAGATATTTGCATAGTATATGTGCCTTGATATGAATTTGCAATTCAAATACAAAGTATGTGTGACTGAAAATTTTATTAGTTCTTTGTTTTGATTGGGCTCCCTGTTTACAAAGTTTAACGTATTTCGTACATTTTTTTAATGACGTGCGCCTGTTTTATTTCACATTGTATTTAAATGTTATTCTTATTTATACTGAGTGTTTGAAAACAAACCCGTCAATTGTAATAATAACGAATTTAAATATCAATGTAACTGTTTTTTTATTTGGTATAATAAATTTATTGAAGAACAGATCTGGATTGATATATTTTAACCAAGGTAACTGATTTAAATCATACTTACGTAAGTATAATTTAAAAATAACTACAATTTATATACTATAAAAATAAAATATTTATTTTAAGTTTGTAATATAGAGAAAATATCGAATTTGTTTGTAACATTCTTAGACAAGGAGAGATAAAAAATCGCCCTACGAGTCATTGGCGTATCATTCGGATTTAAAAATAAATTGTTTGAATGTTTTATATTATCTTTAAAAGTATTTTAGTGATAGTTGATTAACAGAGAAACGTCTATTTGAAACTATCATCTCTTATGCATACTAAATTCAATTGTAATTTAAAACATATTTGCATATTATAAATTTTCAACAGACGCCTCTAGGATAATATGCATAGAAATGATGATTGTGACATTTAAGAAAAAATGGCCGCCGTAAAATTTTGGTAATAGTTTCATATTGGTTGTTATCTAATCTCTAGGTGACATTAAGTAATTATTAACAAATAATTTTTTTAATGAAGGTTGCAGGGAATTTAATTGCGAACAACTTTTATTCGATTTTGTTTTGTTTTTTGTTATTGCTTATTTATTTGATACCTCACAAAAAATGTATGACCAAATTTCCTTAAAAAAGCATCAAAAGATTACATTGTGTGAGGTATATTATTGATCTATTTACTATAATTATGCCAAATCTCAACTTTTACGGTCAAATGGTTCAGTAGCTAAAAATCAGAGACAGACAGACAGAAAAACATTAAAAAAATAAACTAGACTTTATTAAATATATAAAATATATAAGTATAAATTAAATATAAATCTGTAAATATAAAACTTTAATAACAGGAGATTTTGTAGACACAACTTCCTACATATGTACTCGTATATACATACATACATATGTTTGTAAGTGCTTTTCTTGACATTTCGACACACACACACAATCACATATGTACTTTATAGTAGAGAGCACTCACATGCTCACAAAGACCGTTACGCTAACCACTAGACCGCACGAACCGCACACGCCTGGTGTATGAGTATAGCAACCCCTTATTACCCCTTACATAGTGTCACATTCTTTTTCCTATTTTCAATTCACCCATATGCACAGATTAAGTTCAACTCATGTTGTAATTTGTAAAATGATTATAATATTATTGAGGGAATTAGTAATTTTTAATGAACTCAATTATATGTTTTACATGAATTATATATCAAAATGAATTATATTTTTACCGCATTTCATTATCATTATTGCAACTTTTGCTAATGACATTCATAACGAATAAGGTTTCATCAATCGATTTTAAAGGTTGAAATCAGGGAGTAATACGACAGGCTTCTGATTATAATAAGTATTATCTTTTTTATAGCGTATTGATAACAAATCGTTTTTTATCGGCCGTTTTCACAGCACGGCTTTAATATTTTCTACATTATGTATCTCTTTGAATACAATTTACAATAAATAGGTTTTCATCATCTGTTTCCACGTCTACTATTTGTTATTAATTGTAATAACGTTAAGTACTATTCTTTCTGCGTTAAACGGTGCTAAATTTTCTAATGCGTTTTCTAACCTTAAAACGCATTGTTAGCCAAAATAAAAAAAACAGGTGTTTGATGGTTTCAATGTAGTACGTAAATTTTTTGGGTAAATTTACTTGTTAGTTTATATATTAAATTTAAATATTTTCAATTGTTTTGCATATTAAGTTTTTACAAATCTGAGAAATCCTTAAACGCCTTTGTAAATCTACTCTGAAGTTGAGAATATTTTTATTAAGTTTTTTGCTTTTATACAAAGATGTACCTATTTATATATATTTTATCTTGTGTTTGTCTATATTTTTAATAATGCTTTAAGAATTCTTTTGTGATATCGTAATGCTGTATAACAATACCTCCCTATAAAAAACGTTTATATTTTGTATATTTAGAAGAGAAAAAAAAAGATTAATATGTTAAACATATAAACACACAAATATTTCAACTACCAAACTTATGTGGGTTGTTTCTCTCCCCTTTACCTTTTCACCCATTTAAAATTTACCCATTTTCAAGAAATCGCAGGTAAAAGCAATATATGTATGTATGTGTGTGGAGTAATTTCCCCCTTATTTCGTGTGATATTCCCTCTATTTAGAATTCGTTCACAAGGTCATGATTGTACTCACTAGTGAGGCAATGGAAAAAGTTTTATGAACTACCTTTTTCTTTAGTTAAAACGCGCTTTTTGTTAGATTAGTTACGAATGTTGTGGGCCATTTAGGACATACGGTTGTGTGGAAAATTGCCAATTTTACCTCGTAGGAGAAATTTTAAGGATTAAATGTGTTTTCTTAAAGAAGATTTTCATGAAAAGTTATATGAAAAAGACTATATTAAGTTCTCGTTTGTAAAATTGTCGTGTAACGATGTAGTATTATGTTAATATTTGCAATATAATTTCATATTATTAACATAATTATTTTTTACTATCCAAGTTAAATATAAATTATGAAATTATTCATATATGACTCAGCTATCTACTGCTATTATGTACTCATATACTCATATATTATGTACAAAGCCAGTTAATGTAACTATATGTCCACTTATTGTGTTAATTTTATCATCACTTCCTAGTATAACAAGGAATAGCAACTATATATCGATATCCTATTTTAATTTCATAAGTATTATTATTTTTATTAATATTGCAGTTGTTATGAAGAAAAAATATATTGAAATTACAGGTAAAAAAATCTTGAACTCTTTTTAAATAATCATACCCAAAAACAAACAAAAAATGAACAATATATTTTTCAGGATCCACAAGGACTAACTCCATAAAATGAGAAGGTATATGCTTGTAAGTGTTCTAAATAGTAGCAGTGTGCTAAATTCTGCAAAATAATATTTTATATAAGGTCGCTATTACACTATCAAAGAAATATTTCAAAGATCTGTCAAAAAACTATGATCAAATATAGGAGACTGTCGGTATCTGTGATCAGAAAAACAATATGAATAAAAATAATATAGCTTGGCCATAAAATGCACACCGCTTAAACATTTAATTACACTGTCATATTTCTTTGATAGTTAATAGGAGACCAAAACTTTTTTTACCTTCAGAAATGAGCACATATCCTTTGAATAAGGCGAGAAAGCAATAATAGATACAGTGAAAATAAAATGGAAATAATGGTCTTGGTTTCTGAAAAGCTTTGTTAGTTCGTTTATAAACTTCAAACTACTGTAAAAACACAAATATTGCATAATAATCGTCCCTGCAAAAATGAAAGGAAGGCGTTAAAAGATACTATGATGACTCGGTAAACATGCAAAAGTCTAAAATAAACGATCTCTTTTCGTTTCTTGCGACAATAAAATTTCGGAAGAAAGAAAGTTGGTCGGGTTTCAGCACCTCTCGAAGGAAAGAAACACAAAGTTGAAAATGTGTTAAGTTTTAAACTAAAGAGCTTTAGGTTGGAAAATTGACTCTGTAGGTGATATACGGGAATAAGATAAAGTTGCCCGCTCTATTCAGGGGGTGTAAGATAAATGGTGACACTTTCTGCTACATAATATCAACTACATTACATTATATATAATGTATTTACTTTTGCTTGTCTCTCTGTCTCTCTTGTTTCTTAAATTCGCTTCTTCGGGAGTTAAATGGACTTGTATGTTCGCGAATCATTGAACTAGTAATTTTTAACTCTTTAGCTACCAAAAAAATTAATTTTGTACATTTTTTGTGAATTTATTATTATTATTATATAAAAACTGCTAAGTTAAAGCTAGAAAATTATGAAGATGAGTGAATGTTGTTCTTTCTTACTTACGTAATATTTAATTATTGCCACTCAATACACTTTATTGGCAAATATATTTTTATACTTGTAATAAATTATTTTAATATTGTTAACAGTAATTAATTTTGGATTATAATAGGTCTCTAAGTGACACATTTCTTGTGTACATACATAAGTAGAAATTGAATCTAAATAATGCCTTGGCATATCAAAAAAAATGTATAAAAACCTATATTCCATATTGGTACAGAAATTATGCTAAATTGCTTTATATCTAATCATAGTAATGGAAAATATATAAAACTTACTAGTAACGCAACTATTTTTTTTATTGACCAAAATAGTTCATTCTGCTGCTACCGGTCCTGCTAAATGCCACAAAAATTAATATCTGTTAGAGCTAGACAAAAAATAAACATAAAAACGGGTTTTATCCCAGTTCTCTAATTGTAAGTTAAACCGACATACTTGATATGAGCAGATCCCCGCGAAAGTAGTAATTTTTTTTATAAAATCTGTCACTACACTTGTACGTGCAAATTTGTATTTGCTTGTGTATTTCAACAAATTTGCAATTTTAGTCACAAAAGCCATTATTGAATAAAAAAATTGTGTCACAATTCTTCCTTTTCCAATAAACATGTAGGTATGTATATAGAATATTGAAATAACTCAAAAACTTTTATCAAACACGCGCTAACAATACAGTCGCCAGGAGTGTAGGACCAATTTTTATTTCATAGGTAAAATTTAAAAATATTTCGTCTTTAGTATTTTTACCACAATTATTTTACATTCTATGATATGTACACTACAATATACAATTTTTCATAAAACCAAACTTAAATTTCTATATTGGCAAATTATTCATGACAAATTTTCCTACTTTAAGCACAACAAAATCATTCTAATAAAAATATTCCTTAAATAAAATAAAAAACTAAAAAATAATTGATTCGTAAAATACCTCCACTCCATCTTTACTAACTTCGCACCTGGATTCATCATCAAGTAAAAGCTTTAATTAAAAAAATAGGAATTGACTATTTCCCCATCTTTACTACGTCCCTGACATTCATCCTCGTTTAGAATCCTTTTGCAATTGTATATATGTAGGTATGTACTGTCGACAATACTAAGTAAAGGGGTAAACTTATAATTCAACACAATTTCGACACACAAGTTTTCCCGCTTTTCTCATTTTGCTGAAGATTTTCCACGACTTCTCACGTAACCCAGTCGCGAATCCTCATTAAACACAGTCATTACGTATCTCGCTGCATTAAGTTACACCAGTGACTCTCAAACAATCTATAAATATTTCAATAATATTACTGAATAGTGACCTAATTAAGACTATCGAATCGATGACTGAACTGAAATACTTTTTCAGGAGACGAAAACAGAATTTACGTCAATGTTATTTTATGACTATAAGTATCGTCGTAAATAGAGATAATATTTTTGCAATAAAAATATATCTCTGGAATGATATGTAAAATAATATCAAAATCGTTAAATGCAAACTTTTCAATTTTCCATTATATGAATATGAATAAAATATTGCATGAATAATTCTAATTGATACAAGAGAAACCCTATTATTTTATCTTTCTTTTTTAATTTTTTTATTATTATTAATTTTGTCTATTGAACTATTAGTTCATTTAGACAGCTGTTTTAAATTCTCATATTTTTTAATTTTACTTTATTTTTTGTTGTTATATATCCAAAAATATTCTTACATCATTTTATCATATTATGATCAGACAAAATTAGTAACTACATTTCTATTTTATTCCAATCAATTTAGATATATTAATATGTAATTTATGTATATACTATACTCAGAAAACATCATCGGTTATCTTTTTCTAGGGTGGGATTTATATAGTTACATCATTTTAAATAAAAACACAAAGATACGTTCAGTTCATTAATTAATTTTATATCAAGTTTATGAGTTTCAAAATATCTGTCTCTGTTTGGTACATACATGGAGAAATGATTTATAAATATTATAATAATCAAATGAGAGGAGCTTACTAAGAATTTTAATGAAAACTGATCTACCACTTCTGCATGCGACTCTACATTAAAATATTTTTTAACATTTTGGATCTTTACGCTGTTTTTTATTTAATATAATCCATTTTAACAACTCAACAATTTTTATCTAGATCTTTCATTTCAAAATGCGAAATTAAACGGATTTTTTGCGAATATCACTGTTCATAGAATTAGTTAAGGTATTTGTAAATTGAATTAGGCCAGACCCTATTATTTGATTGCTCTGGTTATATATACATACAATACAATAATATATGTGCCAATTTCACAAAATGTAACGATTATTAAAAACTAGAATAAAGTTAAATCCTGAACCACCGTTTGGTGATCCCAGTGTAATCTAATTGTCTTATCACGTAAGACACGGCGTGACGTCACAGATAATACGACATCTCGTAATTAATGTGATTCCAACTGACGTGCATTGTTACTTGCATGCATTGTTACAATAGGACCACGTGCATTACGATCTTTACAGTAGTAGAATTGAAATTATATACAGCAGAACGGGTCGTAATCTGTTGACAACTGAACTGACGCTTCAAAATAACAAAGTATCAAAGTATAAGTTGTTATAATGTAGTTGACTGACTTACGTATATAAATGAAAAATTAAAATAATTAAACAGTCGTGATTCTTTATAAATATTAATAAATAGAAAGTTTTTTTGTTTTTGTTTTCTGCTAATTCAATAACCAATAAAAAGGTACTTCGGTACGTAAATAAGCCAATGTACAGAATGTCCCAGCTTCAAAGGATGAAGATTTTTTTTGCAAACAGCTTATCATAAATAATTAGGGAAACATTTAGATCTGAGAATGTGACAGTTTAGTAAATTTTTTTGAAATTCGAAAGTCCAAGGGTCGATTCAGACTATCTCAGTCCGATCTTGCTCCAATCAAAGATAAATAAGCAATAAACAATTAAATCATTCACACTATAGGTATCGCTCAGGTCTCGGTACAATCACATTCCGATTACTATACTGAATATTTGACTGGAATAAGACCAGATTGAGACCGGCTCGATAGTCTGGATCAATCCTAAAAATCCAATCTCAAGCTAGATCTCTTCAGATTTTTGTAGATCTTCCAAGATTTCGGAGTAAAACGGTCTAAATTCGTGCAAAATTCATTTAGATCTACAATCAACTTAGCGATCAAAAAAAAAATTATTATATAAGAGTTGTTTAATAAAAAAAATGCCTTATCATCATTCAATTCACGGTCTATGAGTCATGTTTCAAGTAATCTATATAATGTAATAATAACTATGTAGAGGTAAAAAGTAAATATTTTTTATAGAAAAACAAAAATCCATCAATATCTCTTGAGAGTATTATATTAACCCACTTTAAGATAACCTTAATACAAAATAAAGCAAACAATAAATATCGACATCTTCTTATCACAAAAGCTTCTAGAATAATCAACTTTATTTTTATATATTAAATACTACAGTTTTAAGAACTAAAAAAACGAGTACAGTAAATACTTGATTTCACAGACCAGTTGGCGGAGAACTGTATAAATTAAATCTAAATCTGTAAAACAGCACCTATATCAAACCAAAATTGCATTAAATTATAAATAAGAAATTATTAAAAACAATAATAATTATAGTAGATATTTCCGAATATTTATTAAAAATGTAAATGAAATTTATTCTATGTATGTACCTATGTACTTATACCTGTAGCTACATTAAATTTATTAGACTATATTTTTTAATTTATATATGATGTCAAAATGATAAGGTACTGGCACCAGATAATACCGCTATAAGAGAAAGGTTTACTGTTTTTGTTACTAATAAAACAAGTTACTTTTCATTTAATCAGTTTAATTACTTAAAGTCTGCAAATATAGTTTTTTTTTAATTATAGCCTTTTATTTTGTTTATGTTTTTTTCCAGTAATGGATAAAGTAAAACCAGTAATGAGCACGCAGTGATGGACACTTACTAATCATAATTGCAAAATGATAAGTACTACGAGACAAAAGATATAAAAGAAAGAATCGTCAAATTTGAAACAATGTAAGTTGCTATGATAATAAAATAATTAATAAATAAATTATACTAATAATTAGTTTTAATGTCAACTATTTTGACACCAATTGGCCGATTGTCATTAAATCACGCTGTAAGACAAATGTATATAGATTAATATTCAGAAATGGTAGTAATCGAATATCAACAAATATTTCTAAATCAGTACATTTAATTAAAAAATAGCCATTACTGGAGTCATATTCAAGACTGGTACCTTATATTATAATAAATATGTTCATAATTTTTACCCCCCCACCCCCCACTCTTCTTACCGACGCACCCCTTAAACGGAATATTAACTTTGTTTTCTTTGTGAACTGGAGTCAAACCGATCCAGGAAATTGCATCGGCTTGACTACCTGATTTTGACAGCAAAGTACAATAATGAATTTCTTATAACTCATATTTTCCGTTTAATTAATACGAAATCTGTTAAATTGAAGTTTTAATTTAATAGAAAGAAGTGAAAACAATAATTTTACAAAAGACCCACTACAATGTATAATTATAATAAATCGTTAGCCGAATAAACAAGCTTACTTTTAGAAGCCGTTAATAACAACCAGTAATATTTAAATTATAAAAGCATATAAACGTATTATTACACACAGTTATAAGTGTATGTACTTATTTACCATGTGATGCAAATTAGCTTGTGTAGATATGAGAACACTAAACGAAAGTACCGTTGAAAAGATTATGAATTCAAAATACTATTCGCACTGCTTTGAAATATGATATACATTATACAAAACATACATTTAATAAACAAGTTCAGATAAGTACAGTGTTAACAAAACATAATTGCACTTGTGTCGAATATTAATTCTATAGAAGTACAGGTTTTATGGTATTGATTTTATTTTATGTGTCTGTTGTGTGAAAATTGAAACCAGTCACTTATTTTGTTCGCTTTATAAATCGTATTGTACAGTAATTAAAATTGAGACGGTATAACAAAAACAAAGTGTGAATACTGAATTAAATTAAGGGCTCACATCTACCATAATCGTCACTCCAGAAAATGATACTTTTTTCAGGAATTATTTTAAGAATAATACAAAACAATCAAATGAAACTTGGAGGTTTATTGTACATATCTCAAAACACACATATTTTTTTAATAGAATATAAACAAAATGGTGACTTTAGAACTGTTTGAGTACATCTTTTTGTAATATGCTCCACTGTGGAAAACATTCCATAGATCAACGTCGAGAACAAAAAAATTTCATTATAGATGAGTTTTCCCATCAAAGAATACACGATTATTAAAAAATATAGATTTTTGCAAATTTTGCATCACTTTGAACAAAAAATCGCGTTTTTGACACAAACATAATTGGCCAAGATCCGTTTTCCGCAGTTTTTTTAAAACATGGTTTCGATAAAAATGAGTTTAAAGTTTAAAAACTATTTTACTACGTGTAAACGTACGCAAGAATCGCATAAGTTTAGAGTACACAGAAAAACAGTACACATAATCCAGGAATTATCAAGATCCACGAAAATCAATGTGCTCCATAGCAAGAGAACTGCAAATGTCGGATGTAACGGTTCGCAAGATTATTGTTGAAGATATCAAATACAGATCATAAATTCTTATAAGAGGCCAGTTTTTGTAAAATTTTCCAAATATATCGCGCTGTAATTTGATTAACAAAGTGCACTAACTTCATAACACCATCTCGCAACTTATGTTCTAGACATGGCGTAAAAACATCACACATTATTACAGTTACTTAGAATATCAGCATTAACATTGTAATAATGTTTCAATTAGAACACGGAGCGTCTAAATCGTGAATTTATATTAATCCGCTTAATGTACAAGTTGCTTGTACGTAGCTTCTGCTAAACTAGATTTCGTTTGATTAACTCAAGTTTCCATGTGTTTTTAATATTATTATAATACACGGAATATTATTTGTCAATGCAAGGTAAAAACATTGTTGTTTTATCTTATTTTAAGGTTTGTTTTTGATGATTTATAAGAACTATAATTTCCATATCTCATGTTTAATATTAAATATAAGGAATTTGCTTGGGAGCAAAACCAAACCATCAAGTCTTTTTACATGGTTCATAACTGTGTAATATTGTCTTTGTAGAAACTGTGTTACTAAAATCTTAAAACAACATATGTAACATAACACTATAAATACCTTCTACATTAATTCTGTAACCTCAGTACAGCCTTATTAAATGTGATTTAAGAGTTGTATAGATCAAAAACTAATAATAAAACTCGGTGTACTTATTTGTCCTTAAGGTATTTTTGCGACGTGATGATTTAAAATTTTCGATCTTTTTTCACATATTTTGAAAGTAAAATATATTGAGAGTATACTGTGAAAATTTTAGATCAAAATTCAAAGTTTTTACGAAGATATTGCACATAGAAGAGAACGTCTGTTACTAAATCTTTAAACGCATTTTTCTCGAAACAACTTATTTTCTTTAAATTCCGCCATTTTGTTTTTTATTAATATAAATGTCTAATTCTAGATTATACGATAGAGATAAGTCTATATTTTTGTTTCAAATCACTACAAGTGGAGATGTGGTTCCCACCATTAATTTTTTTTCGGATCCAAATAAATATATATCAAAAGGCTGAAACGATTATATTTTATTTTTTTACAAAAAAAAACTGAAATAAGCTTAAAATTTTAGGCGTCACAAGGTAATAGGTACTGCCTTAATAAAAATAAAGCATATTTTTTTTATTTTGAATAAAACTGGATTTGTTATAATATATACAAAAAATTAACATTTTTTATTGCTGTTTCGTGAAGTTAATTATTTTTACTTCTAAATAACTAATTTAAGAAACATCTCTTTTCCTCTTGAAACTGTTAGCACTTTGCGTATTAAACCCATATGAGTCGCACGTAAAGTGATACATAAAACGTTTTATCTCGTCATGAGATCTAAGTGAGCGCAGCATCCAACCCGCATCAACAATCAGCTTTGTCTTCCTCATCTGCGCTATCTTAATTAGCTCAAAAATATATACATTGCGCCTGATACGAATCGTTAAACTATTATCACCTTTAGCCGCCGTTTACCTGAGCGTTATCGGCCGGAGACCGGCCCGAACATGACAGGAATAATTCCGCTCGATGATTCTATTCGATGAAATCGGATTATAGATATTATTCTGAATTACACTCGTTTTCGGAGCTTAATGACAACCGTTGCCTATACTTCTAGAGATTTTGTAAATGTTTATTGTGATTATTTTTTAACACAATGACTAAAATACCAGATTGTTTAATAAAACAATTTAAATAAAATAAAATATTCGGATATAAAATAACATGTTTGAATTGAGCTTTCAATATTCAAAATATATAACAATATTTTTTAAATACATAAGTATTAGATGAAAATATTTATACGATAATGGCATAAAGACAAGACCGAAACGAAAACGTAAAAATGTACTGTATATATATTTTTTTTAATTATTAAAAAAAACTAAGTACGGTCAGTGCTGATTATTTTGTTTTGATTTCGACAACATTATGTATATTAATTTTTTTTCAGATTTATCTCACTGTTACTTTCAAAAATATGAGGGAACAAAATATTTTTACCATTTTTCCATCTTGTTAGCAAATATATTAATAATAACAGAACGTTTACATATTTAAATTCCTTGCCAGGATTGATTAAAAAAATGGAGTAAATTATCTCTCCCTTCGCTCAAATATTTACTATACATAATTATGCCAAATATCAGCTTTCCAGGTCAAACGATTCAGTACTTAGAAAACAGTGGCAGACCGACAGACAAATGCAGTTTTTATTCCATAAGTGTTTCGGAATTCGGTACAGAACACTACTAAAAAAAAACATTATGAACTGTAATGAAGATTCAGAATACAATTGAAAATCGTAAAAAAAACACGCATTTTCGATATGATCCCTAGTAGGGATATCGAGATCAGCTTAAAAATATCAACCTACCGGATGTAAACTTTTCGTGGATGTTATATAGGTTGATAACCGTTCTGCTGTATTCTATCATAATCAGTATTCATTGCCGAGTACACGAGGGTAATACAAACCCTCAATTTAACATCGGCCAGTTCTAGTTAATAGACAATGACATACAATAACGAGCCCTTGCAGTACGACCCTACAGTGTAATTCGGCGCGTAACAAATTATATTGGTAACGTATCAGCAGCAGTAGAGCGTGTGTCTGGGTATCGGAGCTCAGACGTGATCTCGTCATTTCAGTGCGGCCTGGGAGCTGTAGACCTGCATCGAAGCGCAGTCTGTACGCCAGAGGCGTACCTATATTTAACACTGAAGCTACTAATGTGTTGTTTAATTGAATATATATGTTTTGGAATTTAACACATTGTAATCATCATGTTGTACTCATTGTATCCTTGTGCAATGTGCGTGAAGTGTAAAAAAGGATTACATAATTTCAAATAACTTTAAATACATGAATAAGAAATTAAAGATAGCAAGAAAAATTACTATAGAAACATCAAATCCAACAAAAATGTGCATATATCGGGTGCACAATTTTAATTTTCACAGGTCAATATTTCAAAAACTAAGTAAAATTGTAAAAAAACATCTGCCAAGTAAATGCACAGTGCTTCCTCATGCTAAATTCACCAAAGATAATTAATTAATTATTGAACAATTTAAATAAAAACCGATGCTCAGATATTTATCTAGGTTAACCAATTCAAAGCAATTTTGCTTAGAATTGGTTAACCATTTAATTTTTATACAATTTTACTAAAAAATATTAGTTCAAAATTTTTCATAAGGCGCACCTGATTATTTTTTCGTATATTTTTAATTTTTTGACAATTTCAATCTAAATCTAAATTTATGCAAACGTCAAAATGACATTTAAAACGCTAAAATGACAGTTCATATAACAAAGTAAATATCAATTTATAAAAACAAAACACGATTTTTTAAAATAACATCTTTGTAAGACAATATTTGACAACAAACGTTGTAAACCCGTATTATAGAAAAAATGCTCTACAAAAAATATTCTATAAAATGTTCACGTAACATGTGTCGTTCTTGAGATATTATGAAAAAATAAATATTTTGGGATGTCACCCCTCCCCCGTACACACGATTTTGATGATTTTGAAATGGGACCGTCCTCAAGCCAGACCCAACCATCCGCCCAACTTTCAACAATATAGGTTCAGTGGTTTATGAGTTATGCATGTGACAAGGATTCAGGGCACAGACGGACACACACACACGGACGGACAGACAGACAGACACGGAACGAAAAATGTTTGTCTTGACGTGAAACGGAAAGATCAATTTAAAATTTTGAAATCGGAGAATATTTTTTTTGTCTCAATCTGAAACGATCACAAAGTTCACGTTTAGTTATCCCTTATAACACATATTTTGTTGTAAATTTTATAATTAAACCATAGAGATATGTATAACATTATTTATTATTATTATTATTATTATTATTATTTATATATGTTTTTAAATGGTTTTACAAAATATCGGTCATTTAAGAAAAGGATTATGCAGGAGAGAGAGGTAAGTTTAGGTAAAACAGAGCATCATTGATGTAACAACATATTTTTATGTATTAGGTAAATAATGCAAAATACAATAACATATTATTTATACTACAACATGTTAATTTTTTACGATTGGAAGATGACCTACATGTACGCCACTGAAAAATGTGTGTGTGTGTGTGTGTGTGTGTGTGTGTGTGTGTGTGTCTAGAGTATCTCGCGGGACGACTATTCGTATGCAGCTGATGGCCAAACGCGTCACCCGTCACGATACTGTGTAGATGGTGTAGGCGCTGTTCACTCTCGTACGTGCACTGTCGTGCATATGAGTGTGTATATGTGAAACTTTTCATTTTTCAGACCCGCATCTGATAGATGATGTGTGCATTTTCTTGTTTCATTTATTACCCCTGTTATACATGGTTTTCGAATTTTTTTCGCCGATTTTTTGTCTCTAAAAAATTCTCCTGGTATTGTTTATATTCAGTTTTGATTCATTCACATATGAAGTTGTCAAAACGATCAACAAGAGTGCTTAAATAGTAATGTTCTTTTTAGACAGTAAAAGAGTTTCAATACTGTATGTTAGTTTGTTGATAAACATTTATTTTCTAGATCTACTAGTTTTACATCATTAATTTATATAATGCTCAACGTCTCTCTGTCTGTCTGTCCGTTAGTGCGCTTATAACTCGAGAATCAGTTATCCGATTTACGTAATTTTTTAATTCACTGATATCATAAATACAGTAAATAATAATTAATAGACCTAATAATATATATACAGCTCAACCAACCAAAAATCACATCTGCATGTATTCTACCAGTGTACACTGAAATAAATACCCTTGCTGAAATTATTGATGGCAAATCAACGATGTAGTCAAACGATTATCTGAGTAAGTACCAGCGACTCTCGTGTTCAACCCACCGCGCCCCCCTCGGGTCAGGGCAGCCGGAGACATGTCGTCGTAGAGAATAATTATAGTCGCACAGCAATCTGTGTCCGACCCACGGATTACTGTAATATGGAGATTAAAGCGAACCGTTTGTAATGAGAGACCACCTCCTCTACCTGCAGTAAAACTGTTACGAATCAAACCAGAAAATGTGATATTTTAACTATTTAGTAGTATATTGAAAATGAGAATCTATTTCTATTCAATCTGATCAGTATCATAATAAATTGTCAAAGTAAATAAGGTACTGGCACCAGTCTTGGATATGACCCCAGTAATGGCTATTTTTTAATTAAGTGTAATTAATAATTCATCTATATACATTTAACTGTCTTACAGCGTGACTTGATGACAATTGGCCAATAGGTATCAAAATGGTGGATATTTAAACTAATTATTAGTATAATTTATTTATTAATTATTATATTATCATAACAACTGCTGTACATTGTTTGAAATTTGACGATTATTTCTTTTATGTCTTTTGTGTCGTAGTACTTATCATTTTGTAATCATTAGCAAGTGTCCATCACTGCATGTCCATTACTGGTTTTACTTTATCCATTACTGGAGAAAAAACATAAAAAAAATAAAAGGCTAAAATTTAAAAAACAAACTATATTTGCGGACTTGGTAATTAAATAGATTAAATAAAGAGTTACTTGCTTCAGAATTACAAAAAAGAAGCTCGTCAATCATAAAAACAGTAAATCTTGCTCTTATAGCGGCCATAACTGGTGCCAATACCTTATTATGAATAAAATAATATATGGTATACTTTATTAATAATATGATATTCGTTAGATCTTTTTAGTGCACTTTCAAGGGTCGGAAAAGGCTGTCGTTTAAGGCTCTGTCAAACAGGAAGCGGCCTGTCCGCGTGGACAGTTCGCTTCCTGTTTGACAAAGCCTTTAAAAACTTTTTATTGTTATTTTTCTCTTATTATAATTGTTTGCGATAGGCAAGGATAGGCTGGAACCGAAACTCTCGGATATTCGTAACCAGATACTGAAACCGTATTCAAAATAATTATTTCAAATAATTTCCTATTCAATATTCGACCCAAAAGATACAAATTATGGGCAAAAACAAGTACTAACTGTAGACTGCAATAGAATAAACGTTTTATACAAAAATATGTTAACCAAAAGTAAACTTTTGTAGGCATTTAAAGAAAATTAAAAATTATATTAGATTTACCTTTTCGTTTAGATATTATATAATATGTAAAAATTTATTCTTTGAAAAACCAAGAAAATGTTATTGCAAAAGTTGTTTTTTCCTTTCATCTACTAAATAAACCGAAGTTTTGTATACAGTAATTGTCTGGTGGTACCGTGCCTTTTCCGGCAGCTCTTTATATGTAGGCGTAATTGTGTGTGGTCAGGTTGACGGGAACACAAGACATATAATTAACTTAATTACACTAACTGTAGTTATTTTCCACTTTTACAAGTTAATTGATTCTTAGTATTTTCTCATAAAATGAGAAACAATGATTGTCACGATACAATCCAGCATTATTGTTTCTTATTTCTCGATATTTCTAATTTCTCTAAGAAAACTTTTCAGAGATACATTAAAAGTAAGTAAAAAATATATTTTTACAAAATTTGACCTAAAAATTATTATTTTCATTTTTAAACTACGAACATAAAAATACAATGATTTTAATTTAATTTTAGAATATGTACGAAGTACCTCTTCAATCTATGGTTTAATGTTGAATATGGTTTAAATATAAATAATATAAAAGAAAGGTGTATATGACTTTTTGAAAAAAAATAGAGTTTAGTTATTTTTGTTAAAAATATTAAACTTTTGAAATAATTTACACTTGAATTGATAGATAATTTCTAGATATGTAATTCATCATACGCAGACATTATTCAACTAATCAATCTAAATAGAAAATATAATTACGAATTCCATGTATAAATATAGAAAAAAAATCAATAATAATCGAATTTTAATTACATGTATAGTATTTATTGTTATTCTCAAGTACTTATTTCATGACAAAGTATTCTTAAGAAAAAAATAAAATAAAAATACCTGTATTAAAATCATTCGTTTTCATTGCTTTCAAATAATACACAGAATAGATATAAAATAAAAAATAAAAAAAATCTTCAGATATAACAACCTATCCTTACACACGAACAGTCAAACTTAACAAAAGTATAAATATAATAAACAGAAAAAATAAAGCCGGTAAGATTGGTCCACTAATATTATCTCTTTCCGCATGATGAGTTCTATCTAAAAATATCTAAAAAAAAAATCTTTGAAATCGCAAAACATCTTTTCCATCACCAGATGAATGATTTCATCTAAAAATGAGTTTTGCAATGCATCTCTGAAGAATTGTCGTGCTCGACATTCGTTCTCTGTAATAATACAATTTCATTTCTAGGCCGGAATCAGCCAAGTGTGAATTATAAATTATGTTTACAACCACTTACGTATGCTCTTTAAGTACAACCAATACTTGCTTTACATACTTAAGTAGATGTTTTTAAATTTGATTTATGTTATTGAATTTTAGCACGTTTTAATTTTGTTATAAGTAAATTAAAATGTATAATAATTTTAAGCTACTAGATGTCAAGTAATGTTCTGTACGTCAATTCGATCAACGTATAAAAACTGAATTTAACAAGTATAATATATATATATATATATAAATGTATCAATGGAATTATAAAAAAATATGTTATATCACATTTTTTGCCTTGATACAAAGTTTTTTTTTGATTTATTTTCTAAAACCGATTTGTATTAATTTTTTAATTCCAATTCAATACAAAATTTGTGCGTTCTAGTAAATAGGAATAGGACCATGATTTATTCTATTTTTTATAATTCTTCTGGAAAGAATAAAAAACGAATATCAAATTTATTAATATTCATTGTCACGCGGTCCGCTGAATTTTTCCATTAAACTTTTATATGCATAAATTGGCATATAGTGAATATAAATTAAAACATTATTGATACTGAGTATACACACTTAAGACAGGTGCCGGTACAATTAACTTAAAATAAATAATATTTTAAAAGTAGACACTTATTAACGAATTTTTCCACCACTTCGCCTTCGTGTATTGTGAAATTAGTGAATTTTCACGCGACTGGCTACTCTAAACACTTATGATTCATATTATCAGCATGACAGTATCTCTCCATTTTGTACCATCGACTACATTATTGTTGTGTTTATTTTGTCGAACGTACTGCCCTATTATTTTCAGAATAGTGTGTAATGGTACATATAAAACATTGTGTATTCATGAAAATTCCACTAACATCGGTTCAGTAATTTATAAATTCTTCGTATGTGTTTAATGTTACTGCTCAGAACCATGATACTCGTATAATAAAGTGGTTATATTAACTCTAAAAAATCAAGTGTTTGGTTGTCTAACAAAGAAAGTGCCATTAAAATCAGTTTAATAGTTTTTATATATTCGAAATAAATAAACAAATGAACAGAAAAACAAAAATTATCAAAATGATTTAGATATTTATATTATACAGATAAAGGCTATATAAAATAATAATTGTTAATAAATAAACATTTTCAAAAATTAATTTAAACTAAACGTTTTTCCAGTAATAAAGTTATTATAAAAAATAATAATAAAAAAAGTGTAGTTAGTCGATTTGATTCTTGTGCATTAGAGTGTTTTTTAAAAAACGCCCAAAGGAATACTTTCAATGTTATTTACAATAGACGGTTCTTATTTTCCCCTTTGTTAAGAAGGCTGTGAAAAATGAAAATGAAAGTGATTATGTGCAGTTATATTTTTGAAACTTTTTCTTATGCACACAAGAGACGCCATTTACATATTTTTAAACTCTTGCCGCGGAAGTATAAAACGTTAAGAAATTAAGGCGCACAATCTTTTTGTAGAAGACAAAATATAAATAATGAATTCTCATCATTTACTTCACAATAAGTGTTCTTTTATGACTATTTAATGTCGTTTTATTACTTTCTAGCATTTTGAAAAGTTTTTATTTTCGTTAGAAAGAATTAATAGATTTTTAAGTGTCATTTTCATTAGTTTTTTAATATCATTGTTAAATGTGCAATAAAAATAGAGACGTGAACACTGAAAACTTCTTGATAAATGAAAATAAACTATGGATAAAGGTAATTGTAAGTCTTAATTCGGAAACGTTTAAGAATGCCAGCTTAGAAATGAATGCTCACGAGACTCCCTCGGTCTTGTTTTAAAACAAAACCGAGACTAAACAAAATTTTATGATGAGATTGAAACCGAGATGATATCAATTTTATTTATAAATCTTGTTAATGAAAAAACAATGCAAATTATAATTTTCTAAAATATTTTAAAATAATATAAAGTATTTGATAACTGTAGCATAATAAAACAAAAACTATGTAAAACAATATTATTATACCTAGAAGCCGGAAATCATATCATAGATGCTTCAAATTTGAATTTACAATAATATTTTGTTTTAAATTATTATATAAAATAAATTCAATTAAAATTTTCAAGTAATAAAAAAACGGTTACTTTCAGAAGTGGTTTTGTAATTATATATTTTAAATGGGCTATTCCTTCTTAAAAGCCACTGAATTTAATTAAAATCGAGTAACAAAATATTCAACATTGAAATCAGCAAATTATTTCTAATCACCTACGTTGGGTAATTAAATTAAATAGAAATATGTACAATGTTCAATAACTATCAAGTAGATACATTTTATTACTTATATCTCTCCACATATATCTTAGTACTATTATTAAATATTAATTAATTAACATATAATAAACAATACGAAAATATCTGAAAGAATAACATAAATTAATAAACAATTACTGCAAAGAGACCAGCACCTAATGACATCATATTGTGACGTCAGAACCGTTCTATCTAATATATTTTACTTTCCACTTTTTTCCAATATCCCATATAGCTGACTGCCTCAATAAATTACATAATAAAATATCTCTCAAATTTACATATCAAAGAAATAAAAAAGATAATTTCAAATCGATCAGACTTTCAATTCTCTTTAAAGTCTTCAATGTAACTGTTTCCTTTTTTATTGTCAATGGAAAATCTCGACTTAGTTACCTATTGTGGCGTTTAAAAGAGGTCTACTGATGTTATATATAGCCCCCCGTGTTAAATGTTCTTTTCACTCACTTGGCTACTGTTTTATTGTATTGCCAGTATTGTGTGTTTAATAATGGTGAGTTATAAATCATTCAAAAAATATGAATATCAAAAGATTTTTATATGTACGTAATGAAAATGAAAACTTGCCCAAAATAAAACAATTTATAATTTAATAACAATTACTTAGTAAAACATCTCTTAACGTATACTTCCTAAATGTATAATTCCCAGTCTCTTCCCTCACCACTAGCTAGTTTTGAGGTTATATTTAAATATTTATTATGTTTTTTGCTGTTACATAAGTTTAAATCATTTAAAATGAAAATTTGAAAATCACACTCATACTACATATTAAACAACAATTTTATATAAGAGTCCGTACTATATTTATTTCAAAACAAAAAATCGCTAACTCATAGGCATATAGTAGACACCAATAATGTTAAAGTCTTAGCCTGGTCTGATAAATTTTGGTCTAGAGTCTAGGCGCTACAGAGAAGCCATAGAGATCAATAAGAACCCGAATAATTATAACAGAAACATCGACTTGCATCTGTCCAGTGCGTGGAAATCGGTGCTGTTGCCGAGGAACACTTGATTTATCAAAACTAATTCTAGCAAACGTCAACGCTTATTTAATTAAGCAGCTACACCGTCTGTACTTAACAATTAAATCATTAACACTATAGGTATCGCTCAGATCTCGGTCCAATCACGCTCCGATAGAGTATAGTATCGTAGAATATTTTACTGGAGCATGATCGAACCTGGCTATAGTGTGAATTGGAACTTCAGTTCGTCTTCGATCATTCTAATACTAATCACCGAGTTAAGCATGGTCTAAACTTACGAGATAATGTAATAATAAGATTTGATTGGACCGAGACCGGCTCGTTAATGTGAATATCCAGCTCGATAGTCTGAATCGACCCTTAATGTTTTTTTAACTTGTAATTTGAGCATCACTGAAGTTTTAATTTCTTATTAAAATATGTTATATAGAATTTTTAAAATTACTTTTTAAATTTAATAACCGGCTTTTTTATTTTAATTAAGAATTCTCATTTTGAATAATACAAAGTTTTATAATCTTGAGTATGAAATATAAGTACGCATTTAATTATGCCAAGAATGAAATAAAATATTAATTTAACCATGTAAACAAACACAATAATAGCCATAACTGTAGTATTGTTCTCGTCAAAATAAGTTATTATCAGTCAAGCTCAAGTTCACAATGCTAGTCTAGACACAATATTCAATTCCATACAACACAGTGGTACCAATCCTGTACAGGAGTAACTGTTTCTCACCGACCGCATTTAGTTGGTCATGAGTTCGAGGGTTTGCAAGTTTTCAACAACTTGTGTTCTAGATAAGTTATTCGATATTCGTTTTATTTACTATTTTTAGATTCATAGTTATTTCAAACAAAACATGGTTTTGAAAACTAAATTGTATCTAATTCTTCTATTACTATTTTATTTGTATACTAGGAGCTCTGTTCCTTAAGTGCTACGAACCCCAGCCCCATACTTTTTCAAAATTTTTATTGTTGTTGCTAACTTCATGCGTAACATGACACACAAACAGTTAAAAGTGTGATTTAAATATTTAATTTAAAATTATTAAACTGTCTCAAATTATATTATGCCCGATATTATAAAGAATTTGCTTGCGTGCAAGAACTAATTGGCTTCCAGCTAACGTTATCTGCTAGGTGTCAAATTGTTATGAAATTACTCGATATTTTAAATCAATGGTAATAAATGTATAATAATGTAAATACTATTCATTTTATTATGTACACTTGGCAACACTTATTTTAAGTCGCTGATTTCTACTTATCGCGCATGCATCAAGGTTATCATCTGTAAGTGGTTGTCATTTATATTTAATACCTAGCAGATAGCGTTAGCTGAAAGCTAATTTATTTTTACACTCAAGCAAATTATATAATACCGTTATATATATATATATATATATATATATATATATATATATATATATATATATATATATATATATATATATGTATGTATAATGACTTCAGATATGAAGTGAAAATAAATATGTCAGATTTTTTAAACTCGAAAGATTCTGCAGACTTTTTTTATATATCATGTGATGAACAAAAAATATGTATTCTTACAGTTCGCAGAACTTGGACGCCATAGCAATAAAATCAGAAAAAAAGATTCGTGTGAATTTAACAGATACTGATATTCCGAGTGGAATAGCTTCAGTTAAAAATATGATAAAATCCTATATTCTTATACAAATTCTAAAAAATAACATCAAGAAATACGACCAAATAATTTTCCATTAAAATTTAAATAAATACCCACTTTGACATAAGACGGTATAATTTTTTTAACTTACACAAGTAGAAAAGTTGCCTTGGGCTGACATCCTTGTTTTATATATAACGAAAACAATAATAATAAAAGAAATATACTCTTAATCAAAAATATTATTGGACGATTCGATTAAGTGTATATTTCTTATATGTATTAAGAAAATATTGTTTCCATTATATATAAAATAAGAATATTTTGGCTCAAGTCAATTTTTTACCTGTGTAGGTATACATTTTTTCTGCAAAAACAAATTAATAATTTCGAGTTCCATAAAAAATAATATTTTTACGTCGAAATCTACAAAATGCAATGGTTTTGAAAGTGTTTTGACCATATATTATTTTTGCTTTGTACAATCCTACATGAAATTTTTTGGCACTTTATACAAATAGTAAGATATATTTATGTGCTTTGTTGCAGTAATGCCCATTTTGACCAATCTGTTAAATCCGATGTGAATAAAATTTTATTCTGTACTTTTTTCGAAGGCAGTTATAATTTTTGAAATAACTAAAATTCAAATTGTAAGCCCTAGTGCAGTAGAACAAGTCTACGGCGAAGGTATATGGTTTCTATGTATGTATATACATAGGTGTGGGTAAAGGTGAAGTAGTGGGCGACACGGGATAAGCTCAACTTCAGACATCCATCAGGGTATGAACTCCGTGAAATAGCCGCAACTTCAATTTTCGTGTATCTGCATACGATATATATGCACATTCCGAAGTACCTCATTTGTCATGTGTCGAATCGGCACGTACAGATGACCATAAAGTGACTTTCATTATAAATACAGTTAAATTAAATTAAATTAGTTATTTATGAATTTTAATTACCTGTAGTACCTATATCAAAATATTCCAGAAGAATTTTAAATAAAAATTGTCAGTACAGTTAACAAGTTAACATCTCCGTGTAATTGTCCCTTTAAAAAAATAGTTTACATTACCTATTATTATTCTATATAAGTAGGTATTATATCTTAAAGTAATTGCGCTATAAAAATTAACATTAGAATTAATTTAAGAAAAGTTGATTATTATTAGAAAATAACGTGATAAATAATAGAAGTACCCTCGTTACTATAAATGAGTACTAACCCAAATATTATATATACGAGATTATAAAAATAAATACATATATACCTATTATTTAAAGTAAAAGTTAATCCGGCGTGACGTAAACCGGAGGAACACGTCATGGAGGTCACATTTTTGTGGTGTATATGTAAATATTCTAATAAAATTATGATTATTAACTTAACCATAATATTATGTAAAATCTGTTATAATTATGTTAAAGTTCACTATATAGATCAGTGATTTTCAATGGAAAGGCTTTAATATCCTATAAAAGGATTTAAAACTACATTTAGTTGAACACGTTTCAAACAAAAGCTAAGAGCGTTGATATTTTGAAGGTAATTTTATTTTAATTAATATGACAGCAATGAATTTTATTATTTGCTACGGTAAACTGTAGAAAGAAGCTATTTTAAAAACCGTAAATAAAAATTCTGTACTTTTTTAATCATTTATGCACGCAATATGAAGAGATATATGTTTTATAAATATTAAATAATAACTCATACAAGTGTTCTTTTTATATATTTATTGGTATACACATAAATAAAATAAAATGTAAACTGTATTATTGTTTTATTTTCTTTTAAATAATAAATCATACCCCTAAACTGTTCATATAAGATACTGGCACCAGTCTTGGGCTTTTTAAGAGCAAGGCACACTGTTTTTTGGGATTAATGGGTTTCTTTTTTGTAATCCTCATGAACTCATGTTACTAATAAAAACAACTACCTCTTTATTAATTCAATTTAATTACTAAAATCCACAAATATAATTTGTTTTTTAAATTATAGCTTTTTATTTTGTTTATGTTTTTTCTCCAGTAATGGATAAAGTAAAACCAATCATGGGCATCATACTTCACCTTGATTACAAAATGATAAGTTCTACGACACAAAAGTTATAAAATAAAGAATAGTAAATTTTAATAATTAATAAATAGATTATACTAATAATTAGTTTAAATGTCCGCCATTTGACATCTTTTGGCCGATTGTTATCAAATTAAGCTGTTTTACAGTTAAGTGTCTATAGATTATGATTCAGAAATGGCAGTAATCAAATATTATAAATTTACTACATTTAATTAAACAAGAATCCAACACTGGGGTATGCTCCAAGATTGGTACCAATACCCTATTCCAATTTAGGAAAATATAATGCACATGCTACACATTATATTAGCAGAATCTATTAGAGTAACTTATATCAAATACCATTATTCAATGCTATGTATTTTCGTTTAAAAAATAGAATCGTTTAAATCAATTTCAACATATCAAAAAACTGAAATAAAATTACGCAGAAGATTGTAAATTATCATCGATCTGCTATATCTAATACGTGATTTTATAATGATTTTATGTAGATCCTGTACACTCTGACCAACCTATGATATCTATTTAGAGGGCTACTTCAACCGTGCATACATATTTATTCTATGAGTAAAATTTAAATATCATAAATATGTAAGTGTGTGCGTGTGTTAAAGCAAAAGATGCAAAATATTGTAACGGATCTCATCTTAATGCATATGGAGATTGATATTTATACAGAAAGTAAATTTGGATTAACTACCCTTCGTGTTTGTGATACACTTTAAACATCTTGTAACTTAGGATTTACCTCTACCTAAAATACATATAAACTATCAGGTAATATAATATTTACTATTTTCTTAAATCTCATCAAAAATATTTTATATAACATTGGATTTAGTTCTTGTTAAATCAAAACTATGAATTATTGAATAATATTATTTTTTTATAATTAAATGAAGTAATATAAAAAACTGGTAGTATTTTTCATAATCGAATACGTTCAACACTACTTTGTATAAATAATACCAATGTAATTTATTATTAAATTATTTCTCAAAATAAAATAAATGATTTGCTCAATGTGTACTTATTTATTTACCACATAGAAAAAGAATATGATGCAGATTGGATTAAAAAAAAATTATTCAAGATTCTATACATAATCACACAAGTAAAATCTAATTTTCTCGAATTGTAACTGCAAAACTCTACAATATTTTTATACAGAATTAAAAAGAATTAAAGGAAATAATTATACCTACACTAATATATTACGTACTGTACTATGGGCTTCAAGAGTCGTCTGCCTTTCTAACGTCTGCGCCAAGGTGGTGTAACCCCTTAATATGTTTTTGCTCCTCACGTAAAATTTAGAAAACTAGAGTCCTTTTTTTTAAATACCAAATCAATTTATATATTTTTTTTAGATGAGTTAATGCATTTATTTGGACGTACGAGAGTTTAAAAGCACATTTTTTTTATTTCCAATTCCAATTTAAAATTGAGATTCAGTATTAAGTTGCATGTATACCGTAGAATATATATTTGTATATATATTATATATTTAAAATAACATATGTTGTCCAATATTAACATTCGAGTCGCCTAGTGTGCTGTATCTTTCATAAGCTTCGATTCATTGAGTTTGTTTTTTCGATTTTATAATTTTCATCTATTTATCGCACATACGTGTATCGTTCTGAAACGACCAAACTATATTCTACCAATATGTGTTGTTTTTAGATTTACAGTTTGTATCAGCGGTTTCAAAACAATGGAGGAAAATTAATTTTTAATTTGATAAAGTATGGTCGTACAGACTAGATCTACCCCCATTTTCTCTAAATAATGTTATTCCAAACAGTCTTGTAAATCTTCAAACTGTCCAATTAGAATCCAGCATTTGCTATTTAACAGATGGGTCCTTCTTGCTTCTATAAATAGACTGCTGTCATAGAATGGTGAAAATGGACATTACAAAAAATTTATTAACTATGTTGTTACTATTTAAAACGTAATTTATTTCTATCAGTACTATTATAAGTAAAAATTAAAAATTTTTAAAGATTTTTTTATTTATAGTATTTTAAGTAATCGTATGTTAAAACAGTTTAATTATAAAAAAAACAATGTGATAAATGACAATGCAAAGACGGCATTTACGGTCGGACTACGCCCTTATTCCACATCGACCCCTTAACCGTCATTTGTCTAAAATACAGCGAAACTGTGATTATTTACAATAGCTCACTTTTGATGTACACTTAATTTATTATTAATTTCTCAAATATTATATAACTATTAATATAATGGAAGACATTATATTATCCCAAGGTATATAAAGTATAAGGTAGCCTCAGTAAAGGGAAATACGTAATCTAGGGTGCCAAATTTATAGAGGGGGAATGATATGCCCAATCACAACAAATATAACCTTGTAATTCGGTGCGAGAAGGGGAAAATACGTCATCTGGGGTGCCCAAGCTGATTCGTCAAAAGCTACTGAGACAATTTGTGTATTTACTAACCTTGATGTTATCCCCTGTCTATAGGAAAATTTATTATTATATTTCAAAACTTTAAAATTTCATTCTTTATTTTTTTTACTCATTAACGCCGGTTCGACAAATTGGGTCATTTTATTAGATTATAATCCACTGTGCATTTGTATGCAAAGTTCTTCACGCTATTAATAATATACATGAATACAGTATATTATGTAGTAGGTTATTATTTTGAGTTTGTAATACATCATTAATGCCCGGTATTATAATGAATTTGAACGCAAATTTGTTTCCAGCTAACGCTATCTACTGGGAGTCGTATTGTTGTGAAATTGCTCGATATTTTAAGGCAGTGGTAATAAATATATAATAATGTAAATGCTATGAGTAAATATAAAAAAAACTTGATCAAATAAAATATTTTCAAGTCTAGAACTTCCATAACATATTTTTTCTATTACTATCCAAACATTGACAATCACGGTATGTACCTATAATGTACCTACATGAGACCTACCAGTAATCGATTCTGGTTTGTATAGACATGTCGTAATGGTTTCTGTTTTTACAACATGTGCATGCCACAGATTTAATATTTAATACACTGTGGAACTGCATCGTGTAATATGCAAATCTCTACGGCAGGACTGAGTTGGAACATCTATTATTTACTTTTTAGTTTGCTTCGATCAAAGGCGAACTTTTAGATTAATAATGTGTGGTACCGCGTCTTGTCGCATAATGCTTGTAATAAAAATAAACGATTGTAAACTCATTTTATTCTGTAGATTTTGGGATTATAAAGTAAAAATAAAATAACACTCTAGGGAAATGAATCTACTAAATATAGTAAATAAAGTCGAGAAAAATCTCACAATTAAATTATAAACAAACAAAAAAACTTTTTAATCTATAACCATACAGCGGCCGTTTGAGAAACTAAAATTTTACTTGAAATATCCAATACAAGAAAATATACTTTACTAAATTTATCTTACTTATAATTATGATAAATTTGCGTTTCTTTGTATTATATAATACCCTCCTTGTAAGTATTCGCAGGTATTCGATAACTTCCCCCCCCCCCATTTCCTTACGTCAGTTATTTTATATGTCATTGTGTATATAGTGTTATACCAAAGTACACCAAACGTGGTTTCAAACATATCTGAAAATTTTCTTTAAGTTTCATGAAATACTTGACAATTTTCGCGTACGCATGGTATGTAAACACCAATGATATTAAAACAGTGGTGATATTATGAAAATTATTTTGTACGGCCAGTCACCAACTGTGTTACAATTAGTTGAAGTATCACTGCTCTAAATTCCATAACTAATTTATAGATACTTGTACAGAATTAATACCCCATTTGAAAGTGATTGCAAGCTAGCAAATTTTGCGAGCTCCTTTATAATACCGGACATTAACAAAAACTTGTAATAACTCGAAATATTATTTCAGATTTCAAATATGTCAAAATCATCAATGTTTTGAGCGTAGAATTAAATTTTAATTTATAATTCATAAAAGTACGATCCTGCCTAAATATGTATGGCATCAATTTTAATAAAATTTGTTAACCTTAACGGAATATTGTTTCAACCAAAATGTACGGTCCATTGTTATTAGATACTGGATTAAAATGACATCGTTATTAAAGGTATTTAGTGTTCATGAATATAAACTCATACAGCTATTTTCTACGTAATCTATGTACTAGTTTTTTTTTATAATAAAACTGTATACAATTTTGTCTGGGAAATATTTAGAACTTTTTTTCTGGTTGTCTGTTTCGAATATTCTCTTCAGAAATCCAAAGACCCTATAATTAATTAATGCTAGAATTCATCACGTATCAAAGGGAGTAATAGTAAATAACATTATGCACGTATGGAGAATTAGTGAATTACTTCTGAACCAAACTACAAACCGTGTCATTAGTTAATGTTATAGTGCTGGATTAACTATGTAGCAGGAGTAGCAAATGCTACGGGCCCCGCGTCTTTGGGAACCCCGCGGCTTTTCGGAAAAATATCTCATAATATTGGAAATATCATCTACCGTCCAATGATTGATACAGAGTGTCCAAATCTACAGTAATTAATAATTTAATTTTAGGGTTTACAATATCGATTTGATTTAATTGAAAAATTGATTTTTAAAGCTCCGATCTTTGATTTTTTAAATTAATTTTTCTAAATTTGCTCGTATTGAACGCCTCGGGTGACACCCGTCTTATTTGTTAATAAAATAAAGCCTATTTACGTCCTTTTTTTGGTTATTTAAAGCTACCAAGGGGTAAAATGTCTAATAAATAATGTCGCTTTCTTTTATTATTTATAATTGGTGTCTACTTACATAAAATGTATCTACATATGTCATATTATCTCTATGTTTTCAAAGCAGCACTAAATTCGCAGATTAAGCAATTATGTAACTATTTATAACAAACAACAGACAAAAACTATGGTTATGACTTATCAAATACAAATCCCCTAACCATAAAAATTGTAAGAGACACTGTGTCTTTAGGACTCTGATGGTGATAGCATTGCTATTGAAACACGTGTAAGTCTAAACATACAATTTTTATGGTTATGGGATTTATATTTGATATGTTATTATTTAATCAAAATAGTACCAAAAATTAGTATTAGTAGAACTTTTCGATTTAATTCCGATGTTATTTTTAATACACTTATAATGTTGATAATAAAGCACCTCTGGTTATAATTGAATATTTCACTAAATATACATATATCTGCGTATATTTACTGTATAACCATACAGTTCCTTACTTCTTCACTCACAAGACAGTTTATTATTAAATTAATATCCGGCATTCAAAACGAGCGCTTGCCTCAGTACACAAGACTTCTATCACGCGCGAAATCATAATTAATAGAAATTATTACGACTCTCAATTATCTGATTGTACCCCCAGTTTATTATTACTGTGGTGAAAGAAACTAAGCGATAAACAGTGAACAAAAAGAAAAAAATAAACTTACTTAACTGCAAAAGGAAGTTAACTGCATTTTTTTTTTAATTATGAGATTTTATTGTCTATGCCAGTTCCATTATGCTTGTTAAATTAATGTTTGATATCAAAATTATTATTAATAAAGTAATAAATGTTTTATTCAAATATTGTGCAGAACAATATAGTTTATTGATCTATCAAACAGAAAATATATCATTCCATTTAATAAAAAAATTATCTACTGAGCGCACAAAGCGGTCTTTACATTTTAAATTAATATTTCTTTTTATTATTAATTTGTAACAGAATTTTATTTTTTAAATTGTTATAACTAGAAATCAGTAAGCTGTTAAATATTTCAACTAAATATTCAAGATTTCCTTTTTTCTGTATAAAAAAAATTATTGCGGTTGTCACTGTAGTTTATTTTAAACGTAATACAGTATCTTATATAGTATAAACGCAAAGTTTCAGCGGTAATTCTTGAAAATCAAACATTGCTGCTGATTCATGTGTCACTTAACTGTTAAGTGTTAATGATATATAGAGACAAGATGGCTGCTACTATTAATCGAATCTTAATTGAGTCGATAATAGGCACTATCGACGTGCAGCAACAAGTGTTTACTGTATAATATACACTGTACTAATAATGTACACTCAGCTCTGTGTCAATATCAGGTGATACGTATTGATTGGAAGATGTTAATCAAAATTCACGAAGCTCTATATATACATAGATAGATAACTTATCAATGGCTAATAGATACATAATATTCAATACTATTTACATACTAATGAATCAAAATCACTGCTGCAAACTAAATATGTATGATATGACCGTTTTTATGTTTTTAATATGGGTAGGTACTCGTATCTACAGCAATTCCCTTTTGTATGAGTGAAAATTTAAAATCAAAAGTTATTTAAAAAATTACCTTTGAAGTTTGACGTAAGATTAGGCTATGAAATCAATGAACAAGAGGTTTTGCAGAAAATTTGGGTTGTTTTAATAAATAAAAAATTTAAGGCGTCCAGCAACAAATAGAATCCTAATTTTGATCTTGTGTTGCCATGGCATAGTGGTTTTAAAATTTTTATGACTGTTTGAATTGCGTAGAATTAACAAATTTAAATATTATTATAGATTTTAATTTATCTATTCTGTGTATTATTTTATATAGGTACCTATGTAAATAATGTATTATGTAATATTATATTAGAGGAGTTTACTTACTCGGTCCGGTCTCGCTCCAGTCATATATTCAGTATAGTAATACTGTATCGGAGCGTAACTGGACCGAGACCTGAGTGATACCTATAGTGTGAATGATTTATTTATATTTGATTTGAGCGAGATCAGACCGAGACCGGCACAGAAGCGGATCGATGGTGTGGATCAAAGATTTCATCGCTTATTGTTTATTTACATTTGATTGGAGCAAGACCGACTCAATAATCTGGATCGACCCTAAATATGAGATTTCTATAATATATATAAATATGTGTATAGCTAAAAAAAGTAATTATCTATTTTATATTGCATTGGGTTTATGGCACACCATGGTCTCAGAAAGATGTAAATGCGGCCCCGCGCACAACTGTTGAATGCGGAATGACACGGTGTCTGTATGTGTCTTCCGGTCCCCCTAGTGGAGCGACGGGAACTAATTAGAAAATGGCCACCGCCACTGAGAGATGTCCGGATAGCTACTCATACACTACTGATTACAGCGCACAAACTTGTTGTTGCGTGGTTTGTTAGCGAGTTGTCGACTAGTTGTTGGGCTTACTGCAGAGTAGTAGATGAAAAATTCAGTTAGATCGGTTGTTTTGGATTTGAAAAGTTAGCTTCAGTTTATTGATTAGATGAAGTTTGAAGCTAGTGAAACAATAGTTAATTTTATGAAAGTTCAAGTTTGTGTTGGTTACATAAGTCAATATTGCCTGTATGGTAATATATTCATAAATATTTCCTAAATACTATATTTTGGAACTTTTAAGTTAGGATATTTCCAGAATCTGAGCTAACTGAGATATTTAGGGAAAGTATAGATTCCAGTATGCCAAAAACCTTGAAATGTCGGCCGCAAAACAAAAGTATGATATTGTTGCTCAGTGTTATATTACGTTGCTTTGACAGAAATTCTGAAAGGTCTTCTCTGTAATCTATAAGTAAAAATTGGTAAAATTATCAACAATTGGAATTTATAACCAATAAAAAATTAAATGATGCACTTCAATCTCGAATAATGTTATGACAATTAAAAATATTGATTTCATAGATTTTTTTCACGCATTCAGTGAAAACTATTATAAATATAAAATAGGTTTTAGAATTGGGAAAGGAACAAATGGAGGAAGTCTATTATTACATGTCTCTTTAATGTAAATCATGATATTTTATTATGTGTAATCTTTTTGTGTGTCCATCTAATGAAATCGAAAAATATCGTGGCTTTGAAAATTATAAATTTATTGTTTTGTCAGCTTGATGAAAAATTGTTATATGTCATAAAAATAAAATATTTTCTATTATAAGGAATCGATATTTTTTTCAAGAAAATGGTCAAATTGCCCCGATTCCAAACATGCATCGATTAGTTTTCCAATACAATTTTACAACAAACCAAATATACCATAACTTCTACATATACGGCATTATAATAGCGCTATAAAACTTAAAACTATCAACTGCCTTAAGTCATACGGTGAAACCCTGCATCCCATAAAATCACATCTCCACAGATAAAACATAATTTCTCGCTCACGCCATCTTGTTATTGTTGAAAAGTACTGTGTAATTAATGTTTACGTAGCGTCTCGCGAGATGGCGGAACACACGCCAACTATGTTTTCATACTCAGTCCTATTTAGTAACTCAATTGGTGCAGTGGCGCCTCACTTTTAAATAAGTTAAAAGGTTCGGTTTATATTTTAGAAAACACCTTAAAGTCTATTGCAATAATCTTGAAACTATTATTGGTTTCTATATGAATAACTATGTTTTCATACTAGACCCTATTAAATAATTAAGGGGGAAAGCCACTGGAGTGGAAAAAACGATTTTTGTATGCATTTTTTTAATGTATAGATATTCAAAAATATGTATACAAAATTAAGTCAAAGCTCCGAAAATTGTCTGAGTTACAGTCAATTTAGTGAGAGTAGATAGCGGTTATGATCCTTAGAAAACTTTAAAGCCGTTTTTCTCGAAACGACTTTTTTCGTCCTGGCTTCAGCGATTCCTTAAAGTCTAATAAACCGATAAAAAAATGTTTTTTCTAAATTTTCATAATCGCAGTGGCTAAGTCTATGCGTAGCCGATTTTTGAAATTTTGATATTTACTATTTTTTTTAGACCGTTTGAATTAAAAAAAGGTGTTATAAATAAAATAAAAATCAAACCGTCGCCATTTTGTAAAAAAATTAATTAAAAAAACGGCTACCATACCTACATTCATAAATACATTGATAAAATATAATCCATTTCGAAATTTTAATGGAGCCATGGAAAAAAATATTTTTTTAGTCATCAAATTTGCAAGGTAGTTGGTATTTTAAAGACGAACGTTAAGACCTTTGCAGTGATTATGGACTTTATTTCTAGAAGTTATGTTTTTTATTATTTATTTTTTTAATAGTTACAAAAGTGAAGCAAAAAGTTCAAAACCATATCTTAACGTTGAGCCATAGTAAGAGAAAGCTAATTTTTTGTTCATTTTTTTTAAATTTGTAAAGTAATGTAGTCTGCTTACTTTCAAATAAAAAAAATTTAAAAAAACTTAAAAGTAGTGAGACACGAACTAGATATATCATGTCTAGCCGCCACTGCATCAAGTCCTCTTTAGCAGCTGAATTGTTGTCATATCTGTGTCTGCTACATGTATCCGCCTGTAATTGTTTCATTTTGTTTTAATTATTTTCAACTACACGAGCCCCGGTTTTGCTAACGAAATATTATTCGCGATGAAGGGTTGGGAAGAATTTCAAGAGGAGATGGTAAATTTTGTAAATTATATTAACGGCAGACAGTGGTGGGGAATTAATTTTCTCTCGTTTTAGTTATTTTCTCGGAATTAATGTTTTTGTTGTAAATTATATTTTTTCGTTGCGATATTAATTTGGAAGACGTTTATTGATATGAATGTTATTTTGCGTCTGTAGATCAAATAATAACAAATAGACGATTGAAATACCTAGTTATTTTAGTTAACTTAATTAATTTAATTTCTGATATACAAAATCTCTACATATAAAAATGAATGTTATAGACTCGGGAATTACTGAACCGATTTCAATGCAGTTTTCACCAACAGTTAGATCATTTTTCAGAGCAGTATCGTGGTCATTAATTAATATTTTATGAAAACCTAAGATTTAACATCAAAAGACTAAAAAAATCTTTATCAAGTCGTGTTTTGTTTCCATGATGTCACAGCATACAACTGTCATTTAGGTATATAAAAACATAGTACCTAGCCACGAAATACAGAATTCTATAATTTACGGTTTCAGTATTTTATTAATTTAGGTCACTATGTTCACGTCTCTTCAACCTTTTTCTCGAACAACTGGATGATTTTTTTATATATTATTATGTTAACAATTAAATATTTTGAAATACCTATATTGATAGAAATTTAAAATATAAAGAAACATGTCACTTCCATAAAAGGTAAAATATCGAAATTGATTATGATTGTTGCTAACCTATTTATTTTTAATTTTTGATTTTCATACAAAGACGGGGCGTGGTGTTTCCTGAGAGTTATAAATATAATTTTACACGATTTTCTGAACGGATTTTATTCCTTCTTTCACTAATGAATAGGTTAGGTTTAGGTGCATAATTTATGGATACTTTGTGTAAATTTCATGAAGTCGGAAAAAAATTCATGGTGAACCGTGTATTGAGAGGAAAACGCAATTTTCATTCAACAAATTATTATTTTCAAGTTTTAAATCAGATTATGTATATTTAAATTTGACAACCTCTGAAAAATCAGATTTCCTTCTACCTTCACTTACAAGTATTTATTTGATAAAATTTCATTCAATGTTAAATGAAACTATAAACTATATGTTTTATTGAAAAAGATTAAAACTTATTAATGAAAGTTAAACATAAATTTAATCTAGCATATAGTGGCGGGGAATTAGCCCCAAAGGGAAAGTATTCTTTTAGAGATACTTATCTTTAGGTAGTATACTTTAAGAGAGGTTTTACTGTAATGTGAAAAATACATAACTACATACATTCTTTGTATGAACGACTGATTTACTGATAGCAATAAAATGAAATAATAATAATTTTTACAGTGTACAATAACAGGAATTGTAATATTCAGCAATTTATTTTCAGTACGCTCTACACGGTAACAGCCAGTCATTCATTTTCATAATTTGAATGGATAATTAGCCATAATTAAATGGGATAGTTAGAATTAACCTCATAGAAATTAAACATTTTAATGTGGGAACATTTTCACCATCCCTGGCAAAATCGTGAAATGACTTTGTTCTGTTAGAAAATTTAATTTAAATGCTGTCGTCTAATATTATGGCTAAATTCATAGTAGTACGTGGGGTGTACCTTAAAATAGATTCCTGTCAAAGCATGTTAGAGAATTAGAATTCACAACTATAATCGAGAATGACTTTAGTTCTGTTTAACAAGGGGGTGGTATAACTTCAGATGAGGCAGATGAATGTTCGAGAGTAGATTAGACTATTCGGTTTAAGTCACTTAGTTTGATTTTGTCAACTATTACATTGATAATATGAAATTGCCGAATCAAAACTAGATCGGTATTTATATAGTTGTTTAGTACACAAATATTTTTCACTTAATTAAAATAAAGTCAATATGCCAACCAATACCTGCTCCTAATTAATATCAATAGATTTCTGTCTTAAAAATTGTATAAATTTTTGATTATGTCTACATTTGTTGGATCCAAATTAATACAAATTATGACATAGTATCCTACGAATTTTATAATTTGAATATCTTCGATGGACAAATCAAAACAGCTCGTGTTTGTTGATATAATATCTCTGTAACCCTAGTCTAAATGTATCAAAATTTCAAACCAATTTCATTAATCGTTTAAAAGTCACAATCTACAAATTAAATGCAATATATAAAATAATTAAGTCAAGACATACACAGTAATTACCGAGTTAGAGGGAGGCTGAACAAAATAAATTACTGCTTGGAGCCCCTTACAGGTGCCATTTTTGAGTTAGAAAAAATAAAATAAAAAATAGGATCATATTCTACTAATTCAGATCTATACTTTTAAAGTTTATTCGGAACCCTAAAATGGGTCATTGAACTTTTAGATGGGGGGTAAATTAGCTTAAAAACCATACACTAAAAGAAAAACATACAGATTAATATTTAAATAATTTTTGTCTCTACAAAAAGATAATAAAAGTGAAAATAAAAAACACTAACATATATATCTTAACACATTCAGTGAAATACATAGCTGTCGAACAGACTTAATACAAGTTGTGATAAATGTTAAGATTGGTAGTAAAAGAATTCACTGAAAGGCATTTGCTTCTTTTTACATAGGTTTGATCTCAATTTAAATGTGTCAGCATCGATTCGAAAACCTTTTTATACATTCAATACACAGCCTGGGTATTTTATTTCGTATGTAGAGAAGTCAGCAATGCACATTTCTGATGGGGCTTATTACATTTTCCTCTCTATCTCCAGATGCATTCTGGTAAACCAGAGGTCGCAAATTGACGAATCCTAGGTATTCTACAGAATGCTTAAAATCACCAGGCATTGTATAAAATAAATTTAATTATATGTATGTATATATAGTAGGTATATTAATAAATGATTAAATAATATATAAGGTTTCTACATTTTATATAACGTGTTTTATTCATTATTGAATAAAAATCACAGTTGCCATGATAAACTAAAATATCTTTGTAAGTCAAGGCGACGCGTCAACCAAAACTAACAATCACTCGATTGCATATTTAATAAGTCAAGTAAGCTTTGAAAAAAAGAATGGTTGATCTTTAACAATTTTATATTTATTAAAATGCGTTGATATTTTAATTTCTATACATAATATATTATTATAATTATTTTATATTTAATTAAAGTTATTATATTAAAGATAAATCATAATTTATGTTTAATCTTTGATTTATTTTAATGTATGTTTAATAAGATATTGTTTAATAATAATAATAATAATAATATCAATAAAAATAAATACGTACATAAAAACGAAATATAAAAAAAGGTTATTTTGATCTAATAAAACTGAAGAATTATTCAATTTTTTTTTCTTTGACAGAAATTCATTTATTTATTTTAAATAAATTGAAAATAATGTAATTATTTTCGAACAATCAACTTGAAGTGAACTATTGAGGTACCTCTGTGATTTTTCAACACATGCATATCATGTTTCAAGGAATGTTTTGTATTGTAATATCGTCTACGAAGCGAGAAGACGATTTGAAAAAAGGGTTATTTTTAAATTTTTCGGTATAATTTTTATTGAAAGTACCTATTTATTAAAAGTTACATTCTGGAAGTGCAATAAATCTTGACTGAAGGATTAAATTAAAATCAAAAAGTCATATATTTTTTCTTGCATTTTAGGAAACCAATCTAAAGACACCACACTTAATAGATTGAAGTGAAAACTATTTTTGAATATACTTTTCAGTCTATGAAAGGGGGTCCAAAAAAATTTTTTTTTTAAATCTTATCATTTATTTTTGGTTAATCAGTCTTCGTCCGTATACCAAATTTCATCTTCATCGGTATAAAATTTATATAGACGGACAGAGCGAAACTATAAGGAGTCCTATTTTTCTACAGAACCCAAAAATCTACAAACATCTTCAACGATTATAAAACCTAATCTCTTTTGAATTTCTTTGTCATTGATCCAGCGAGAAGGTAAAATTATTAACTACAACCTATTTCATTTTAATACCAACGAAATAATTTATTTTATTTTTAATATTAGAGACATATATAATAATTCAAATAAAATTGAATTATTATATACCGACTTTTCAGTGCTTTCAGGGTTTTTAAAAGTTTTTACTTGAAATATTGAGAACACTGGATATACAGTGTATTCCAACATAGGAAATTTAACATGGGGACAATTAGAAATTTTGTAGTAACCTTTGGTCAAATTTAACATTGTGTGATTGGTGCAATTTGAAATGCCGCCTCGAAACTAACTGATAAATTTTAAATTAAACAACAGTATTTTGTTTTCAACAATAAAATACATTAATGAAATTAAAGTAAACATCCTAGATAAAATTATAATAATATTTTTTGACAGATATAAATTTGAAAACAAAATACTAATGACTATTTTATTAAATTTTGTGGCGGCATTTCAAAATGCACCAATTACACATCGTTAAATTTGACCAAAGGTTACTACAACAATTCTAATTGCCCCCATATTAAATTTATTTTCTCTTAATCAACTTGGAATACACTGTATATATGTATATATAAATGAAACAAATTAATGTAAAAAATTCATAAAATAATATGACAATCGACAACAATTACACATCAATAAAAAAGAAAGAAAAGTTACGACTGATAATATAACATTCCACATCTTTCTCATGTCACCCCCTTGCTTGTACTTATCTCCTTCCTCCCCGACGGAGAGCGACTCGAGAGAACTTCTGCGCTCGATTTCCGCCATCGTGTGAAAGAGATTGATGAGCCATTTGTTGTGCGGAAAAATCTGTCCTGCGCCGCCGCGCAATTCAATATTCTTTACAATTTTATCCGTGCAATGAAATAAGAAATTAGATTAGACATGAAATAATACATAGGTACTTTCTGCTCGTAATATATACAATTTCGTACACGAAAATACTATAAATCATTGAAACTGAAATGTCTTCAAATATATCATAAACCTATATAGTAGTCAAGTTTTACCTATTAAAACATCAAATATTTTGATAAATAGTTAAGTATTTAAAATCCTTTAATAGTCCAGACTGTGGAGGCTAAAACAAGTTTTTTTTAGGCACAGTTTTGCTACTTACAGGATTTGTTACAAATTTGGTTTAGAATAAACCCTAAGTTTGCTCCGATTTTGGTTGTCCGCATCATGGTTAACCATGGTTCAATTGCAAAATTCTTCGGATTTTCTTAATTTTGATAAATAGCGGTCTAAATAAATATTATACACAACAAGTTTCAAATAAAAGTTATTCACTATAAAATTCCCTAGAACCTACATTCTGAAAAAAATAAAAACATTTGTTTATCCGTTACTCTAAAAAAAATGGCTGAAAACACACTTTTTTTAAGCTGTAATAACTAATAAAGTTTAACGTTTTTTAAGTTGATACCCCTGAAAAATAAACATTTTGTAATACAGAACATTCACTAAAAATTAGGGCCTGATATCTTCAATTGTTTTTGTTTTTATTAAATTGTTAATAATGAAATCATACTTGTCTTTGATTAACAATAAAAGTTTTTGTAAAACTGTTTGTGTGTGTTCTCAAAGACTTATATAATCGATTGCCACCATAAAAAAATTCAATTCCTCAATTGTTTGAAAAATTATAGCACTAAAATCTTATTTAATAAGTTTTTTTTTATTATAAACCAATTCAATTGTTTCATAGAACCAGCAATATTTAAAAAAATTGGTCAAGAACCTGCTCTGAATAATTATTTATCTATTAGTGAAATCCGTATTAAAATCGGTGTAGTAGTTTTCGAGATAAACGATAAAAGATACAAAAATAAGCTTATTTTTATGTAGGTAGAGTTTATTTAATGGAAAACAAATGTGGTATAATAAAATTAAACTTAAAATTATCCCAAATAAGATACAGTTTACACCCAGAAACACAGTACATGTTATCAATAATCGAAGTTTTTTTTTTTTTAAATCAAGTAAAAAACTATCTAGCGAATTTTTAATTTCAGTCCGCAACTGCAAAGATTATATTTATTTTTCTCACGTGAATAATAAAAAAATATATAGGAAAACAAAAACAAGAGGACGAATCGTTGCCATATATTTTAAAAAACTATCCATTTTCTCGGCGATGTCATACTGAGTTAAAAGTTTTCAAAGTGTCGCTGATATTGGAGAAAAAGCTTTGTTTTATTTTTATTGATGACATAACAACTGATCTACGATCAATTTATGTTCAAACATTTTGTTCGGGTTCGTATAAAAGGAGGGAAATGACATCAAATATATTACTATGGCTATTGATGATAATTGTATTTTTACTTTCATATACGACCTTTGTTATGAAAAATACCAGATTAAAAAAAGAATGTATTTTAGTGACTTAGTACTCTGGTACTTTTACGTATTTGTAGTTACATACATTCTTATTTTGTTATTATTATTAAATATATATATTTTTTCATGTAACATTTCGAAATTTCAAAATTTGATAATGCATGTTACTTTTAATAAATAAGCAAAAAAAATCTTTTTAATTGATATTGAATATTTTGCGTTATAATTTCATTTTTCAATATTCTTACACCGTACCGGAAGTTAATAAAATATTTTCCCGGAAATTAAAATGTACCATTATTTCCTGATGAATTTCAAATCATAAGAATATCAATTTTTGTTTATTAAAAATATAACCTTGAATATAAAATATCAGGATTTCAACTTTGCATAATTTTTATCATCGTTTAAAAAATTATATATGACATACTTACTATACATCCAAAAACAATAAGATAAAATAATAGATAGGTTAATAACATTTTTAAATTTCATTTTTAAAATGTTTTATTTTTTTTCGGTGAAGAATTGAATATACGAATCAGCAAATCATCCAATATAAAAAAGTATTTTTAACTTTTCTTTCCATTTAAAGAAATCAAATTAAATTATATTGCCTGACATAATTAATACAGTTTTTACGGGTTGAAATATCTGTTAAATTATATTTTGTTTGAGTTCAACTTTTTAAAATTTTATTAGCTTGAAATATTTTTAGATCATTCATGAATTTCACATATACCATTTTTTTAATATACACTTTGTTCCAGTTCCTTTTCATATACATACATATATTTACACATTATATAAATTAAAATCTTGATTCGCGCAAAGATTTTTACAACGTAAAAATTGTCATCAAAATTTCAAACAAGTGTACAAATAATTAAACAACATTTATTAAAACGAAAATTCACAGAATACAATTTACCGAAATTACAATTCATTGATATTAACTTGTTTAAACAATAATTGTCATTTAGACAAGATATATAGTACAGGCTTCAGAAGTCGTCTGCCACCCTAAAGATCAGAATCGCTAACAACAAATTCCAAAATATCAGTGGCGTGAAGTTTTTAATAACGGAAGCATATTTTGTCAATCCTCTCCCTCCGATTGCATTTTAGTCGATATTTGTATGACGAGTTGTAAGGAAATTTCACTAAAAAAATTCCAATTTTTTATTTCGTTAAAAGTATGTTTTCTGTATAGAAAATGACGTGAAAAGTTGAAATTTTCAAACCGCAGGTCTGTATCTCAAACCGTTCTCGAGATATAGCCTCTCAAAGTTTTAGTTTTTTCAAATTTTTGGAGAAAAAACGCCATAACTTTTGAACGCGTGGTCGGAATTGATTTTAGTTGACGGATTTGAAATCAGCGTGTCAAAATCTATATAATGACATGTATAATACTTTAAAATCCGACAAAAAAATTTTCGTCAAAAATCGACATTTTTTTAAGGTATACCCCTTTGAATTTTTTCGATTTTTCGCGAACTTTTTTTTTTCGAGTTTTAAGGTATTATACATGTCATTATATAGATTTTGACACGCTGATTCCAAATCCATCAATTAAAATAAATTCCGACCACCCGTTCAAAAGTTATGGCCTTTTGTTCTCGAAAAATTTGAAAAAACTAAAACTTTGAGAGGCTATATCTCAAGAACGGTTTTAGATAGAGACCTGCGGTTTGAAAGTTTCAACTTTTCACGTCATTTTCTATACAATAAACATACTTTTAACGAAATAAAAAATTCAAAATTTTTTAGTGAAATTTCCTACAGTGAACTTCAACTCGTAGTACAAATGTCGACTAAAATACAAAAAAATAAGACGTAGAAGTATTATAGTTTTATAATTGAGAGTGTAAATTAATATTAAATGTTATTTTTGATTTTTTGTTAAAATGTTTGAGTTGCGCATAAAGATGAATATTCTAATAATATTTTTAAATTATTTATTAACTGAAAACACAGATTTGTATTAATTTACCCATTAAGTAAGGGAAGCACTGCTTCCCTGCTTCCATGGACGCTTCGCCACTGCAAAATATTAAGACAAACATCATCGGTTATCTTTTTCTAGGGTGGAGCTTATATAGTTATATCATTTTAAAAAATATACGTCCATTTCATTAATTCATTTTATATCAAGTTTAACATATGTATTTAAATACTAAAATTCGGAATATCAAATATTTATTGCTACAAAATTTATTTATACAATTTTCAATGAATAACATAATAATTTAATCGCACAAATATGTATATATGAGTACTATAAACTAAGAGTTTACAGTACTCATGTTTTGTTTGGTACATGGATAAATGATTTAAATATTATAATAATCAAATTGGAGGAGTCTACTGAGTTTGTGATAAGCGATTTTGAATGAAAACTAGTCGAGCACTTCAGCATGCGACTCTTGATAAATACAAACACCTAATATTAGTTGTTGATAATAGCTTTTGATACATATCATTTACTCTTGTTAATTTTAATTGAAAAAATGACTAGTTCTAAAAGTGTGTTTCGGCAAATTAGCGTTACAGTAATTAATGATAAAACAGTTTTTAATTAGTAATTTCAATATTATACAAAAATAAATTACCAAATTGTGTTTCGAAAATTTGTATTTCTGTAAATTGTGGTACGACCAATTGTGTCCAACCAATGTTCTTCTTCCCAATAAAACCACAAAACAATTACATGTATGTTTCTCACATAAAAGTAAACAAGGTGTAGATTTTGTCAAAAGCACTTCTTCTCACTGCGCTCGAGGTCTCCTGCTACCAACATGAAAGACATAACGTAACCAACAAGGACAGTACTATACATATACACGCATATACGCACTCCCCTTTCTTTCTATCAACCGCCATAATCAATTATGTGAAACCTATAAATTACTTAGAGGCATTAAACTCACAACAAAGACAGTAAGATACATACACATGCATAAACGTACTTCTCTCTCGCTTTCAATCGACTTCCATCATCAATAATATGAAACCTATAAGTTTAATTGAAGATTTTGCACATATAACAAAAATAGAAAGATACATATGCGTGCTTTCCTCTCTTTCTACCAACCGCCAATGTAGGGTTGATGTGAAGCCTATAAGTTTAATTGGTTACGAATTCAGATAATCCTCTTATATTATTATAGGTGCTCGATTTGTATGAGAGATCTTGCAATCGGATGCTGCCTCATTAGTTGCCAGATTCAATATTGTTCTTTAATAGAGATATAATGATAATTAATTTATATTAAATAATACGCGATGAGAAGTTTGTGGTCCAGACTTCTGTATTTTTTTATAAATAGATTTCTTTTGTTTCGATAGAAGTTTTCATTATGCGAAAACGAGTGGTAGTTACATGAATACGTGTTTTATTTTTAATTAAAGCGGTACTTTTATTGGAAATAGGATTTTCTTTATGTGATTAAAACCTTTTTAATGGATGTTTTTGATTTTTATGTATTGGATTTTATATTAACGTATGCTTTAGAGTAGAAATGTATTTCATTGTTCTTGAATAAAAAGCGTAAATTAAATTTACGAAGAGTATTTAGTTCTCATAAATAAAGGATAGAATAAATTATTTTTCTGATTTTTACTGTGAAGGGTTTAATAATGAAATATAAAACATAAAATTTAAAAATGGGGACTAGTTAAGTAAACTTAAGGTTCTTTTTCACGTTATGTTTTAAGTAATTATATTTTAACTACTCAGAAGTCAAAGCTATTACCTTTCTGCACATCTATATATTTTTATGTCTTTTCTTAAGTGTTATTGTATTATTTTTACGTAATTAATGTCCTTACTTTTCAATGTATGCTGTAAACAAAAATATATTTCTCATATTCAGAATTCAACAGATTATTGTGATATAAGAAGTCTATTAGAGTTTGTATGTATCCACTTACTTTTGACGTATGAATATTATATATATGTAGGTGGTTGAAAACACGCAGTTAATTCAAAATTTCTCATCTGTTTCACTCAGCTGAAGAGAAAGCTATGACCTACTTTCAGTAGAATGTTTTTTAGAGGAAACTATTTATCTTTATGCATAATTTCCGTATAAGCACAAGCTATAACAGCGTCTGTTCAATGTTCATTCTCATCAATATGCGAAGTTATGTACGAGAAAACGTATCAAAAGATGAACAAAAAACACCATCTATAGTTTATAATAAAAGCGTATCTTCCTATTGGAAAGTATATTAATATTCTGGCATTATTTAGACTGTAATAATGTACATATATTTATATAAATAATATGTTTTTAATATTTTTTTGTAAAATATATTGTTTTTTTTGTTATCTGGTAAAAATAACATGAAGGATGCAAATAAAAAAAGTAAAACTAAACTAAAATACACACTATCATTATGGGAGTTGCATAAAGCAACTATAATCTTAAATGAAACTTATATCATTCGAAAGGTACTGTGCCATAGATGTACGCCAAAAAAAACATGTATGTATGTTGCCGTTCAGGCAGGTAAAATTAAATTAACATACACACATGATTTCCCTCTCGCTGTTTGTTTATTTTCCTTCGCATCTTTCAACAGTATAGCAATACTCCTAGCACCACCAAGCGGCAAAAATAAATAGTTTTGGCTTTCTGTCAAACGTAGATAATTCGCGTTCAATTGCAGTGTTTTTATTTGGAAATTTTTGTTTTAAAAGCATGTTAGGTTAGGTACTGTGCCACAGATGTGCACAAAAAACCATGTTTATACTCGTATGTTGCCGTTAAGGCAGGTAAAACATTGGTCGAATTTCGACTAGTTGCAATTAGAACACAAATTGTTCGTTCACTTACAATAGAATGTAACCCACCAGGAATTTATTTAAAAATGATGGAAATAACAGAATATTGGGTGCTACGAATTTTTAAATTTAATGATGCTTTATGCAAAACATTTTTATTTAGTGCACTCTTTTTAATTCTATAGATGCGTAAAACATAATTACATGAGGTTAGTTACTATAGTTTGAGAACCACTGATCTATCGTATTTTTAAATAAAAAATTAACGTTGTTATAACAAATAAAATAAATAAATTTACAAGAAACGACCCTTTACTTTACCAAAACATCTATTTAACAAGAGAAAAATAAAAAACGATGACGTTAAACTGCTCAAACATAACATAAATAAAAAAAGTGGTCAGTAAAATCGAATTTACGTTAACGGTGATAGGTTTAAATCGTCTCTATACGCTTCCGGTGATTTCTTCTCCTCTTTTAGAAACATATTCCGAGAGGCTGAATGATAAAAATCGATAATCAATTATACTATTTGGTATCGTAATAGAATCGAAAGAAGTAGTTTTTCAAGAAATGTCAACTGGTAACCGCGCCGTCCTTTTCTATGACATGGGTGAAATTAATAGCGCCAATAATAAGCCAACGGCTGTGTATTTAAGTGACATTTCGATTTCTCACATCGCGTCGATCCCAATGTGAAAAGGTAAGACGTTTAGGTGGACGGGAAAATATGGAATGACATGTTTAATATATTATCTACTCGCATAATTAATAATAATACCTTCTTCTGCCCGGATATTCGAAAATCCGGATAAAACGAATACTTATACTTGGTAATTGACATGAATAAATTTATTTCTCTTGGTTTTTTCTGGATATAGGACATCTAATTTTTATTTACGACACAGTTCTATTGACTGTAATTACTTCTCTGTAAAGAAGCAATCTGTTGGAAGAACAGTGAGCAATTTTCTGTTGACAAATATTGCTTTTTGTTTCCAAATTATAGATATTCATGCCAGCAAGTCTTTTTTTTGCATACATGCTAAAGCATGTGTAGAGAATAGTTTAGTTTCGTTTCTGGTTGTCGCGGTTTTGCATTGTTGTGGGAGTAAACTGTATCCACTGGAGTAACAAGTTTATTTGTAGTGTTTATGCGTAAATATGAAACAGAAACAGTTGATGACCGAGTGTCTCTACTGACGTCACAAGTTCCAACTACAAAATGTTTCGCTTTTTTCGTACATTTTCTTTGATGTTTACAACGTGAAATTTTTGTTTCTGTTACCATGTTAAGTTATCATAGTAAAACAGTAAACATTTGTAACAAAAACTAAAATACTTCTTAATTTTATCTGCACCTTTCGGTTTATTCATATTTAAGAGTTAAAACACCAATGTTTGAGCTATGAGATAAACACCTAAGCTTCATACTTAATAATAAAACAATATTATTAAAGAAAATACCCAAATACTTAACAAAATTAATATATTCAGTTTTACAATATTTATCAATTTGAGCTTGCTCTAATTAGTTTTACTGCTCAAAAGGAGCTTTTAGGCTTCTGAAATCAACTACTTATTGTTAGCATTTATAAAATTATATAACTACAGTAAATAATACAATTTTTTTAATTTTTTTTAAATCTATCATTTATTTCAAGATTATAAAAATCATTTTGAGAACGGCTGTAATATTAAAATTAAAAGATGAAACAAAACAACAGCATTGAAGTCTTCTCCTCTAGATTAATATAAGTAAAACCACTTGAAAATGTATAAAAATAAAAACCCGAACATTTTCATCGCATATTTTATTAAATAAAAGCATTTTTGATTTATAGTAAAAAAACACTATTTTGTAGTCAAAAATCAAAAGTTGGTGTCGAATTACATGTCATAGCAATTCTATACTCGATCAACGCAAGAAAAGTACCAAATTAAAAAATGTCTTTTTGATTATATAGGGTTTTAACATAAAAATTACTTAAAATTTAGGAATGTCACTTCTCGGTCAAAGCTGTTAATAATAAGAACAGTTTTTTCTTATCATTAACGTGATAAAAAAGAAAAAAAAAACGCTTTCCTGCAGTTTTATTTTAAAACAAATACATACATTATATCTCCATTAAGAAAATAAAATGTACATTTTCGCGTGCGAAGAAAATATTATTAGCGCGAATTATTTTTCGGGTAAGTACCTTTATTTCTCATGGGACGCTCGCAAATTGGGTTAACAAATAAATGCTACATGTAAAAGTTCATAACTTTGCTCCCAGGTGGACGTACTTTCACCTTGCATGCGTTGGTGCTCTAATGTCAAAAGGAAGATAACTGTATTACCATCTGTTACTGTAAACGCAGACCTAAGCTGACAATTAAACGAGAAAAAATATCATATAAAATATAAAGCATGAAATATAAGAATAAAGTAGAGAAGGTTCTACAAGTTGTTTATTTGATTTTTTAGAGACGAATTAACAAATAGTGGATTTATTGTTAGTCACATTGGCAACTGATTGGGAGTATTAATATTTTTACATAAAATTCCAACCAAACCGTTGTTGTTACTTTCCCTGTTTACACGATTTCCATACAGGATACATCTAGTGCTGAGCTCAACAACAACACATGTCCTGCAAGTTTCTCCCGACACTAGTAGTTTAATTCTACCCGGAACCGGGCATTAGTATTCCGGGCACCGATCCTCCGGCTACGTCACGTCCATAGCCGCGGTCGAGCTACACTTTTTTACTCCCTGAGCAATAACTATAAATCAGAATGCCTTGCAGACATCGCGAGAGTGAGACGAGATTGTTGCTTCTGATAGAGTTTAGATTGTTTGTTCTTTTTTCTTACGGTTTGATGGAATCCGATTTATGCACATACATTTTCATTTTTACACCCCTTCAGTATAAACAAAGATAGAACTCTATTTTTATACATACATCCCATCTTTTCTCTCTTTTTTATACATACATTCCATTACATTTCATTAGAAACTCCTAGAAACAAAGTAAACAAGGACAATGGTATATTTTTATACATATTATGCATTTCTTCTCTTGTTTTAGCAGCGCAAGTTCTTGTTGTAGTTAATCTGAAACATGCAAGGAGAGAATAGTGTTTATGAATATTATTATAGGAATTATGTTTTTGTTGGTGCATCTTTATTAGTAATGCGCATACGATCGGTCTAATAAGAAATGGAGACATATGTTTACATTAAAAGTAAGGTGATGATATACTCATTAGCATTTTGATATGCTCTTGAAAATTTAGTCTCTTCGCTTTGATGTTTTATGCGGTCGATCGAGATTTTATTTATTTTAAATATAAAGAAGCAAACACAACTAATTGCATGGTTTATTTTATACAAAATGTTTTATATAAAAATATACAATTCCTCACTTGTTTAAATTTGTATTGTTCTTCTTCTTTTATCCTTTGTTAAGTTTGCATAGTTAATTTTTTTTGGCGGAAAATAAAATTGTTTGATTTCAGGGCAAATAACTAATTCATTTTATGTTATTAATAATTAATATTAATGAATATGTAATATAAAATAATATTATATGTATTATTAATAATTGATGGGTGGTCGAAAAAAAAGTGCATTTACTAGGCAGATGTTTTTTTTACTAATTGTACCGTTTCACAAAAAAATAAACAAATTTAAAAATTGACAAAATTGAACATTCGTTTTTAGTTTAAGGCTGTTCAAACAAAAATGATCATATTGTAATGAAATATAAACTCGTCTTTAGAAGAAGAAAAAACTTACAAAATAAAATGTAATAAAACCTGAAATTTTAAATTATAATTCTCATTTATTTTTGTATGTATGACATGACATAAGATTAATTAGACGTTAACTTGATTGAAAGCAATTTTTACAGCTTCTTTTTTATCTTGATATAATGAAGGAGAAAAATTAACATACAATTCTACAGAGGATAACGAGACACATGTAAGTACAAGAAAAAGTTTTATAATAAATTTACAACAAATTTTTCTTGGATTGTAAATTATTTGCATTTGTATTACGAATCGACATTGATTGAAAAGTAGGAGAGAAACCGTACAGTTAAAATCAGTTTAAATGTTTCATGACAGTGAACGATTTCACAACACAATACTGGTTTGGTGATCTTTCTGGAGGCACAATATTAATAAATCCGAACCGATTTGAGTTCGTTATTCGATACGGGCGCACAGTATTTCGGCTTTGAAAGTTTTATTGAGAGCATCTCACGGGATTTGAACTTTTTATTGATGCCATGGGAAGCGGGCAAATCAAAAAGCAATACACATTTCGTTTACAAATACGATCTGGAATATGATGTGAACATTTTTCAAAAAGCGTACGCCGCAACTTGTAAGGGAATCGTCACCCCTGGGAATTTTGAAATTGAAACCTTTGAGGACACTGTTGTTTCTAGTATGTGTAACGTAAATGGACTCTTGTGCAGCGTTTCGGTTCGTGGGTAACTCCTTGAAGTAGATGGATATGTTGTTTTTGATTTATGTAATTTATGTGTGCGATATTATGTCTAAAATTTGCAAGTTTATTTAAAATAGAAAGAAAGATATGATATAATAAATATATCTTAAGGTAATTTTAATTAGAGGTCATGTTAATACTAAAAAATAATTATAATTTTTTTTAATGAATTAAACAAATTACCCAAGCACATTCAATATTTTTAATATAAATAGTGGATAATCTATATACAAGTACTTACATAGAAGAGTTTGTCCTTAATTACTCATTAATTCACTTTCACTCACTCATCAACGTACAGCCCAAACCCCTGTATCTAAAAACGTGAAATTTCAGAGGTTCCTTCCTTTGATAATGAAAGCACACAGTAAGAAAGGATTTTTCGAAATTCAACCTCTACGGGTGTAAAAGTTTGTATGGGAAAAATTTTTCTGTTTGTATTCACACAAATACTCTACATGAAAAAATAGTATATTCGATAATTCAAATATAAACTACGATGGAGTGTGTTTTAGGGAGGAAAACAACACTCTATCTCGCACAGGAGCCGTATAAATAATGAATAAAAAGCAAAAAATAAATAAAAAATTGTCTTAAAATATTATTTGTACTTACTGCCAACATAAAAAAAAATATACAACGTGAGCGAAGCCGCAGGCAAGTCCACTAGTGTATTGATAAACAAGTAGTTCTCTCTAACAAAATAAACTATTTTCTTATATCATTATCATCACATTTAGAATGTGTTCGGATATCGAGTGCACTCCATACGTAATTTTACAACAAAAAGCTCTATAAAGTTTGCGTACATTTCGCTCGACTATCCACTCGTTTCCGGTGCTGCAATGTTCCGGCCGAGTAAATCCGGTGGCTATTTAAACTGCACGGTCCAAGATATCTGCGATGGCGGATGAGCGGGACGAAAAACAAAAACCTACCGTGTTGCAGCGTTTTTTTTGTTCGGTTTCTTAAATAAAAGAACTGCAAGTTTACACATGAAATGTGGACACTCATGCCAAAATAGTAAAAACGTTTGCTTTTAGTTGATTAAATAAAGTTTTGTTTGTTTTTTGACTACTCTAAATTCTATTTTAATTAGAAATATACAAGTTTTAAAAATCCAGTTATAATTTGTGTGCGTAAATCTTTCAACATCCAAAATGATTGCATTTTTTTATAATAATTATAATTATTAATGAATATTTATAATTTCCATTTATATAATATCATTATCATAACACAAAGGTTTCATCCCCCTTCTATATCTCTCTTTAACAGTTGATGAATAATTTTAAAATTTTAAAAACATAAATATATTTTAATTTTCATTTATACAAAAATTTTGGGTTTTGTAGTTAATAAATTTTATTGTGTCCACAGTTAAAATGCTACTTTTTGAGATAAAAAAAATTAAAATAATAAGTGTAAAAATTAAGTGGACATTGTATTTACATAAACCTAAATAAATAATCTAGTTTTTATCTATAAATACAACCATATAGTTCAAAGTAATAAGAAATTACATCGTCAGAATAAAGATATTCACTTTAAAATAGTATTCCTGAAAACTATGCAAATTTAAATATTGGTTAAACATTTCTTTTAGCGTAAAATTTCCCCGTAATTAAAATATTAGCATATAAAAGGCTAACGTCTGTCATGGCGCGTATATTTTACAAATTAAACAAAACTGTTTTTCTTCAGCGTTTATTCGTTGTATTATCTATTCAAACAGACCTAATAGCTTGCACAGGTATCTCTAGAGGAAAGCTACCAATGCAGAACTGTATTAAACATCTAATGAGACCCCGAGTATGAATCAGTATGAATAAAATGTAACTGACTTCAAAATTATTAGATACAAGCTGTGGGTTCGAACTTTGAGGTCTACACTACTGATTATAATTATTTATTATTTTTATGAATATTAATTTTTTTATTATTCCTAATGCCAATAATAAAATATTTTTAGAATAACTAATTGCGTTTAATTCCAAGGCAACATGAATTAGTAAATATATTTATTAGTTTCAAGTAAATCCGACCAAAAAATATGTTTTACCCACACAAACTTTTACACCTCTTTTTAATTTTGAAAAACCCTTTCTTTAAGATCATATTCACGTCAAGATCGAAGCATTGGTATCCCAACGAACTCGATAGCATTTTTAACTTGCGAGATTTCGTGCACGTAAAAAATGACACGCACGTACGTACATACACACTCATACATCTTTCTGAAAATAGTGTAAATATACTATAGTGACCTTGAAGCATAAAAATATGTTGAGATTTTTTATTTTGATTTTCGGACCGATACGATATACTAAAAAAATCATTGATTTAACATCTACAACTAAAAAATAAATGCATGTATACCCATTTTCGTAACTACATAACCATTTTGTTAAAGTCGGTGATTAAAAAATACAAGCTTTTATAAGTCCTTTTTGTTGTATGGGTATTAAACATAATTTAATTTTGAGCCTGTAAATTCGACCCTGAAAATACCTCAAGAGAGAAATCGTCGCCGTTAGCAGAACACCGCTTGTTATATTCTTTTGCACGTCTCTAATCTGCACAGAACTCTGTTTTCTTTATCTATGTCACCTACCAGAGCAGATATCTGCCAAGGCCAAGTCTATGCTCTCTAATCAAAACCTTAGACCTCGCAGGCAAGATAGGAAATGGCTATTTACTACAGTGTTTCATAGGGGTCACTATTTGCTTACTATGCTTTAAAAGTTCTAGAATATCGAAAACGATAGTTTCATTTTATATTGGATCCATAGTAATGTAAAGATAATTTAGCAATCTAAAGTAAAGAGAATGTAGACAAGACAATAATCTTTTGCGCCATTTTAATAAATATTTAAATATTTAAAAATCTAGTACTAATAAATTTTGTATTTTGTTAAAAATATACTCGTACAACAAATAATTGTTGAGTGCTTTTATTTCATAACGTGAATTCAGGGATTACACTAGATACTTCCTAAACAATAGGTCTAAGAATTACAGCGACTTGTTCGTGCTTATCTGCGTTGGCCATGCTGGCTAACAATTGGACAAGTTAATAAGATGCTTTCGTTCTTTTTCAGCAACCTTTTGACGATTATTTACCCTATTTTTCCCATTGTGTATTCTAGAAATTTAATGTGCGGTTAGAAAAAAAATACTTATTCCACAACGAACCTTGAGTTGCAAAGATAAGAAGTTGTGTTATTTTGTATGCATATTTTTATCTTTTTTATATTTATACAAAATAATATTGCATAATTTTTACCATATATTTGTAATTATAGCGTAGTCGAAATTCGAATTAAATAATTATAAAACTGACTGATGTCGTTCAGATACCGTAACGACCTTACTACGCGATATAAAGAAACTAGAAATAAGAATTATAATATGAAGTATACTTTGTTTTATAAATTAAAAAAATAAGTGAAATCGGTTAATAAGTTTTCCAATCGTTGATATTTATTTTAAGAATCCTTAAATGGCGGGTTATACAAAGTAAAAAATAATCACGGTTAGTAAAACATCTCTTTACTAACCGTGCTTAAGTTTTGGATGAAAGTTAACTCTTCATCAGTGCAAATTTAATGCATTTTCTTTTTTAAATAATTTAGTGGTGGCGGTGCTGGGTATATGTTCTTATCAATATTTATTTCAAGTAGCTTGTAATAGTGGGTTGTATAAAATAATAATCGTAGTTAGTAAACAATCCATTTACTAACCCTGATTAAGTAAGGGATTAACGTTACTATACGGGATTACAGATCCAAATAGTTTTCTTTTTTAAATAATTTAATGGTGGCGATGCTAAACATTTATCAATAGCTGTTTATTTTTAAATTCATTTCTTTGTGATATTTGATTTCTGTAGTAGGTACATTTAGTTTTTTATGAAAAAATATTGTAAATAAATTCTAATATGTATTCGAAAATTGATAAAAACTATAAACTTTTACTATATAAAAATTTTATTTTTCATGTTATCTACTTTATTTACAGTCATATTATTATTGTTTAAATCTTTTTTATAGAATTTATATAGTAAAAAAAAACTAAACATGAAGTCAATCATTTTTTGAAAACGTATACTGTACGTATCACTTTTGTTGTGAATTATTCAAATTTGTTTTAATAGGTTATTAGAATTACATATGAAGAAATCTATGAATTATAATAAAAAAATACAAATGCATACACAAGAAATATTGTACGACTATAAATTCCTTAAATCAATCATAATACACGTATCTTCTATTTATCATAGATGTACATATGTGTGCATATGAATGTATTGATGTGTATGTGTGTGTGTAATAGGCGGGGGCGGTCGAGCGTGACGATACCGGATAGAAAATCTGAGAGGATTTTCCTCGGCCACTGCTGACCGAACGGGATTTGACGGCGGACTCGCGTTCCCCCCACCCAACCTTCCCATCAGACAGATATTCATGACCACCCACGTACGCGGATTTGCTTAAACATTTTCTCAGGAATAGATACCGTATTATTATTGTACAGTGGCAGACGGAGAAACTTGATTTAAAGTTTTATAATATGCAACGTGCATAATATCAATATTTGTTAATTAATTTTTCTGTCTATAATACATCGATATAACGCACCCATGGGTAACTAATACGTCAGATAAAAATCTATGTAATTTGAAAATTTCGTCGATAAAATGAATTTTTGCCTTTACAGTTACAAAATAAACATCCCGACATTTATCTCTCCCCATCTATTTATTGGAGATATATGACATATGAAGATTACAAGAGTTTGTATGGTATTAAATACCGTACTATCTATACCCATTACCTAAATATCGAGTTTTTAAACCAAAATATATACCATTGAATTTCGTTAAAAAAAAACTTTCAGAAAATTGTCATTTATTTGTTTTATTATTATTATTATTATTACCATTAAAAAGACATATATTTTTATAACTATTTGCAATATTCAATTAAAGCAGGTCTCAATCTCAAAATGCAAAAAAATGTATTTTTCTGTAATTATATTTGTTATAAATATTTTTACTTGACGATTACACTTTTCTTTTTTTATATTATCAGGCAACTTTCCTGAATTTTATGGATTTTTTTTTAATTCTGAATTATAATACAAATAATAATTACAATTGCCATTTTAAAATGACATTTTGACCTAAACTATACCGATTGTAATAAATATTATTTTTCAAAATTAGACTTCCTCAATGATGATAATACACATCGGAATTAATATAAACTATAAATAAGTTTTAACTTACGTTAAAAAATATTATTTCTTTATAAGTATGTAAATTAAAAACTGCATGCATTACTTTCGGTATCGCCACATTAATATGAAAGAGGTCACAATGGGCAAGGTCAGTAGAAAGTATACAGCGGAAAATTCATTTGCAATTCATAATTCTCATGGAATTTTCTGCTCGTTGAGGAATTTTCCAACCCAAACAATGTAAGATAAAAGTCATATATTATTTCGTACAATTATGTGAATTACTCTGACGTAATTATGTTAATTCAGCTAATATAGATGTATGTTTGTTATTCTTTTAGTAGCGTTCTTTGGGGTAATTTTTTAATTAAAAATAATAATAAAAATTAACATTTAATTTGAATACTCTTATCGTCACTGTTTTAAAATTAATTTAAAAAATAAATGTTTCTGTGCAGGAAATGAAGGGGAAAATTCACTAGTATCTGGAACAAATTCAAAATGCGATGAAACTTGGTACTCATGTAGTACCCATAGGAGTACGTCTATACAAATAAATACATACATACTAGTGATTTTTTAACATTCGCATTCGCAAGAAAAAGTGCGGATATTTTTACAAATATTTTCACGATAACTACTGTAAAAATGCACCGATTTGAATTATTTTTGGGGGAAATGTTTGTCATAGTGAGTATCTACTCCAGACCCCACCAAAAAAAGTTTGTTTATGAAATTAAAGAAATTTAAATAATACAATACATTTGGGAGGGGGGGTTGTATGGATCATACCCCAACCTCTAAAAAAAGTAAAAGTTATAAAATTAAAACTAATTAAATAATGCAATAATTTTTAAGAAAGAGGGATTATATGGGTTGTGCCCCCCCCCCCCACAAAAAAATTATCAAATTAATACAAATTAAAATTTACAAAAAAAAAGTTGAGGGAACTTATATGTCTACATGCTCCTATAAATAAATCCTATATAAATAAAATTAAAAATAACTTTGACTTTTATATTAAACGTATGTAGTTAATATATAATTTTTTTAAATGACTCAATTATATACAATATAATAATCAATATATCATTCTTTTATAGAAATCAATTCAACCTTTACGTCGCATTTCAAAAGATTAACCAATATAAAATCTAGTTATCAATGGAACATTTATTCCAATTTATCTTACCAAAGATCTTTTGATTATAAAAAGTGTTCGCTGCGCTGATTTAAATCCTATTAAATGTAACAGACTCAAATCATCTGAAAGACTCCATAATCTCATTTTTGATGTTTGAAATGACATTTGAAATAAAAAACTGAAAGTAAAATATATATGTATATGTAGGTATTCAAAAGAGATGAATTATTCGAGTTGGACACTTTGAATATTTTTGTACAATATTCAGACAGCGACGGTGCAATGTTTTTTTCATCAAGAGGAGTATCATTATAAGGGGAGGAGGTCGATAAATCGATAACTTTATATATACGCTTTAACATTACAAAAAGTTAACGTTTAAAAGTTAAATGTAGAATTTCATTTTGGTGCCAATCACGGAATTAATATATATTCGGTTTATAGTGGGGAGGTTGCCTTTACATAAATTAGTAATTCGATTAAAAATTAACTTGTCACATTGACAACTGAGTGACTTATTTATAAAACAATATTAATTAAGTAATAAGTAAAATGTAATATACAAATTATCAAACAAAATAAATTTATGTTGCCATCACATTACATTATTAAAAAAATTAGTTTAATATCGAGTTCCGTTCTAATAGTATTTTATAATTAAGCTATATTATATCTTGAAAACTTTTTTTGTTATGAACTGTTTCTGAAATATTTATGTGCGGTATTATCTTAGATTAGGAAAGACTATGGATACATAACAACCAATGCTAGTCCATCTTTTTTTAAATGTCTTCTATGCAAATGTCTTTTTATACATAAAAAATATAGAAAAATCCCTAATATACCTATTTTTAGGTTTTATTTTTTCCATTCAAATAAACTAAAATAATTCAACCATTGTGTTTCTACGTATTTTGAGACGTTAAATCCGATTTGAGGTCAAAATGAATGAAATAATGTGCTATTTTGGCCTCAAATTCGGATCAAATGCCTCAAAATGCATTAAAAAAATAAAAATTATTTACCTTATTTTTCCGTGGTTGTATAATTATAAATTCATACACATGAATTCATAATTATTAACAACAACTGCAGCAAAACTTCAGCAGTCTATAATTTATAGTTCCACAAAAGTTTCAATTTGTAACAATACATCTACCTGCATGCTTCACATAAGCTACGGAATAAATAGTTTTGATATTTTAATTAGTTAGCATCGCGGAATATTCATTAGCATGGCAGATGCTTAATTATTAGTGCGGCACACAAATAGATTTAAATTTTCTCAATAATATGCAAATCTCTGCTCATGCTCGCTGTGTGTGCAAAATCCTACCTGTCATATGGTGTACAGTGTACATGTTTCAATATATAACTATATGTATAACTCGTGCATATGTGTCAGTATTCTCTATTTGTATCGCTTGTTACAGCTTATATAGTCGTCAATAATTTAAACATACTACAGGACGATTTTTACATTATTAAACAACCATGTATTTCCGTAAGTATTTTTAAGTCGTGAATTTAATTCGAGATTTTCATGAAAACATCAATTTTGATATTTTCAGAATCCATTCCGACTAGTGTCTGTGTCTCTGTTTGTATGTAGATTAGGGTTTTTTTTATTTTTATTTTTTGGTCCCGCTGGCCTATGTTTTAGTCCATAGATCAAATCTGTGGACGGCGCAAATTGATTAATTTGAAAAAATTACTTTTTTACTTACGCGTGAATACCTCGTTGAAAAAAGTATTTATTTTAATTTCTTACAGCAGCATATTATAGAAAATTAAATTTCCTATAAAAAAATATTCAAAGTACTCAATTCATAGATCCAGTATTTTTAAAGATATGTTCGTTTAAACATTGTCATAAAAAGTAAAATCTAATTTTTATGATAATTTTTAAACAAACATTTCTTGAAAATTTATTGAATTTATGAATTGAGCATTTAATTCTCTACAAAATATTCCCCCGAGAACTTTAAAAAAACATTTTTTCGACGAGATATTCATGCGTAAGGAAAAAAGTAATTTTTCCCATGTTAATCAAATGGGAAAAAGACTCGGTTTGCGCCGTCCACAGGTTTAATCTATGAGTCTGAAATTTTGGGACAAGTAACTTTTGATCCAAAGCTAAATCATAGGTCTGCGGGACCGAAAAAAAAATTAAAAAAAATAAATTTAAGACACCTGTAACTCAAATCATAGAAGAGTGAAATTTTTATATTAAGGATTAATTTTTGTCTGGGAAGAAAACCTCCTAAACGATCTTACAACCGGAAACGAATGTTTTGATAACTACTTGTAGTTTCTAATGTATCATTTTTAATGTATATGAAAACTTTTTATTTTATTGTACGCATTTAATATAAATATAATAAAATAAAGTAAAATCAGTGTTTGGAAAATACCACGATTAATTTTATTTGATTAAACACGAGTTAATATCAAATAAGTAATTAATACATTCAAATCCAAATTATTGAATTATTATTATTATAACTATCCTATCTATATTTCTCACCTGCAGAAAATTTGTATGTCATGGAGTAATAGCTAACTGTATATTTTTTTAATCAGAACTAAATATATAAGATCCTAGTAAAATAATTATTTCGATTTCCAGCAAATTAAATAATGATATCCCGGAGGAGTTGAGAGGGGGGATTTTCAATTTGCACCTTTCTGTCTATAATAATAAATCCGACACTGGATGCGATATGTAATTTTTCAAAATTTACTAAAAATTATTAACTTACGAAAAAATTCAAAATTATACCCATATTTCGATAAAATACTATAGGTATATCTACAATCTACATATTATACATGGATACGTTGTGCTTTTTACTGTAGGCTGTAGGTACGTAGTATTATAATGTTATTGGTTATGTTACAATAAAAGCTGTGAGTTTTGTTTTCAAATGTCAATAATACAGTCCCCACAGAACGGAACAGCTGGTTTGATTTTCAAGTTCGGTTGTTCATAGTTTGATTGATTGTTTGTTTAGTCTATAATATATCACATTTTGCTCGTGAAAACTTGCAATTCCAGTTCAAAAAGTGATTAAAAATATTCAGCGATGACAATGTGTATTCATTTTATTTAATTAATGGAAAATTATGATTGTATATGTACAGTATATTGTATGTACAATGTACTATAGGCTTCAGAAGCCACCGTAAAGTTCAGAATCGCTTAAAACAGATTCCAAAATATTAAGACAGCATCATCTGTTATTTTTTTTTATACTTATACAATTTTCAATGGATTATATAATAATTTATCGCACAAATATATATATAAGTACTATAAATGAAGAGTACTTCTTTATCTAGCAAATGAGTTTCAAAATATTTGTATTTGTTTGGTACATGGAGAAATGATTTAAATGTTATAATAATCAAATAGGAAAAGCCTACTAAGCTTGTGATACATGAATTTGAATGAAAACTGGTCGACCACTTCTGCATGCTACTCTACATCGAAACCTGTAATAAATTTACTTCCAGTTGTAATAAATTTCAATTAATTTGTAAAAAATGTCGAAATAGATTTTTATTATTCTCGTTTAGATTAGGTACCTACTCACATACATAAATTGCCAACTGAACTATTAATTTTCAAACCACTCATTTTATAATATCTACACATAGATTAATTGATTTTACAGATGATAGTTTACAAATTTCAATTTTGACCTTATTGAGGATTTTGAAGAAACAAATTTTGAACATTATATTAATTGGTTTAACATTAGGTCTTAATGATTTACAATCTTCTCGTATAATCGCAAACACAAATCAGAAACCGAAGACATACTCATTATTTACATATATCTCGACAATTTATCACCTAAAGCGACCCAACTTGTTGCTACCGCGATATTTCACGATATATTTCAATTTAAACAACTATTAGCCCATACAACTATTTATATCAGTGACAATCTGAGTGCCCGAGGTATAATTAAACACACACATATACAAACACACCTTAATAGGGCTGGACTTGCATGTGAAACAGGTCGGATACAAAAAATATGCCAGGTTTTTGTATCCACTTGGACCAGATACCAGATAAATAGCAAGTGATATTTTTTACAAGTGGAAACTGGTGTAAATAAACTGTTTTGAGTTAATAAAATCAAAAGAGTGGATTCTGAGTTATATAACCTAAAGCAACTCGATTAATTTGTTAATATAAAAAAAAAGATTTTTGGTTTAAAATTTTCAACTAATAAAAATAAAGTAGATATCAGGTTTTTTAGTGATAAAAAAATTTTATTGTAATATGGTGTATTTAACTTGAATGGCTGTAATTATAAATCAATTTATTGGATTGATTATAAATGTTTTTTTTAATAGAGAACTGGGCGAGGCGGTATCTGATAAATCCAAAAGCCCGTTATAAAATAAATTAGGGTTTCCAAATACGTACGTGCAAAAAAAAGAGTTAGTTAACTTGTTTTTACTTCCGTAGGTGCATGTTTGTAATTAAAATTATGCCTGAAAAGTTTCACAGAAAAAAAAATCATCGACGATTTTTTTAAATTTCCTCCACTTTAAATATATTTTTTTTAAATATACCAGATTTACCGTGATTAAAGCTTCAGAGAAATATATAAGCTGTCAAGAAGTAGAATTTTTAATCTTGATTTTTTTTTCCAGTTAAAATTTAATGGTCTCCTTCTTTATTTATAATTATACTACATATGATATGACCCCAGTAATGGCTATTCTTTAATTCAATATACTGAATTAGAAATATTTGTTGATATTTGATTACTACCATTTCTGAATATTAATCTATATACATTTAACTGTCTTACAGCGTGATTAGAAGACAATCGACCAATAGGTATCAAAATAGTGGACTTTTAAACTAATTATTAGTATAATTTATTTATTAATTATTATATTATCACAGCAACTGCTTTACATTGTTTCAAATTTGATGATTCTTTCTTTTATATCTTTTGTGTCGTAGTACTTATCATTTTGTAATCATTAGCAAGTGTCCATCACTGCGTGCTCATTACTGGTTTTACTTTATCCATTACTGGACAAAAAACATAAACAAAATAAAAGGCTATAATTTAAAAAAACAAATTATATTTACAGATTTTGGTAATTAAATTGATTAAACAAAGAGTTACTTGTTTCATTAGTAACATGAGTTCATAAGAATTGCAAAAAAGAAGCCCGTCAATCACAAAATAGTAAACCTTGTTCTTATAGCGATCATAACTGGTACCAGTACCTTATTTCTAAACATGAAACATGTTCCCAAATTGTTTTTTTGGACCGGTCCTGCATCTTATCACCATTCCAATGAATGTCATGAAATACCTTTATCGGACAAAATCCCACAGACAAATTCCTTCTATAAACTTAGCCCTTTCTATGATGTCAAAGACACACAGTTTAGAAGCTTGAGGACGTAATGCCTATCATAATACATAAATACCCTTTCTGTTACCGGCTGCGTCAAGCCGGACACGCTGTTATAGATTTATTCTCAATTGTAATATAGAGAGATTATTAAGGTTTCAATCGCTACAAAGGAATATCATTCTGATTTGCTGGTATCAGCATTTTATAGTCTGCACATCGAAATTTTGTGTGTTGGGGATTTTAAATAAAAGGTCGTTGTTAAATCTATATTTACGAAATATGTGATATGTCTAACTAGAATTACTTGTATGATATTTAGGTTTAATTTTTATAAGTCATAATGTATATTTAAGGTTTTATTTTTATCAGCAGTAAAATGCGAAATCCTAAATTTGGAATAAATTATCCTTGTGAGATGAGAATTAAGCTTTTCATATAGTTAAATTAATTAATACCAACTAAAATAATAAAACTTATATTTCAATATTGCGTATTGTTTTAAAACTGATGGTACCACATAATAAAAATAACTTGGACATCAAATTTAATTCCGATATTACAAAAATAATTTTTCAAAGAAAAATATATTTCGTTTTTTAGCATAGTGGTGTTGAAAAAATCCATATTTGAAACAAACTACAACTGACGATACCTTGTATAAAGATTAGTATTTACTTTCGTTGAAAGAATATATTCATAATATCGGACATTAAATAGTTCTCAAGATGTTTGACTTGTTATGGCCAACTTGACGCACATAATCTATTGAAGTCTATGAAGAAGATATTCTATAGATTTATATGTGCACACAGAGGAATATTTAAGCTTCCTTTAATCCTGCAACATTTAATTTCACTTTGCACTTGTATGACTAGACACCCAGCAATTTACATACATGGACAAAATCAATATTATTTTGGCAGTTTGAGCAAGGGATAATGAATTCAAACATTTTGTTGTTACATCATCACTGTAACAGTGTTTCCCAACTGAAACTGTATTGCAAACAGTTAAAATATCGATATTTTTTACTTCGGACCAAATTTTTTTATTATATACCTACTCGTGTAAATCCTGTATATTTTTACATTTTTTAATTCTAAGATTGATTCAAAAAATTCACTAATGAATAATATATCTTTTATATATAATATGGCCTCGCCGACTTTAGTTGTTGCACTCGCACACGTAGTTTGCCTGTAAGTCGCACTCTATTGCTGTTACGGATGATTTGTTCACGCGTCTTTACAAACATGTGGCATGGTAGTATTTTATTTCTAGATTTTCATTACTTTGAATAAACCTGGTTCTGAAACTACACGTGAATGTATGTGTTTTATAATTTTTATAGTATTTAAAAAAGTTAAATTTCGAATAATCATAGTTTAAAACGTCTTTGTATAGAATTTCAATAAATGGAACATTTCCGGCGAGTTCTCTCATTTACCGTGTATTGAAAACTGTATTTTTAATATCTAATTACTCAAAAACGATACGCCCAATATTATTTTAAAAAATTAATAATATATATGAGCTGTCCGTAAATAACATATTAAAATTTTATACTTGTATCTATATACATTGCTCTGCTCGAAAAACCTTAACTGCTTTAAACTAGTGTATAATGGTAAGGAAGACAATGTAAATTTTGATAAATATCTACGTACTAGAATAATAAAACTAATAGACCTATATCTACAAGAATATTTCTGTTTTATTTCCTAAATAATAATAGCGATAGTTATAAATTTTGTTTGAGTATTTCATTCACGACCATTTTTTCTTTTGTGTCGTACAATTTACATTTATTACATTGACAGTTCAGTAGCAAGGGCAATTGTAACTAACATTGAAGTAAATTGTGTCAAAACAATTGCCGAATTTAAATAACAATTACAGTTCTGGCCATAAAAGGATTCTATCAACATTTATACACGATCGCTTTCAGTAAACATCAGAGTTGGACTGAACCACTTTTTGTGACTCAATAAAATTTGTTTTCCATTTTATTTTATTTTAATTATTCGATTATTAACAATATAATTAGTCAATTAAATATGTGGTGGTTTAAATCAATTTAAAAATTATTATTATAACGGAATAAGATTAAATACGTGCATTTTAAATATTTTTAGTGTCAATGTATACTAATTTTGACCAGGAGTGTAAGGGGCCAGTGTGTTATTTTATATATCGTTTGTATTTTTATAGAACCTGTTAAAAATGCATATTTGAAGGGGTTCATTTAAATTTCTTTTCATCATAGAGCAAAAAAAGCTTATTTGATTTGATTTGTAGCATCTGTATTAAATAAAAGTCTGCAGTGGTATTTTTTTACAACAATAATTTGGTTGATTCTAAGACAAATTAATTAACATTTTTAAGTAGGTTTCAATTATAGAAAAACAAAAAATAAATTTTAAATTTTAAATAAAAGCTCACAGGTTCTATACATCTCTGGTTTAAATAATTATTGATTGATATTAAATGTTGATAACAGTTATTAATTACATGTTTGTATTGCAGTGGGTGCTCATGATAATGAATGAAACTATTTTTGCATGTATAAACAATAATTAACATATGTGATAATTTTTTGTTTAAAATAATTTCCTTTGTCAATTGTTATAGTTTGACACGAATAAGTGCTTGCCATATATTATCCGTTCAGAAACCAAATCGATTAGTATTTATTGTAAAGTCATTTAATAAAAATTTAAGTATTGAATAAAAAATGTACTAACAAAAAATGTAAATGATATTTACGAATATAGTAAAAATTGCGTTTTATAAAATTTACAATGGAGATTGTAAATGTTACTGAATTGACAAGTACATATTAAAACTGATAGTATTTTTGAAACAAAATTGAAATTTTTAATCGGCAACTGTAATTTTTATTAAAAAATCGACTCTATTTTTCTCCGTGTACTAACTTAAAAATCCATAGTTGACGTGCCTAAATCCAGCACTGACATCTACAAAGTTATGCAACAAGAGAACGCTGTAGTTAATAGTAATATTTGGCGACCTTATTGAAATTCAAACGACGTGTTAATAGGCCAAAATTAGATTGAAATCGGTTTCTGAGATTTCTGCTATTGACTTTTAATACCCTGCACGCTAAAGTGGTTATGAACTTTCTGATATCCCAAAGGGTTGCGGCTTCCAAGAATTAGATTATTGTAATTTTGCTTCATATAATTTTTAGGCTGTGTTGTAGAAAATTTGATTAAACTTTTAGGTCGGAAAATATTTTTGTTCAAGTATTTGTTTGAAATATTTAATATAAATAATGGAGCTAAAGGTATCGGTATTGTTTTGTATTTTGTGGTAGGCGGTAGGTATGTACATTCTATCGTATTTGGTAGTGGTCGGATAATATGTTTACAAATATCTTTAAAGTTTGTCATATATTTGGTTTTAATTACTACCTTTTATCATATATTTCATACAATATAGGTGGGCCAATTTATCATATTTATAATTTGGTAATACCTTTAATTCACTAATAATAATGCAAACTCAAAACTCATTGTAAGTACAATCTTTGTTAATTTCTTGTTAAATACATGTTCAGCAAATAATTGTTTGCTAATAAATTGAAATCATTTTTATAGATTAATTTTCTCGATTCTCTATTATGTACAATTATTAGTTTTTTACTTGTTTTCTATTTGCATTTTTTAAAACTATTTCGAAGCTAAAGCGAATAACTTCACAAGAATTTCATGAGAAATCTATATAAGCTTATAATTTATATAATAAAAGATGTAAGAAGGTATTTCTTTCCGAATTAGATAAGTTTAGGGTCAATGAATAAATTAACTTACAAAAAAATATTTTTTATCGTTTTTGTTATCCGAATTTCTTTCAAAACGCAAGTTAACCATTTAAGGTAAATAAATTTGAATAAAATAATAATAAAAATATATCGAATTAATTTTATCAATACTTCATAGATACCATAAAAAAGGATTTATTAGAAATTAACTATGCTATTGTTTGACGCTCGAAATCAAACCTTAAAAATATTTAATTAAAATTTTTGATTAGTGTCGCTAATTAACAAACCTACAACTTTTTAAAAATGAAAAAAAAATTTAAATAGTGCTAATTTTTCTTTGATTAGTAAATCACTTTTTTTTAAACCCCAAAATTCGCTTCATATATAATTAATTTAATTTATTTATCCATATAATATTTTTTTGTATATTTTGTTTACATAACTATACTATCTCATCTATTTCGATTTATTATTATTCGTTATAATTTCTAAATGACAAAATAAATCGATTCTATTTACAAACACACAATTACTGTATAAAATTTATTAGGTTTTTTACATTCGAACCTTTCTTCAATCTTGATTAGACCAGATAATCATGGCACACTACACAATAGTAAAAAAAGAATACATCAGTTGTAAAACCTTTTGTGTTTATTTGAGAGTACAATTTGAGGAAGGGGCCTGGACGGTAGAGCCTTTAATGAAGCTGCGAGAAGAAAGGTGTGAGGTGCCGGATGTAATCTAGATGACCTCTCGAACAAGAAGATTACTAGATCCAGTTAATGCCGGAAATAATTATTAACAATTATCCAGTCAAGTGGTCGTCAAAAGATCCGATAAATAAGCGAGAGATTTATTATTTCTGCACGTTCTTAAGGTTTTAAAGTGATTTTATTTGATATAGTGTGAATTAAATGTATTTAATTAAATATAAAATACTAAAATTCCTAATATTTTACTGTCATAATTAATATTAATAGAAAATAAAATAAATACGTGTTAAAACTTAATATTAATTTTATTACCTTAAAACAGATTCATCTTCATTCAAATCAAGATAAAACAATATTTTTGAGACCTATAAAATCATTAAGATAAAAATAATGCCTTTAACATATATGGAAAATAGAAAACTTTATCTGTTCATTAATTTTTTAATATTGTTAAATTCGATCAGTGGTCGATTACAAAATTTTATAATTTTATTTTTAACATTTGAAAAAGTTAAGAAGCACTGCATTCATTATAAAAAATTCTACATTATCCTAATTTTATTGTATTATACGAATAAGACAATTAATTGTATTATTTGCAAATACACTCAAAAATTGTATTTGTTATTTTCTGATAAGTTATAAAACAAACATAAGAAAAAATCAAATATTCATATGTGTACGTTTAAATACATATATATAACTTCTATGTTCTAAAAGTTTTCATGAACTCCCATTATATGCTAAAGTATGTATACAAAATCTTTTATATTCAGTTAAACGAGAAATATGTTCGCTAGTTTTAAAATAAAAATGTTAAAATGTAGAACATACATTCTTTTGAAAATCCCATGGAACGTATCGAAATAAAATATCAGTGTTTTTACACCTTGTTCAAAGTTTTCTTTTTTCCCTTACCTCATAGGTTTTACTATAAATTTAATATCCCCTTGGGTTTTTAAGAAGTTGGTATATTTGCTGACGCTATGTTTACTCACGCTTTTCGTCTGGTATTGGATATTTGAATACATATAATACTATTGATTTTTGTTGAATTAAACAGATAAGTATTACATGTTCTTTATATAGGAAAATTAGAAAAAAATATATTCGTAATTGTAATTTTGAAATAATGAAGTTGAGACAAGAAAACAAATGTTTAGTTAATATATGTTTTTTATATTTAAACAAACATCAAAATGTTTTTAAAAATGGGGAAGTATCTTTCAATAAAATCATAAAAAATTATGTTTTCGTGGTGATTTTTAAATGAATATTGTCTATTCGTCGCTCAGTTAGAAATTACTTAAATGCACTTATTAGTTATAATTATTAAGATTCGAAAGATAGAATATTATTATTTTGATAATTTAAAAAATTATATGATGAAACGTTGACCGGGATAATGATCAAAACGAAGAAACACTATCCTATTATTTATTAAAAGATCACCAAAATAAAACGGCCAAGTACGTGTTGGATACGCACATGATAGGGTTCCGTAGTCAGTCTCACTACGATTTATAGAGAGTTTTTTTTTTTAATTTCATAAACTATTTTTGCTACAGTGTTCGTTATTACTGTTATTGAAAGTATTAATAAAGAGCTACTTTTTGATTTTTTTCAGATTTTTTGCATCGATAGTTTTTATAAATTTTTTTATTGCATAGGAGGGGTCCAAACAACTATACAGTGTTTGTTATAATTTGTATTGAAAGTATAAATTAAAATCTACATTCTGGATTTCTTTAAATTGTTTGTATCTATAGTTTAGAAATTACAGGGAGGGCGCTCAGATTACTAATTTAAAAAAACAAATATATCGTGACTAAAGGATTAAAATCAAAAGGTTATATAACTTTTTATGTTGCATTTTAGGAGTCCTATCTAAAGACATTCCACTCAATGGGATAAGTGAAAAAAATGTTTGAGTATACATTTCAGTCTATGGGGAGGGGATTCAAAATATTTGTTTTTGTTCAAAAATCTAATCATTTCTGTTTTGAGTTGTCAATTTACGTCCGTATACTTAAAGGTATACAATTTATATAGACAAATATACAGACGGACAGACGGACGGACAGAGCGAAACTATAAGGGTTCTTAGTTTTTTACGGAACCCTAAAAATGGTTATATCAAAATTATTTTTGTTGTAATCTTTTTAATAAAGAAAAACATTTTTATTGTTAATAACAAAGTGTCATAAAATAGCAAAAATAAAGAAAACAAAATTCGTTTCAGTCTTATCCGAATTAGAAAAATCTTATTGAGCGATATATAATTGGCAATCCCTTACAGTTTTTGCAGACACTAAAGTTGTGTTACCCTTGAAGAGATTTGACCTTTGGCATTAGTTGTCGACCATGATTGATGCGGTAAGTGGTCCTATTACTGTGATTCCTATCCCTTGTGGTTTTTAACCTTATTCGAATCGCTCGTGATATTTCTACGCAAAAATAAATTCACGTTTGATTATTTTGGAAATGCTGCTTTATTCTTTATTTTATTTATTTATTGATTGAATGTTCCTTGTTTTATTTAAAGAACGTCAACTAATTAAGTATTTTTTTTTTTTTAATTATTATGTTTTTTATATTTGTTATCTTAAATCTCTTTATTCATCTCTATTTATTTTTTTACGTATAATTAGTTAAATAAAGTCAGAAAAAAGTGTATATTCGTTGTTATTTTCATTGAAAATTAAGATCAAATAAAAAATGTTTTGGATGAAAGTTACTTGTTATATTTTAAAGAATAAAATGCCAATTAACAAAACGATACATTTCAAGTTTGATCATGAAATGCCCTTAAAGAGATCTAAAAAGGGTCGGCAAATGTCAACGGTTTCTCTCCCCCAACAGCCAATCAACTTTTGTCTGAATGAAATACAAATAGTATAAGAGAGTATTTTCAAATCTCGGATTTTTACCTTCCCTGAATCCATTATTACTATTATTTTTTTCTTTATTTACCCGCAAAGCCGGCCTTAGCAGGTCTGGCGCCCTCGGCGAGATTTATTTTTCCGCTCTCTCTCCCCCTAAAAAAATGTTCAAAGATCACCAAAAATATCAATTAAAATTGATAAATTAACTAATAATTTCAGTTAATATCTCAAACTTTTTTAAAATTACAGTCTGTACAATGATTTGAACCAAAAAAGTCACTTATGTCCCATTATGCGCCCTGGTTCTCCTCCCCCTAAAGTTGGCACTGTTTACCCCATAAACTCCTATGTTAAATAATTATTGGTGGATACTGAAAATCAATAACACTCATTAGTATTAAATCGATTATCAAATTTCGTAACTTTATCTCAATGAGTTCTCCAGATATAGGTATGTACATAAAATAAAAATTATTATGTTCATATATTTTTTTAACCTACTCGATCTACTGTGAATATTTGTTATATATTTATAAATAAATAACTTTAATTTGTATCAATACGTTTTTTCACCAAGTTCAATTGGTTAGTTAAAAGATAATTAGCAACAATATTTACGTACATTGAGACGCTACTGGGAATTGAATATCCAGCATTTAAATCATCCTCTTTGATCGATGAAACGTAGCAAGTTGTTAGTAAAATTTGTCATTATAATCTCTCGATCTACCGATAGTTCCAATTTAACCTATTTGTTATTGAATTTAGTATTTAACTAACCTACATATATCTCTCATAGATCCTAGGTTAACGAGTTGTGTGCTTAGACCCGTAATAAAGGCTTATTAATGGCAGTAGTAAACACAGAAATGATACAATATACGAATGTCATAGTTCGATATTCATACATTAAAATAGCTGCTAACATATGACTAGTTCCAATGAGTTACTACTTATTTACAGAACTGATTTCAAGATACATTTTGCAATATTCTCTTCGAAATTGTTTTTGATATGATAAAAATTGTATCATATTCTTTTTGATGTATTTTATAATTTGTACGTATATTTGCTTTTTTATGTTTTAAGGAGGGGTATTTAATTAACCTGCTCTAAGTATAGATTTATTGAATTTCTATACAAATACCCTTTTCATGCTATAAATAATATTTATTTTTTAACGTAGTCAATAGAAACTGAAATATAAAAAATTTCAGTAAACTAATAAATTAAATTGTAACAAATAAGATACAATGTCATTTTCATATCCGTCTTTTGTTGGAAATGACCATATACGATACATACAAACTCAGGAATGCTTGCTTAGATGTTAACACATCACGACCAAGAGGTATAGGGAACGTACTCTAGGAACGTCTTTAAAAATGAACACACATTTATTATATTGTCAGTAATACTAATGTTGTTTTTGTTCTATTAAAAGACGGTGTAAGTATCCTAGAAAAATATTTGCCAGGAAAAAAACTCCAACTAAAGACTAATGCGAGTCCTGATACAAATAAGTTTTTGGTTCTTCTTATGACATTTTTTAATTTCTTATACCCATGTATATGAAATATATATATACATATTATAGTATAAGTAAGTATTGTTAAGCCGATTTTTTATGAAATCCAGATTTTGATGGAATTATCCATTTTGACTTTCCTTGAATTAATTCTGACTAAAATACAACAAATCATAGAAGGGTTAAATTTTATAATTAAATTTAATTTTTGCCTGGGAAAAAAATCTCAAATTTCTGAAATCGATCTTTCACCGGATACGGATGTTTACTGACGTCAATTTTTGAATTACTTTGAAACAGTGCGAATTAGAGAGAAATTGTCAAGATAAAAATTGTAAGTAATATTATTATCTATTATTTATGTTCTATTCATTTTTTCGAAAAATTTTTGTAAAAACAAATTAATTATAATTCAAATGGGTTACAACAGAGAAGAAATATCTACCATGAGTGTCATGAGACTTTCTTATACGTATTACAGAGATTCTTTTATTAGTTTGTCAGAAATATGTTTTAATAAAATAAGAATCATGTACACTGTTCATTGTCAGGATTACATATGTATAAGAAAGTCCCATGGCTCCCATGGCAGATATATTACTGATAACTCTTTTTACTGACATTTACCCCTTTCGTTCTAAGATCAATTTTCCCTGAATCAAAACTGAATCTGTCAATCTTCAAGTTAAATATTTGAAAAAGTACTTCAAGTTCATTTGAAAATAGTAAAAAGTACTTCATACTTCAAGTATTTTTTGAAATTTTTAACAAGTGAAGTATTTTAGTATATTATTTATTAAAATTACTAGATAAATATTACAAGATAAAATAACAAATACTTTCACTTCTAGCTTAGTACTTGTATTTCAAGTACTATCACTGAGTACTTATGACACCTCTGGTCAAAACAAATCCTTACATAAGTATCATTCATTTATCATAAAAAGTCCTATTTTATTTTCATACCGAAAGTAGAGTCCCATTTTACATTGAGGAATTTTTAAATCCATATATGCACATTTCCATATCACTCAATAAAAAGTACGTGTTCCATTTCTTCATATAAAAATGTTGACGACCATTTTCACATGCCATCACATTAGATGAAAGAGCACCCGCAAGAGGATCAAAGATGTGGCGGTTAGATTCTGTCCAGCAGTCACAGAGAGAAAGGGCACTATGTGTGTGTGTGAGAGCAGTGGCGGTTTGAGGCAAGGGTTACTAGACTATCATCGATTCGAAATGTAAAAAGTATGGTAGATTACTGATTTTTATTAGATGTATATGTATCTACATTTCTACATACAATGAAATATAAAAAAAAAGAAATAATAATATTCACATATCGTTTTGCAAAATTATATTTAATACTATGAAGTGATTTAGCTCTTGAAAAAAATCATTACAGTTCATGATATATATCAAATAAATTAGAGGATCAAAATATTTATAGACAAAAACAGCAATAACCTAAGCTCTGTAATTATACAAAAATGGTCGATCTTTACAATGCTTCTTGTAGATAGAAATTTCGTAATTTCAAGAACAAAATTTTTTTTTGTGAACTTAAGAATCCATTGAGTTAAAAAATTTAAATTTTCTATTATAATTTTATGATATTTAATCGTTTGTTTTTCTTATGGGGGATGGATTCAAAACGAAACGAAATAGCTTTTTTTTTAAGAACTAAATTACAATATTTTGGTTGTTTTCACGTAGATACAAACAAATTCATTTACCTCATCCCTCTTTAAAAAAGTTTATTTTGGTACTGACACCAGTCTTGAACAATACCCCAGTGTATATATACTAAATTAGAAATATTTGATTACTACAATTACTGGATATTAATCTATATACAATTATACATTTAACTGTCTTACAGCGTGATTTGATGATAATTAATCATTTTGTTTAAAAAAAATTCGACAAATAAACATCGCAGTTTGGCAGACTATCAAGCACAGTGAATTTTCTTATGTAAATAATTAGTGAAGTGAGTACATTTAACGATTATATTATTTTATAACTTTTGTGTTGTAGTACCCGTACTTATCATTTTGTAATCTTCCAAAATGTTCATCACTGGGTGTTCATTACTAGTTTTACGTTGTTCATTACTGGAGAAAAAACATAAACAAAATAAAAGGTCATAATTTAAAAAACAAACTATAATAAAGAGGTACTTTATCTTTTTAATAACATAAGTTCATGAGAATTACAAACAATTGCCTATCAATCCCAAAAGACAATATACTTTTTAAAGCGTTCAAGACTGGTGCCAGTACCTTATATTAGAATAGAAATACGGAAGTATATTGAAGAGGGTCGATATTTGCCACAGTAGTCCATATTTCTGAATCCCCCTCTGAATGTATGTGTGTTAAGAGAGGTTGGGTGAGGTTTTCTTTCACAAAACTCTAAAATATCATCTGTACCAGCATACTCGCGTCTGACTTCTCACCCGAAACTATAGAAATCCTCGGCTTTTATGCGAGGCTCTCGTGTGCCGTTTGTGCGCCGATATTTGACGTGCTCGTGAATTATTGTCCGCATGGAAAGTAAGATTTATAAAAGATAATGTATTATTATTCCTCTCTGTGTGTTATCATCATACTCTCTTTCGTATTTATTTCAATCAAAGAGAAGTAGAATGTGAAATATACTATGCTCTATTTTATAAAAGTTTTAATTTTAGTTTAGAATATTTGCATTTCAAGATCTATATAATACAAAAAACAGATTTTTGATTTTTAGAAAAATATCGATGTCTGTCCGGTAAATTATAAAATCTCGAATACTTCCTAGTGAAAAAGTTGAAATTAAGTACGTTTTTTTATAGGCAGAAATGTTGGGGCACGTTTCTTACATCGGTTTATAAAGAAGAAAGAATAAGAGAGTACATATTAATTAACATTTATCTGAATAACTATTGAAGTTCCATGAAAATATATATTTTTTTCAAAATATGAAAAGTTCAGATTATAATGCTATTAGTTAAATTATAATGTAATACACAATTTATTTATTTTTTTACAATTTTATTAACTTGGCTTGTTTGTCCGTTTCGATCAAAACATGTAACCAATTTTCCACCCACTTCCCGAAGTCTGATTGTCTTGAAATTTTGTATACTATATCTGTTTATTCTAGATAACAATATAAGAATCAATCATTTCCAATACTAATTTAAAAATGAGAAAGTGAGTTCCAAAACTCGTTCGTTCCATTTTAAAAAATAATCGAGATGAGGTGGATTTTGAAAGAATTTTTGGCATTCTTTCAAAATCCACTTCATTTCAATTATTTTTAAAATAGAACGAAATAGTTTTGGAACTCACCTCTTCAAATATATTGTTACTTTTTAAAATTTGCATACTGTTTTGTATTGCTTTAACTACCAAAAAAAATGTACGAACAAAACTGTTAAAAAATTTGAAAATGTTCACATTTCACCTTTACATCACTAGAAATAACACTAATTACCCAATGTACTATAAGTAAAATCTAAAACGTTTATTTCATTTTCAATACGTATTTAAAAAATGTATTTTCATATCCGTTTGTGTGCTTATAAAAATTCCGATTATTTTAATTTTATATATATTGGCCAGCACTGAACTACACCATCATAATATGCGAAAAGTGCGGTAATATACCAAAACTCTTTACTTGTTCGTGTATCAGGTCTATATATCGGGCAGCTGGTACTTAAACAGCGCAAAATTGCGTGTGCAGTGCGCTATCAATATGTTATCTAAACTAAATTATATTCCACAGCCAAGAATGTGGTCTGTGTTCAACGCTAATACTTCATAATTATCATATGTTTCTGACGTCGTACAATACAGATTAAATTTTAAATCCGGTTATTATTTTTTATACATATTTCAACGGAGACGGGATTGTACAATAGATATTTGTATTTGCTAAATATTATGTAAATTAGTTGATATTCTTTGATAATAGGTATTAATATAAATGTACCTACTGGAATGTGTATTATTTTTTTAAAGAAACTTGATATTAATCTAAATGTGCATTTTTTGTATTATCTAAATAAGGAATATTTAGTGAAATTATACATTTAATAGTTCATAACAGAAATTATGTTCCTTCTAATATATTTTTTTTATTTAAGCGGGCAGATATGAACTTAAGGTCGAATGTTAATATTTTTCGTTCCTAGTTAAAATTGAATTCAAAACGTGGGTAAATTTTGCAAATTTTCAGTACAGATGTTTAATGCTAGAACTATCAAACTCTTCTAAAATAAAAAACGGTTAAGTACGTGTTGGGTACGCACATGAAAGGGTTCCGTAGTCATTCTCACTACGATTTATAAAGAGTTATTTCAAAAATTTTCATAAACTATTCTTGCAACAGTGTTATATGTTTCATTGAAAGTATTAACTAAAAGCTACATTTTGGAAATTAAAAAAAAATTTGTATTGATAGTTTAGAAATTAGACGGGGGGACGCTTTGATAACCACTTTGAAAAGCAAATATATCGTGACTGAAGGGTTAAAATCAAAGAATCATATGACATTTTTTAAAGACCTGCATTTTAGAAGACTAATTCAATTAGTGAAATAACTACTAAATGAGTCATATACGTGTCTGGAACGCGACCGAAACGAGACAGGTTTTATTTTTTATGAGAACGAGACGAGACTGTCAGTTACAAAAAACGAGACGAAATTAGATATACTTAACTCTCGTCTCGTTTACTTCCCTACACTGTACGGTAATGCTAAAACACGAACATCTAGGAACGTTTTAGTGTGTTGCATGTTTCTCAACAATTTCATTATGTTCCTCTTTGTCGATGGCAACAAAAACAAAAAGTTGCACATTGTGACTTACGTCTATTTGAAGTGGTAAACATAACAAAAATAAACATAAAAATATAAAACATTTTGGGACTGCAATCGCGTCAGTGGAGATACCCGATCAACAACTATTTCTGTTTTTTTTATTTATGCATAAACAGTACAAACTTTGTTGCTCCATTGGATGGTTTTCATAACAAAACTAAAATGTTCCTTATAACTGTTTATCTAGTTTGTGTACAAAGTTCGTACTTATTGACATGTATTTATTTAGTTTGAAAACCAAGAGCAACATTGTCGACATTCATAAGTGGAACTATGGATAATATACAACTTAAAATTCAACATTATTGTTGCTAGAAGCACTGTTAATATCGCATATGTCACTATGAACGCTATGTAACGCAATATTAAGCATGGAAATATTTTCAGTCTATAAAAAAAAGTAGGAACATAAAACAAACAATTATAATTGTAAAATTTTATACAGATCGTAAACAAGTTGTAGCATGCTTGTATATTAGATTTTTGTGAATATTAAATATGTACTTTAATTATGCACACTACAATTATTTCACAAAAACCGTAATTACTTATTTGTGTGTGTATATAACACATATCTACCTTCATGAACACATAAGAATCGTAAATCAGAACATATTTTTTATCGTGACTAACACAAATTATTATAAGAATATAAAATATTTTCCGTGTAAAAATAGACGCGTGCTAGAAGTGTGTTTATAAACAGAGAATATAAAAATATGTTCACAATTATTTTATAATTGTGATTGTTTCGACTTTGAAAGAATTTGGTTGGGGAAGGTGTATTTTATCGACTGTTTAAGTACAGTTTTGCTTCTCACAGGATTTGTAACAATAGTCCAGGAACATTAGGTTTTCACTGGGGAAAAATTCGCAGGGAACTGAATTTCTGTATACACTTTCATTTTGGCTTTATAAATAAGGTCGAAAAGTTAGAAAAATGTACTGGACTACAAATCCTGTGAGTGGCAAAACTATACCTAAAAAACCTGTTTTAGCCTCCACAGCCTGAACTACTACTACTTCGACATCGAAACCGAGAAAAATTACGAATTTTAACATTGTGTTTTATATTCCCTTGGTAAAATTTTAATTGAAAATTTGTTAAATGCAAAAAATAATTTGAGATATGTATATTTCGAAAAAAAATAATTTGTGCTTATGAGCTTTGGCCTTTATTCCGAAAATTTTCTGAAAGCTTTATTTTTTTTAATCAAAAAAATCACTATTAAGGAAACATTTTTAAGACGAAAAATTTGATACCTAACTTTTATAGAGAAATGTCTGTATAATAATAATTAGTGTGTCTGTCAGTCTGCTGGCTAAATCAGTTTATTTTAAATTAAAACGGATTTTAATGATAATAGGAAAAACAATTGTTATGTAAAAAATTTAATAAAAAATTAGCAATGAAATTAGTCACTATAATATGTTGACGAGTATTGTCAAATGTTAAATTTTTTGTGGAATCTGTAAGTCAGATACAAACTACATTAAAAATTTACCTCAATTTCATTATTTGTCATTTATAACACACGCTTTGACTTTTTTAAACAAAATCAAATACAAATCCCCTAACCATAAAAATTGTAAGAGTTTAGACTTACACGTGTTTCAATAGCAATGCTATCAGTTAGTGTCTTTAAGACTCTGATGATGATAGCATTGCTATTGAAACACGTGTAAGTCTAAACTCTTACAATTTTTATGGTTAGGGGATTTGTATTTGATAAGTCATAACCATAGTTTTTGTCTGTTGTTTGTTATTTTTAAACAAAAATTAACAATAAATTTCACTTTACCCACTTCAGTATCTACATTTAAAAAAAATCATATTTCTTTTGAAATATTCAGCCATATTTCGTTCCTAATTTGACACCACAGTAGTAGATACGCCATCTACATAAATGTAACCGCAAATAATAATAATAATCACAGTGTAGATCTGATGATATAAGAATCAAAAACATTAGTGTGCTGTGATCTCTGCGGCCGGAAATTAAAAGTGCCATTGAGATGAGAACTGCGGGCGCCGCGCAATATTAAAAAAATCATTTTATGTTCACTATGTCATTTACTTGAAACCATTTTCATAATAAAAATTATTTATTCATCTAAAGCACGAACTCATCTTCTGCGAATGTCCCAGTTAAATTTTTAAATAGACGTTATGCGCCGTGTAATGAATTCAAATATAGCCACTTGAAAAGCAGAAATTGTTTTATTTATTTTTGTACATTTTTGCGTTTTAACTGTTTGTACGTACCTACAGGTTTTTCAAATTTGTTTGTTTATTTATTGCCTAATAAATTAATCGTGTTTGATATTAATAAATAAAATTGGAAATTAGTAGGAATTTTTGTTTTAGTATCAAGATAGAACGGCTAAACAGATTTTTGTGAATTTTTTAAACGAACTAAGTTATAGTTTTACTTATCTCTTTCTACTTTTTTCTTCCAATTTTTTTATTAATTCGATTCTTAAAATAATTGCATGCATTTTGATTATTTTTAGTGTTACGTACCAAAATCAGAAAAAGGGAACACTTGTGGAATCAGCATTGTATCCATCCATCCGTCCGTTTGTCTGTCACAGCTCTCTGACCTCTAGAAAAATTAGATTTAGCATAATTATAGGACTTATAATAGACCTGAGTAATATCTAACAAAATAAAGTTTTGCGTTTTTGGTGGTGGCAAATAAATTCTGGTATTTTTTTGTTTTCGTATTTATAATTATTATAAGTACATGGTTTTCAGTACCTACTAATTATTATTAGTCCAAAGGATAATTAACATAGCCCCAAGCAAGCTATGGCTTACATTTTCTGAAAGAGAACATTACAGTCTTCATATTTACTTAGTTTAATGTAGGTTGGTTTTAATTTTCACTTATAAAAATATAAATAAAGTTCAATTTAACGTCAAATTGAAATTTTTAAGTGACGGCAACACGCTACAGGTAGCAAAACCTAATAAATTAACAGAAATCCTTTTGAATTAACAGGAACGAATATTTCTAAAAAAATGGATTGTGAAATATTTAGTTACTCTAATAGTTAAATAAATATCCGCCGAGAAGCGCCACAGTAGCAATGCAACTGACATAATAATAAGTTGTATGTTTTAATTATTTTATTCAAAGGTTTAACTTTTTTGCAAATTACAATGATTGAATGTCAACTATCAACTAATTCGAGTTGATAAAATTTATTCTTCATTTCTTAAATTATATATCTAGGATCAGCGCAAAATAATATCCCACTTGGTATTTTGAAAGGATCTTTATTACCTGTAATTACACTCTAATTTAATTAACTTAAAACAAAATATCACCACTATAGTAGCAACAAAAAAAAACAGAAACAAACAAAAAAGCAATCATCATTTCTCCACGTTTACAAAACAACTGTCAAATGAAGAAACTTACAAATTTGTTTTTTCCGGTCACATGCAAGCACGCGTGACCACCACACCGAGGTAAATAAGAAAGATTCAGATATTGGATTCAGGACGTGTTCATTTACCGTTATGCAACAACCTGCGAAAAAAAAATTAAACTCGACCGGACTCGACTCGACCCGACTCGGTCGTGCTTGTACGTTTATTGGTATTGTGTGTTAAGTACCAACACGTGATCTACGGTGAAATTAACTAGAATACGGTATGAATTATTGAACAAGCATAACACGATCTTCAGTTTCGATTACCTGTGTACGGTTGCTTGAAGCCGTAGGGGGTAGTCAGCTTGTTTATTTTTTATTACTGTACAAATTTGTTAATAAAGTGTAGCTCGTGTGTGTGGATTTTGTAGAAGATGAAGTTGGAGTTGGGTTAAAGCAGTGGAAAATGCATTAATCACTGTTCTGTAGAATAAAGGTATTTTAGAAACCATGATAACAAAATAAATTATGTTTTATAAATACATTTTTTATACATTCATGAAATGTAAATATCATCAAATTAATTAAGGAATGGATAAAAATATACATAGAAAAAATCTACGGATAGAAATTAAATAAATAAACATATTTAAAAGCACGAAATATCTACTTTTGCGAATTTAAACATTTATATATTTTTCACGAAGTTTCAGAGTTATAAAACAAATTTTAAAAAATCAATTTTGAAAATATGTGCATGGGCTTAAGAAATTCATTTTTATAATAATAAAGTTATTTACTATCTAATTCAAATTTTAGCGTTTTGACATTTTTTATATTAGTAATGGCTTAGCAAGATATTTGTTAAAAAAATGTGTGGAAAAAAATTAATTTGCGAAAAGCATCGTGTATCACCTTTGTGTAACATTTAAATTAAAAAAAATATTTTATCGTTTACAACCATTAAAAATTAAACATAAAAAAATAAAAGCTGTCTAAAAAGACCAACAATGGTCTAGAAGACAAAAGATAATTATAAAAAAAATTAAAGACTGCTGCAGTCTAGAATAATTATTTATTCTTATACTGCAGCAATCCTGCATTCACTGTAAAACGTTTTTTATACACTTTATGGTAGTCTTTAACAGAAATTGTACATATACATTTCGAACAACCTTTATTATGTATATAAAAAAACATCTAAAAAACAGTCATTATTCATTATGGCATCTAGACGGCACAATTTACTAGGCAAGAATATTATAAAACAAACCAAAATTAAAAAAGTAAAGAACACTTCCAAGTTCGCTAACGACAATTATTATGAAAATAAAACACATACGGATGCGTTAAATACATATAACGCTGCGCGTCGTTATACAACAAAACAAATTTCGTTAAATAATTCGATTTCAAGTTTCTTTAATCGCTAAGAGTAAAAGAGAGATAGAAGTCACAAGTATTTCAAATAACTCGCAGTGTGTGGATGTTTCCAGGAGAGTACTGATTTATTTTAGTCCCGGTGACAATAGTTTAGGTCACTATTAAAAATTCAACTATACATACAAATTTATTTTCAAAAAATAAACCAAAACAATAGAGCCTTTTTGATTCATCTATACTTCTAAAGTAGGCTCTTTCTGTACAGTGAAAATATTATGAGTTTATAGGTCGTATTGCCGTATTAGTTAGAAACCTAAGACTCTAGAATTAGTGTCAGTCAAATGATAATTATTATAAATATAATACTAAGTTTGCGGGTTGTTGTCTGCGTTATCGTATTTTCTTATTTGACGTTTCGACTCACATCTCGAAGTATTTTTCAGTTATGTTTCAGAAACACAGTCTCTGATATGAGTCGAAACGTTATATTGATATTTTCTAGCAAAAATATATTTCAAAAACAATTGCCTTGATAGTATAGTGGTTCATCTTGCAATATTCTTCAATGGGGAATATACCTTTGTAGAGGGATATTATATTACAAAAGTTGTACGGATCTTTTTATAGAAAATTTAATACTTTACAAAAATATCCCATACTATTTTCACATTAAACGTGTCGTTCTTGAGATCTCTTGAAAGAAAAAAAATGGATTTTTACACTGTTTTTTTTTACCGTAGTTATAAATAAATATATTATAGTTATTAATATACAGGCTTATTTACAACTAGTGTAATACAATTAACAGTAATTAAAAAACTTTACATGGCTTGTGTCCGGAAATTCCACGTGAGGGAGCTACAGTCTTTGCCCAAAATGAGTGTTTATTTAATATTTAGACAACCCATTGTGGTACAGTTATGAAATTTAATACAGGGTTTGGTATTAATAAGTATCAATCAGTATTAATTTCCAGTATCAAATAATAATAATTTAGACTAGGGGTGTATCGGGCCAATGAATATATCCTCGATCTACTGTTAAATTTTTTTACACTAGTTGTAAATCACCCTGATTGTATATATATTTAGATAATACTACATAGTAACGTTTTTCTTTCGTTTTATTTCTATTTTTAGCAAAAAAGGGCCACTAAATAATTTTATAAGCGTCACATAGTGTACATAACTGACCTAGTCCAATCCACCTCTGTAGGTAGTGTGAGTGTGTGTGTGCGTTTGTGTTTTATTGCTTGCACAATTCTCTTTATCTAAAGCCACTGGGCCGACAAACACAACATCAAAAGGCACAGTGGCTGTGTGTAGTTGTGCAAACTTCTAAAACACATTTTTCTGCATACATCGTATTTTGCATATAATAGTACGTGCCCATTTAGCGAAATTTCAGTTGCTTTGTGTTCGTATAAGTTATATCGGATTCCTTTATTATCACATTACTTCAATAACAAATTGAAACTATAAAACTGTCGCTTTGACTTTACGTTATTATTTTATGTAGATATACCAAGTCAGTAAGTACTGAATTCAGAAAGTTTGATTTTTTGTAAGATATATTTGAATAATAATGTGGGAAAGTACGCCCAAACGTATTGTTTGTTGAATTATACATGTGCTATATTTATTTAATCTGGCACTTTGAAAATTTGAAGTAACACAACCGTATTTTTATTTATTTATTAAGCAAGAGTACCATTTCCCTCCCTATTTAAAATTAAACAATATTAAACCTTATCTTATCGTAAACCTATGAAGTTGAATATAATTTTAATAACTTTAATTAATATTTCAAGAATTATACACACGATTGCATGTGTAATTTAAAAAATTAATATTTATGAAAATGGGATGCGAGAGATATTTTCCCGGGAACAGTGTATTTTATGTAAGTACTCAAACAGTATATTAATTGGAAAATACCGGTCATGTTTTTCGATTAATTAGATGTTCCAGCAAATATAAATATGTTTTTATACAGTTTATAAAACTAATCTAAGAGTAAGAAAACAAACTATTTCAACTAATAAATATAATACAATTAATCGTTTCTTTACGAAATCGATGATTTAGTATTTTAATATACCTAACAAAAACAAAAGTTTTTATTGTTTAACTTATAAAGTCTTCAGTTCTTCGTAGTTTTCTTGTATGTTTTCCTCTTCTGAGAGTTCCTTAGTATTGTGTTTACTTCTTTTTTAGGAAACACAAACAATTTAGCCCACTCCCTTCAAAAAAAAATACACACTTGAATAGAAACAGTACATTTTTGACGTAAAGTAGAGAAATAAATAAATATTTCAAATGTTTAAATCAGTGATAGATCAATCGACAATCGGTTGTGTTTTTATGAAAACCCTGTGATTTTTTCTGGCCTGTCTACTTCTGACTTTTTTACTTCTGACCTGTCGATCGTGAGATGTCGATATTTCGTGGCAGCATTTTCAGTAGCTCGTGTGAGATATTTTTTTTTCTGGAAATCTAATCTTTTAATTTTTTAATACATGAAATAATAAACATATTCAAAAATATCTACCACACTTACTGACGAGTTAAACGACCGCTGAATTAAATGATTGAACTTAAAAACAAAAAGTTTGTTTATTATATATGTATTATGTATATTAAATTAACTGTTAAAAGAGATGAAACACATTGCTAATTATTATTGAATTTTTAATTTGTGATATTTATTTCACCATAACCGCGTTAGGGTCTATATTTGAATAAAATAAAGGTACTTGTCGACTTGTCTATTATGCCGACACCAGCTAGAGAAAACTATAAATTAGTAAATCAACTGTTCTTGGTTTGAATAATTTCTACTGTACCTTATCTCTTGTAGGGAAACAGGGGGTTATTTTAGATAAAAATGTAAACTCAACAATGTCAAATTACGAACTGTCAGATAGGACTAAATATCGAATTTTAAAATGTACAGACAAGTACTTACTAGAATAAGTTTTATATAGATTATAAATAACATATGAGTGAATTAGGCATTTTAATAATTTATAAAATAATTTTTTTTGTATTTTGAAACAATATTTTTTTTAATTCCTTAAATACTTTTAGATTTTTTAATAAAAATAGTACCCTCATCAAAAATCAAACATCGATGCTCTATAAGCTATAGAAATAAGATAAAAGCAAAGACGTAAATGTCTTTAAAAGAATATGAAGAAAGGTTGTTTGACTTCAAACAGAACAAAGAAATGTGGAATGAATTTCCTATCGATATACCAAAGATATTAAATTTACTCTCGTGTTCCTTAAATATTACATACTACGACGCTATTTCTGTTCAAGATTTTATTGTGCATATAAATATTTGTAATTATTTATTATAAGTAAGGTTGGAATATATAGTCTTTAAACTTCTTAGCGGAAATAACTATAATTTTTTCAATCTTTTGTAATTTTTTGAATCTCAAAAAAAATTATAATTTTTCGGTCCTAAGTCTACGTTTGTGCCCATGAGTACTTTTGATTAGCAACACACAGACTATACATCATTCAGATGCTTAACGGAGTATATCCACACGGGCAGATAATTTGACTATGGCCAAGAAATTCTTGTTTAATATATATATAAAGAAAACAATATTTTCTTATACTCTTAATCCAGAAAATTAATGTTTCTCTTAAAAACAATACTGTCGGACAAAAAAAATAGGTATACTTGGATTAAGAATATATTCTTATTTTAAGAAAATATTGTTTTCGTTATATATAAAACAAGATTTTCTTGGCCCAAGTCACTTTTCTTTCTACCTTAGATAGTCAGTCGTCTTTTCTATTTTATAATAGGTACATAAATATTTAAATCAAAAATAACAGTAAAAGTAAATATTTGACAAAAATATTTATTTACGTAAAATTAATATTGAAATTCAACTTGGATGTAAACTTTTTGTGGAAAGTTTAAGTATAATTGAAAAAGTAATGTCAACAGATTTTTAGCAACATTTAACAACTTTATTTCAAATGTAAATAAAGTTTACCCGTGTTTCTTGAAGACTTACACAAAACTTTACAAAACTGTGAATTAGAAGTAAGACGTGATAATTCCAAAATATTTAATCCTCGTTGAAATAAATACTGTATTCATCTTCATAATAAATGAAAATGTTGCAACGCAAAACTTTGTTTTAGATAATAGACAAAACATAAATAGATAAATACCTAAAAGCAATTAACATTAAAAAAAATCGTTTCTACACACATCGAACACTAACAATAAGTATTAATCTTGTAAGAAAAAAAAAAACAAAATTTACAAAAAAATAATACTGAGATATATGTAGGTACCGTAAAACAGAAAAACGGTATAATCAGTTTATTTGACAAAATATGTAATTTTTAAATCAAAAGTAATTATAACAAAAAGAACGTCGTCATCTATATCAACACACACAAAAATTGTATGAATTTCATACATGGTGAAACAGAAATAAGCAATATTTGTACGTAGCAAAGTTAAAAAAAAATCACCTCGGATAAAAAAAATTTGTTCTCGTAGAATCAGTTCCTAAAAGAAAAATATAGGTTCGCATTAAAAAAATGAAGTTCTTATCACTTTACACCCACAAAAAATAAATTAAAAATTATCACGATTTTCTTTTCTCCAAAATGAGTAACTTTTATTTGAAAAGTTTTTCTGTAAACAGCTTAGTTTTCAAAATAAAAATTCGCTAATATTCATGCACATTGCACATTGAGCATTCTACCTCTGTATTTTCATGCATCCCTGTACCGAACTAAAAATATCATATTTGTTACGTGGGTAGTATATTTTCAATCTTTTGCAATATTTATCGTGAAAAAGGATACAACAGTCCACGCTTTTTAGGTTAACCAATTTTAATAACTATTTCCTTCATATACATTAAGGTATATAAAGAAAAAAATTAATAAATCAGTAAGTATTTATTATTATTGTTATTATTATTAGGTATATCGGCTGGGTCTTATCCTCTTTCGGAAGATAATCAATAACGAGTATTACTATTTTTAAAAGTATAAATTTTATTGTATTGTATAGCAACATTCACCAACATTTCAATATTTATAATTATAAACCGTTTTGAATTTGTCTTAAAAAAAAGATTTATTATTTTTTTATCTACCCCTAACCTACTATCAGAATATATCAGTGATGTTAACCACTTTGCCCTCTGACCAATTCATTTATTCCGGATCATTTACCCACAATATAACGAATAGAAAATGTTCCACGGACCACAGGTTGTAAGAGGGGTAAGTGTGCATCTGTGTTGTAAGGTGTGTGTGTGGGGGGGGGGTATATATATATATATATGTGTGTGTGTGTGTATGTGTGTGCAGGTATGTATATGCGCGAGTGACAGACTTGTCCGTCACCATCGTCGGGCGCATCAGCGACGACCACACGCCTTATGATAACAGGATAGCATGTTCCCCAAGAGACTACATATTATGTCCCTGCACACATAGCTTCTACATATTTGAGTAATGAATCATCAAAAAACAAAAATACAGTTTAAAAAACGTTATCACTCTTTCGACGGTGAAAACTATAACCAAATATGCGGCATGTATACCAAATTTTATAGTAAAACGAAACAACAATATTTTGTTCAGTTGTCAAAAATGTTCTTCCTGTAGTTCCTGTATATACTAAAATAAGTCACCTTTAATATTTTCTTGAGCTTTATTTAATGAAATAATTACCTTTTTAATATGTGATATTAAAAGAACTTATTTTTAATTTAATTAAAATGACAATTGTTTTATTGCAATACAAGCAGAGGCGAAAAATAATTTTTCAGGGCGGGGGCTAAGTCGCTAAAGCTATGTAAAAAACCAGTGGAGTTTGACTCTTTTTCTTATTTTTTCTAAATCAAAAATGGCGCTAGTAGGGGACTAAAAACAGTTTTTTATTTTTTTCCCTCTAAATACTGGTTAAAATAATGGTAACGAGGTTTTGGTGGGACTACCAACGACAAATACTAAAATCAACAATATCATTTCGAATTTTGGGGTAATAGAGAGGGGCATCGTATAATTTTTTACTTTTATTTTATATCTAGGCATGCGGGGTGTCGAAATGTAGATCTCAATTAGTAAAATATGACCCTATTTTTATATCATTTTTAAACTCATTAATGCACCTGTGACTCCAAACAGTCCACGTAGTACGTACTTCGGAACCATTAGGGCATACACCCGTGTATATGTCTTGACCGAATTATTCATAATTAAAAGTTTTAATAATAATTTATAGCATCCTTTACAATTTATAATAAATGCATTTAATGATATCTGGTATATAAATAGATTGCACATTAACGGTTTTGTTTTAGGTTAGGTTTTTATCAAGATTATAGCTAAACAATGATAACCAACAGTCTCTATTGACTCACACACACAAAAACACATGCACACATGTTCTAATCACTTTTCCAATCGTACATTTTACATAATTAATGTCCGTTCCATTGTATCGTTGTGAAAGCGAAATAAATGTTATCTTTGCCCAAACCAAGGGCGACTTATGAAAGAAAAACATTGTTTGAACGACATACACTTTAATTGTACATTTCTTTGTATTATACATTCACGATTTAAAATTTAGATTGAAATTTAAATCGCAGTTTGCTTTGAATTTTCATTTGTGTTTTAGCGAATCGATGACATTGGCGGGGCGTATTAATAAACTGAAGGGGTAGTGGCGTAACTACAAATTCCGGGTCCCTGACAAATTTTTATATGGGGCTTCTAACATATTGAGAATTAATTTGTTAACAAAAACTTTTTTTACGTGCTTATATCGCTCTCTATTTTTAGGGTGTGTTAAAAAGGGGAAACCTATTCACTAGGTGTCTGTGTCTGTCTATCCATCCGTCCGCAGGTTATCTACTTTTTTTAAAACGTTGTTTTCTTTGTAATTAATGCAAGATAAAGGTAATTTAAAGTAAAAAAATTTGAGGATATTTAAAGACACTTTTCAGACTTGTTTAACTTATATCAATAGTAAAAAATAGTTTTTAATTTACAATAAAAGGACTTGTGAAGTAATTAATTTAAATTTGTATTTTTCTTGTTTTCATTTCTGCAAAATTATCGATTACTTCCTAAAAGTTTAAAAATTAATGAACTCGCATGTAAGATGTCACAGCTCGCGAGGCCCCCTGATGGTGGGGGGCATTTTGTCAGTCTAACCACCCTGTAATTACGCGACTGTGAAGGAGATAGGAAAGGCGTCATATAATTTTTTTTTTTCATTTCAAATTATAATAGAAAATATTTATTAAAATGTAGATAAATACATATTATATGTACTGTACATCATATCATTAAATTATATAAAATTAATATTTCTTATATGTACAAAAAAAATCGGGTGCCGGATGAAAACCTTTGGAGAGTCGGATCCGGCTCGCGAGCCGTAGTTTAGTGACCGCTGGTCTATAGCATGGGTTGATTAAAGAATAAAGCAATCTTATTTTAGCGAATATATTTTATACACCGCCACTGCGTTAGGATAATGATGAGCGGAGACTTCTAACAATTTTCGATATTTGAATGAAAATGTGATTTCACAGTTCTATTGCGTATTTGGGTCAAAACAGATTTACATAAGCAAACAGAGTTTTGTACTGATACGGAAATACTTTCAATGTAATCTCAATAATAAGGTAAGGTGTACAAAGCTCTAATTTACCTACATACATTTGTATACACATTTTATAATTTTACTACCGATTTAGTAAATTTAGTTGCTTATTTTTGTTGGTAATTTTGTAGGAAATTTAATTCTCTATAAAAATATTTCAATTTTCTATAAATATCAATTAAACAGCAATATATTACCCTACTACTGAGCATTACTAGAACATAATTTTATTCTCTACAAAATGATGTCCTAATTTTTTTTATCAGTTATCATGAATCAGTAATACCAACTGAGTATTAAATAATAATTTTTCCATGTTATTTAAATGGGAAATAAGACCCCACTTGTGACACCTCTTAAAATTAAACTACAGGGTAATCCTTATTTCGTAACGGAGGAAAAAATATTGATTTTTTATTGACACACCCTAATGTTTATAATGCATGTTTACATTTTAAAATGCGTTATATATTGAGTAGATAAATATATACTCAAACGTCAATAACGAAGATAAAACTCACAGCTTTTCCTTCCTGAATTTTCAAAGTATACGTTTTTTTCCATTATGTCTCACGTAACGAAATTTACGTATCAATGTTAGTGTATACACTTACATACAAACATCTATACGCTGACTGAAAATCCTATGAGATCAATTTGCCAAGTTTATCTTAGCTTACAACATCGCTCCTATCTCCATTTATTGCATTCCGACCACTTTATACGATCACACACACACATACAAATACACACGTATATTAAAGACAGAGCTGCCGAATGGGAATTCAGGACCAGGTGAAGATTTTTTTTAACCACATCAATAGCAACCCGAATCGAAAATTTCAACTTCAATTCAATTTCTGTAACTTACATTCAACTTTCACAACCTCACTCAGCCTCAACTGTCTAATGAAATTGTTTAATTAATACATTTTTTAAATTCAATCTTACAAGGGGATATGATGGAGGAATTCAGTTAGCTTTTGGGAGGTGAAACTAGATTAAAAATAAAATAAAACACGTGTTTGAGCATTTGTCTGAATGCTCATTATTTATTACGATATTTAATTCTAAAAATTATTATATTTCATTGACGTGGTCAAGAGGTTAATATGCTTGATTGGGGACGTGGTGAATTGTGGTTCGAATCTTGATTTACTAGTAATTAATTTGTTACAAAATAGATTTTATTAATGAATCTAGCTTCATAAATAAATCATTGAATTTACCTACATAATATATTTTAATCCAGAAATATGTGTTATCGACTTAAAAAATCAGTTTAAATGAAAGACAGTCGAAGTATGTACAAAAAAATAATAAAAAGTAAAAAACAATTACAATTAAAAATAAAAAGGAACATTCCTAAATCAAGATTCGAACCACAGTTCACCGCGTTCCCAATCTAGCATATTAACCGCTTGATCACGTTTACATATGAAATATAATAATTTTCAGAATTAAATATCGTAATCAATAATGAGCATTCAAATAAATTCTCGAACACGTGTATTTTTATTTTTAATCTTGTTTCACCTCCCAAAAGCTAACTGAAATTTTCCATCCAAACTCTGCGACTTCCCTTTGTTAGTTGAATCTCTTTCAAAAGAGCAGCTTGTTCGATGTTAAGAAGAAGAAAAACTCAATTTTAAAGCTTCTGTCATGATACAATAATAGATAAAGTAAAATCTAATTTAACGGACAAATTTCTTAGGTATATGAAATTCGATATTTCCTCGTTTTCTACAGGATGAATCAGATCATCCGTATCAGTATTTTTTTTTTAAACGGATAGTCGTTCGAATGGTGATATTGTTATTTCCGGGAAAGATCGGCAGCCCGAATAATTTTTTCCAAAATGAACTCCGGAATTTTAAATAACAAGTGGTATTCTTGAAAATATTTTTTTTAAATAAGCAAATTATTTTATTACTGCCACTTCTGTTAAGTAATATTCATTTGAAATTATTAAATTAAAATTTCATAATTAAAAAAAAGTGCTGCAGCGCCACTAATGGGGTGGGAGGGATCAATAATATTTATTTATTACATATTAATTACGAGATATATTTTACAATTCTAAAGAATAACTTAATAAGACTACAGGTGATGCATACAAGAAAAAATCAGTGGATATGACAAGGAAGATGTTAAAGAAAACCCCTCATGTAAATTCATAATATAATACGGGCCTGCCATATATATTTGAGACTGTAATAGGATTATCGAAAGGTGTTATTTGATTTATCTCATATAAGAATTTATTGTTCAAACTTTTCTAAACGGTTGTCATGCAGCATATTATAATGATATGATACATTATTCTAAAATTGAGACAGTCGTAAAAATACAATTTGTCATTCTTGATTTATTTCAGTGAATATGAAATCTTTCAAATTTTATTTAATACCCCAGAAATAACAAATTATACCTATATTATTATTATAACCAGTTCATAATACCTAAACACGAGTACAAATACTTTACTTAAAAATGATTAATTCGCATATTTATGTATAGCAGGGGTCCCCAATCCAATGCCTTCCGGCACCATGGCGCCCGCCGAACGTTTTACATATGCCCGACGTTGTGCGATAACGATAAAAAATTATTTCAATTTTCAATAAAATGTTAAATGTAAAAACAAATTGATTTTTTCGAATATTTAGTAACTAATTAGAGAAATATAAACATATATCATTGAATTATTTGTTTATAAATATATTAATATATAATTTTTACAAGATTTCTTCGCTCAATCTTAAACGCACCATACGGTGCATTTAAGACGTATAGGCCAGTGCAATTACAAAAATCACTAATTCTAACGGTAAAATAAATTTTAAAAATTTAATTCACTACGCCAAAAATATTAAACGTTTGTCAGTTTAAGAACCACTTCTCTACAATTTTCAGTTAATGTAACATATTCATAACCATTTTTGGTAATTTCGTTTAAAATAGTTCTCACAAAATGGATTAAGATTAAGGTAGTTGTATTATAAATTCATTTTCGTTAATCAGGTTTAGTTATATTACCTAACTAGATTTACGTCTTAAATACGAGCATCCTGGCTTTACTAAAAAGAACAACTTACATGGTCATATCTGACTTCAAAAGACGGATTGGCTACAGTGAGATTAAAAAATAAATAAAATAATTTTAAAAAAAACATCACAAAATAAAAATGAAATATGTGTCAAATATATTGTTGGAAAATGAAGAAAATTCCCATAGCTTCATCGGTTTAGTAATTCACGAATATATCGTGTAAATGTTAGATATTATTTTTGATGTGACTGATGATATTAACCCTAAACTAATTCTAAGGTTCTTGGCTTTTAAGTAGTTTAAATTATTTGTAAAACGCCACATTAGACCTAAAAAGCTCAAAGTATTTGCATTGTTGCCAAAACATTACATGGATATGCTTCTATAGCCAATTTTATGCTGGATTGCATTACAAATTTGTTAAATATGGCAAGTAGCCAACAGCTGTTTTTTATTTTGACACAAACTAGATAATTTTACCATAATTTACTTCTTATCTCTCTCGAACTAAGTTTTGACTACAAAGAAAGACGGCCGACATGTCATCAAGATATTATGATTCTAAAAACATTGATAGAGAGTAAGTAATTGGGGTAATAGGCATTGAGCTCAGACAATTTTTCTTTTAATAATATAATGTAGCAAAAAAATATTATTTTAGAACCTTTCCGAACCTTTTCATGGATAACCGGTAACCATATATTTTTAAAAGGTTCAATAAATTATTTTTAATATTTTTCTCAGAGAGATTATAAAATGAACTAACTGAAAATCTGTTTGAATTTTATGATATGATGTGAGTAACCAAGTCCACTACTAAAATTTACACATATTTTACTTTCTTTTTTTAATTCCATAATTGAATTACATTTCAATTTGCGAAAAATCTAAAAAGTAGAGATTTTTATCTTTAAAATGTAATAATATTTTTGATCTTTTTTCTAACCATATTATAATGACTATTAATGTTTTGTTTTTTTTTCAGAAAATGTTTTATTTGTTAATTATAATTTTTTTCCAACAAAATAATTTTCTTTCAATTACAGACTTGAACCCGAACCCGAACCAAAATTTATATTTGAACCCGAACCATAAATAAATTCCGATTTAAGTCCCTGCTACACAGGTAGAAAAGTGACTTGGGCCAAGAAAATCTTGTTTTATATATAACGAAAACAATATTTTCTTAATATAAGAATGTATTCTTAATCCAAGTATATTATTGTTTTCGTTCAACAATATTTCTTTAAAGAAAAACAATAATTTTCTGGATTAAGAGTAAATTCAGAAAATATTAACAAGGATTTCTTGGCCCAAGTTAACTTTTCTATCCGTGTATTAAGTCTTATTTGACCGTGTTTATGATCCTTTAAACCCAAATACATTCTCCCACACTCACTCACATACACACACACATACAATGCTGCGATATCTCTTTTGAACTTTGACATGGGGTCGTCATGTATTTGATGTATGAATTTGTGTATAAATAAGTTAAAATCGATTTACCTCCAGATTGCTTCCTGCCGACAGGGTTGTCTGAAACATTAGTAGTTATGAACAGGCTATTGTATTCGTAATACCGGAGTATTTCATTTGGCTCTATGCAGGTTCATGCTAACGATGTAGATTTGAATATTGTTGTATTATTATTGAAATGACTCACATTTATTCTTATTTATTCATGGTAATATGTATGTTGTATAAATGTGGAGAAAATCAGTTCTGATACATGTTGAATTTAATTGCTGTTTGCCCGGTTTCGTAAACGATAAATAATTCAGTTCTACAATTAATTTCTGTTGAGTATTATACAAAATTTAACAAATATAATTACTGTCATTAATTCTTGTTGTACAATTCGATTTAAATTATTTAAACCAAAAAGGACCTCGCACAAAATCAATGTAAATTAGGGTACAGTCAAACTGACTGAAATTGAAGTATAATGTAGCTCGTAACCTAAAAAATGTATAAATAGTTTTTGCCGAAAGTTTTAAATAAAATTGTAATAAATTAAATATTTGTTTTGCCCTTGTTTATTGGAAATGGCCAAATACGGTACTGCGTTTTAATTCATTTTAATATCAACAATGACTACTTATGACGTTAATGTGTCACAATTAAATTCTATAGATTTTAAATTGTAAAAGCAAATTTACACAAAACAAAATAATCAATATTCTAATTCTAAAGTAAACAAACTTTTAAAAATTTCAATACGAGGTATAATTTATTAATAAAACCGCAGTTTTGTTCGCGTGGACTATGGAATTATTGTTTAGGAATTTTTAAAAATATAGTTGAATTCTTTTAGATCTTTTCATTCTAAAAAATTCTTTACTTCATTATATTGTTCAATATTTAACAATTAAGGCAGCATATTGCAAAAAACTGGATTTGCTATTATCGTCATTGCTTATTCCTCATGATACCTAACGTAACAAAATATATACTAAAACCTGGGAAAAGTACATATCTATGAATTAAAAAAAAACGTAAATTTACGAGTGATAAGCGCATTAAAGGACAGACATATAGACAGAGAGATGTTGAATATTGATATTTGGGTATTAAAATAAAATAAAATACATAAAAAAGATTTTTTTTCATTTTGTTTTCTACACAAGTACCGGCCTAATAATATCTTTATCTTGAAAAATTCAATGGCTTTAAAACCACACGTATTCACACAAACATTGATAAATCTGCACATGCACACATCAGCAACAAGTCCAACGAAATTGAAAGATAAAACAAGAGATAGGCGAGAAAAAGAAAAATGGCAATAGATTACTGGAAGATGCAATATATCGTTTACAGCCCCTCTCTATGACGCCGTCCGTGCGACCTGTTTCCGTCTGTCAGACTTGTTGATTTCTCTCTTTGTTATTTCTATGCCATAATGTAATGTAAGCATTGTAGTTTTACTTCCCAAAATTCCCACGAGTAAAACCTTGTGCTAACTCGTGAAGGCCTATAAGATATCTGTTTCATTTCCCTAGGTCACAAAAATATAGATATGTCAAGAATAAAAGTAGATAAAGACAAATTACTTACTATTTTGAATTCGTTATAAGATCTTAAACAATTGGACTAAAATATTATAACCTATCTTCAATTGTTAAAAAAAATTTCTTATAATTTTATATTAATATTTATATTAATTCTCTCAAAAAAATCTATTATAAAGTATTCGCTAAATAATTGCGTGACCCAGTAAATAAAATTAATAGTTAAAATATTTCGTCGTTCGTTCGTTTTTTTTGTTATTATTTTTTTTCCCCAGTCTCTTCAAAAACGTACTAACGAGGTTCCACTGTATATTCCAACAATCTACGTATAAAGCTTACTCGACCTTCGAAACCTAACAAAATTTGTTAGCTAACAAACACTTTCAAATGGGGTATCAAACCTATATGACAGTTCCCTTGATGTATCATAAAGTGTTTGACAAGTTTCTCGCACGTGCTGTAAGTAAACACCATCTTATCTTGTACAATAAGTCACCAACTGTGTTATAATGAGTTGAAGTAGCATTGATCTAAAATCAATAGATAATATTACAAAGTTAAACCCCGTTGAAAGTGCTTGTTAGCTAACAAAGTTTGTTTATAATACCGAGCATAAAAACTCTATTTTCTAAAGAATATATAAATAAATATAAAACTTGAATATGTACCTATATACTACATATATACATAATGATCGTCCAAAAATATCTAACCTTTAAAACATAAATGAATAAATTGAATTTTCATTAATTACTTGATTGAAACTTAAGTAAAGTTGAATCAATTAAATTACTTTGCGGTGTGTGTAAATATTATATAGTTTAATCTCCAACGAACTCTAAAAATAATAAAGTAGGCATATTGATGACAAGACACGTTTTCTATTCATTATTTTATGTTAAACTTCAGTGGTGAAAGTCTTTGGGGACAAAATTGAATTAAATTATGAAAAAACACGTTCAACGTGGAAATTAATTGAAATATAAACTAAAAATAAGGATGAATAAGAAGTAAAGTGTTTCATATAAAAAAAAAAAACAATATTTGCAATATATTTTTTTCATAAGTGTTTGTTTAACATTATATTTGAAAAATGTCTCATTAAAATTATCGTTTAATTATTAACAATAACTGTTTTATTTAAAAATTTGTAGAAATAAAAATATTTGAAGTACCTATCTACCGTTATTTTAAATATCTCAAATGTATTCTTGATATATAAAATAGCACTGAATAATATGTAATAAAAGCATATTTAAGTCACGTTTTAGTAAAGAGAAAGTATTTCGATTTCTGATTTCATTGATCTTTTATCAGAAGAATTCTCTTTGTTTTAGGATTTGTTCTTTATGACAAAAACAAGCAATTCTTATTATGTAAATTCCTAATATAAAGATACAGTATCTATTTTCTATATTTTATACGTGGAAATCCGATTTTCTTTAAAAGGAAATACATGAAATATTTTCAAACATTTTTATATTGCTTGTGTATTGTTTATATTTAAATATTATATTGTTTTTATAGAAATATATAGCTTTTTTTGATCTTTAAATAGATTCACAATTTCTGAATCGTATTTTTGCTAAAATATTGCCACACTTTATATGAAAGATTTATCATATTTCATTTTGACGCATAGTATTTTTTATTAAAGCACTACAAAAATAATGTTTTCCAATTACAACATCAACTAATATGTTAGACAATGGTTGTACATTCAAGCACCCACAAAACCTGTAATTTCATTTTTTTTTTATTTGATACTAAATTATATACAGTATAGTTAAGTACCTATTTATAAAAAAGTAAAAAAAAAATACCACAAAAGCATGTATAACAATTTTTACCGCGCCACCACCACATAAAAAAACTGTTTTGTTAGATAGAATAACATTTTCTATAAAACCTGTTTTTCGGATTGTTGTCCGACCCAAAGCAATAATTTTATTATCACCAATATAATTTAAAAAAAAAACAATGGGTGTGACTTTGTCGAGATACACTGTCGAATGAATGACGTGAATACGTAGCAGTGGGGTTAAATAAAACTCAGACTAGTATTGTATAATATAGTTATTTCTTATGATCTGTACGAACATAAAAACAATTAATTAATATTTACAATCGCAATTGTAGTTTTTTTTTTATAATATTAAATTTATCGCTTATTAAAACTGGTTAAATGTTTTGATTTTTACTTGTACCTCGTAGATCTAATCGAGATCTATAATTTGAGACCAGAACCCGCGTGGTAGCTGCTGTGAATATCGAGATATACGGATTTTTAATATACGCTTGCGCACAAAACTGATCCTTGCGCGTTACATCAAGTTTCTGAAATACCCACCCAGTATCTGACCTGAAACTCTTGACGTTATTCACGTCAAAAATAGAATACATTTTACACGATACAATACACATATGTGTCAACCTTCTACAAAAAAACATCGTATCAATTTTTATTATTAATTTATTTTCATTGGAGTTTTCAAGACAACGTTTTTCCGAGATTTTATTAATTACACATATTTTCTTTTATAATATCATATTTCCGTAAGAATGTAATATTACTTGAAGCTTATTACACAGCATAAAAGTAATATTGTATCTAACTGGATGCGGCAAGCTGTCAGAGTATAGGCTTGCCGACAGTACAGGTTTCTACAATGTAATGTCACAACAAATTTCCAGATAAATTTTGCTGATGTTGGAATAGTGCTGAAATAATGTAGAACATATTTTAAGTTTTATTGATTTTAAACAACACTTGTGTGCACTAGAGATTTGTTGGTATATTTTTTGTAATTGGATATTTAGACATGAATGCAGTTTTAAAACGAATTTTTTAAATTCAATAAATCCAACGTGCTTCCCTTTTCATGCCGAATACACTCTTCGAAAAATAATGTGACCAAAAAAGTAATGACAGAAAATATAATACATAAACTAAAATTGTCAATCAGTTCTATATTCTAATGAGAGCTGTACTGGGCTTTCAAAAATAGGAATTCATACTATGGAAGGCACCGGCCCAACTAAGTTCACATGATGGAACGTCTACTGTAGTATTTAAAAAAAAATTAAAATGATTGCGAAACATTACAAATATCGGTATGGAGAACCATACATGACTTCCATGTTCTTTAATGTTTTTTTAAATAATTTTTAATATATAAAAAATTTCAATAGGGTTTGTCAGAATTAAAATTTCCTTTGTATTATAAATATTATACTGAGACAAATATTTTCCACAAAAATAATTCAGATCGGTGCATTTTTACAGTAGTTATCGTGAACGAAAGAAAATTCTACATCCAGAAACACAAACACACAGACGCACGCACAACCGCCATGCGGAAATTAACATTTCTTTACGTTTTGAAGGTAGTACAATCAGAATCTACTCTTATCTCGGACACAATTTTCCGACGGTATTACAATATTTCCATTTCCTTCGGAACATGGAACTAAAAAGAATCTCGTCATTTTATAATTTTTTGCAACGAATTTCCGGTGGCAAGGAATATTTTCAGAAAAAGGTCAACTATATTTTATTTAAAAAAAACTTTTTTCATTATCTCTAACTATGATATATACGAAAGTTTTGTGGTAGCCACAGTATTATTTTTTGTTATAATTTTTGCAGTTCTTTATTTTTGTACATGGAATTATTGTTTGATATAAATACAATTTTAAATTATCTTCTGATTAATTAGAACTTTAAAATATCAAAATAATAAATTATTTTAACATTTTCTGAGTGATTTAATATTAATTGCTTAGTTTGAGTTACTTATTTAATTTTCAATTCAAATAAATTAATAAGTAAATATTCTCTGTATTTCAGATATCCATAATTTTATGTTATTAACTCTTTCGTATTTTAATTTGATTAATATATGTAATTTATATATACATAATATTAGAAACACATTTTTAGAATCGCAGTTTTAAGAGATGTACATTGTACATATACACGGAAAATAAGAAGGTGACAAAAGGCTACAAGAATTGTACAACTATACTACTACTACCACGTCCAGATTGTTTGCTGTCATCATTACACTCCTTATTTCAGAAAAAGCAAAAAAAAATATCATCGCACTATGTAATAATGATACCAGCGCCATTCCAGTGCAGCGGAGACAAGCTGAACTGCATTCATATTTACCATTAACTTTTAATGTAAGGTCACAATACTTAGGTTTCGCAGATAATATTTTCTGACATTGAAGTCCCGGAGGAATTTTGTAAATTATTTCTTTAGTTTCTTTTTTTGTACAATATTATTTCACAGAAAAGGAAAATTCAAAAAAACCTTAAATAATACAGCTTTATAAAAAATTCTATTTTTTGACGTGAATAACATATATTGTTTTACTCCAGATACTGGGTGAGCATTTCAGAAACTTGATGTAACGTGCTGAGATCATTTTGCGCGCTAGCAAAAATTTATAATCAGTGTATTTCGACACTCAAAGCAGCAATCACGCGGGTTTTGGGCTCAAATTATAGATCTCGATTAGATCTACGTGATAAAAGTACAAATCAAAACATTTAACTAGTTTTAATGAGTGAAAATATTTATACTATAAAAAAAAACAAATTAAAATAATTAATTTTCGCATTTCCACGATTTTGCTTGTAAATATTAATCCATTGTTTTTATTTTCGTACAAATCATAAGAAATAACTATATTATACAATACTAGTCTGAGTTTTATTTAACCCTCACTGCTACATATTCACGTCATTCCCTCGACTGTGCATCCCGACACAGTCACACCTATTTTTACTTTCTTTTATTTTCTTGTTTTTCTATAACTTTGATTAATATATTCTTTAACTAAGATATTCTCTTACATTTCCATAGTTTCTATACTCTCAAACGGCACCTAAATATGAAATAATGTAATTATATATTTTTTAATTACTGGCCCCTCTCCCTACACGCCAAAAATTGTGACATCCCCCATTACAACATCATCAATCATTGAATTGCATTTATGTTGTACATATACATACATATATCTACTGCAATACTCATATGAATACCTATGTCTACTTCCTAGGTAGGTAATACATAATTCAGTACACATTTGCCAATTTACCGGCACGCTAGCTACAGTGCTTTGTTAATACTATTGTCATGTTCATTAAGGTATTTAATTAATAGGTATTTATTAGAACAAATATACAAATGTGGATATTTACTATACCATAGTCGGTTGATTTTAATTTGGCTAATATTCCCATCATATAATTAATTCATCGAATTCGATTTAAGATTTAAATAAATTAACTTCGTACAATGGTTATTATATTCAGATGTCTATGCGATCAATTACTCGTTCTAATTTTGAAAGTATCAACAGGTATCTTTCAGAGCTGTCTATATTTTAAGTACATAAAAAACTTTTTAAAGTAATTACATTATGTAGAAATGGGGATGCTTTTTACAAATAAATTTTATAACAATTACCTGATTAGATAGTTAACATCGGAATAATTAATCGATAGATAGAATTTATATGAGGGTCAAAAAGTTGTTTTGGGAAGAATATCTTTGTAGAATAATTTTCTTATTTGTTTCTTATCAAATTTCCTAAAATTTTGAGTGCCACTACACAGTGGCGAGGCGTGAAATTTTTAATAAGGGAAGCATATTTTGTCAATCCTCTCCCTCCTATTAACAAAAAAAAACTATGAAACACCAAGATTTTACATTTTTAAATAATATATAGTAACTAAATGATTCTATGTCTTATTTTTTTGTATTTTAGTCGATATTTGTATGACGAATTGAAGTTCACTGTAGGAAATTTCATTAAAAAATTTCGAATTTTTGATTTCGTTAAAAGTATGTTTATTGTATAGAAAATGATGTGAAAAGTTGAAATTTTCAAACCGCAGGTCTGTATCTCGAACCGTTCTCGAGATATAGCCTCTCAAAGTTTTAGTTTTTTCAAATTTTTGGATAAAAAAGGCCATAGCTTTTGAACGGGTGGTCGGATTTGATTTTAGTTGACGGATTTGAAATCAGCGTGTCAAATTCTATATAATGGCATGTATAATACTTTAAAATCCGACAAAAAAAATTTCGTCAAAAATCGACATTTTTTTAAGGTATACCCCTTTGAATTTTTTCGATTTTTCACGAAATTTTTTTTTTCGAGCTTTAAGATATTATACATGTCATTATATAGATTTTGACACGCTGATTTCAAATCCGTCAACTAAAATCAATTCCGACCATCCGTTCAAAAGTTATGGCTTTTTTTCTCCAAAAATTTGAAAAAACTGAAACTTTGAGAGACTATATCTCGAGAACGGTTTGAGGTACAGACCTGCGGTTTGAAAATTTCAACTTTTTACGTCATTTTCTATACAATAAACATACTTTTTACGAAATCAAAAATTCAAAAAATTTTAGTGAAATTTCCTACAGTTAACTTCAACTCGTCATACAAATATCGACTAAAATTCAAGCAAATAAGACGTAGAGGTATTATAGTTGTATAATTGAGCGTGTAAATTAATATAAAATGGTATTTTTGATTTTTAGTTAAAATGTTTGAGTTGCGCATAAAGATGAATATTCTAATCATATTTTTAAATTGTTTATTAACTGAAAACACAGATTTGTATTAATTTACCCATAAAGCAAGATTCAGTCGCGCTCGTGTGCGGAGCGAGGACATAAATCGATTGCAAACCAGTTGTAAAATAGTCGCATCCGCAACTGGTTTGCGATTCTCGTTGCAAAACAGTCGCACCGTGTGCGGAGGGCCTTAGATCGCATAATATAATATAGTTTACGCATTAAAATTTCAAATCATTTCGACAACTACTTTGTTCATAAACACCGATACATATCCAAAGAATATTTGGAAGGTCGGTGTTAATATTAAAATTATTTTAGAGTTAACTAAACACAACGAGCACCATCTCAATTATTATTTACACTTCAATCTACATTGTTAATTCATCGAATTTACATCGTTTGATTTCTAAGAATATCAATCATTAAATTAAATAGAAACTAGTTTACAGTAAAGGAAGAAATACAAAGACCAATTACTCACAGATCTAAATAAATATTTATTTATCATAGCTGTAATAATTTCTGTCAAAATTATAACTGTACAATTAAAATATTATTAAAATATTCACAAATAATACAAAACTTATTTCTTGTTATAGTATCTAACACGTAACCATTTTTTAAATTAAATATTTTGAAGTAAAAAATCACTATACTATAAATGTATGTATATGACAACATTGTAACACAAAACATTATTTAATAAAATAAAAGAAGCATAACAAAAAAATAACAATTATAAACTGTTGTGACTAAATAATAATATATATTTCATTTAAATATAAATAAATTATATATTCATCTCCGACACTACCGTGTTATGGCAATGTAGCAGAATTCAGGATGAGACAGCAACAAGAAATATTTCCTTTTTAATTTCGTTGCGAAAAATGTTAATCCTGAGAGATTTTTTCTACCGTGTACCGTTGCCAACAGTGTAATTAAAAAAAAACTCTATGTAGATTATTCCTCTACTTTTATACGCATATATGCGTGTTTATTAAAAAGCATATGTACATGTTTATAATATATTGTATAGATATATACAATGTACATGTATGTATGTATAAATGTACCGGGTGGGCCAATAGAAACGTCTCCTGTTTAGAAGAATTAAAAGTATGTATCACACAAACCTCAGCATTGCAATTGTTTTAACCCTTTGAACCATGAGCTTATTTTTTTATATAACACAAGGGTTAAATATTCTTTATAATAACAGTACAGTACAACCTCTTTTTAACGTATAAACCTATTTTAAGAGATTACATAACTCCAGAATTAAAAAAAGTTTTTCATATTATTTATTATTATCAATGCTTTTATGAACATTTTAAAAAAATACTTGAAAATTCCTTTTAATAACATACATAGTTATAACGATAAATGTGGCCGCGCAACCGATTAAAACATGCCAAGATTCGCGCGATTTAAGCAAAAATAGAAGCTCAAATAGCTCACAGATTACAAAAAAGATACAAAAATTCAGAAGAAGAGGCATACATTATATACATTATATTATTAGACTATAATTTATTTTTAAAGTTCTATATCTCTCAATACAAAACATTTTTTATCCACCCAATATATTAATTTCGTATTTTTACATTTCCTTTATAATTTTGTGTGGAATTTTCATAACTTTCATCGTGTTCAAAAGAGCCTACATTTATTATTATTTAATATAAAACAAATTCATATTAAATCGTTTTGATCCACTCACGTCACTATTCATTCATTCAAAATTCATAAAAAACAGACAATAGTATTGATTATTGAAAGTAAAATATTTTATATAAAATAGTTGTATAATAAGAATTAGATTTCTTTAATTCTATTCTATAAAAATTGTATTGTATTTATTATAAAAGAAGGTGAATGAAACTTATACCATTTGAAAGGTACTGTGCCATAGATGTGCACAAAAAAATCACGTGTGTATGTTGCCGTTAAGGCAGATAAAATAAAGTTAACATACACACATGATTTCCCTTCTCGCTATTTGTTTATTTCCCCTCACATCGTTCAACAGCATAGCAGTACTCCTAACGCCACCAAGCGGTAAAAATAAATGGTTTTGGGTTTCTGTCAAACTTACAGAATGCGAGAGATTTCAATTCGCATTCAATTGAAGTGTTTTTATTTGTAAATTTTTGTTGTAAAATCAGGTAACGTACTGTGCCATAGATGTGTACAAAAAAATCATGTGTGTATGTTGCCTTTAAAGCGGGTAAATTATTCGTCGCAATTTCTATTTAAATTGTTTAATATTGACAAGACAAAATCATATTTTAAAATTCAAATACATACAATACATTTCAACAATGTGGATAATACGTTGGTCAAATTGATAACTACAATAATACAGCATAACACAGAATAAAAATAATTATTATAATACCTTCAAAACACAATATGTCAAATTCTTGCTTCACATTTCGAATACCTATAATATTTAAATAATATTTCCCAATATTGATATTTACGTTAGGTATGATTTATTAAAATATTTAGCATCGAAAAAGAGATACCAGAAACATATACATAAATCATTTATTGAAATAAATCATTTTACATAAATGTAAATGAAATGCAGAACTGATATCAGCCCTTATATATGTATTCGTACATAAATAAATACGTACTTATTTATTCATATATAAATATATATACACTACATACTGTCACACCATACATATGTGTGTGTGTGTGTGTGCATATATACTACATATGTACATCTCTTTCATAGCATAGTGAAATACAAATGTTTAGTTATAGTTTCAAAATTTATAGCAATCGTGAATTCAAAACATTCAAACTAAAATGTATATTTAATATGTATATTTCGTTTACTCCTTAGTACGAACATACATAGATCTTACATCGTTTACAGGGGTGTATAATTTTTTTTAATAGAAAATTAATATCAATAGCATCTATATATACATATAATTTTCCGTTTTCTTTTTTTTATATATGTATTAACGAAAATAAAAAAAAAATTTGATCAAACAAGAAATTGTAAATAATCCAATACCTTCCAAGTCTGATTAAATCTCATCGTAAATACAGGGTGTTTCAAAAAGGTCACAATCCTGAATATAAGAGAGTAGAACTTACGCGTAAATAAATTGTATGCCATAATATCAGTAAGATGGCAAAATTTATTAATCAAAGGAAATATTGTCGAATTGTTGGGAACTGCTGACTGAAGATACTTCAACTCAAAGTCCGGAGCCTCACGTTTGTAAGATTTGTACGTCCAATAGAAAATTATTATTAAAGGTTGAAGTATCACCAGGGCAATAAGTTTCAACAATAAATACATGCTTATCTTTGAAAAACGACATACATAGCTGACACAATACAAAATAATGAATGCTTATGCGAGACTGACTCCTGACTCGTGACAAGTTCATTTCAGTAACTAAAGGCAGTTTACCTTGAATACAGTGTTGCCATTTAACTGATGCCATAGCATAAAATTTATCAACTATAAGAATCAAAGAATGTTTTTTTTTATGTTTTAAATAATTAAATAAATGAAAATAATTTTCCATTTAAAACCGTCTAAACGGCAGAAAATAAAATTCGATATTGCATTTAAAAAAAAGTTGATTTTGTTCATACTAGAAGAGTTTTAAAAATGTTTCTTCTAGTATGAACAAAATCAACTTTTTTTAAAATGCAATATTTAGTACGAAAAGCTTAGATTAGGAAAGACTATAGATTATAGATACATAACAACTAATGCTAGTCTGTATATGAAACTGTTACCAAAATTATATGGCGACCATCTTTTCTTAAATGTCAGTTTCACCATTTCTATGCATATTATCCCAGAGGCGTCAGTTGAAAATTTATAATATTCAAATATGCTTTAAATTACAATTGAATTTGGTATGTATGAGAGATGATAATTTCAAATAGATGTTTCTCTGTTAATTAAACAATTGGTATTTGTTTTAAAATCTGAATGATACGCCAATGACTCGTGGAGCGATATGGTAACAACGTTAGGTAGTGTGTTATTTATCCTTTATCTTTCCTTGTCTAAGACGAAAAGAGTCTAACCGAATTTTATTTTCTGCTTTTTAGTATTAGTTAAAACAGTAGCTATGGAAATGAAATTGCCACAAACATATAAATAAATATCGCGGTAAGTTAAAATAAGGCAAATTTAATATTAATAAAATGACTTTTTTAAACTTAGGAATACTTATTCCAATATACAAACTGTTCCAGTATTTGGTGGAATCGCCCATATGCAATACACATACATCAAATATATATTTTTTTTACTGCGAACACTTACACGGGAGAAAGTTTTCCTTGAAGCCGGTGTCCATGCATTTCCACTTTATCTGAATAACTTGCACAAGAGCGGGTGTAAAAAGTTTCCGAGTGGGGATTAACGAGCCTCGTTCACACGATAACTGAATTATAGTACGTTGTACGGTATTTAATATAATCTGATATTGTTAAGTACTGGCTTACTGTTTATTAGTTGTTGGATGAATTTTCCACGTATCGTAAAATAGATATATGTACACCGGATAGTAAAGTAAAAAAAAAACTGTTTTTTGAATCGAGAAACGTATATTAGCGTAATATTTACTTACATACATATTATATTTCAAATATAGATCATAACATTTGTCATATACAATCACTCAGTTACAAATGACTAATTGTAAGTGCATATTTGTCAATTTGACACCAAACTTATTTACTTGATTAATTAAATAACAAAATAAAAAAATCTCCCATATATGCTTACAAAACATTGATTTTCTCTGCATCATTAAGAAAAATACTATATATTTTAAAATCAAGTCTTTCAAACTTTAGACCATATACAAACAATGATGTATTGATATTTATATGTTTTTAATACAAATTCTCTTAATAGTTTGAAATTATCCAAAAAGTTGTCAAATATTAAACTGTTGATTCCAATAAAATTAAATAATGGCAGAAAGTTATCGGCTACTTTATTCTGGTAGGATATAACTATAAATTTTAAATCACTAATTGTGTATTCGTTATCGGATAAAACTTGAACCCTTCTGAAGGTCTTAAATAGCGATTTGAAATCAAACTAAGATTTCTATTATTAATATTATTTACCGTTCAATGTAAATGTACTATTATAAACGTCATTGAGAGTAAAGTCTGCACAGCAAATATAAATATTTTTATAATTAATGAAGGTTAAGTTTAAATTTTTCACCCATATCTCTTTGACAGCTGCATTTTTTGTAACAGATGAAAACTTAATATTTTATTGGATGAATTATTGTCACAATTTAGAACAGTACAACGTTATAGTTATTATTTTATTATTCATTACATTTGAATTGCTTATTGACATAATTTTTACATTCTATTTCAGTGGCGAGGCGTGAAATTTTTAAAAGATAAGCATATTTTGTCAATCTTCCCCCTCCTAATAACAAAAAAAACTAGATATGAAACAGCTTTAGTTCAAGCTTTTACTTTTTTATATAAATTTCACTAAAAAATTTAGAATTTTTGATTTCGTTAAAAGTATGTTTATTATTTCAAACCGCAGGTCTGTATCTCAAACCATTCTCGAGATATAGCCTCTCAAAGTTTTTTTTTTTTTTAATTTTTGAGAAAAAAGGCCATAACTTTTGAAAGCGTGATCGGAATTGATTTTAGTTGACGGATTTGAAATCAGCGTGTCAAAATCTATATAATGACATGTATAGTACTTTAAAATCCGACAAAAAAATTTTGGTCAAAAATGAAATTGATTGATATTTAATAATTTAATAATTTCAAATTAATCAAAAAGTTGACAAATATTCAACTGTTGATTTCAATACAATTAAATAATGGCAGAAAGTTATCGGTAATTTTATTCTGATTTGATATAACTATAAATGCTAAATCACTGATTGTGTATTAAAAGCGAGTATTAGTCTTTTTAATTCCAAAGTTTCTAGAATTTCATAATAAAAACGCTACAACAAAATAACTTTCTTTACAACACCCAAATACACAATTTATATATATCGTACTCTGCTGGGACCGCGCCTGAAGTCAGCCTCCGCCTCGAGATGATGAATGAACCGTGTGCTTAATAATACGGCTCGCGATGGAAAACAACTTTAACTAAGGTCCATGCACTCTCTCCCAGCTTTACATGATACATCAAAAGTCGCGGGGATGATAGATTGATAGTTTCGCCAGCCTCGGATTTTTTTGTTATACGTATTTGTATTATATGTACATATATGATGAAAACATGCATAATGCTGATGAATATATTCTTATATGGGGGCTTGAGTCTCTGATTTTGTATTTTTCTTGATATTTTTAGTGTTCCGTACCGATATCAGAAAATTGCACACATAGAATTAACACTGTATCTGTCGCTACAGTAGTTTACATAACTGAATCAATAGACATGATGCCAGTAACAAAGTATCACTGAAATTATGATTTTAAATAATGAAATAGGTTAAAAAGATTCTAAAAAATGTATTTATTTAAAAAAAAAGGTAATACAAATCTTACCGTTTCTATACTTTCTATACGCTGTAATTTGAAATAATATACAATTAAAAATGAATATATACGAGTAGGTACCTATTAATATTTCAGAGATCAAATTTGATAAAAAAAATATGTATATCTTCGAATTATTCATTATTAATAAATTAAACCCCGGAAAAGATTTACTCTGCCGTAAAAATCGCACGAAATTCGAGATTGGCCTACAGTATTCTAATTACAATAATAAATAAAAAATGATGATTATATAAATACCTACACGTTTTTTACTTTACCAAATAACATACATATATACATATATAAGGGTTTTTTGTGGACATTTTTAAGAATGACCAGACATACAATATATAATAAAATTTGTTGAGTCAGTGATCCTCAGACACAACGCAAACTTTTCGTATAATGAGGTCAACAGATATTTTTCAAATACCCAATGAAGTAAAAAAAATATCGTAGGGTCATATTTCATCCGTCATTCGTAAAATATATCATTTTATATTATATACCGGGTGAATTAAAAATAATAAGTACCTACTTAAGAATCTAGAGCTATAAGTCAGTGTTAAAATTTGGAAACAATTCTATTTATTATTTAGTAATATTCATTCTGACTTCTTTATTTTTTAAGACAGAAATGTTTGGTAACAAAAATGGAAAAAAATGTTTAGAAATCATTAACAAATTAGAGAGAGAAAAAATGCTTTCGATTATTTTACAGCTTAATTAATTTCATTATAACAATCGATAATCTTTATAATTAAAGATTTAAATTTTAAAGTATTAAATATGCTAATTAAAAAAAATGTAAAACAGTTCAAAGAACCTTATTTTTTACAATTTGTTAATCATTTTTAAGAACTTCTTGTAGTCTTATGACCAAACTCGAAGAAGAAATTGCTAACTAATGATTTTGGATCAAATTTAAAAAAAATGTATTTCCCAGTTTTTCGCCTTAAATACTTCCATGTCTAAAATTTCTTTTAAATCCCTATGTTTCATATTACCGGTGTACAAGAAAGTAAAAATTACAATTAACACCATCTGCATACGCCTTTCCTGCCCCCCCCCCCCCTTCTCAATACACATGTACAAGTGTGCCACCATCACCACAAAGCGCATTAGTACAACAATCGGGCGCTAAACCAATATCCGGGTCTCGATGCGCGGCCAATGTCGTCGCCGCCTGCCGGTAATTTCCTGAATCTCGCAACCGGAAATGTTACCCGCACGGCCCCAAGACACCCCCCACCCCACTCCACCCACTCTCGCAGACAGGCGCTACTACATCATCGCTCGCTTTGGTAATTTAAAATTAACAGTAAAAATCCTTATAGCATTAAAATTGCCCTAAGTTGATGATAAATTGGTTTTTTGTGTATTATAGGTAGTGTGTGTAAATGTGTGTTGGTGTGGAATATTAATTTTAATGTTTTCTTAGAAGTTGGTAATTTTAAAGAGAAATTATTATAAATATTCACCTTTTTGTGAAATATACTGGGTGGATAAATAAAATCATTTCGTTTTTGTAACCCAATATTATAAATTTATATAGTCTAGTATGTACAGTTGTTATTAGCTGGTGTTCCACGAACTTGTCACAAATGTTCAATGAATTCTATCAGGAAAAAACATAATGTCCTATCAGTAATATGTTCTATTCAAGGATTTGTTACACTTGCACAGGTATGAATACCCAAATACATATCATATATACGAACTATTTTTATTTTTATTTAAAACGTCATTTTTAAACAATTTTTGTCAATTTTTTTTAACTCTCGCCGTGTCTCTGTATAAGGGATAATAACATGATGACCGTAACATACAATTTAAACAATATTTTTCATATGTAAGTACAAATTAAACGAATGTGAATACATAAAATTGAATTACTCATATAAGTTCAAAGACATTAATGATTAAAATTGTAATAATTGCTGTTGCACTAAAAATTTGATAGTTTTCACTTTATTAATAAATTAATAAAACCAATATTTAATAAAAATCCAAAATATATATAAAGGTTTTTTTATAACTATGCATAAAGCGAATATTTAATAGTTTTGAGGGGTTGTCGGTGTATGTAAGTCCCACTAACTATCCTTGGTTAGGGCAATCTATTGGGGCGAAAGGAAGTTGGTTAGTTTTGGTTAGGGTAAAATATAGAAAATCAGAAAAATCGCAATAAATACATCAAAGTAATAAATAATCATCAAAAATTACATTAAAAATATATATAATCTATTGGGGCGAAAAGAGGTCGGTTAGTTTTAGTTAGATGAAAATATAGAAAATCACAAAAACACATAGTATGTGAAAATGATTTTAAAAAAGTATATTTAAATACAAACATTTCTTAAATACAATTAAAAATTTTATTAAACTAAATTAAATTTAAAATAATTACTAAAAATAAGTAGGTATGCATACAAAATACAAACAATAAGTATTACTTAAAAATTCAGACCACGAAATTTGTTTTTAATTCATTAAATAATTTGCATACGACATTTTATTTTATTCATAATTATTAATATCATTAAAAACACGAATAATAAGAGTCTTTTATATGATAACGAACTCTGTACAAAAATAAACTCCCTTCCTCTAGATTTTCTGCTTTATTCACGCAATTTTGAAAAGGTCAAGTGAATGGTCAAGTATTATTGTAGTTAACTCTTATAAAAATAGACATAAAAAATACGAGAAAGGAAAAAAATGTATAATAAGAGCGCAATATGAAAAGTTATCTTCAACTATTATTATAAGTACCTATTATACTTAAATAAAAGTTTTTATTTGTAAATGTATAATAAGTTATCATAACTAGGGGTGTGGGGGTGTTTATTAAAAAAAAATTCATGGAAAAAAGTACATATAAACATGTGTCCGGAAATTTTTGTTTATTTGCTTATTTTATTACCAGAACGTAGCATAATGTAAGTTTATATTTAAACTCTAGAAACAATGTTTTAGGTACTGTATAAATCTATTAATACAAATACTCGTATATAGTTGTAATAAATAGTATAAAGTGTATATAAAGTATTTGTGCTATAATAAATTAATAGATGGATGACATTTTGGCATAGGTACTAACAAATATATTCAGTTTATAGGAATATAATACCAAATTTAATAGGCAGAAATAAATTTGTGTAGAACGAAGACAGAACAAGAAAATTAATGTATACAAAATAAATATATGTTTTGGGATATTTTTGTAATTTCGTTAAAATTATATTTCAGCGATCTTCAATTTTAAGCAAAAAAAAGGTAACATGTTTTTTTGATTAGTTCGTTATTGCATATCCTTTGATGCAAGTACGTTTTGATTTCTAGATTTTAATCATATTTGTTATATGAGGCTCACTAATATTTATTACAAATGGAAATATACATACAATATAGAATATGTTGACGATAATTTCCGGGTAGCTCCGCATTCAGCGTTATCTTCTTCACAAGTCAAATACTCGACTATCTTTCAAATAACTAGTCGTCAAACAGAAAACCTGTTTTATCTGTCCAGTATGTACAATGTGCACATAGGTATATAAATGAATATTTGTGTTTGATTAAATAAATATCTATTTTTAGTACTCAACGATATTTAACTAGTTTTTGACGGGTTTCATTGATTCAATGAGTTTATTTGACAAGTACATCAGAATGAACATAAAATAAACTAAATCAACATATTATGATATAAATGATTTTTATTATGAAATACTCACAATCAGTAAAGTTTTGGTATATAAAATCAAGATAAAACATTTTATGACACCCATGTAGAACATTAGTTATAATCATTTAAAAACCCCTGTAGTATATCTAATAATCACCCTCATTAAAAACGACACAGCGGTGAACTGACTTCCACAAAAAAGTAATGACTTGAACAAGCGAGGTTAAAAATTTCATGAATAAATAAGACATATCATACATCATCCGTAGTAAATCCAAAGCCGGGCTGGTAATTTTTACCCGTGTAGTACAAATTAACTCCAACAATAGAAGGAACCGTTACGTAAAATTATAACAGCAAACTAGTGACGTAGTCTGAACGATCATCATTAACCCAATCTACCCTACAACAAAATACATCCATAATCAAACTACACCTTCCCAAAATGCGTATGATACACCATATGATCACAACTGCACCCTTTCAATTTTGAATTTTAAACTAAAGATAATTAAAATTGTAGATTAAAATTAATATTATTTTTCTCATACTCTCTTTTTATTTACTAAACTAAAAATATTAGTAATCCCAAATCTATTAACAGTTTAAAAAATTAGTTAGAAAAAACAAACGCGTTTTAGGGTAGTTCTGTGTATAAAATTTGGCGTAGAAAGGGTTAAAGCATTCACGACGGCGGCGCTTTTGAAAAAGCTCCATCATCAGTGTCAGCTCCAGTAGCTTTTCATCACACTTGAAGCTTTTTTCTTTTTTGTCGCGCGAGGCTTCGTTAATTCGTTCACTCGACCGTCACCAGAGAACGCCACCATCGTTGGTGGAGGGGTCGATGTGATTTAAGTAAAATGAATGCGAACATTGGTGTCGCCTTGTCATGCACAAAAGGATTAGTGGGTAAGTAAAATTAATTTATTTACGAAAATAAACTGAAGTATTCACTTTCACTTTCAGCTAGATTTTACCATGTTTTAAGAACATATGATAAATATGTATATTTTTCTTGTAAACATTTCATTACAAATCGAAATCTCAGATAAGAGAATTTTCCATGAAAAGTTTTAACGTTAACCGTAGAAAATTTTATACGGTAACTTAATACTAATAGTTTGGTACGTTATCAAGTTTAGTCTGATCAAATTATACTGATATTTTTTTTTATTAACTAGTTTTCCAACAAATGTTTTTTTAACTAACAAAACATTTTAGCTGTATAAGAACGATAGAAAAGATTTATTTGCCTGTTTTTTACTTAAAAACAGACATTTAGTGGTAGGTAATAACATGATAATGGCGAAAGTGGAATTTCTCAGGAGAGCAATTTAAAAATTTGAAGTGTATTTTTTTGTATTTTGTTTTAGTATTCTTACATTACCATTTATTTTAACTTATTTAATAGACCAAACGAAAGAAGACGAAAATAAATTAAAATGAGTATTTTAATAATAATATATTTTATTATAATGAGAATTATTATATATTATATTATAAAACTTACAGTGCCCGCGAAGTTTTTATTCTACACAATTCTTTACTACATTGCATTGTTCAATATTGAACGGTTTAAGCAACGGTTTCAGCGTATTGCAAAAGATCGCGCTGCCGACAAACTTTGTTGCGACTTAATTTACTATTATCGTCACTACTTATTCCTTATATTACCTAATGTTACAAAATATATACTATACAGGTTGTCTCATAACTAAGCATTTGAGCGAGGGGAATGAGAGGGAGGGAAGTGCGTGTGACGTCACTGGCCGTCTTATCAAATTGAAAATTTGACTGAAAAGTTAATAATTGGTTAATACTCAAGATTATTAAACTATACATATGTAGTATACATATATATTAATAACCTTGAGTCTGTATACTAATCTGTTATCAAAATTTTACGGCGGCCATTTTTTCTTAAATGTCACTTTCATCATTTCCATGCATATTATCCCAGAGGCGTCAGTTGATTTATAATATGCAAATATGCTTTAAATTACAATTGAATTTAGTATGTATGAGAGATGATAGTTCCAAATAGATGTTACTCTGTTTATCAACTATCACTGAAATACTTTATAAGACTTTCGTAAAACAATATAAAACATTTCTTATTAATCAATTTTATAATTCAAAACAATTGTTATTTATTTTAAAATCTGAATGATACACCAATAACTCGTGGAGCGATATGGTAACAACACTAGGTAATGTGTTATTTGTCCTTTATCCTTCCTTGTCTAGGGGATAAACCCCTACATTTAATTTTTTTTTTCATGAATCATTTTTTTTTAAATTATTTAAAAAAAAAGCAAGTAGAAGCTCATTTCGATATTTTAGTTTCTTCATACAAGATTATTTTCTACGTAAATACTTTTGTGTTAGATTATTTTATACAAATACAAAAATTCTTCTTAATAAAAAGAATATAAGATACACACGTAAACAAAAAAAACATACATATTTCTATTTTTAAGAACCCAATAAAGACGTTAGTGAATTGAATAAAAGAATACAAAATAACAAGATCGTGCATTCTTGGTTTGAGATAAAATCTTGTCAGCGCCAATGACTCTGGTGTGAGATATGAATACACATTTTTATTTCAAAGCCAGTCATAAGTTACATTTTTTTTCTTTTCGATATTTTCTTTTGAGATATTATGATAACATTTTTTTAACTTGGCGCTGTAGGTGAAATGTTTTCAGCTGTGAAGCATACTTATTTTTATATATATTGTGTGTGTGTATTATCTACTGACGCGAAAAGTCGGGGAAATTATGAACAATAACATTTTCCTATACAGAAATATTTTTTTAATAAAAGTATTGTGGAAATAAATGATATTGTATAGGTAAAACATTTGAATTATGTTACAGAAATATTTCCACTTATAAATTTTAGTTCAGAGTTAGAGTTTTATGATCATAAAGTAGGGATGGCAAATAAAACATAATTTTTTGCAATACCAGTGACAGTGACAAAAATATATATCAAAAGTGAAACTGTTAGTAATACTAATTAAATTCCTTGTACAAAAGTAGGAGAGTAAAAATTAATCTTATTCCACTAATTTAGCAAAACATATTACTCATAAACTTTATTTTAAAAATAGTACAATACTCGGCTATTTTATTTAGATTTTTCGATACTCAAAACTCAGATAATTAACCCTTAACTGGTATCGAATGGTATTTGCGGCCCCCACTGAAGATTAGTTTTTCGCAAGCTAGTTTCAATAGTGAGACTGGATAACACTTTGTAAATGTTAAAAAATGCACTCATTTTATGAAATCAACTAGCTTTTATTACCATTATTTTACTAAATTATCTTCTACAATTTTTTGGATATTTTTAGGTACCTACAAAAACTTTGAAAAAAATAACTATAGGAAAATTTTTAGTAAAAATATTTATTATTTCTTGTTTAATATGAACTAATTAACAACATGTTTCTATGCCTCTAATTAACAATTTAAAACCGTATCTCCGTCCTTGAAGGTGTTAAAGCGCCGCGAGTCACGACGTAATGAGATTACTTAAAATGGCGGGTGCGCACAATGCTAGAGATTTTTAGAAAAATATTTAAACATTTAAACACGATACCAGTCAAGATTTAATACCACATAAACCAAAACATTAATCGAATACACAAGAAAATAGGTACCAATTAATATTTTCTACCATTTAGAAATGCAAACATTAAAAAAAATGTCACTATCAGATCAACCAAGCTGAAAACGGGTTAAAAGAACCTCCCCAAACCAAAGCTATCTAAAATCCGTTTCTTTTAAATTTAAAATAACCAAGAATGTCTCTTTTTAAATCACAAAAGAATAAAATAGGCGGCTTTTGAATTGCAATCAGCATAGCAAGTTGACTTTCTCAATGAACCATAAGATTTCAATTAGGATAATAATTTCCTTTCATCGCGGAGAAAGAGGAAGAGAAAAAGAGGGTTTTTGTAGCTAATTAGTAGACTCATTTTACCCGTAAAATAATTAAAGTATTCGAGTATGTCCAATTAACCCTCGTAAAACATATTTAAAACTACTTTTGAAGTTGAAATATAAACTGTTTTGCTATTTTGTTGGGTCTTCTATTGTTTTTTATCTATAAATAAATACATTTTTAGATGGTATATCATCAATTGTGATAATTGCTAACTTTGTTATTATTGAAGCTAAAAGATCGATTAAATGGGCAAAGTATCAGTTTTTGAATTTTATTGATAAAGAAAATTATTATTTATTATACTGATAATACTCAAAAACATTAAAAATAAGTAGGGCTCGATATTTTACTTGAAATGAATGAAACTAAATTCCATATTTTATAAAATTGATAAATATTGTTTTATAAAAAAAAACTATTTATAACAATTCAGCAGACTGTGAACCGTAATTTGACAATAACACGATTTCAGTTTTATTTCTATCGATGTCAATGTTATAAATTTTGCATGGTTGTTTTTTTTTATATTGGGGTAGATTTACAACCACATATAAATCCGATCAGTGTGGATACAGATATTCTATCACTCAGAATAACAAAACTGCGCAGAAAATAGTACACGCAAAAATAAAGACAGGGTTTTGAAATTCTGTTTAAATTCATTATCAAAATATATTTACACTTGCTTGAATAAAAAAACGTCTCCCATTTAACGACAGTAATCTATGTATTTAGAACTATAAATCACTAAACTTCAGATGTCTTATATCCGGTATTATAAAAAAATTGTTTTATGAGTGCATAAGCAAATTAGCTTCTAGCTAACGCTATCTGCTAGGTGTCAAATTGTTATGAAATTGCTCGATATTTTAAAGCAATGGTAATAAATGTATAATAATGTAAATCCATACATTTGGCAGCACTTATTTTAAGTCGCTGATTTCTACTTTTCATTGTTCTCCATGATGTGCGTAATAGGGCAGAACGAAAAGCCATATATTTTTTAAATTTTATTTACTATGCAAAATATAAAATATGTCAGTTTTTGATTTTAAAATAAGAGTTTAACTTTAGTTTTACCCTAGAGAAAAATAATCATCATGATGGTTTTCGATACGATTGCTTAACGAAATTAAACCTAAAGGTAAATTGTTACTTTTGCATGCGATAGTACCCACCGATAAAAAATAAATAAAAGCTTAAAAAACTATGATCAATAATTGTGTACATTTGAAATAAGCTAGTTTTATTTCTAAATTTAATTAAATAAGAGATTTAGAGGCAAAAGGTGAAATCCTAGAAGAACCCAAATCAAGGTTAGAGCATATAGAATTCTGTTACAATAATCTGTACTATAAATACTAAATATAATGTGTCGCGAGTCAACAGTGCGACAAAAGTCACCGGCGTCACGGTGAGTGATTCTCAACAAGGAATAAATCTAGCACTAATTAGTGTTTGCGCTAACCGGCCGCACGATAGCGCCACCGTCGTAAATACCGCGCGCTCGCTTATGTAACCGGGCCGCAATTCTGCCTATGTAATGTGCCACGATGCGGACTTGCGGTCACCCCCCGATAAAACGGTAACAGTTGGTCTACACTCACAACATACATACCTATGATCTGCGATCTCCCTTTCGTCAGGGACGAATTGGAATTTTTAAATAATTTTGACAGAAAAATAATTCAGGGGACAGATACGGAACGAAAAGTGTTTGTCTTGACCTGAAACGAAAAGATCAATATAAAATTTTGAAATCGGAGAACAATTTTTTTCTCATTTTAAAACGATCACAAAACTTCTGGTAAATTCGATATAGCGAGGAAGCAAAAAATATTACGAGACATAAATTTTCTCGTTTATTTGTTATGTAGACTTTTGCTCGGTTTCAAAAACGGAGAGTATTCTCTTATTTCAGCTCAAAACATTAACGTAAAAGACAGACATGGAATTTCTGGTGGAATGTACCAGAAATTAAAAGAATATCATTTTTTAAGTGTGTAAGGAAGTGAAAAAGAAGTAACCAGAAAGAGATAGAAACTAGTGTTCTGGCAGAAACGCTCAACATAAAGTAACATACAAGTTCTTTGGTTAGTTTGGTCACTAGTTTCTATCTCTTTCTGGTTAGTTCTTTCTCACTTCCTTACACGTTTAAAAAATGACATTCTTTTAATTTCTGGTACATTCCACCAGAAATTCCATGACTCAACCAATCAAAGCTCGTTGTTCTGTTTTTTGGTCAAACGTGAACCCTCCCAATCACTGCTTTTAAATGGCAGATTTCTACTCGACACGCATACTTCAGTCATTTCATTCAGAATACTATACAATTGATTATAACTGTCAGTGAACTGTCATTTTTTGATTCTCTGTGGATAGCAATTGCTTTGGTTTGATATAGAGCAAATTCTTTATAATACCGAACATTAATTGTTTAAGCTTTATTTTAAAAATAACATGTTAAAAAATCACTTCCATACATTATTTTAACATTATTATTACTTGATTACTTGCCTCAACTGACTTATCTAAATTGATTATATTACGTCATATATATTTCAGGGATATTATGTCAACGTCCTATTCTTAAAATAGCACCCTGATAAAAATTGTTTTTTTATATTATTTAGACAGTTACACACACACATACCTACCATATACATAACCCACAGACATGAACAAATGAAGTAGCTGTCAGAAAAGGAGATGATTTAGTTGACAAGAAACATATTGAAAAAGAAGAGGAATTTTAATATTGTTTACATTTAATCATGTCTAGTAACATAATTTAATAATTTTCAAGCAAGAAAATCACAATGTTAAAATTCAATTGTCAGCGTTATTTCTTTCAATACTTAACTGTACAGCTGTATGATATTTGTACTTACAATTAAATGTAAAAATAATAAAAACCTCTAATGGAATAATAAAAATACAGGGTGCTATTTATCATCACATATTTGAAAAAGATGTGGTAAATTTAGTAACCATTAAATTATAAACGTTTTTTCATAAACATAATATCTGTAGCTGATATTTGATATATTTTTTTATCAAATATTTTTATTAAATCAGCACACATGACAATCGTTTTTATTACATGCGTATCCATAAAATGTTAATTTCCTAATACTGGATCAACATATCCACCATAAAGAAATATCTTAATATAAAATCACAAATATAGTAATTTTCACATTCGATATTTAAGAGTATAAAAAATTAATAATAATTAATAATAAACATTATTTGGATAACAACAACTTAAGGCATTTACCTAGAGAGAGCGTATTCACACAAAGTCCCACTCTGTAGTCATTGTAAAGAAAAGTTTTATCTTATGTGTATTTTCCGGCCGTTTATTGTTTAGGTTTACCGCCGCGAGAGCCATTATGACCAAATGCCTGTAGCCATTTTAATGCGACCATTACGCACGGTCCTCTAAACATATATTGTCATCATATTGTACATGATTTATTTAATACCCAACAACACAAATACTGTTGTCTTCTGTAAAACTTACCGCGAAACTAAATATCGAGTGGATTTACATGTTTTTAATATTTTTACTTTCATGTTCTGAAAGAAATGGAAGTATTGTAATACCATCGAAAAATCGTGTCCGAGATAACGACAGATTCTGAATGTACTAACTTCAAAACTTAAAGAAAAGTTAATTTCCGCATGGCGGCTATGCGTGTGTCTGTGTGTCTGAGCGGATGTAGAATTTTCTTTCGTTCACGATAACTACTGTAAACATGCACCGATTTGAATTATTTTCGGGAAAAATATTTGTCATAGTGAGTACTTCATACTCTATTGATTTTGGTGCTAATCGGATTAAGGGTTTTGGAAATATTCGAAATTTTGTAGCTTTTTTTGTCTAAAAAGTAAACATTGCGAGTATTATCTCACTAATTTTGACTTGGTACATTTGTAGATATTCTGTTTAAATGGGAAACATAGTATCGAAATTGTAGTATAGTATCTGTACAAATTTTGTAAAAAACATTAATAACTATTTCTAAAGGGCAACACTCTTCAATAACTCACATGTATGTACATTTATAATACGTGTTCACACATTACAAGATTTATGTGTCTAGACAAATGCGTGAGAATATTTAATCTGATACAAGCTGATTAATAGCATTTACTTTATAGTTTTAAAACACTATCAAAATATTCTATTGAATGTAGTAATTATTCATGAGTGATTTTATCAACGATATTATCTATTCAATTCAATAACATTTGTAGTAGAAACACAAAATGCCATATGCTATGATGAATTATTTAACTAATTGTTTTCATTTTTTACTCGTGTCGCGGTGTGCGGGAAGGAGGGGGCGTGCCGAATAGACGCAGGGCAGAGGGTATAATCATATTCGGTATTTTTTTGATTGGCAATTGTTATTTTGTTTTCAATAATTAACTTTTTTAAAACAGGACAAAAATTATTTTTACTTTTTGTTCTGATTCGTTTTTATTAGGTAGGTAATTTAAGTGTTGTTTGGTTTTTATTATAATAAGCCGCGCGGACCCAGCTAGTATAGGTATAAACAAAAGTATAATTTGTTTTAATATCACATCAAATATAATTCTAATTTCAAAAATTAGTAAACATAATTTGTGACAAAAATCCATTAAAACAATTCGCAATATCAACCTTAACCGCTTTCTTTTTCTTCTTCTTCTTCAACCTATTATGTGTAAATGTAATAAACCAAGTTTACATTTACCGGACAAATAAATACACGTAGAAAAAGAGCTCCGGGCAAAAACTAGCCACCTTAATGGGCACCGTTGTGTATTAAACAGCAACGAAATATCGCTCCAGACATTCGCTCATAATGGCGGCACTTAACCTGCCCACTAACCAAAATAAGATGTATAAAATTTTATATGGTGATGAAAGGTTTTTCAATTTAGAAACCAACAGTATAGATACAAAATGGATACAACAATACATATATCATAATATTTATTGTAGCAATTGCGTCGAAATAGGGAGGGGTAGAGATTTTTTTATTTATTAATTCAACTCGAATTAACTATTGTGTCTTTCAGTACACCATGCATGGTTAATAAAAGTAACAATACAGGAGTATATATCAACACCGATATAGCTCAAAAAACAAGTAATCATTATTGGACGTAGACATACTCAGAGATTGTTTTTAATATAATTTCGAATAAGAAAAATGGGTGAGCCTGTGTCGGGATGCACAGTTGAGATATTGACGTGAATACGTTCTAAGTCTAAGGGCGTGTCATTTGTGACAGTAGGGTTAAATAAAATTCAGACTCATGATGTACTTGCTCCTGACCCTCTCAGCTATTGGTATATTTTTTGATAGCTGTTGAAACGCTCTTTCCAATGCTATGCGTTAATTGTTTTGATTTGTACTTGTACCTCGTAGATCTAATTGAAATCTATAACTTGAGACCAAAACCAGTGTGATAGCTACTCTGAGTGTCGAGATATACTGATTATAAATTTACGCTAGTGCGCAAAATGTTCTCAGTGCGTTACATCAAGTTTCTGAAGTACCCACCCATTATCTGGTGTGAAACGCGACGTTATTCACTTCAAAAAGGATATTTATATGTATATAGTTATAGAATCAACGTTCCTTACTTTAAAATCGTCCTGTATATGATAGTATATTATTATTGTCTGATTTAGTTTATATGAAAGTGTGGAAGATATTTCTCGTTCCAAAATAGAAGAATAAAAACATGCATGCGTTGAAGATAAATGTCAAAGATTCTATTCATTTTATATGGCGATATAATAATAACCTATTGTGCACATACATATCTGTTCGTCGTGAAATGTTTCTAGACTCAAAACCTAGTGTATTGTATATTTACACGATAAAGTGTCTGAAAGCTGCAGGATACAGTGGTAAAATTTTATTTGTATCTTCTTTTCAAAATTAATGTTTACTTTCCCTGTAAAATAGAATATTGATATTATAAAAAAAATAACTGTATTTTTGTAATTTAATTGTTGGTAGATATGTTAAGTATTATGAGATTTTCCTCAGTTTTCTATAAAATAAGAAAATCTACGAGTGTAAGATATAAATAATAAGTAACTGAATTATTTGCGAATGTAACCTCAGTTTTATAACTGATCTATTCATAACTCTTTTACCTTTAAAATACAGACATTTTGAAATATACATTATTAAAGTATAGGAGTTTATTTTGAACTCCAGAAAATTTTTAAAGAAAATATTATTTTTAAATATAATAAATAATTATATAATTTTAATAATAACAAATGAAATTTAATTTTAAAAAATCTTTTAAATGTATAATGACAATAATTTAATCGAAAAAGAGCGTTTAAATCTGTCTAGAGGAAGATTTATTATTCCGTTAAGTTACTTTTGTTCCTAGTATTATAGAATATATTAATGACGAAAGAAATCATTGGCAAAAAAATATATATATGTACTTCTTTACTTTCTTATGACATGTATACAAAATACATGAACAATGTTACCAAATACTAGAAGAGTTTTGTATCTCACTCCCAAGTTTTTTATTCTTACTTGGCTAATCTCTTCATTTTTGACGTAGAAAACTAATTTTTTTTAAACGAAATTAACTCTGTCGGTTTGGAAAAAATGTATTTTATTATTTTTGTTTTTGAGTATATTAAATAATATTTTTTCATTCTTGTATAAAATACTCAGAATTCTAAAAAAAAAATCAATTGCAAAAAAATCATAAAAATCCACAATACAATCGGAAAATTAATGCACTACATAAAATAATTTTACGATAACGTTCAACATATATATTATGTATAGGTATGTGTTTCCTCTATCCAACTAGCCATCTATCTGAATAGAATATGACAGTTTTAAGTATAACAAATCACATTTATCTAGCACCATCATAATGATAATCGTTAACCTCTATTTCAGAACCACCAGGAGCGTAAGCAGAAGGGCATAAATCGAAAAACCGCAATAATATGTTTGATTTTTCAAGTAGAATACGATTACGAAATAAAAATATAGGTTTCAACTTTAAAAACAATATAGACATTTAAATAATCTTGCGAACGTCCACCAACCAAACGAAAATTATACCCCTTTAACCCCAATTAACATTTATCTAAAATATTTTTTCATACAGTTCCTTTTTTCGGTTACTTGCTTATCTCAATTTAAATGCCACACCGTATAATCGTAGAATAAAGTATTGCTAAACCGATTTTTAGGTCTGTATCTCAAACCGTTCTCGAGATATGGCCTCTCAAAGTTTACGTTTTATCAAAATTTTGGAGAAAAATAACTGTAACTTTTGAACGCGTGGTTGAAATTGATTTTAGTTGACGAATTTGAAATCAGAGTGTCAAAATCTATATAATAACATGTAAAATACTTCAAAACTCGATAAAAAAAATTCGTGAAAAAATCGAAAAATAAATTATTACAGAAAAGATTGCCAAACCATTATTAGAAACCCTAGACAGTCGACTATCATCAAACAAAGAGAGAATTAAATTACTAATGGCTGAAAAACAAAAGCTCCAAAATCAGCTAAAAGATTTAAATAAATTGTTTGGATACGCCCCAGAGTTTTACTGTGTATGCACTTGCATGCACAGGCATTACTTTAGAACAGTTTTAAATACATAAGTACATAAAAATTGTGGCTTATATCACGCGAGCTTTATTTTATAGGGGTACATAAAAATGCAGAGAATAATAAAACATCTTTTATCTCTGTGTGTCGTCTAGTTACATTAAAAAATATTTATTTAACGTTTTATATCAACTCAACAATTACGGTTAATTTATTTGTGGTCAGTTTTTCTTTCATGTATATTTTAATTATATTTATTTACTACATACATTATATTTTAATATGATTTAAATAGGTTGGTATAATTCCAGGAGATACCTAATAAACAGTGATATGAATAAAGTCGACTAAAAGCTTTTTTTAGTAAATTCTAAGTAAATATTTGAATTGCGATGAAAGAAAAGTAAATTCAGTGAATACTTGAAACTAACTGATTAAATAATATTTTACCTAAAATTGAGTATATTCAAGTATGACAAATCATATACTTGAGACTTATTAGTACAGCTTCAATTGTCAAACAATTTTTTTAATTATGATTTTTGAGCATTTACTAGGTAGCATTAATATACGTTAATTCACTCCAATTATAGTAGGTCAATACTAATAAGAAAAGCTTTCACTACTAGCAATGGCTTTTACTATTAAAGTAAAAGATAGATAATTGTTCACCTCAGTACCTCTATATTCATATTTGACTGCTCAGGCAAAAATGTTTTTTTTTCTGAGAAGCTTGTACAATGATGGCAGACATGCATTGAAAAACAAGGGGGTTTATTTTTTCTAAAATTAATTTTATAGCTACATTGTGGATAATTATTGACTCATCCTTGAATATACATAATTTTATTATTAATGGTAATTTACATCATTTTAAAACTACAACAGGTGCTTTAAACGTAATTATGTAATTTTAAACAAAAAAATTGTCACTTTTGGGTATAAATTAGATAAATTTATGACTATAAAACTGTAAAACCCATATAACTTTTATGGTGAATTTGTAGGTAACATTATGAGTTATGGCACACCAAAATAATGATTAAAAAATACTACATATTATAGGTACTTTTGTAGAAAAATGTAATTTACATAAAATTTTACAAAAAATAAATATATGAGCAATAACTTTGAATAGGAAACACGGCTAGCAATAACGCTAATATTGAAAAATACTTTAGTTAATTACCTATGAAACTGACTCATTGTGGTTGCTCTAGTTACGTTACTTTTGAAGTTATGAGATAATCTTTGTTTGTAAGTACACCTCTGAAGGACCTTTTTAAACACCCTGTAGCTCAGAAGGTGTTCAAGAAAGACCCCCTTTTACAATTTTTTACTCATAATAAATCAAGGAATCAGCTCCTACAATATCTGTATCCCACACCGGACCATCCTGTATATATATCCCTTCATAGTTGAATTTGCTGCGATTTTTCGATGTTTTCATGGATAAAATGAAATTAATTTATCTAAAATATGTGTACTTTCCGTAAATAAAAAAACTTGGGATGGTATAATATCGATATCTAAAAATACTTCATTACAAATTTTAATTGGAAAATTATATGTTTACTAACGATTTGTCCGAACAAATATGACGATAATTAAAATTATTTATGCATTTAAAACTGTTTTATCAAAAACTACAATTTTTATGCATAATTAATATTAGTTAATCAACGTTATTTATGTAACCATATACAAAACAGTATATTTGTTATAAAAATAGTAAAATATCAAAGTTGATTAATATTTTGAAATATAAATAAGCAAAAGTATGTATACATATCAAAACAAAATAAAAAATTCAACAAATAGCTAAACCCAGGAAACCTCATTTTATTTGTACACTATTTACTAAAACTGTTACAAATCTATACAAACAAGATCCTGGATGGAAAAATCTTACAGCAACCACAAAACATAAAAAAAATGACGACAGGGCGAACAAATACGAACAAAAACCGATTTCTGCAAGTAAATAAATAAAGAACAATAAAGGGGAACAGAAACGTTGTCACAACCAATAATATTAAATTTCTCAGCTTGCTGACGTGGGTCCTAGATTTCCTTAAAACCATTCTCGTGTTCGCATTGCTCTACGTGTGAGATGAAATATTTTCGATATTTTTTATATTAAGCTTTTCGACGCTTTACCATGTATGTTTATATATAATATATATCTACTATAATATAATGCTCAAGAGGATTTGATTCTATTTTTAGCTAATGTTTCTATTATCCACAGTCTTTTTTTCAATTATGTAATTTTGTTCATTAAAATTAATATATATCATCTGTACTGTTTTAATGAAAATGTCAATATTTACTTCCATGTTCCGAAAAAAATGGAAGTATTGTAATACCGTCGAAAAATAGTGTCCGAGATAAGAGCAGATTCTTTGTACTACCTTCAAAACGTAAAGAAAAGTTAATTTCCGCATGGAGGCTGTGTGTGTGTATGTCTGTGTGGATGTAGAATTTCCTTTCGTTCACGATAACTACTGTAAAAAATCACCTTCGAAAAAAATCCTTATTGAAAAAAATTAATGTTTTATGTAAAAAAAGTATAAAAATATTCCTGTTATAACAAAATTTTGATACGACCAAGAGTATTGAATTATTTAACATATTTTACTGTTCTTGACCAAATTTTCACTTCTCTTCAAGTTTCAAACAGAAATTGTAGATGATACGATTATCTTTCATTTATTTATATAAAATATCTTGATCTGTTTCAGAAAGAGTTTTTCTCGAAGTCATTTCAACGAACTTCCTCTTCCGCTTGTCAAATTGTTTTAAAAAACAGGATGCTTATATAAATATTAAACATCAAATTTCCCAACTATATTTTTTAGGATTTATATCAATACTGTAGCGAGGAAGTTAACTCTCTTTCCATTACCTTTGCATTATTCTAAATGTTTTTGACCTTATTATACGCACATATTTATGATTTTTGAAAAATATATACAAATTCTGTAACAAAAGCATGAATAATATATAATCGAAAAAAATTCGAAATTGTTTTTTTGTCTTCTTTTAAAACGATGTTTATTTCTTCACTCTAAGGCCTTTTGCAACCTTATTTGTTTCCGGTATATAACAGCGATATGTTTTAATTTATCTTCGTGTGTATATTGTCATAAAAAACCGAGCGCTGGAATCTTTTTTGTAGGAAATTTAATTTTCTGTAATATGCTGCCATAAGAAATTAAAATAAATAAATTTTTCAATGAGCTATTTGCGCATAAGTAAAAAAGTAATTTTTCCCATGTTAATCAAATGGGAAAAAGACTCCTGATTTTATTTTTTTAAAAACTTTATTTTAACTCTTTCAGAGAAAAGCGCAAAAATGTGGAAAAATTAGATTTATCCGCCATAATTTTTTTCAAGATAGCATAAATAGCACAGTTTAAATCACCTCAAACTTTCTGTAGATTAATCGGGGACACCAATAAAATATTTGTACCAAAAATTATTTTAGTCCGAATTAGTTCTCGGTTCAAGTATAATTTCACCGGACTATAAAACATCTAGCTCATTCAGAAGAGATATGTTTCCTCAATTTCAATGAATAATTTGTTTTAGATTGTAAAAACTAGGAGCAAAGTGTGAAGTGTCAAAAGGTAAGTACGTTGTTCGCAATTAAATATACAACACATTGGGCGAAACCTTATGTTTTTTTGAACAGTAGTTGCACAGATATGTGACGCAATTCCGGTCGATATGTTTAAGGGCTAAAAGGGGCGGAGGGACTAGTATTTGTCAAGTCAGAGTCGTCTCAAGGATACAGAATTTGTAACTAATATCTGTAGTAGTGGAATAATATCCCGGGAAAAAATTGATCTGAGGTGATCAAATTAGATCTTGATACATCTGCATTTTGAGACAAAATTATATTTGTTCATTGGTTTTTGATCTGTGGAGACCTGTAAAGATCTACAACGATGTAAAAAGATCTAGAAGATTATTGTAACGTTGAAAATTTATAAATTTTGCAAAAATAAAAAATCTATTTTCTCTTTATAAATTCCCCTATAAAAATAAATAGTTAAGAATTATGTATAACCTAAAAAAACATTTAGTGATTTTTTTTTATTTTCCTATTGTAACTTGACCAAAAATAAATGAATTTTAATAACATTTTCGAAATAATATATTCCGTATGGTCATAAATAAGATTGAAAACAGCTAAAAGACGCATTTAAAGAAAAAATTACTCTTTGACAACTTGTGGATAACATATGATAGATTGAGGACTATTAAATAAATAAATAAACATATTATTCAGTGGCCACTCCAAAAGGGATAGAACAAATCATAAATAAAAATAATACAATATTTTTATATAAACAAACGAAAAAACATTTTTTAATTGTAGATTTTTTATGTTCTTTACGATGGTGGGTACTGAAGATTTTTTATAAATATTTATAAAAGATATTTTTGTTAAATTTCAATCTGTGAAAAAGAATGAATTTTTTTCAAACCTTTAAATGTATTCTGGACATTAAAAAGGGACAAGGAAATTTATATTAATCTAATTTTTTTATAAAAAAACGTGATCCTCTAATTTATTTGATGAGTATATATTTATATGCAACAACCTACATCCTTTATTATATTAATTACGTTGCACAAACCAACACAAATTAAAGCAACAATGAAATATAACAAAGTAAATCCAAATTAAGACAACCCTGTGCCAGGTCGTGTGCTACTCATTTACGCACAAGGGCTTGCCAGTCTCATTCAGAAGAAATACTGCCACTCTGTTACGTAATGATTCTTAAGATACTGTGTTAAATTACATAATGTTTCTTGTATCTGTGTCTGTGGTGAAGCACAGTTCTTGATGATGATGGTGATATAAGAACTATGGGAGAATGTGTTGAATTTTTTTTGTGTTGGTACTTGAGACGAGGCTATTGTTTTTTCTTTCGGTATTGTAGTCATTTTATAAATATTTTAATCAAACTACTTTTTATAATAAAATAAATATAACTCGTTTGTAAGTACAAATTCAGGATATTCTATAAACAATATAAACAAGTTTAATTATTTTTAAAAACATTAAAAGTAATATCACTTATTTGGATGTTATTTTTAAAATAATAAAACGTAATTTTATATTTTTCTTATAAAAACTATTACAAATAAGTTTTTACGTTAACAACATATTTCGTTTTAAAGTAAATAATATTAATTATTAAAACTCAAAATTGACCTGTCATATTTTCATTAAATTTGAATCTTTGGTTAAACTTTGTCGTCTATCAACCCCCTTTCATATATATACAATTTTTGGGTGGTAATAGAGACTAATAAAAATATTAATAGTTACAAATAAAAGTACAAATGGGTTAATGTTTAGTTTTAATATTAATTAAGCCGATAACATTTTTTAACTAACTATGATAGCATATGATGGACATTTTCAGCAATTTTTCATAATTAGTAAAAGAAATGTAGAAAATAAATACATATATATGTATATCACAATGAAAGTAACCATAAAAATAATAATATTGAAACTAATATTGAAAAATAATAATATTGAAACAAAAAACAGGTACTACCCAGCACCTCCACCACGAAATGATTTTTTTAATCTGTATGAGACTCGATGCCAATATGTCGAATTAATTAAGACAATCAAGATTAGTTCCATTAGAACAGAAAAATATCGATTTCTCCGAAAACAAATAATAAAGAAAACTACACCCCCCACCGAAATAAATCTTCACACTAGAGATCAATTTTTAGATACCACAATAGATTCGCCCTTATATCAATGAGTGAAACTAAAAATAAAACCTAATTTAATCAGTTTTGACGATATTTAAGTAGATAAATATTCATTATTAGTTAAATGTCAAAATATATCAAACATATGTACTCGTATATGTAAATAAACTAATTCGTTAAAATAATAATTGAAAAAGTTATGTCTTGTTACAAAAATCATACTTGATAATCGTGTATATTTTTTGTGCCATTAAAGAAACTACTTCCTAGAAGCACAAATACAAGAACGATTTGGCTATTTGTCAAGTTGATGTAGTGTGCTCGGACTTGCCCTGTTTACTGGTCTGCTGTCTAGCTTTGCAATGTTTAGTAAAAAAAACGTGCGAAGGTACGGATAAGAAATATCGGTAAAAAATTGTCGCTAAATTGTACTGTTATGTTACCAAACAGACTTTTTGATCATTTATATTGTATGTCACTATTATGTGATGTATATATTTGTTGAGACTTTACTCTGAGACGATTTTTATTGGCCTCGTTTAGGTCTCGGCAACAAAATTAGATCGAAACCAAGATAAGATAATCTTAGACGATAATTACCTTACTCTTATACAAATTGTAGAAAAAAAAGGTATTTGCAGTTGAAAAAGTTTCTTAAAATAACCCATGATATTAGTGTCAAACGACCTTATTTGTTTTTCTGTTTTCAGGAGGGGGTACCTAAAAATAATTGTTCAAAAGAGGATCTCTAGACTACATAAGTTTAAGAACCGCTGCTCTAGAGCAATGACAGCAGTTTAACATGTTATAGTGACGATTTTATTAGAAGCATTTTCTGAAGAAAATTTAATATTAACAAAAAAATATTTTTCTGCGATGTTTTTGACATTTTATACAAAAAACTGTAAAACTAATTACTATGCTTATATATTTATTATATTAATATTTAAATTAGAAATAACTTTTGTAAAGAACATTTTAACAAAAAATCACTCCTAAGGAAATGATTTTTTAAATGAAAATATCCAAATTTAATTAAAAATAACAAACGTTTCGATTTCAAAAGGCATAGGCGACATTTCTCTCATGTTTTATAAATTGAAATCACATAATAGGATGTTTATATAAAATTATAAAGACTACCAAATACCTTCAGAAATTTTCAAATTAAATAAAGTTGAAAATATTTAAAATCGTGAATTGGAATTTATAATTACTAATATTCAAAAAGATACTTATTTATTTATAACTATCGTACATAAACAATTTTTAATTGATTGATATTTCAACTGAAGCTTAACGTTAATTCAATTTTAGTATATTTACAAATATGCATTTCCCATTTACCTGCTTACAAAAAACTGTACGGAGCTAATCGTTTCGAGGTTCCTGTAATGGTAGAATACCAATTATGACAATAAAATAATGGATGTTTACTGACGTCAAATTTTGAATTTTTCGAATTATTTTTGATACGATGCGCACTAGAAAAAAATATTTCAGATTAAAGTTGTAGAAAATACTCTTATCTATAATTTATGTTCTTTTCATTTTTTCCTCAAAACATTTTTTTAGGAAATAATCGATTTTCTTTAATTTTTGAATTTATCGAACTATTTTTTAAACGGTACGTATTAGGAAAAAATGTTTTATATAGAATATTATAATCTATAATTTTTGTTTAATCACATATAGAGAAGCTTATTTTCTATGTTCTAAGCCCGTAAGTTACACATAATGATAGGTACCTAGCTCAAACTAATTCTATGGTATTAGGCTTCCTAACAGATAATGTTCTAACAAAAGGTGTAACGTCATTTTCGAATATAATCAGAATAACTAAATATCAAGAAAAATCTAGAAATTATTATCAAAATAAAATATGTTAAGTTACTTGCTTTGCCTATTAAACGATATATCTATAGACTGAATTATTGTCTAAAACGAAATCTTAAAAAAACAGACGCATTTATTGATCAGCCATACATGTATGTATACATATGTTATATATGTATCATTCGTTACAAATGCTTCAAACTCAATACGGCATTTGAAAAATATGATAAATTTTTCAAAGGATTGCAAAAAATACGTGGCAAATATTTGAAAACCGATTTTCATCTATCTTCCTATGTACTGTTTGTATAGGTATAACGTGTATCAAAACGTAAACGTATATTTTATAAATTTGTATTTTCTCTATCTATAATTAATTATTGATGGATATGGAAATACGGGATTTTAAATTTATTAATAATGCTTTATCAGCAATGTATTTTAAATTGTTTTAATACAATAAATTTATTCTATGCAAGAATTACATCAGTTTTATTAACCTAGTTTGGCACATTGATAACATATTTTTCCACCCTCTCCAAAAAATACAAATAATTTTTTTTTAAAGATGATATAAATTTTAATAATACCTACCTATATAAATAGTACATGATAACATAAATAAATAAATATTAATAACTAGCGCATTGGACCCGGTGTTACCCGGCTTAATATCCACAAAATCAAAGTGACCTAAAATATTCTACGTGACCACCCAATATGCACACCCAACACGCCCATCCAACATGCACACAACACACGGTTCACTGCGAATTGTTTTTTTCCGACGAATTTACACAAAATATTCACAAATTATACACTTTAACTTAACCTATCGATTAGTGAAAAACGAAATAAAACTGTTTCAATAGTTACTGAGAAAATCGTGTAAAATAATATTTTCAAACTCCCAGGAAACACTAAGTTCTGTCTTAGAATTTGAATGAAAAAAATATATATATTACAATTCAATTTTCAATGACTTCTGATTAAGGTTTTTTTTAATCTTTGATATTAAATCTTAGGTTTTCATAAAATATTAATTGAAATCGGTTCAGTAATTCCCTTGTCTATAAGCCCATTCAAACGAACATTCATTTTCAAATTATTTTCTTTACTTTTTTTGATTACTATTTATTTTTTGGTATTTAAAAAACCAGACTACACATATTGTGACGTATACGGACTCCAAAAAACAATCGACTTAAGCATCATCAGTTCAATAACGCCTTTAAAAAAGGGTAAAAAGGAAATTATGCACGTCGCACACATACCCATCACATGTGAAAATAAGTGTGGGCGTAACGGCTATAACTCAAGAGCGGTTTTCAAACGGCCACCCGAATCCCCGACGGCCTCTAAGAATAAAGAATTCATAAAGACGAACGAACCAAAGCATTCTGTGATACATTATCAACAATTGGTATGTTTATTCTCGCTCACATATGATGTTTACTAAATGTGCATTATGTGGTGTAAACAACTGTGAAGAAATGTATGATGGTATTAATAATTCAAGAATTTCTATGTGTTAATGTCTAAAATATGTTTTCAAAGCATTCTTATAAAAATAAAGGTAGTTTATAGTTTCCTAAGCGTTATACAAAAGTTACATTACTCAATTTTTATTAATCTTTATATTTTAAGACCTCTAGAATCGAATAACTATGATTTTTTAATGCACCCCCCCCCCTACCTTTTAAAAATATCATATAACAAAATTGTGTTGAGAAAAGTAATTCAGAATATGTACAAAATAGAACATTGTAGAGATGATTATTTTATTATGATTATTTTATTGAAATGTTTCACTATGGTCAATAACCACTCTGCCACCTATCGGATAAAACTTGAACTCATTTGAAACAGTGATTTGAAATTTTTAAATATAATGTAAAAGTTATGTAAATAAGCAATTAAAATTATTAAATTGCAATCAAGAATAATAGAATATCTAAGAGTAACTTACGATGTTGTGCTGTACCAAATTGTGGCAGTAATTCATCCAATAAAACATTAAGTTTTCATCTATTATAAAAAATGTAGCTGTCAAAGAAATATTGGTGAAAAATTTGAACTTAATCTCCATTATTATAAAATTTATCTGAAAAAATAATAGTTTTTTTGGAAATTATCAAGCCTACATGATTTTTTTAATCAAAATTATGCGCCGATCCGAGAACACACTGTACTTATATTTAATTTTATTTCAACTTCTGGAATTGTACTTAGATACATATTAATATTCCAAGAGAGTATTAAATAAATAGTTTTAATTATGCCAAAAAATTTCTAACATAGATAAAATTATTCTTTAAGCTCCAAAAGAAATAAGATAAAAACTGCGACCGTGGCTAAAAAAATTCTCTACACTTCGATTGGGAGACATTTGGTTGTCATATTCGTATCGTTAAACAGTGACATATCTACGACTATATTCATACCAAACAAGAGATCTCTTGTTCCAACATTCATGTCTCTTCACATCACATACATGGCTGATCACTGCGCTTGTTATGTTTTGTATCGTTTCTTGACCGAGGTGGGTATTGTGTTTTCAGATATATATTTTATTGCTTTTTATTGTTCACAATTTTCTTTTCCGCTTTTTCAATTCGAACCGAAAATTTCCCAAAATGTCGTTATCATATAAGTTGAATTTTATAGAGGTAAACTATAAATAGATATATGTTAAATTAATTGGAGTTATTATTTTATACACCACTTGGTTGAAACGTCAAGTGCGCCGCGTGATTAAATTCAAAATTACAAAGTTGAAGCAACTGAACACCCGCAAAAGTCTCGTAGTTTAGTTTTATTATTTATATTTTTTTAATAAGTCTCCATATTTACTTATTTGGATATCGATTGGTTTTATTATACTTTTCTGCTATAAAAATATAATTTTTTTTTTTATAAATAGATTTCTTGTCAGCTGGATTTCTTCCTCTTCTGACAGCTCCTTCGTGATATTATCCAATCTATTTTTATTTTTTTAATGTTAATTGTAGGTGGTCAAGTCGTCTTATTGTCTGTCAAGTGATGGTTTCTTAGACAGGGACACAAGATGGAAAGGAGGTTCCCAATGGGCCGATCATGGGAGGTTGTTACAAACAAGGGGACCGGGAATCATGGAGTTTGATGTGGGATCACTTAGGTTGAGGTAAAACATAAATTTCTTTCATTATTTATATGATTTTTTCATTTTTTATTTTTATTTTTTTCTTATAATGTTAATATTGGATTCTTTGATAAAATCCATAATATCGTTATAGGAATTTTTATTTGTGAGAATGGATTTTAGGTTTTTGGTATCTATTTTTTTTATTTTTCAATTTTATCATCATTTCTTCTCTTTTCCGTTTATATAGCGGACAGAAGTTAATTATGTGTTCTATATCAGCTACTACGTTTGCAGCGCAGGAACAGAATGCATCCTGCGCTAGAATATAAATTTAGGCCGGTGAAAGCGTTAATGGTTGCAAAACATAATAAATCAACAGCAATCCTTTTGAATTCAATTCATCTATTATTATGAGAACAAACTCATTGTCAGTCAAATTGAATAACTATATGTAGAAGTAAGAAATGTTATTTAAAAAAAATCATCGATTCCGGTAACTTCATAGTTTTAAATAAAACACATAGCTAAGTAAAGTTTCCTGTAATAACGTACATTCTGAAATATCTTATGTTGTCCATATTATTGTTTAGTTTACTATAAAGATATATTTTTTTCAATTTATTATAATTAAACAAGTTTTGTTACATTACGTCTTTAATCAAAATAAAATGTGGTAAATTTGCATTTTTATTTATTAATTGTATTCAAGCTACGATTTGTTTTCCAAAATCGTATTTTATATTATTTAATGTTGTAAAAGCATTATTATTATAAGCTTAAACCAATTTTAGAAAACACATTCACATCTACTACAATCTATCTATGTATCTATCCAATATTCACCAAAACAACAAATTATCCAAATTGAACACAACAAGAAGATTGTTTTTGTATCGTATTACGACCTGAACCGTTTACAAGAAATTAGAATGAATTGTCACAGACAGAATCGTTGACGGTCTGATACCGCTGCTATTTACTCACGTATAAAAAAAATCCAAGCAAGATGTAGATAAGAGACAGAGAATTCTATCAGAGCAAAAAGATAATAGTCACATACCCGTCACGGTCTGGAGGGTAACGGATGGAGCATTTGGAGCAGTGGACACAGGTGCGGATTTAAAGTGCTGCTATTGTATATCTATCGAAAACGATCGATTGCTATTTTTTATTTTATTTGATAGATTAGATAAGTAATGTTTTGTATATTGGTAATTTGTCAAAACTTAATTGTTTAGATTCTAGATTATTGATACTAACCCATTTGTATACAAAGCAAACAATGTTTAATAATGTCATTAATCAGGTTTATAACTCTGTGTATTTCTACTTTCTTATATGTAAGAAAGGCGTGTATTGTAATACTGGAATTCATCCACATTGAAATATTTAAAACGAACAAAACTATAATAAACTTGTACTGTTTTCTAGAAAGAAACATTTTGTATAGTAAATTGAATAGTTTGCTCGTTTGAATCGAGTTGACATTTGTAAGTCTGTCTATAAACACTATACAGCCAAAACGGGAAAACTTACAATCATAAAATTTTGTATACTTCCTATTTTGACAAGCAGCTCTAAACAAAAAATGGATATTTCCTCTTATCAATTTTTCATATGAGAAAAGTATAAAAAGAAATTGTAGAGAGTGACCACAACAGATAATTTTATTTGTAATTAATTTAGTTTTCTATTTCTTATTGAAAATCTGTATATAATAAAAAGTGAAGCTGTCAAAAAAGGAGATGATACAGAATAAAAAAGTAAATAGATTTAAAAATATATTTTTTTAAATAGAGTTTACGATGAATGATATTAAGCCATTTTCATCGTTGTTATAAAATAAGTGTAAAAAAATGTTTAGACACGAAATCTTATATCTTATATTAGTGCAATTATAAACACATTTAGTTTTTTTACATGGTTAGTAGTAAGCATCGTTATTCATGGTCGTGAATACTTGAGAACTAATACACACTACAATGTTACCCTGCTCAAAGTGACGTATACTAGTTCTGTAAAGGACGCTGAAAGACATACGCCCACACACTGCTATCACACATATCAACAGCATATGCACAAATACCTCCATGTCTAAATATGTAATGTTATGTACGAAACATGTCTGATAATAATCTACGTAGTTATATATGTATACATAGTTTACAGCAGTGATTCTCAAAGAGCTGTACGCAGTTAATGCAAAAATAATACATATTTAGAACCATTTTTCACGTCTATCATCTCTCCTTTCCAAGTTATACTTTTTAATAATAATATGCACTTGCTTAGAAAAAAAAATTACTTTTCCTCTTGAAAATTTTTGTAGCCGGGAGCTAGTTTCGATATAGTTTTTCACATGAAAATCGATATTATCAGAAAGGTCACATCTGTACATTTTAGAAAAATCAAAAATAATTTAAGTGTATTATTTTGTAAACTAACATAATTTTTATTTCACTTCTATAGGCTGGTACATAAATACCATAATAATGAAATCCGATTTTCAAAGAAAAATATCAGTCGTTTACATCATTTTTAAAGATCTTATATTTCTGTCTGTTATTTCCGATAAAACTTGAAAACGAATGAAGCGAATTTAATGGATAATTTTTTGTTTAACTGATCTTAGTGTGATTTTGATTATAACACAGTTATTTACCACTACATATATATGTAGGGTCTCTTTTTATGTGGATTTGAAGTTACGGTGAGTGGGGTATCTAATGAAAACTGACAATTCAGGGAATTTAAATATGTAAACGTTTTGTTATTATCAATATCTTCGTTTAATAAGATTTCGCACGTCCACAAACGGTGCCAAGTTGTATTTTCAGATAGTGGCGATAATTCTGATGAAAAATATTAAAAAATATTGTTACTTTGCAATAAAATTAAATAAATAAAATTGAAAAACAAACTTATTATATTTTATCTTTTACATCAATTTCTTTCAGATTTTCGAATATATTTTCTACGTGCGATAAAACAATAAAAAATGTGCTTACTTTTTAACGACATCTGGTTGCGTGAATATTCAACGATTTTAAATATACACGGGCGTTACCGCGGAGAAAACCCAGTTTTAAATATATGTTCAAAATGAAAAATACACTCAACATCTGAACCAAGCTGTATATCATTTTACTGCACACATTCATACATAGATACATGTATGAATATATTTCATATTCACTAACATATAGTAGCAGAGTTGGTTTTTACTCGACTATATCTACATTTGATGGATCTACCCCACTCCATTTATCTTCGCAAAACAGTACTATAAATGTCACTTCTAGAATAAAGTGACACATTTTTTTATAATATATTGCTTATGAACACCACTATATCGATAAGTATATCATCATCAAACGAACGTTTTATTGATATTTTAAATATACTGAATGTTTTTTAAAAGACTTTTCAGCGGATTATTTCCAAAATAACGAATTTTCAAAAACAATGTTTCAGACAAAAGTTTCGTGGTTTCAAGGGGGCTAAATATTGACAATATGAATTGGCTTTGAAAAGGTCACCTTAATGGGTTTTCAGGTTAAACTTTTTTTTGCAAATCTAAACCCATATTTTTCGTTGTAATTTACAAGGAAAAATGTTTAGGATTTATAAAAAAAAGGTTTTATAATCCATTTGGTTCTGAATTTATTCCACAGATTTATTTGTCATTTATAATTATTATTATAATACTTCAATGCAGTTTTCACACAGAAAACGCAGTAAAGACTAAGCTCTATAGCTTATGAAAATTTTTAGTATGTTAAGCCATTAAAATCCAGCTTTTCTATAATTGCGATCTAACATACTCTCTCACGCACTTATTACACATGCACAGCTAAAGCCTGCAGCTCGACGCTAAGCTTCTTAACACATTTATTTCCATGTATATTACGCCCTCACAAAATCTCAATCCAAAGTTTACTTTTCTTATAGCACACAGGATGTTTCAGAAAGAAAGATTAATGTTTGGGGAGGTAATTTTATTACTTATACATATAACTAGTATTTCTTCTAGAGAATTATTTCTGAAGAAGTTCTTGATAAAAGGCCAATTTTATATCTCACTTGTTCGTTTTTATGACCATTTATATAATTTATAGAATTTAATACTACACTCACGGAAAAAATTAAAGGACCACTTTTATTTTTCGAAAAAATTGCTCATTTTCAAAGTAATGCCGATAGGTCAAATATGATCCATTTGTTACTTATAGGATATGAAAATTGAAGGAAATTTTATCATCTTTTCGAATTTAGGGGTATATTTGTTTTATTAATCTTATTTTTGTGACCAAATCGCGGTTTAATGAAAAATAAAAAAATTGATTTTTTTTTGTAATTTTGAAAGATACCCACGGGGATGTTAAATTTTTTTTCTAAAATTTCAAGACAACCATTTTGTAGGAAATTTGTTCAGCTTTAAAATGCTTTTTCAAATTTGTTGTATAATTTTTTGGTGTCGCGATATTCGAGTTTGAATGAAAAAAGTACCAAAAAGTTTTAAACGACCATAAAGGGCCTAATGTTAGTCGCATAGAAAAGAAAAAAAAAGAATATTAAAGCTTAAATAATCACCTATTGTCTAGTAGCATTTATAAAATGTTTAATTTTAACTTAACCCTTCAAATACGAAAAACAAAACAGTGTTCGAATTTAAATAATCCTGTAAAAATAACCTTTTTTTAATCATAGATCTAATGTTTAAAATGTATCCAGAAATTAAGTTCTATCAAAGAATATGAAAATTAGACTTATTACCTTCTATGTGAACAAAGGTTCCAGTAAAAATCTTTTAATTTGGCTGAGAAATTGCATTTTGAATTTTTTGTATACGTTTAGGATTTGACCGTACTTTTTATAACAAGTTTTTCTTTGGGATTTTTTTTTCGAAAAACAATCAATTTTTGAGAAAAATTGTAAGAACGAAAAAGTTTTTCTTTCTTGTTAAAGAATATTCATAATTTTTTTCAGATGTTTTATATCAATATTATGGGATTAAATTTATTTTTAATAGGGTACTTTTTCATTCAAACTTGAATATCTTGGCATCAAAAAATGTGACAATCATTTTTTAAAAAGCATTTTGAAGCTGAGAAAATTTACTAAATGATGAATATCATGGAATTTTGAAAAAAAATAATCATACATCCCCGTGTGAAATTTCTATAACTGCAAATAAATAATTAATTTTTTTTTAGTCAACTACGTGTGGACCAAAAAAATTCAGTTACTTTGAACGAATAAGCGGTGAAAATTCAATGAAAATTAATTTAACTGTCGAAATCAAGAGTCTTTAATATGTTGTTGAACGTTTTTTCATGACCACACGCAGTTGACTGAAATTAAAAATTGAAATTTTTTGTAATTATGGAAGTTTTACACGGGGATGTATGATTATTTTTTTTCAAAATTCCATGATATTCATCATTTAGTAAATTTTCTCAGCTTCAAAATGCTTTTTAAAAAATGATTGTCACATTTTTTGATGCCAAGATATTCAAGTTTGAATGAAAAAGTACCCTATTAAAAATAAATTTAATCCCATAATATTGATATAAAACATCTGAAAAAAATTATGAATATTCTTTAACAAGAAAGAAAAACTTTTTCGTTCTTACAATTTTTCTCAAAAATTGATTGTTTTTCGAAAAAAAAATCCCAAAGAAAAACTTGTTATAAAAAGTACGGTCAAATCCTAAACGTATACAAAAAATTCAAAATGCAATTTCTCAGCCAAATTAAAAGATTTTTACTGGAACCTTTGTTCACATAGAAGGTAATAAGTCTAATTTTCATATTCTTTGATAGAACTTAATTTCTGGATACATTTTAAACATTAGATCTATGATTAAAAAAAGGTTATTTTTACAGGATTATTTAAATTCGAACACTGTTTTGTTTTTCGTATTTGAAGGGTTAAGTTAAAATTAAACATTTTATAAATGCTACTAGACAATAGGTGATTATTTAAGCTTTAATATTCTTTTTTTTTCTTTTCTATGCGACTAACATTAGGCCCTTTATGGTCGTTTAAAACTTTTTGGTACTTTTTTCATTCAAACTCGAATATCGCGACACCAAAAAATTATACAACAAATTTGAAAAAGCATTTTAAAGCTGAACAAATTTCCTACAAAATGGTTGTCTTGAAATTTTAGAAAAAAAATTTAACATCCCCGTGGGTATCTTTCAAAATTACAAAAAAAAATCAATTTTTTTATTTTTCATTAAACCGCGATTTGGTCACAAAAATAAGATTAATAAAACAAATATACCCCTAAATTCGAAAAGATGATAAAATTTCCTTCAATTTTCATATCCTATAAGTAACAAATGGATCATATTTGACCTATCGGCATTACTTTGAAAATGAGCAATTTTTTGGAAAAATAAAAGTGGTCCTTTAATTTTTTCCGTGAGTGTATTTGTACTGTTTGCAACATTTATTACCCCTATTAGAGTGCAACTTGAAAAGTATTTTATGTATTTTTATTTTAATAAAATTTATTTTAATAATATAAGTAATTTTAAAAAGTTTTAACTCCCCCCCCCCCACCTCTTAGGAACTGCATTTCTTTTCAGATAAGTACGTCGCAAAAGAAAAACTCCTTAAAAATTTATTTTAGTTAGATATACATATGTAGATCTATAATTATATTTAAAATATGTAGATTATGTACAAATAATTTTTAAAATATAACAATTGTGAAATGTATTTCAGTTATTTGTAACAAGCTGTAGATAAACCGATAATTTTAATAAAAGAGAATATGAAATTTTATTTTTGGTTATTACTAAGAAATAATTTGGCTACTTCTGACTATGATCAACTGTCTCTATGTATTAATTTAATGTATTAATTTTATATAAAAAAAAGTATTTACGAATTTGCGTCAAAGTGAACAAAAAACAAGTTTTGTTTGTATCTGAAATAACATTGATTTTCCTATGTACCATAGTTAAATTCTACACCCATCAATTTATTTTTGCAATGAATTACCTTTTTCCAAAATATAATTTTTTCTTTCTAAAAATAAAAAACACCTGTATATTTGGCATAAATCTGATTCCTTCATTATAATGATACCACATTGTTATCATCTGATATAATACAGTTAAATTATACGAGTTCACACTCGTGCAAACAAAGTTGAAACCACGCCTTAGATTTGTGTGTACGCTTATATAAGATCCGTGCACAAAGTTTATGCTCGTACTTGATAAACTCGGAGATATATTTTTACGTTTGGAATTATTCATGTGATCAACACTAACAGAAAACTGTGTTCCCAATACGGATATTCACGTGAACATGGAAAAATAAGGATGTTACTGCTGTAGCATACACGGAGTTGATTATACGAGTAGAATAATGGTTTCCCAGATAACTTTTCCAGAATGGTGATCTCAGTAACTATTAGAGATATAGATTTTATTAAAGAAGATGAATTATTTGTAAGAAAGTGGTGAAGGAACATCCAAAAACTACGTAATGCTTTTCGGGGAGGGGGGTAAAGCTGTATTGTTACATGGCATTACATAAGGGATAGGGGTTATATTCAGTGGCGAGGCGTGAAAATTTTAAAAGGGAAGCATATTATGTCAATTCTCCCCTTCCTATTAACAAAAAAAAAACTAGTTATGAAACAGCTTTAGTTCAAGCTTTTACTGTTTTAAATAAATTCTTATATATTTATATAGTAACTAAATGATTCTTCGTCTTATTTTCTTGTATTTAGTCGATATTTGTATGACGAGTTGAAGTTCACTGCAGGAAATTTCTCTAAAAAATTTCGAATTTTAGATTTCGTTAAAAGTATGTTTATTGTATAGAAAATGACGTGAAAAGTTGAAATTTTCAAACCGCAGGTCTGTATCTCAAACCGTTCATGAGATATAGCCTCTCAAAGTTTTAGTTTTTTCCAATTTTTAGAGAAAAAAGGCCATAACTTTTGAACGGGTGGTCAGAATTGATTTTAGTTGACGGATTTGAAATCAGCGTGTCAAAATCTATATAAAAACATGTATAGTACTTTAAAATCCGACAAAAAAATTTTGGTCAAAAATCGACATTTTTTTAAGGTATACCCCTTTGAATTTTTTCGATTTTTCGCGTAATTTTTTTTTCCGAGTTTTAAGGTATTATACATGTCATTATATAGATTTTGACACGCTGATTCCAAATCCATCAACTAAAATCAATTCCGACCATCCGTTCAAAAGTTAGGGCCATTTTTCTTCAAAATTTTGAAAAAACTGAAACTTTGAGAGGCTATATCTCAAGAATGGTTTGAGATACATACCTGCGGTTTGAAAATTTCAACTGTGAACTTCAACTCGTCATACAAATATCGACTAAAATACAAAAAAATAAGACGTAGAGGTATTATAGTTTTATAATTGAACGTGTAAATTAATATTAAAAAAGAAAAGAAAGAAAAAAATGTTACGTGGTTCCCTGAGCATTATGGCATAACTATTTTTAATTCTTCGTGGTTTTGAGCGGTCATCAAAAAAAACGACAAATTCAGATTTTCTTGTATTCACTATATTTTCTGCCATAACAGACATTATATAGGTATAGGAAAATTTACACCTAACCCGCCGATGGTGAAATTCATAAAATTTATTGCAAATATCAAAATAGATAACAAATAAATAAGATATTTTGTATATTCACATATTCTTAATAAACAAATCCGATTTCCCAAGCTCGGTATCTGAAAGTTGGCCTAGACTGGAACCAATATCGAAAAATCAACACTGGCAATCCAATACTGGGCCAAGCTTGGGTCCATCGTCAAGGGTGGCATTTCCTACATGTGCTGTCGCTTTTATTAAGAACTCCAGCTATAGTGTACGAGTACAATGTACAATGTTCATTCTTCTTAGTAATAATTGTTTCATTACCAAATTGTATCCTAAAAATAATCGCCCAGATAATTTGTATATAAAAAAAATACCCCCAAATTCATTATTAAAAACAATATTTTGAATACTTTCACTTTTCGACCATTTTTCATTGATTTCCGACCTCCCAGCTAGCCGAACAATAATGCTAGACCACGAATATAAAAAAAAATGTCTAAGATTTTGCACCTGGCCTGCAATTTTCCAAGCCGGCTCTGCGCAAATATAATAAATTACTCCATTTTCTATATGTAAACATATACTAGTATTACATGATATTCTTCGACCAAAATCGAGTACAGCCGAGAGCTGAAGCATAAATAAAGGCGTCAAAATCTATTCGAATGCTGCCAAATGTTTTCATCCCCGGTGAATAAAATCACTAGCAAATTGTATGGCACACGCCCACGATGTATGTTTTCACGAACGTACAATTTTTCAACCCATTTCATTTTCAACGTCAAGATTTCATCAGATTACGTTCATAAATTTTCCAGACGTCCAATTCTTAAGGTTGTTAACTATATTATACTGTGCTATGTCCTAAATCTCGTCGCTCCCTCTAGCTTGTCTTTCATGATTTCCGAGGATTTCTTGTAGGAAGATTTTTTGTGTGGACGTATTAGTTCATATTAATATCATTATTTCGTCACAGTTACTACATTATTTCAATTTTTGTTACATAAATGATAAATAATGCGTATAATTTATTATTTACTTAATAATATACACGCCTTCAGTAATATATTAACATTACGGCTGTCCATTGCTAGGTGTAAGAAAACGTTAACTAAAATAACAACCAAAACGATGTAGCTAAGATTCGGACGATACGAGACCATCTGAAATTTTGTCGTGACGAGACCGAGACGATATTAATTTAAATATAAATCTCGTTGAGAGTTTCAATTTTAAAAGATTAATCTTATGGCTCTGTATGTACAGTTTTTAGAATATTTCTGTTTCTAAGTTTGTTTGTTCTAACAAGTGAAATCAAAAACTACTGAATCAATTCCACTGCTAGAACTGCTAGAAAGTTTTGTCAATCTAATCAATCAAAAGGCTGAACAGTAACATTAAATGCTATCTAAGAATTAGTGAACTGGTCTTTACATTAAAATATCTCTCGTTATTCACAATATGTATGTACATTTTAATACAAAATCAGGGCACTATTTTAATACAGAATATAATACATACGACTCTTTAAACAGTTTGAGAAGCACCGTACTATACTATATTTCAAAAAGAAATAGTATTAATCTAATTTTATAATATCTTTACAGAGACATAAATAAGAGTTCAAAGGGTTAAACAATCTTTCAAAACAAAATATTTTATTTGAAAGAACAAATTATCTTAATAATTTTAACAACCAATTTCGACAATGAAAGAAACTAATTTAATTAAAATTTAATAATAAACAAATAGAAAATAAGATTAAGTTTTGAAAGCATAAAAGTCCTGTGATAACAACAGTACTGTATTTTATTTGAACTAAACATCAAAAAATATTATTCAGGACAATCTTTTGTAAGAATATACGTTTGAAAGTTTAAACCTAGTAGCCAATTACACTAATTAATCCAGAATCACGAAAGTAAATATATATATTAATTATAATGGTAAGGTGCATATATTAAGTCCTCTAATTAATAGCATTTTATAATTAAATCTGAGATAATAATGTAACAACTGAAGCAAATTTAACTACCTATGCCGAATATTCAATTTGTACTATACGACAGTAATTCTTAATAAAATTAAATGAAAATTATATAAGTATAGAGTAAATTTGTAAAATTGTGATATTTATATATTAAAGCAAATGCAAAAAATAAAAATAAATATTTAAGATACCATTTTGTTTATCACGTTATCAAGTTAATCTTACTCAATTTTAATTAATCTACTTTTCAAGATAGTAACAATACAAAAAACTGGTTTTTAGAAAAAAAAATTATTGGATTAATTATCCAAATGAATTTACACGATTGAGCAAAAATATCTTAAATGTTAAGACCAAGAAAAAGTTCGTCCTGAAATGCAGTCCTACTAAAAATTTCCAGATTTACCGAAAATTAATTTAATTTCTACAACATTTATTTCTTTTGCTGGAAATGAAAGATTAATTAACGTCTAGATTTTTTATTATATAAATGTTTATATAATTTATAAAATCTAATAACATTTGTAGGTACTATTATAATCTAGAAAAAAAATTACTTCTATTACTAGTGAACTTTAAAAAATCACAATACACCTTTATAATAAAAGCAATTATGCTAGTAGATAAATGTATTAAAATAAAAACATTCAACACTATTTTGCTTTCCATTGAATATTTCGAAAAATCCTTTCTTATTGGGTGTTAACATCATAAAAGGAAAACATTTCTAGATCTATGGGCTTGCAGACCAAGAGCTCAAAACTTCTCTCTTTATAAATAAACATAGATAACATAACAAAAAGAATAGTATGTGACGACTTATTTTTCTTAATTTGTTACGTTCTCTTTTTTAATTATTTAACAGTGATAATATAATAAAATAAACAAATTGCAATATTTACAAAAATTTAGACACAAAAAGTGGAAATATACAAAAAATATATGCGTCATAGTGATTTATATAACATATTATACAGAAACCCTCATACGTCATGAGCTACTCAATATACTGAGGGGCCATCGGTTAACTTCAAGTGATATTTATTATCAACATTTATGAAATTTACACGCCTCTAACAGTTACTTAGAAAATGGGCATATTTGTAAAAATTTTGCATAAGGGGTGTTTTTTGTTCTATAGTTTGATATATATGCAACAATTTGACCCTATTATAATGTCAAATTGCAGTGGCTTTTAATTCGTTGCTCCCGAATCGATATTGTATTTAATGTACTTAAAAAAATGTTGAATAGAACTTATTAGCGTTTTTAATGTATTTACCAGTAAAAAATGAAAAAATGATCTATAAATTTACGGAGCAGATTTTTTTGGTCTCAGATGAAACTAGTTTAATTTTTACGAGACAAGATGGTTACAATTTTTATAGTCTATATCGATAATTTATCTCGTGTTACAGACCTTACAGTAAAGAATGGGCACATCAAAAACGTCAATCAAATAAATAAATATATTTTCATTTAATTTTATTTTACAATTATAATTTTGACAACAATTATTACAATTGATTGTCATTCATTCTTTTTCCTTTAAAGAGAGTAATTTTCCTCTCTATTTCATTTATCACTTTAAAGATATATTTTACTTTATTTTATGGCCGTCTTTATAACCTTATGGTTGTTAAAAATGTAGTTATTTTATTCTCCAATGACAGTAACATTTACATACTATGCACAAGTTTTCATTAATTGTAAACTCTAACAAACTTATCATGCAATTAAAATCCTAGTCATTATAAGTTGTGTTTCGAATGTCAGAGAAACAGATACTTGGAATTAATTATAACAATCTTAAAAGATAACAAGCATTACGGAAATTATTAATTGTATAAATAAATCAATAGATTACTTTTAATATAAAATATTGTATTTCCTGTTCTTTAATTATAATAACATTAATAAATATACGAGATACAGTTACTGATTTCTACGGATGAGTGGCTACTGTGATATAGTTTTATAAACATTTAAAACTATACTTTCAACACAAAATTATAAAATTAAGTAGAGTTTCTCATTCCTCAACGAAATAAACAGAGCACCATTTAAAATCTTATAGAACTAAAATATATAAAGTACTGGCACCAGTTACGAATTATAGATAATAATATACTCGATAACTTTTATTTAAAAAAAAATTTCTTATTTCAAAATTAATTCGAAAATTCAAAAATTGACAAGAGTAAACATTCGTTTCCAGTTTGGTAATTACGTTCAAAAAAATTCATTTGATCCATGTTGTAGATAATATTATTTTATTATCTATAATTTATTACCCATTCATTTTATTAGATTGTCAAAAATATATTACGTATAAGAAAGTCTCGTGGCTCTCATAGCAGATATTTTCAGTATACTTAAGACCGATTTGTTTGTATCGCTGCTCAGCTCTTAATATTACGCAAAATGACTCTGGCGGCAATTGTTTTCAGATAATACTGAAGATAATCTCAAAATATTTTTGATCCGATTTGCCTCAGTCTACCCTACATACTATTCATCTCTTCACGCACGATTCGTCTATCACAACAGACATAACTCACTACCATACAATCCAACATACATACATACACACACACTCCTTGAATTAATGCGAACGGTCCAAGAAAATGCCGTAAGGAGATGGTGGGTCCTTTATCAGAGTCGACCGGCCATGTATTATCAGTCATTTGCTCCATTGCGGTAACATGTTTACCGCTTGCAATGAGCGAATTGTTAATAATTGAAAATAATTTTAGAAGAGTATGTGTGAAATTGTCGTTGGGGATATTTTTATTTGAACATTATTTTATTAATTATTATAGGTATTAATTAATTTTCATTTCTGAGTAAGTTAAACTTATAGTTTTTTTTAGCACATTCTAATTTATTATAAAGTGCATATTATCTATATTTTAATATTTCACTTTAAATAACAACTGTTATCGATTCATTTTTTTAACTTCTTTATGAGTAAAAATGGTTATATACATTTTTCAAATTTTAGTTTTACTAATACTATTAAATTTTGATTACTTCTATTTAATATCACTGACAATAACTTTTTACTACCAATCTTATTTTTTATCTTGACGGCAATGCAGTGTTTCTTTAATGTGTGCCTCATTTTTTTAAAATATATTTTAGATTTGTGATACCTCCCACCCTTACGAAAGAAAATTTATCAAAAATATTTAGTCTTTACAACACTAATTCAACAAAATTATTGTTTTTTTTTTCTGTTGATAATACGATACAAAATTTAAAGGCAGATTTTTTAATATAAAAAAAATAAAACATTACACTCCTTTAAAAATTATATAATAATATATATACATACATACTAGGGTGATTCATTTCCGCAAAGTTTTTTTATTTTTGAAGTGCTCAAGCACAGTGTTAATCTACATGTAGAAAAAAAAATTCTCACCAAATTTGAGTTCTTAATTCCGATTTTAAGTACTTACTATTTAGATTTGAATTTTTCCCATTTAAAATACATGTAAAAAGTAAATTTTTCTTTCAAAGTTATAATGCTTAGCCGCTTTTTACGATATCGCAAAACGCTTTATCAGGTCTTGTAGAGGATTCCTTGCTCTTCAAAATTGCTCATGGGTTTTTCGATATTGGTCGTACTAGTTCACCTGCCAGAACTATCAAAGTAAAATTTTTGAAAAAAGTGCCGTTTTTTTCATTTTTCAGAGCGAACCGCTACTAGTAGGGAGAAAAAAAATACCTATTTTTAAAGGAAATTTTATTCTCTTTAAAAAAAGTCCTTAGGTTCAAATTGCTCTGACCAATATCTCATGAGTTACAGCCATTTTTATAGCTGGAAGTGTAAAAAAACGATAGTTCTGGCAGGTGAACTATATAGTACGACCAATATCGAAAAACCCATGAGCAATTTTGAAGAGCAAGGAATCCTCTACAAGACCTGATAAAGCGTTTTGCGATATCGTAAAAAGCGGCTAAGCATTATAACATTGAAAGAAAAATTTACTTTTTACATGCATTTTAAATGGGAAAAATTCAAATTTAAATAGTAAGTACTTAAAATCGGAATTAAGAGCTCAAATTTGGTGAGAATTTTTTTTTCTACATGTAGATTAACACTGTGCTTGAGCACTTCAAAAATAAAAAACTTTGCGGAAATGAATCACCCTAAATACATACCTTCATATACGTTTATACATGTATGTATGTATATATTACATATTTGTTTGTATTTAGATATTTGCGGGCAGACGTGAGAGTGCGTCTGTGACAGGGATAGTGGGAATGGAGCACCGGCTATGAATCTATCGGTCCGCTTCCTGCTCTCTGACAGACAACCAAGTGGCGGCGGTGTCTGGTGTCGCACATCCACCTACTCACCCACCGTATACATCATTCTGTCATACAGGGCCGCACCGATTATTTTTAATATAGATAAAATTATAATATTTATAGGTACTTGTTAACCTAACAAGAAATTTTCTTAAAATATTCTTCTACAATTCTCAATCAATTATATTCAAGTTTGACAGTTTTCTGTGATGACAGTTGGTAACTGAAGGTTCTTATAAGTTACTTTATAGTATTAAGGTTGCTTCGTTTATATAGTAGATATATATAAAGTACTAACAGACGTGTAAAACGATATAATATCAAAACATAAATACGTGAAAATGTTAGGATTATTAAATTAAATGGCTGTTTGAACATGCCTATCAAATTGTATTCATTATATTTCATTTAACGATGCCACGATCGTTGGTTTTATTTGTCACGTATTATTTCAAATAGGTGCATATTTAAACTTGAACAACTCATGTTTTATTATTTTTAATATAAATAGATATCTATAATCTATGTGTCCTAAATAGCAATTAGAAATTAAAACTACCAAGTGTATTACCTCAAAGGAATTTTTTTATATAATAAATTTGTCTTTTGAGACCTGATCCAGACTGTCCAGCCGGTCTCAGGTCGGTCTCGGTCCGGTCTCGCTCCAATCAAATATAAATATACAATAAACAATGAAAGCATTCACACTATAAATATCGTGCCGGTCTAGGTCCAGTCACGCTCCGATACAATATTTACTATACTGAATATTTGACTAGAGCGAGACCGGCACGATAGTGTGGATCGACCCTAAACAATGAAATCATTCACACTATAAGGTATAGGTCCAATCACGCTCCGATACAGTATTACTATACTGAATATTTGACTTGAGCGCAGTAAAGGAATCTAAAATGATCAATATGAATTGTATACAAGATAAAATATAATATAACTGACAACGTTGCACGAGATAATGCGATTATTTTTTAGCTATAACTGTCATTTAATTTATTTTTTGCATAATTTCAGCTCCCATTCGTTGATAAAAACCTTGCGGACAGCTGCCAGACTTACGTATAATTGATTGGCAATTGTATGAGAATAATTTTAAATATTTTAAAGTTTGATGCAATGGCGTAACCAGTAAATACCTATGTTAATATTTAGATGTTTATTTATTATTAATAATAATACAGAAAGAAAGAAACAAATCTTTAAAGAAATATTATTAATACCTATTTTGTATGAGTTTGTATTTCTGTATTCTCGTACATTAAAAATAGTGACAAGGATCACTTTACAAATAAAGGATATGTTAGTATCAGTTGAAAGATCGAATTTGAAAATTCAATGTTTTATTATAGGACACAAATCATTGAAATAGATTTATGGCAAACATAGGTAAGATTGGAGGAAAGCAAGAGGGGGAAGTATTGTCCTGTTGGAAATGAAAAATGGGACAAAATACAAAGGAAAGAGAAATTGCATATCCTTTTTTTATAACGAATATTACGATGAATCAGTACGAAGTATAGTTTTGCTATTTCCCTGCAGTTTCGCCTATGTGTATCAATTAATGATTTTCTAAAAACATCGAAACCACAACCCTATCGGCAGTATATTATAATAATAGTACATCAATATTACAATTATTATTGATTACCGTTTTCATTTCAAATTAAATATATTATAATTGATCCAACAATGCATTATAAATTTTTGATTTAGTAACATCAATATCAACAATACCATTGGTTTTTTTTCATTTCACAGAAACCTAACTAATTTTATAGGGTTCCAGACTTTTGGACATTGAAAATATCATAAAAATCAATTCAATAGTTTTCGGCATATTATATAATAAATATTTTTAAATATGCATTGTATTGCCTATAAAACGACGTATAAACTAAATTACAAATTTATATAAGTACCTACCTATCTATTATTATTGATTAACGATTACAAAAGAACATGTGTTGAAATTTCGACTCAAGATTCTTGTTCTCTTGATATGAACAAAGTTGGAAATTTATAAAGGTTAAATGCAATATACATTATGTATTTTATTCATATTAAGCATTTTTTAATTTCTCAATCAAAAACAAATAATGGAGTAACTCACTTAGGTCATTCTACTCATAATTATTGAGTACGTTTACACAGCGCTGTTGTTTCGGTTTTACTATAACTGATGTAGTTAAAAAAGCAATGCTGTTTACACATATGAGATTATAAGTAACGTCAGCTGGAATTATAATTCCGATTTGAAGTACAGTATAAGTTAGATGGAGTACCAACAAGAAATCCCAAAAATACTTTGTCTCCTCTACGTTCCACGAATCACGCTTTCTTTTGTTTTCAATCTCTTCGTCTCAGGTGTTTTAACCCTGTTTTAACTGACGCCCCTTTTTAAATGTTAATGCGAAGTACATTACGATGAAATCCTTTTTTTAAATAGCCTATAACCTGGCCAGAAAATGTACCTATGAATTAAAAAAGAAACCACGTAAATCGGATAAGTGGTTCTCGAGTGATAAGCGCACTAACGGACAGACAGACAGACAGAGACACGTTGAGCTTTATATATATAGATAGTTTGAGAATCACTGTATTTGATCGAAGCTTCTTCCAAATACAATTACAATAAAAACTTGATCCTTGCCGTTATCGGCGATATCGTATCCCGCACGTTGGCGAAGGCTCGCAAATCCGCTGACAATAAAATTAAAATTCAGTGAAATGATTTTTTAATCCGAACTCTTGACGTAGTTACTGTGCCCGCAAATAAAATTAAAATTTATGCCAGGCACGCAATTTAAAAATTTATATAAGTAATACACTGTTGACACAAATCTTGGATACAACCGGTGTTGTTCTGTTCGTCAATTTTATAAACATTTATCACACGTTGCAGTGGACGTTTTCGAAACCTTTTTAAAATATATATACCGGATGGTTAAAAAATGTCTCCTGTTTGGTGACATAGTACTTTGGAACTATAAATCATACAAACTTCGGAATGGTCACAAAATGTTTGTTACAAAATCTATTTTTATGTATTACAATTTCAAATAATGTTGATGAATTCTTTAGTATTTACTACTCTTTGACTATAGTATTACTATATACACATAAATAATAACCTTTGTTTGTGTTTTTTTCATAAAAACTATCATGAAGTTAACTGTACAACTAAAAACAAAGTTGATTATAGACCTAAAAAAAATATTAAAATTTTTTGTAATTTTGAAAATTTTATCCCTTTCGACACATAAGTGTATTACATTCTTACTCGTTTCAGTCTGTATGTCCGTCTGTTTGTCTGTATGCCACAACCCTCCCATTTTCTCATTTATATACCTATTAAGATGAAATTTGGTATACAAGCGTAGATTGATGACCTAAAAACAGAAAAATTGTTGGACCTCGCTTTCAAAGACTGGAAAATGTACTTAAATTTTTTTTCACTTAAGCTATTGAGTGAAGTTTATTTAGATAGGTCTCCTAAAATCCAACAAAAAATGTTTAAGACCTTTTGTTTTTAACCCTTCAATCACGATACATAAAAACGTTATCAGAGCGTCCCCCCTCTAATTTCTAAACTATCGATGCAATTTTTTTTTAAATTCACGAATGTAGCTTTTAATTTGTAGGTACATTCAATAAAAATTATAACGAACACTGTAAAAATTTTGTTTTACTTTATATTGTAGAAATGTAGTGAATTTCGAAAGAAAATTGTAAGTAAGAATGACCAACACACACCGTAATTCCATATATTAGTCAATTTTTGTCAAAATGCACTTTTTTCACCTTCCTGAAAATGTGAGCTTAACCGTTTTTACTTCCATGTTCTGAAAGAAATGGAAGTATTGTAATACCATCGAAAAATCATGTCCGAGAAAATGACAAATTCTGAAAGAAAAGTTAATTTCCGCATGGCGGCTGTGCGTGTGTCTGTGCGGATGTAGAATTTTCTTTCGTTCACGATAACTACTGTAAAAATACACCGATCTGAATTATTTGTGGGGAAAATGTTTGTCACAGTGAGTACTCCAGACCTATTGATTTTGGTGCTAATCGGATTAGGGGTTTTGGAAATATTCGCAATTTTGTGACTTTTTTCGTCTAAAAAGTTAATATTGCGAGTATTATCTCACTAATTTTGACAAGATTTGGTACATTTGCAGTTCAATTGAATCTAAGGGACATTTATTATTTGTACGTACCTAAACAGCCATTAAAGGGGTGAAAAACACACTTAAAATTTGAATTTTAAATACTAATTAATACGTCATTAATTCATGTTGCCTTGGAAACATATGCAACTAAATTCAGATTGTCAAATTAGTTGTTCTACAAATGTGTTTTAATATTATGTTTTTGACATTAGAAAACTAATATTTATACACAAATGGCAAAAAGAGCTGTAACCGTTGTAAGTATATATGTTTTTTTAATGTATTACAATATGTATATTCATAGTAGTAGATTATATAAATAAAATATTTAAAAAAATGTATATTTACAAATTATTTAAAAAGATAGAAAGCACATGGAAGTCATGTATGGTTCTCCATACCGATATTTTTAACAACCCCTGAGATACGAATACAAAAATATCTATGGAAGTACATCTAGTCAACCCTGTATTTATTGCGCATCGACGACGTTAGATAGTAGCCGTGGCAGCGCATACAAATGCCGTATTACTCCGCGCCGCAGACACACCGCTAATGTAATGTGAGCGAAAATGGGCAGTTCTTTTAACAACAACTGCCCACATTCACAGTTATTAAGGATCCGGCTTATTTGGCACTTTTATCACTTATTAATGGAGGACGTCCAATAAAAAAAATGCTACGCTATCGGGATAAATAAGCTGTACCTAGCAGTAGGGCACACGGGGCAGCATATGAAGAGGGAGGCTACAAAATAAAATAAGAACAATACATTTTTCAGTGATGCAATGATATAGTTGGTTTGTTTATAAATTATCTGTCAAATAGGATAGAGCAGATTTTAAATGTATTTGTAGATATTTGCATTTGCAATAGTATTGAGTCTAGGAACCCTCACACTGTAAAGGTAGATAAAAAAAGTACATTTAGTTTGCTATAGACAAATTTCTAGGCCCATCGATTTGAAAAATCCTTCATACAACTGTAAATTTTTATATTTTTTTATATTTTGGTAATAGTTTAAGGTTATTAAATTATACAGGTTGTCTCATAACTAAACATTTCGGCGAGGGGAGTGCGTGTAACGTCACTGGCTGTCTTGTCAAATTGAAAATTTGAATTATATGTGTAACTACTTGATTCTTCTTTATAACAGTAATTCCATTAATGGTTCACAGGTCAGCGCCCATTGTATTTTCTTCTAAGAGCTATATATTTTAGACAAAAAAATGTAGATTGATACTTTAACTCTCTTATGTAGGTACATATGTATATTGAAATGTATGTAGGTACTAAAACAAAATAACTTGAAAATTATATATGTATAACTACATAAAAGTAGGAAGTAATTGTATATATTATCCTATTTGAAAATGTTTGGTTTCTTTCCAAACTCGTAATCACATCATTAAATTGCCTTGTTTTGGAACCAAGCCAAATACTAGGCAATTATCTAGCTTAACACCCCGAGATAAATGTTTCTTTTAGTCGTGTTTCTTTCAAGATTGTAGAAAATAATGATACTCAATTAATACCATTTTAACATCATAATTATAATCGTTAATATATTTATATTATTTTAATTTTTATGTGCATACACAGTAAAAAATATTGTGTATTTGCGTCAAAAACGGTCTGTGTTGAAAAATTGTGTGTTGATTTTTGTGTGTTAATTTGACACTTTTTTTGTGTTACCTGAATTTTAACATGAAAATAGTGTTGTTTTCACGATATTAACACTTTTTGTGTGTTACTAGATAAAATGACACAAAATTAGTGTCAAGCGGGAAATATTAACACTAAGTTTGTGTTGTTGGCGCGTCCTTTCTTCAGTTTACGCGCCAAACGCATTGTTTTACCGGACAGCTACTTAACCACTCGGGCGTATAAATTATAGTGTTAAATTTTATGAAAAAAAGTTTATTTAAATATATTTGATAAAAAAAAACAGATTGTTCTGAATAAAAAAAAGTAAAATTGATATTAATTAAAGTAAGTAAAAGTTTACTGTATTTATAATCATATAATTTGCTACATAAATTGTTATTTAACGATACAATTTATAATAGTTATTAAAAATTACAGACTTTGAACAATTTCTCTGTTAATTTAACAAATTCATAAAAAAAAATATCAAAAAATTTATTGATTTTATGTTTTTCTTTTGCAATTTTACTTTATATTTTCTGACACTAGTTTTATTAATTTTTATAAAATAATAAATGAGTTAACACTTATTTTGTGTAAAATCAACACAATTCTAGTGTTAGATACAGTCGACACAAAATTAATGTTAATTTTGACACAATATTTGTGTTAAAAATTCAACACTATTTTTTGTGTTGAAAATTAACACTAAAATTGTGTCGACGGATTCTAACACTAGGATTGTGTTGATTTTACACAAAATTTTTTACTGTGTATGTATATATATTTTTATTTTGATTTCAAAGCTTTTAGGTCATAAATAAAATAAAATAGTTATATGAGACATAATTAATTATTTATTTTGATAAACGTTTCGTCTTGTTGAAGACTTCATCAGTATCTGGTTAATAACAATGATAAATATACATATTTCTATTTAACAATCGGAATATTTCCAAACATTTAATTGGAACGCCATTCTGATTAATTTGAAACAGTAAAAAAATGATAAATTTACAAATCAAACATTGTAGACATGTAGGTACAGTGTACACACAAATTACACATGTGTAAAATTTATATAAAAAATAATTCTCTTCGTTTGAAATATGAGTTTAAAAAATTGAGTAAATTAACAAAGTTTAGCGTTCCAGCGAGTCGTATTCAGTATTTTCTAAATTCAAAAATCAACTACAGCAGTAGGTACCAACACAATAAATGCAATTACTGTTAATCTCATTCATACTCGTGTGGAACAATTGTATAAAATATTTACCTACATATGCACATGTACGTGGGCATATGCGCCGACAACATAGGATAATAGAAGAAAACACTACACGTAATGTAAATGAGAAAAAAATCTATTTTTTTTTTAAAGAATCACTTATCCCGACCACCATATTCGTTGCATCCTGCTATGATAGGCCCATCAGCAACTTCCTATTCCACGAAGGAGCTGTCTAAAAAGGCCAAACCAGCAGACAAAAATGGATGAAGAAGAAGAAGAATTACTTTATGTTTAAAAAAAAATCATATTACAATAATTATGGTTGATATTGAATAATTGTTGAGTTTCTGAAGAAAAAATGAATGAAAATACTATATTCTGTTTAATACATAAACATTTGATTTTTGTAACCCAAAAAGTGATTCTTTTTTTTAAATTCGACTTTTTTCTCATTTTCGTTCATTTTTTCACACTTAAAACCGTTTTTTACACAAAACTATACTTTTTTATTGATGTAAAATATTTAAATGACTAAAGGTTAAGAAAATAAATTTTCAGACATAAAACAATATTTTAATTAGCATCAAAACTCCAAAAACTTTATGAAATAATCAATTGTTTACAATTTTGAGCTCAAAACAGAAACGCTTCAATTTGAAACTCATCGCATGCCCATTTGCCGGTTTTGAAAACATAAGAGGAATGTACTAGGGCCTCTTCAAATGCCACAACATATAACAATGCTCAAAGTTTGTGACGCAGAATGAGGTCTTCTTGTAAGTTGATTCCAATTCAAAAAAAAATTCTCAGTGTATATATGGTCTACATCATTTTTTGTAATACGAAATCATCATCCCTTGTTCTCTTTATACCAATTATTGTAAGGTGGTTCATTCACATTAACTTAATTAAAATTAATTAATCTATAAGAACATCTCTACACGAATTGCGTCCTAGACATTTGCCTGGATACCTGAATAGGTATACAATATTCAAAGATTTGTTCAGGTTGATTTTTTATTTTTTCTCTATAAATCCATTCCGAAATTAGCGCTTAATTAATTAGTTGCTCTTTATCGTGAAAAGTGTTTATATTCGAACGGACCCGTCCCGACTTCGTACGGGGGTTAATATTTCACCCCCTGTCACGTAAGGAGGATTGTTCTGTCCAAAAATAATTTGTTTAAAAATCAGATCATAAATACACATTTTCGTAAATATTTCGACTCCAGCGCTACCTGCCGAGTCCATTTTATGTAAAAAAAAAAAAATTCACGTAAGTAACACAATATGTTCTGAATATGAGCCAAATCAGACCATAAATACACGTTCTCGACCCCAGCGCCGCCCACCGGATCCAAAAAAAAGATAAACTTAACGAAGCACCAAACAAACATATGGTGTGAATATTGCTTCGATACGTCCAGTGGCTTAGGCCTGATGAGAACACATACGCATCAACGTTTTTATAGTATTAAGATTATGAAAAAATTTAACTAAAATACTATGAAAATAAGTTTTTTTTCTCTCTCAAGCAGCAAAATAACAAATCCGCCACTGTGTAAAATCCATATTCATTCGTATAAAATAATTATATCATACTTTTAAAAACGGTCAAGTCTATTTTCGAATGAGCAATTTTATTTTATATTTTGTATTAAATAATTCATAAATTCAAATAAGCTATTTCAATTTTATATTTAAAAGATGTATCGTTTTATATCAATATAATAAGCTAACCTACACATATATTGCGTTTTAGATTTATTATAGACACTAGAGAACATAAAACATGAAATAAATACATGATAGGAAGACATTAATTGTAAGTGCAGTTAAATTTTGATATAGGGTTTTGTTATTTCCTTTTAATAAGTCATAAATTTAAGCTGCAATATAAAATATACGTAATGCTGTATTTCTTTGTAGTTTTATCTTACTTTTTTAAATATTAATATATTTTATGTAATAATATGTAACACATTTTAAAATAAAATATATATAAAAATATCTTGAAACTCCAAAAATCTTTGGTTATTTTTTTAAATGTTTTGAAAAATTGAAGTCTGAAAAGCGTGGGGCGCTATAAAGGTAAATAAATGAAAATACACCCAATTCTGTTTTTACACGGTCTTTTTTTACACGGTTTTGATTTAACACGGTCTAGAAAAAAAAAAAAATTTCCGTTTTTACACGATTTGATTCGATTTAGCACGATTATAAAAAGCCATTTGATTTAAATTTTAAAGAACAAGTATAAAAACAAATCGTAGCTTAAATAAACGCCATCTGGCGACCAAACAAAAATCTAGATTACGTCCTTATCGGCGTAAACATTAACCGTAATTTTCTAGATTATTTGTTTCTATCTGTTATTTATAAAATAGTTAGGGAATTCCTTGTTTTTATGAAATAAACTGTGCATGAATGCACATACAAATTTAATTTGGCTTTTATAAGAGTTCTTTTTGTATGAATCATTTTTTTTAACTATTTTTTCAGGGTATAGAACTATTCCCCTTTTTTTCTATGTACTTCATGTCTTTTTTTACACGGTTTTTTTTTACACGGTTTTTTCTGGAACGTATCTACCGTGTAAAAACAGAATTAGGTGTACAGCATTTGTAAAATAAGAAATGAAGTATGAATTTATATATATAGACATGGGTAAAAAATTTGCACATTTTATTTATTAGTTCCATTGGTCCAATAAATATCTGTAGATGTTTTGGCGAAACCTTTGGTATAGCAGACTGTATATTTTTGCTTTGTATATAAATGAAAATTTGGACTGACCTGTTGTTTTGTTGTCGTTGAAGTTCGCTGCTTTCTAAAATATGGTAAAAAACCTTTGGATAAAGGGATATATAATTAGGAATATTCCAGATCGCCAGCTCGTCCGTGGACACACGTGTGATCTCCAATTGTTCTCCTGTTCACTTCTAATCAGTTTAGCTTTGGTTTAACTTATTGTTATAATTTTAATTGCACTTGGTATTTGGTTACAATGCAAGATAATATAAAATTTTGGTCGGTTTCTGTGAGAGTATATTTCACACACTGTGTGTCTAATATTCACGCACGCAATTACTTGGTATGTAACGCTCGGATTCTAAATTTGATTATAGAGTAGTGGCGTAAACAATAGAAAATAATTGATAAAAACGGGGGCTCTCACGGTCATCCCAAGTTTACGTATTTATATTTTTTACAATTAACATTTTTCTCTTTACCTTTTCGATTTATTTCTAAGTAACGTAAGTCACCTATAATAAGCCCTATAAGTCAGTCACTACGGTCCACGGGGGTCCAACTCTTATCGACTGAGAATGAAGTAATTTTTCTTAATGTAAATGTCACATTTGGTATTGCTCGATAGCTAAGTGGTGGCAGCACCAGTATTAAAATCGAGATAAAAAAAATGTTTAATTTTTATATAGGCAATACTCTTTACATTTAAGTAATTTAAGTAACAAACTTTTGAAACAATTCCATAGACACAGAATATATCTCAAATACATAATGAGTATACCCTCTGTGGTATAATCGAAGATTCACGAAATCTCACGAACGTCACGATATACTCCCGCTACGTTTTTATTTGAATGATTATTACAACCATTACAACAGTCGCAAATAGGTATTTGTACTAAAAACTGATTTGTGTTTTGATTTCGATTTTGAAAGTTTATTTTAAATTTGATTTTAAAATGTCTGAATCATTTAGTTCCTATAAGCGTTATACTAAATGTGAAATCTGTGCAAGTAATCAAAAACGAGATGGAGTAAAATTTCATGCATTACCTGTAGATATTACTCGGTAAGTAAAATTTATTCTTAGAGGTATTGAATTAAATTAATTTGAATATTTTTCTTTTATAAACTTTTATTTTGAAAAATGTATAAAGTAGTACCTTAATTTTAAAATTTGTATAGGTATATATTGTACAACACGAAATTGGCAATCAACAAAAACCTCATACATACATTTCATACATTTAAGTAGTATGAATCAGAATAATATATTATATACACACACCTACAATTTGATCATAAATAATATGAAATAGTTATTATTTTTGAACGTAGAATTTCGCAGTTATTCAATTGTATAAACATATGATTATTGGGTTTTATTATACTAAATTAAAATGCCAAATATTAAATTTATGTATATTGATTTGCTTTTTTCATTTTTTTATTTACAAAATTGTGTATACGTATACTTATATACCCTACCATACCTACTGTAATATAAATATATATTATAATATAATACCATATTATTATAATTATGTTCTGTGCATATATCTTACAAATTAATATGTATTTTTGTATCTATTAATATAAATCATTTGAAAATAGTTATAATCTATAAAACTGTTTGTTCTTTTATAAAATATTTTATTTACTTAAAAGTATACTAGCAATACTAGCATTATTTTATATAATTTGTAGGTATACAAACTTATAATTTACATAGAGACTATAATTTAATTAAAATCATGTAGCAATTCATTTTAAAAAGATGAATTTTTAATATTAATTCATATTAAAAATTATGTTTTAACAATGAATAACAAAGTAATACAAATACGCACATATATATATGTATATAGAATTAAGTAGGTTTCCGTCGGATTCGTAATAAATTATATAATAAATAAATTTTCTTTTTAAACTTAATTTTTAATATTTAATAACAATTATTAGTATATTAGAATTTTATTAGACTGGTCTACTAGATAAATTGAAAAATTGTTTATTCTTATCTTACCACACAACTCAGTGTGTCAGTGTTAACAAAAGAATTCTCGGAATCGGAATAATATGTACTTCAAAATTGGTATTACCACAGCTGATTTACCCAAAACAAGGATTATTATTTATTGCCCCTAATATACTTAAATATTATATTTAAACATACATTGTTTAATCTTTTCTTAAACCGTATTCTTACAAAGAATTTGAAGTAGGTACTTATTGTTAGATATAATATGTAAATATTATATAGCAATATGCACAAACTTAAACCTTATATAGTTATTCTAAGAATTTTGTCGATCTTCTTTTTCTAAAAACTTAAATTGATTTTACTTAAAATATTAGTTTTATTGTACACTATATATTTACAGTATTTAATATAATTTGGTCACTTATATCGCATATTACGTTCATTTACTTTATTTTATTATAACCCTAACGGTTTTGATCATACACGGTTTACACGCGGTATACACGCAGTATACACGCTGATTATTGCGCTTTTATGGGGTGTAGTCACCGTGTATATGACGTGTCCTTGGGAATTTTTTATACGGCGTTTATGCGATGTATACACGCCGTTTACACGGTGATTATTCCGAATGTATCGCGTTTTCAACGCGTGTAACTTATAGAATTTACACGCAGTTTACACAGTGATTATTCGAATGTATCGCGTTTTCATACGTGTAGTAGACGTGTAACTAATAGAATTTACACAGTGATTACGTCGAATAAACCGTGTATGTTAACAGTATTTATACTTACAGCCCTACTTTTCGTTTAAAAAAACAAGTAACATTTATAGCCTTTATAAAAACCACAAACATGATTCCCTAGCGAGAGGTAACTTGCGGTTTGTGTTTTTTATAGCGTATAAACTTCGCATATACACCGAATTTACACGAAGAATAACTTCTTGGTATACCCAGTACATTGTGTTTTTACCGCGTTTTTACTCAGTGTTTACACGCGTAAACACTGTATAACACAAGTGTTTACTCAGAGTTTACTGCGTATGAATCGCGTGTATACCGCACTATACACAGTGTAACGCGCGTATATAATTTTCCCAAGCACACGCCGTATACCGGGTGTTTACACGGTTGTTACACAGACTTTATGCGCATACAGCGTTTACACGCCATATACTGTGTGTATACTGCGCGTATACACACAGTATACGCGTGTACCCGAATCCGTTAGGGAAATATTAATTTTTTTAAATTTTATTTAAAATAAATAATTTATTTAAAAAAAATAAAAAAATAATCGTTTCTTATGAATTTATATGTTATTTATTTATTTATTTATAAATTTTCGTTAGTACTTGTTTATCGGTTATATTTTCTTGTAGGTAAATATTTATTTAATATCATATACATATATAATATGTATAATATTTTTTAGATCATAATAAAATCATATATTTATCTACTAGTAATAGTAGATTAATATATGATAAAATTAATTCTCTAAACTAAATAATACAAAATTAAATATGTGATTGTAGTCGAAAATACACATTTAAATGTAAGAAAAAGAATACGTTAGATCGACCGGCGAAAAAGAGACAATATAATTTATTTTAGTGCGTTAAAAAGAAAAAGTCTCATCGACGTAATATTTATACTTATTATTCTGTGCATCGACGCAAATGAACAACACATAAAAAAGTTACAATTTAAATCTTGTAAATTGTATATATTTTATCCAAAAAACGAATTTCACATTAAAAATTTAATATTTTTTCCTGAAAATTATTATAAAACTTGAGTAAACATTAAATCAGTGAGAAAAATTATAAAATGAATATAATTAATTGTTTTTTAGCGCTCGCGACTGGTTACAAGTTGCTGGGAAAAATTATGATGATGAAACAATCCGAAAACTAGGTAACAGAGTTTTCTTTTGTGAACGGCATTTTCATCAAAGTGATTACTACAATCCACAAAGATCAAGACTTCTACCAATAGCAGTACCCCATGCTACGATAGATATAGTCCAAGAAGTACAAGTTCATCCTGAACCTGAACCATCGCCAAGTACTAGTTCTGAACCATCATCTGTTCCACTTGTAAATCCTGAACGTGCTGACCGTGCTGACGAATCTACTGAATCAGAACTAAGAATCGACATACTATCTTCTATTCCGATGACTTCTAAATCTTCTGACACAGCTTCGCCTGCTATTGTTTCCATGAGATCTGTTAGCGGACAAGGAAGTTCCAATCGAACACATGGAGATATTATTGTTCGAAAGAAAGACAAAGAAATTAAACGTCTAAGGAAAGTTGCAAAGAAGAATAAGAATGATATTAAACGACTTATTCAAATTGTAGACAACAGAAGATACTTGATTAACGATATTTTTAAAGATTTTGGTTCTGACGCTGGCATACTAATGGCAGCTCAGTTTAGAAATAAAAGCTGCTCAGCAAAGGGTCGTCGGTGGACTTATGAAGAGAAAGTGGCTTGTGTTTCACTCTTCAAGAAAAGTCCAGCGTGTTACTCACTTCTTCGTAAAATGATACCGCTCCCGTCTAAAAATACCTTGTTAAGTTTTTTGTCCATTATAAATTTCCAAACAGGTGTTAATGCATTTATATTTGAACATCTAACTGAATGTGTGAGTGAGATGAAGAGTCAGGATAGATTTTGTATTCTTCTATTTGACGAAATGTCAATACAAGAACATATCTATTATGATAGCGCATCTGATTCTATCATTGGGTTTGAGGATCTTGGACATTTAGGCAGAACTAGCAATATTGCTAATCATGCACTAGTGTTCATGGTTCGAGGTGTTTGCCAAGATTTTAAGCAACCTGTAGCTTACTATTTTGAGCGCAATATAAATGCTAAGACACTGGCTCTTTTAATCCCAAAGGTTCTTAAAGCTATCGAGGAGACAGGACTCAAGGTGCTCGCTACTGTCTGTGACATGGGTACCAATAACGTTAAGGCCTTAAAGGAATTAGGAGCTTCCTTTGAAAATCCTACTTTTGTTTATTGCGAACGCACAATTTCCACAATTTTTGATCCACCTCATTTGATCAAGTGCACTCGTAATTTATTCCATAAATACCCGGTTGAATTTAATGATGCAAGTGAAGGAACCAAGAAAACTGCGAGATGGGACTATGTTGTACAAGCATATGAAAAGGACAAACTGCGCGATGAAAGATTTAAATTGTTGCCTACGTTGAAACAAGAACATCTAGATCCTAAACATCGAGATTTGATGCGAGTATCATTTGCAACAAAAGTGATGAGTAGGTCTATGTTCACTGCAATATACTCATTGTATGATCACAGTGACCAACAGTCTGAAGTACTTGCCACCGCTGAATTTGTGAAGATGATGAATGATCTGTTTGACAGTTTGAACTGCAGAGAGAAGACTCCAAAGGGACAGAATGTTCTATCTTGTTTTGTAACAGAAGAATCCGAACATTGGAGGTATGTTAACATAAAATAATATACTGAAATAATAGATATTTCTTATAAAAACACTTTGAAACTATGATATTTATTATTCATCAATTTAAAATTTTATTTCATATGAACAGATTCTGGACACGGATAGAACAAGAACTTCCAAATTGGAGTTTTAACCGGAAGGACAGATCCTATCAGTCGCCTTCACTCAAAGGATGGGTGGCAACGATCCAAGCTGTGAAGAACGTGTGGCAGGAGATTAAATCGTCAGGTGTCAGGATGATGAAAACGGCACGCCTTAATCAGGACCCATTGGAGAATTTGTTCGGAGCAGTTAGATCTTCTTGTGGATCCAATAGACATCCTACAGTCTCTCAATTTAAGGGAGCTTTGAAAACTTGTGTGATTACTGGACTTGCAACACGGTCCTTAAAAAAGACCAATTGTGAGGAAGATAATTGTACAATTTTAAGTGACCTAAGATCTTTATTTGATGTTGCTGGATCATCATCTGTGAGTATTCCAAGTGAAACAATGGGCGATATTAATATTCAATCATCTAGTAATGTTTCTCGCATTATAAACGACGGTTCGTTAGATCTTTCGTTATGTAAGGCAGAGATATTATCGGTGGTGAACATTAGTAGAGCTATTGCGAAATTTGTTCTTCGTAACATTTCATGTGATGACTGCAAACGCTTAAATCCTGATTCCTGGGATGTTGTTAATGATATTATTGACACGCATGACTATACAGTAAATTGTCATCCATTGTATGAATTAATTACTGATATAGGAAGTGCAGAACATCTCATCATGGATTTTTTAAACCATGGATGCCACAGTGATGGTATAATCAGGAGGTTATCTCAAATATTGCGGGAACAAATTTCTTTCACTTGGTTACGTTGCAAGGATCATTCAGAAATAATCAAAGAAAGATTTCTGTTGAGTGTTTGTAGAATGTTTATTGAGATTTTCTGCAGGAAGAGAAACACCCTCTTGAAAAGACACAGGACACACTGATTTATTTTTATTATATTCATCATTATTATTATATTTTTATTCCTTATTTGCTAATTTGTTTATTATACATGATTTAATGTACTTTTGTTAAACTCTTATTAAATTTTATTCATTCTATAAAAAAATATTTAACTAAAAATATTTTGTGATAGCTTATTTTTTAATTATACCAGTTTAAAATGTCATGTATATTGAACTTTTTTCAAATAAGTTATTCAGTTGAACTTAGTTATAACGAGCACCAGAGAACAAACAAAATTTATCCGTTATAATCATTACTCACTATTCACTATATCAGTGATGAGTACAGTCTATAATCTTCTGTTTTCTCCTTGTAAATAATTGGTCCTTTAAATTAATCTTAAAATTTATATTTGTTTTAAACATAGTCAGTCTCTTTAATTTTGTTTTGGGTCACAATACCCGTGTTATTTGTTAATTACAAAAATGAGCATTTGTATAGGCATACGTGGAAATTAAAGTTATTATGGATTGTTTTTCTTTTCTCGTTACAACCAAATTTAACTATACTTTAATTTTTAGTTATTTTTTTTACTTTTCAATTAATTTTTATAAAACTCACAATCAGCTAATATTTGCATTTTTAAATATCTTCACTTTAAATTTCTTTTATAAATTTTGTTATTGATCATTTAGTAATTTTTAAACTTTTAGCAAATAATTTTATAAACATTTAGATACTTGCACTTCATTTTAATATTCATTCAATATATGAAATACTTGTATAATACTAATTCAATTATTTATTTTTTCAGGTCAAGACCAGTTATAAATATCGTCAATTATCTTGCTGCAAAATTTTGAAAAAGAAGGTAATTATAATTTATAATAATGTCAAATATGGCTATTTTACCGGATTATGAAAATAATATTTTCATAATTTTATCAATTTACTTATGTTCTTTTATTGTAGGAGAACCACTAACTTTGGAAATCAACAGAATGCTGTACCGAATAACAAGAATTCTGAGAACTCCAATATCAAGACCTATTACATACACATACATATATATCGACGCTTGTTACAAAGACTAGCATATTTTATTTCTTTTAAAAAACTAACACTAAACTTTCTTAACCAAGAAGCACGTATGTTATTTCACCACAAAAAATAGCACATTTTATTTTTCACTACGTTAACTAGCATTTATGACAACCTGCTGTCATTATGCTAAACATGTTAGTTTTTGTGATAATATTTCAAACATATTAATTTTTGTAGGAAGTTTGATAATTTTCATAAAAAAATTAAAATATGCTAACCAAAAACAAACTAACAAAAACATGAGATTTTGGCTTCGGCCACACGTACTACTCACACAAGTAGTATTTTTCAAGTAGCATTGTACTGCATGTTCGAGCAATAGGTGTGGTCGCAGTCTATGCAACATTAATGGTTTTAATAATAAAATCGTAATATTATTGACAACTTAGGCCCGGATTATATGCAACAAAAAGTGATTAAAACATGCATGAAAAATGGCCAAAATATGCAGAAAAACTGTAAAAATTGTGCAAAAATAATAAAAAGTGCTCAAAATATGCAAACAATCTGAAATTTTCCAAAATATCCAAATGTATATGAAAATATACGTTTGCATATAATCCGGGCCTTATTGATAGCAGTATCGTCACTGTGCTTGTTAAGTTCGGAATGTGCAATTTTTTAAATTTTGAATTTTTATGCCAGCAGACATTAAGTCAATTTTCCAATATTTAATACGGAACCAGCTTTGCTCAATACTTTTTGTGTTGTAACCAGGAGTGTGCTGGAGCCGGCTTGCGTGAGCCGGTTGTTAAATTATACCGCGAATAAAAGTTCAGACCATTTTTATGTTTTCGTTTTCATGCGATATCTGTTATATCAGTTTTGCTAATCGTTTTTAAATTTGTGTTCCTAAAAATTTAAGAATAAAAAAAGAGCTTTAAAAGTGCATTCATCCTATTTTTAAAACTTATTTCGGTACTTGTGCATTATATTAGTTAGTTAATTTAATATTAATTACTGCAAATTCGGAAACTGTAACAGGGCATTAAAAAGACGTTTTTTTTGTTTGTTTTTTTTTTATATAGCAAGCCGGTTGTTTAATGTTTGGCAGCACACCCCTGGTTGTAACTGTTAGAAAAGTATGACATTGTATAATCAGTGTTTTTTGAAAAGTTGGTCAAAACTACATAACTAATTTGGCAAGCGCAGTAACAATATACAGGTATTTGATAATGTATACAGATTTACTAATTTTTATTTTATTAATTACTAACATAAATATTATAATTTATTAAGTCTTTCTCTTATGACTAAGTTATGTGAACAGTTTTTTGAGTAACTTTGAGTGCACAGATCTTAAGGAAAAATTAAATCGATTGACTTATGTTCGGTATTATAAAGGAGCTTGCAAGCACTCTCAAATGGGGTATTAATTTTGTACTAGTATCTATGAATTAGGTATGGAATTTAGAGCAGTGATACTTCAACTAATTTTAAGACAGTTAGCGACATTCACCGTACAAAATAATTTTCACAATATCACCACTGTTTTAATACCGTTTGTGTTTACCTATAACGCGTGCGCGAAACTTTTCAAAGTCTTCAACAAACTCCAAGAGAACTGTCATATAAGTTTGATACCTCAATTGAGAGTGCTTGCAAGCTAGCAAATTTCTGAGCTCCTTTATAATACTGTTGTTAATTAAATATGATTAAATGTTAAATCAAAAATTATTATTTAAATATGTATTATTGATGACTTATCACATATGCGCTTATGTAGTTGCCTATATTGAAATTCTAAAAATATATTTTAAATTAATTTTTGTAGTCCTTTAAAATTTAAACAATTTTCAATAAATTTGATCAAATCTTGTTTTCATATTTGCATAATGAAGTTTTTTTTAGTTTTATATATACATTGAATGTAATTGCAATTCTAAAAATCATTATCAATAACAAATCAATATGTTAAAGTTAGAATAAGTTAAATGAATATTAAAAAAATCACTGTTAGTAATTAATTTACAATATTTAGTTTACAAAATAATAATTAGTAATTCTCTAAACCACTGTTACTTAATTAATTTGTATGAATATTAATATTTATTTAAAAATTTTATTCTAGTTAAATATTATAAATAGTTTTTTTTTTAAATATTGTATTTATATAATATATGTTTGCATGCTTACTTGAAAAATATATTAATAAATACTTGTAAAAATATTTTATGTTTTATTTTAATTATTTTCATTACAGATTTGCAGTTTAGATGCAAAATATTGTAATTTCTATAAATTATATCTTGAGTGGATGATATATTTTTATTGAAGTTACAATATTTTGCATCTAAACTTTTGAATTTTAAATATATATTATATTGAAATGAAAGTATATTTAAATTTCGCGCCTCGAATATTAGTGATTTTGCTCGATAGCCACTAGATGGCAGCACAAGAGGCTTGTCAAAATATTTTAACCAAGAGTTGAACCCCCGTGCTACGGTCACTACAGTCACCATCAATTTGTGCCATCTACTGAATTAATAAATAACTATGGACATTATATCACGAAATACAGAAAGTTATATTACCAGCAATATTTCATAAATATAAATATCCTAGATGGCGTAAATCACAGGTCACAGAGTAAATAACGAAAACTGTAATATCCGCAACACCGAAGTTAACCTTCAACATAAAATGACAGCTAAATAAGTAAAAAATATTTTACAACCATGACTGAACATCCATAAAATGAACGTTGAAGTCAAAATTTTATTTTTTGCAAGAGCAAAAGACATTGCAAACGTTCCAGAAGCAAAATTAACAGTACCAAACAAACTTTCATATCGTGATCTTCTTGATACTATTGTATCGAAATATTCTTTATATTCTATTAAAAATAATATCAATTTATCATTAAATTCTACATTCTGCGAGTCTCACGACAGCCTAGAACTAAATTCTGGTGACGAAATTGCAGTTATACCACCGCTAAGTGGGGGATAATGGATCACTTGAAATTAACTAAAGAAAAGCTGTCTATTGAAGAAGTAACTAATTTAATAACAGACTCAAAATGTGGAGGTATCTCTGTGTTTATTGGCACAACAAGAGATCATTTTGAAAATAAGAAAGTTATCAAATTAGAATATGAATCATATGAACCAATGGCATTAAAAATTATGAAAGAAATCTGTTCTGAAGTTCGAATGAAATGGCCTACCATTGAGCACATTGCTATTTATCATAGGTATGTTAATCAAATACATTTTTTACATTTTATATAATTCTAAATGTATTTTATTTTAATTTTATAGATTAGGTACTGTTCCAGTAAAAGAATCGAGTGTAATAATTGGTATATCAGCCCCACATAGACTTGAAGCAATGAACTCGACAGAATGGTGCATAGATCAATTAAAAGCTAAAGTTCCGATATGGAAAAAAGAAATTTACGAAGGGGAAGTGAAACCACAATGGAAAGAAAACACAGAATGTATGTGGTCTACTAAAAATTATATAGTGCAATAATGCTTTTTTTACGTAGATAAAATTTATAAAAGTTTATTGTTAAAAATATTGTTATCTATTATTAAATTTGAGAAAATAAAATATTTTTTTATCTTGAAATTGTATGTATTTATAATTTAACAATTCATTAGCTATTAATATCAAAGTACATCAAAATAAAAAAGTCATTTCATTATTTGTATAAAAGTTATAACAAATATTATTTAGATCCAGATGGAAAACCAGAAAATGTACCAACAGAAGAAATACTTATAACTGACGATGTACCTGATGAAATGATACAAATAAAAGCATCGAATGAAGAAATAAAAACTAGAATCCAAAAATTCATGACAAGAAAAAGGGAAGAACTAAACACAACAAACGTCTTAGACTTTTGTGGCTCAAAAAATGAAGAATATTCATGTGCCAGAGTTGATGCGGTAGTGCTTAGAAGAAAAGATTCAAAAAGCCACTTAAAAGGTATGCAAACATAAATATATAATGAGAAAACTAAGGGTTATTAGTGAATATTTCAAAGAAATTTCAGCTAAATACCTATAACCCTCAAGTTTCTCGTGTTATTTTGAAACTTAGCTGAAAATTTATCTCATAAATACCTGTATAGTTTTGATTAGCTACTCAGCAAAATTCTTCATGAAATTAAAAATGGTGGCTGTTGAAAATATAAATAAAATCATATTTTCTGTGTTAATTATAGGATTAATAGTATCAAATAAGTTTGTTTTTAATTAGGGCAATCTCTGCGAACGCTAATCTTCGTGGCAAAACTGAGGGTTAATATAGTTTGAAATAGAACTATTTATAAATAGTAAGTATATATACACACAGTGTGTATAATTAAATGACCAGACTTCCCAGATTATGTGACACAATCTCGGATTTGATTTATCTGTTCTATCACAGATGTTTATGTTCATAATTGTGAGGATATAATTATTTAATACCTTATTTTTAATCTAAAGAACATAAATTTATCTAATGCCTATATCGTTTTTAATTATAAATTATTTCAGTTCGAAGAGTTGTGAATTTACAAGGACCTGAAACATCATACAATGACTTATCAACAGCTGTTATTAGTAACGGAATAGAAGAAAGACTTAAAAACATCGAGCAGCATTTATTATTGGCCCCTAAACCAGTACCGTCTGATATTTATCAACGAATTAAACTCATAGAAGATCGTATTTTGGAATTAGAATCTATGTCTCCTGAATATCATCAATTTTGGGTATATTGAAATGTTTTTTATAATTTATAAATGATTTAAAAAAATGATTTTTAATTTTTTCAGAAAAATATGCCTTCAAATTCAAACAGAAGCAGTAATAAAAACAAAAGAACATTTTCTGTAACTGACCTGGATGAAAAACTAACAGAACTTCAAAAAAAATGTTGATTTAAATAATATTAGTGGTAAAATTACATATTTTTAACATATATTATGTTGTTGAAACATATTGACAGTCGGCTCTTAACATATTTGGCTCCATCAATTATACGCACGTCTCTCTTTAATTTCGGTTATGTGGAACGACAGACGTTTTTTCACTGCCTGCATTAATTCATATGTATGTTTGATGTGCTAGGTCTGGAAAGCCAGATTTAATTTTTGTCCTGCAAATTGATAATAATTAATGGTCGATTAATCTTTTTTTAACATTATTTAGTGATTAATGTGGTATTAATTAAGATAATGAATTTATACTATTTACATTAATTAATTATCTTATATTTTTTATAAATAACTATATTTTTTAACATACATACATATACTTTTATTTACATTTATAAATTTATTCTGTAGCTATTCTTAATATATAGGTGTTTTAATATACAAATTATTCTATAATTGCTACTAATAATATTTATATTAACTAAATATTATGTATTTTTAATGTATTGAACGAATAAAAATGCTTAAACATATTTTTTTTTTCTGAAATTTAGGACAATTATAAAGGTATTTTCCTGCTTGCTGTCTATGTCCGTTAAAAAAATTTTATAAAAGGATTTCTAATATAACACAAATAAAAGATTATTTGTTACTCGTCACTTACTCGTATGTTAATCATAGATAAGAAAAAAATCAATTATTTATCAAGTCACACATTTTCACATTCACACACTTTTATTGATGTTTCATTTCTAGCAACAGTATAAGAATATGATTAATTTAAAAAAAAATGAGAGGACATTCTAAGATTGAGCCCACAGAATGTATATTAACTAAAGACAGTTGTATTGATATAATAAAGTGTGTGTGAGCTTTACCTCACTCGTGTCCCAGTGAGATATGGCTATTCTTATAGTCTATGTTAATATTTACAGCACAGAATAATATTTACAGAAAGATATCTAACAAGTACCAAAAATATATTTTATGTGATATACAAAATAAATATGAGCCATGGGACTTTCTTATATGTAATCCTGACAGTGAACAGTGTACGTGATTCTTAATTTATTAAAACACATAATTTCTGACAAACTAATAAAAGATAAAATAAAATGAATGGGACATAAAGTATAGATAATATTATTCTCTACATTATATGTATCAAATGAATTTTTTTAACGTTTTAATAGAAAACGAATTTTTACTCTAGTCAATTTTTGAATTTTCAAACTATTTTTGAAATAAGAAAAGAATATTTGAGATAAAAAATGTCGAATATATTATTGTCTATAATTTATTCCCTATACATTTTATCCAACGTTTATGATTTACAATTAGTCAGAAAGATTGTTTTTAAATAATTATTTAGACTCACCTACACTATGTTCACTCTCAGTATTACGTATAAGAAAGTCCCATGATACCTATAGAAAACACGCATACTGTTCAATCTCTGTAATACGTATAAAAAAGTTCTATGACACTCATGGCAGATATTTCTTCTCTGTTATGAATCATAATTAAACTTTTTTTTTTCAAAAAAATGAATAGAACATTAATTATAGATAATAACATTACCTATAATTTTTAACTTGATCATTTTTCTCTAATTTTCATTGTTTCAAAGTAATTCGAAAAATTCAAAAATCAATGTAGGTAAACATCCGTATCCGGTTGATTGTTTAAAAAAAAAAACGTTTTCTTCCCAGACAAAAACTAATCTTAAATATAAAATTTCACCCTTCTAAGATTTGTCATATTTGAATTACAGCGCTTACAGGTAGACACACAGACATCATGGTGAAAATAGTCAGAATGGATTCAAGGAAGGTCAAAATGGATAATTCCATCAAAATCCGAATTTCGAAAAAATCAGCTACACTATACCTACTTATATACTATTGTATATTTCATATACATGGTATAAGTAAAAAATAAATACAAATAATTGTTTATTTTATTGAATATAACACTTTACAAAATATTAACATTAGAAAAAATTATAGCAAACATTAATTAGGTAGCCTTAAAATGATATTCATTGATGGTACTATAGATATGACCTTCACTGCTCAAAGATTCCATAATTTTTGTTAATTCACGTGGGTTACATTTAAGTCCTTTTGCAATATCTTCGACATTAAGCCCAGCAGGACTATTATCTGCACGTAAATAATCAAGGACTTGAGTCATACGAGATTCAGATACATTCTGAGGTACAACTGTACTCGTTTCATTCGTATCTGTGACCATAGAACTGTTTAATTCACGGGAGGTAGATTTAAATTTACACCAAGCATGTAGTGCATTCAAAACATGTGTGTTAATATAATTAACACTTTCAATAGATCTTGGTTCATAAGTTGCCGCTATAAACCTTTCACCCTTTTGATCTCGAAGGAATCCACTTACTTCAACATATGTGTTTGTTTGATGTTGTAGGCGATTAGTCTCTTCACCAAAATATCTTACAACCGTAATTTCACCAGAAAAGTCTTCGATTACGTACCTACCCTGTAACGCTATGATATTGGTTGATTTTAGAACCCCACATACTTGGACCATTTTTACAGGGAAATTCCATAGTTTATATCCCTTTGGGGTTTCTTCTAATGCTAATATATGTTTATTTATCATAGGTACTATATTTTTTATTTTATCAATAGCTTCATCAGTTGTCGTCATAGATGCATCAGTTTTATTCATTTCGTCTTTGCCCCACATTTTGATTTATTTAATGATAAATTATTTGAAAAATAAACACACGATTTCTATATAATTTAAAAATTAAAACAGAAATTATAACGATTATGTACTTTCAATGAAGTTGACAATAAAATCCCCGCCAAAATATTATCGTAGTCTAATGTTGGCAATCTGTATTTATGAAATTAATAAAATTCAGTTAAATTATGGATTAATTATAAAAATGTATTATATGTACTAGGTATTATACATACTATTGAATTTATTTTAAATAGAATATAAGACAATTTGATTGATATAAATTTATGTAGCAGTATATTTAAAATATTTACTGTAAAATTCAAATTCAAAAAAATTACAAACATATACGTAGCTAGTAGTGCCAACAGCGATATTATAAATTTTTTTAGCAACCTCATATACATACCACAGAATAATAAATATATACATACATATGTATATGTATCAGGATTATCCAGCGTTCATAAGTTTAGGTTATAAAAAAGGAGCAGTCAAAACCCCGGTCAAAACATAATATATTATATGAGAAAGTAAATGTCTAAATTATAGCTGATGGAATTTAAGATACATTAAACAATTATCTTCTTTTGCTGAATATTAAATCATATCAAAATGTCTACAAAAAGAAAACCTGATACACAAGTACCAGCTGAAGAAAGCGATACGCTTATAATAAGACCATTGTAAATAAAAGCAATTAAACTACAATTCTCAATTACTAATGTAAAATAATATTTTAGAGGTGCCGGACAAGAAGTAGGACGGTCATGTATTATGCTGGAGTTCAAAGGAAAGAAAATAATGGTAAAGTATTTATCAATTCACTTTAATTTATATTAATAAATAATTCTCTTTAATATATTCTTAGCTGGATTGTGGAATACATCCAGGATTATCAGGAATGGACGCTTTACCATTTGTCGATTTGATAGAAGCAGACGAAATAGATTTACTTCTTATATCACAGTACGTTAATTTTTACGATTTTGATGAATTTTTTAAATTTTAATATATTTTATTAGTTTCCATTTAGATCATAGCGGAGCTTTACCTTGGTTTTTGTTGAAGACAAGTTTCAAAGGCCGATGTTTCATGACACATGCAACCAAAGCAATTTACAGATGGTTATTGTCAGATTACATTAAAGTCAGTAATATATCAACAGAGCAAATGTTATATACTGAAGCAGATTTAGAAGCGAGTATGGATAAAATTGAAACTATTAATTTTCATGAAGAACGTGAAGTATTAGGTGTCCGGTTTTGGGCATATCATGCAGGGCATGTGCTTGGTGCTGCTATGTTCATGATAGAGATTGCTGGAGTGAGAGTTCTGTATACAGGTAATACTAGGACTATAAATCACATACTTTGAAATGATCTTAAAATGATTGTTATATAGTTTAATACTACGATAAATAGTTTATTAGTATAGCACTTTAAGTTATTTACATAATAAACACTGATATTTGGTGAGTGAACTAAATAATTTACCAGATTGATGTTAATATAACAATAGTTTTAAAGTTCACAAAACTAAAAGAGTAACTTCACATAATCCTTTCCTAAAATAGCTCAATTATTGTGTTTACAACAAATTAAAAACATTGATTAAAAAAAGACATTTTCAAATCAATATTAGTGTTAATATAAAGAATTTAAGTTGTTTTAAGAGTTTTCTGCCTGAATTAATAAATTTATAATTAAAATAAAATATACATTTCATAAATTTTTAATAATAATAATTTCGTGGTTTAGTCACCAGAAGATATTTTTTTTACCCACCTGGTATATATTGAGTGTTTATTTTAAAACATGATGTACTATTAATATTACAGGTGATTTCTCTCGTCAAGAAGATCGTCACTTAATGGCCGCTGAAATTCCCACTGTACACCCTGACGTCCTTATAACTGAGTCCACCTATGGCACCCACATCCATGAACGCCGTGAAGAGCGTGAAGGTCGATTCACCAATTTAGTGCATGACATAGTCTCTCGAGGGGGCAGATGTCTGATTCCTGTCTTTGCCCTCGGTCGTGCACAAGAACTCCTTCTAATTCTCGATGAATACTGGAGCCAACATCCAGAACTACATGATGTACCGATATACTACGCATCTTCACTAGCCCGTAAATGCATGGCAGTTTATCAAACATACGTGAATGCGATGAATGAACGGATTAGACGCCAGATTGCGATTAGTAATCCATTTGTGTTCAAACATATATGGAGTCTGAGGGGAGTGGAGCAGTTTGAAGATGTGGGGCCCTGTGTAGTGCTCGCATCACCAGGTATGATGCAAAGCGGATTATCGAGAGAGCTGTTTGAAGCGTGGTGTTCAGATGCAAAGGTAAAATTTTTTCTTGTAAAATTTTGGAAAAGATGTCTGATTTTCTTTGTTTCAGAACGGTCTCATTGTTGCTGGTTACTGCGTAGAAGGTACACTGGCAAAGACAGTCCTAAGTGAACCAGATGAAATAACAACTCTCTCTGGTCAAAGACTACCATTAAACATGTCAGTCGACTATATATCATTCTCAGCTCATACCGACTATCAACAAACTAGTGAGTTTGTGAGAGAATTGAAACCTCCACATGTGGTACTGGTGCATGGAGAGCAAAACGAGATGAGCAGGCTAAAAGCTGCTTTAGAACGAGAGCATACAGAACGGAATACTGAATGGCCGATGAAGTTATATAATCCAAGAAATACACATGCTGTTGAGTTGTATTTCAGGGGAGAAAAAACTGCTAAAGTCAGTATATTAATACCTTGAATTTTAAATATAATGTCATTTTTATTGTACTTTTTAGGTAATGGGCCAACTTGCAGTTCAACGGCCTCGTGCCGGACAACGGTTGTCAGGAATATTAGTAAAACGGAACTTCAATTATCACATTTTACATCCAAATGATCTCTCTAAGTACACAGATATGAGCATGAGTCAGGTGGTCCAGAGACAAAGTGTTTACTATGGAGGCTCTATGTCTGCACTGAAACACTTATTGTCTCAGCTCTCAGGGAATGTAGAAAGTATAGATGGAGATAAGAAGCTACGAGTGTTTCAATCAATAGATATTAATATAGAGAATAAAATCGTTACGATAGAGGTATAATATAATTGACATCTTAATTATTAATTCATAAGGGGTATTAATAATTTTTATTTCTAGTGGACTGCAAGCCCAGTTTCTGATATGTATGCTGATGCTACAGTCGCAGCTGTACTGCAAGCAGAATCTCTGGAAGGTCCTACCCGTGCTTTGCCTGCATCAGCTAACAAATTAGATCGAATGCATTTCAAGGAATGTCTTATTGAAACATTACAAGAAATGTTTGGTGAGGAATCTGTACCCAAAATATTCAAAGGAGAGAAACTCCATGTTACTGTTGATGGGAAAAAAGCAAATATTGATTTACAATCATTGGTAAGATATTTATTAATTATTTGTTACCTCCTCCCCCTCTCCCTTTTAAAGAAATTAGTATATTCAATATTTCTGTTAACAAAAATTTGTATTTTGTATAATAAATATTTTTAATCGAACTCTATGTTGTCTACACCAGTAGGATGTGACTAATTTAAAATTTAATTGTTGATTACATTGATATACTATAAACATATTTGCAGACTCCTAGCACTTGCTACCCTGTCTAGGTGTAAATTCAGCCTTGTAAATATTCTACAGAATAAATAAAACGGTATCGCAATCGATTAAGCGGTTCCATAAATTTTTGGATTTGAATACATGTTGACAATATTGTCTGTACATTCTCTTATATATGCAGAGGTCATTAGGAAATCAATTTTTTCTAGAGGTGTTCTAGAGTCGTTTTTTTTTAAATTTGTCATAAATTATAAACTTTGATGCAAGCTTTGACACTTCAGCAGTGATCTTGATATGAATCTTGACTTCTAATTCGGTTGTTTTCCCAACTAACGTTTTATCGCACACTGCAGTGGGTAGATGTCTACTGTTGGTTGAGAAAACAACCAAATTGGCGTGACTCATATGGCCAGAAATCAAAATTTATAGAATTTTTAGTATTTATGTGGTTAAAAATTATGCATTGATGTATTTTTATATATTTTTTTATTTATAGGAAGTGACATGTCCAGAAGATGAAGTCTTTCAGCAAATTGTACAGACTGCTGTCTCAAAACTGTATCAATCTTTAGCACCAGCTAAAGATTAATATTAAATATATTGTGACTGTTTTTGTATATGTAATTAAAATAAATAATTTTTATAAACTACGAATTATTATTAGCCCTTTACATCCATCATTATAAATAAAATGAATAAAAATCTGTACAAATAGATTCAATAACATCATATAGATTCAATAACATCATACATTTTAGCGCATTCTGTATATCGGCGCATCACAAGCCGTTATACATAAATTAACCGTAAAAAAGAGCGAGACAGCAAATATAACCTAACAAATCAATGCATCGATTATCTCTTTCTACGCATTCGCAATTATCCGTGTGAGATAGAATCCACAGGTGTTTATGTACATATTCGAAAGTTATCTGGTGAAATTCACAGCATGTGCTGTTAAAATCGGTTGATTTTTGACATGGCCGGTGCCACGTTGTTTAGCCTCGCATTTATTTTAACAACTATCACGATATTTTGTGTTCAATGGACTAACTCTGAAACAACCTTACCATGGTATGAAAACTTACCCGCCGTTGCTATGGACTATAAAGTCCACATAGACCCAGGAAAAGAGGACTGTTATTTTCAATATGTTAATCCTGGGGCGACATTCTACGCCAGTTTTCAAGTATGTAAAATCACAACATTGTAATTTGACGTGTACTTAATCATTTTTTTACGCCCAGGTTTTAAGGGGAGGTGATGGCATGGCTGGGTTTGCAGTGCGTAACCCAAATGGTGAAATTGTTCACCCGTATCAGTGGAGACCAAGTGGAGAGTACCAAGACCAGAGCTCTACCGGAGGATATTATTCTGTTTGCATCGATAATCAGTTTTCTAGGTTTGCAGATAAGCTAGTTAATTTGTATATTACTGTGATACGGTATGACCAATGGGATTTATATACAAAAGAAATTGAAGAGATGAATTTAAATATGGAAAACTTTACGGTAAGTTGAATTAAATTTATTTCATATTTTTTTAAACAAATGTCAGTTTTATAAGCACTTGGTTTTAACCAGACCATTAAAAAATGTTACATTTTATCTAAACTGTCGTTATCTACTCATACTCCTGGTTATTAGTGAAAGTTAGTTATTATTAAAAAAAAAAAAAAAACTAAGAAAAAGAGAACTGCTTTTTGCTCAATTTTATGCCATACATAATCAGTTTTAACCAGAGAGTTTTAAACAGTGAAGTTAGAACTAAGAGTGTATGAGTACCTTTAGACTTATTTATTTTGATTGAAATTTTAAGAAATATCTATCAAGTAAAGTTGCCAGATTTCTAAAATTCTCTAGCGAGACGTTATAAATTGATTTTTTGAGCAAGACTTAGTATTAGCTAATCTCGAGCAGGACAGTCTTTCTTCAGGCAACCCCTAACAGGAAATATTGTTTAAAAAATATAAAAATAATGTAGTTAGTCATATTAATTTAATTTATAGACTATAAATAAAACTGATTAAGTGTGAAGTAGTTTGATTAAAAATTATGATAACGATGATATTTAATATCAATATTTAAATAATATAGTAGTAATTATCTTAATAAGATTAATAATTATATGGTAACATTAATGTATGCATTTATTAATTTTGGAAGGTCTATTATCAATGTAGTTTCTATTGTATGTTTCTTAAAATTTACACTACATTCAAAATATTACAGAGCTGAAACTTTAATCGAATCAGTGGAGATACCGCAGATTAAAAACTCTCTTGTTTGTCTCTGCAATGTTGTAAAGCTGCGACAATCAGAAACAAAACTAAAATCTTCTTTTAATTAAAATATGCACTTTTAAGTTGTAGAATCAATGTTCCTTACTTTTTATTTATTATTTTCTAGACAACAATCCGAGGCGTAGAAAAGAATATCAACGACATCCTTCAATACCAGCATCACAGTCGAGCTGGAGAATCAAGAGACTACAACCTACTAGTGGACAACAACTCATATGTTTTGCGCTGGTCTGTGATACAAATATTTGTTGTCATCCTTACAACGACCATACAAGTTTACTTTGTCAGAAAACTGTTCGACTCAAAGACAGGGTCTGGAGGAATGAGGTCACGTATATAGTCAACGTACTTTACACAATGTGCAATCTTGTTAATATAACTATCTTATGTAAATAATAGCCACACATGTTGTATCGTATAGTGAGTAATTATCATCAAAAAATACATTCCTCGCATTTTAAGCATAAGTATATGTATATGTGCTTGCCCTGTTCATCCTAGGGCATCCCCTTATTCCACTAGTAATCCTCTGATGGTCAATGTTGTTTTACAGTTGGGTTTTTGAAGCTAAAAATGAAAAGGAAAATGTGATGTTTCAGAACATTTTCAAACAAAATTCATATTTCAGGTTGTCTAATACAGTTGGTTGTAATTCTAGTAGTAAATGAAGTGATTATTTGTCAAATTGGCATTATGAAATTATTTTAATATATACAGTCTTAATTAATTGATATAAAATTAAATATACATTTACTTTTTTAGAAAAATGTTAATTTCTATTGGTTTTTAAAAAAAATTCAACAGTATAGTTTACTTTATAAATAGTACTGGAATTTAAATGGATTATTACTTCTATATTGTCCAGTTTGAGATTAACTCATCCAACTAGTCCTTATAAATACGCTACAATAAGTATTAAATTTTAATTGATAACTGTATTCCTATAAAATAGAAGTTTATGGATAATCTATTGTATTGCCAGAATTAAACTTTAGATTATAATGTGATAATTACTTAACATACGGTAATTTGAAATGAAATGCTTGTATTTTGAAGTTATATAATTTAATATTACATTACAAGACTACGATATAATATATTTTATTATATTACTTTTATATTATGAAGTTGTTATTATTTTACCAAGTTTTATTATTTATTTAATTAATAATAAATTGTTTTATAAAACTAATATCAAAATATACTTACTATGATGTCAATAACGGATTTCTTGGAAGAAACGAAAAATAGTAAATATATAAAGTATGTATTTAAATCATTAAAATAAGTACATACATACAAAAGATATTTTCAATAATAAAAAGATGTAAATAATTATACTATCACACAAATTGGTATTTTTCTTATACGATTTATATCAGTCATAAAAGGTATCTAAATATATTATGTATCATTTAAATATTTTAGATTCTTTTAATATAGAAGACGTTGTTACCTTTTTTAAGGAATACTAGTTGTTTAATAAAATATAAACAAATATACCAGCTGTTAAAAAAAATCATTACCGATTTTTATTTTGAAAAATAAACTGCTTATAGAAAAAGTTACTCATTTTATAGATATCAATGATATTTTTTATTTGTGTTTTTTTATGTTTTTGTCAGCATATCTTAAATTTGCTTAATAATGTCTTTTTTCATAAAATTACACATTTAAAAAAAAAAAACATTTATGAATAAAAATATCATGATATTGTGCCCCAAAACTGTCTACTGTAAACAGTTTTTTTTTTAAATAATAATTGGTAACATTTTATTTTGAACACCCAGTATAATTATCATAAAAATTATTAAACTTCCATATAAAAAGCTGACTGTTTTTATTTTTTTGTTTACGATACTTATAAAAAATACTAGCTGTAGTTTTCTATACACAAAATAAATTATAGGTAAGTTGATATGATAATATTTTAATATATTGAGTATCATTTTGGACTTAAAACATATTTACAAAACTTATCACATTCAATGCATATTTAAAACCTGATGCTGTATATGAACATAGAACATATTTAATTTTAAATAAAACTTTGAATATTTCGGAAAGGTAAGTCGAAATCTACTTACGGAAACCATAGCAGATATTCATCTAATGATAACAATTCAGTAATGACTAAGAAATCTTAAATCAATTTCAACCACCAAATGGCATCATCTGTATATATATACAGGGATTGTGAATGCACGTTAATAGTGAAGCTAATTATTTATATTAAGGTGATTTTCACAAAAACGACGAACAGTTATTAATTTTGGAATCGTAATTAAAACTCGGGTTTCCCTCATGTACAATAAAATAGTTACTATTTTGTTCTAAGCTTTGTGCATATGCGCTGCTAATGTTAAAATTTCTATCTTTCACTTAATTATTTAAAAAATATATAAAATAAAAATTTTAACTTGAAATTGATATCAAACTGATTTAATACATCAATTAAATGTTGAAAACAAGTTGTTTTGATTTGGCATCTTATTGACTTGAGATAAGTCTTATTGACAAACAATTTTTCAATTAGAGAGCCTGTAATACCCTTTTCCTATAAAATTTTGATTACAAAAAATAAGGGCAATTATGTCGTATATGGTCTACCAGAGATTGAGTCCTCTGTTTTATCTAAAATAACCCGTTTCACCATTGGAGATTATTGTCGCAATATGATATATAAAAAACTGTAGACCGTGTACAATAAGAATATAAAAAAATAAGTAAGATTTCAAATGTAATAGACAAATTATTTGGACTAGACTTTTCCTTATGAACACAAAGATAGAAAGAAACATTTTCTATCTGACTATAACTTTCTTTCCGACTCACAATAAAAATATGTGTAAAATAATTACATTGCCGAACCAGTCATCTTTCTTGTTAAGAACTATACCTATGTATTTTAATAGCACTTGTCCATTTATTAAATTGAGGCATTACTATTTCAAAATCTTAATCTAATTATTCTAGGTATGGTATTATATACGTATCTGTGATAGTATCATTCAGATGCCACTCATAATGAGTGACACCAGGGACTACAACCAAATGTAACTTCCCTTGTTGATCTAAAGTCTTCAACCCAATTTGATCTTCTTTATAGATGTCTCGTTCTTTCATTTCAACCACCTCTGCACTTCCATTAAAGTATCCAAATTGGCTGAAAATTAAATTGTGACATGACTTTCTTATATAATAAAATGGAACAGCTTGTATCTATATAAAATTACCTTGATTGCCATGGAGTGATAACACCATCGTCTGGGCCACCAATCAACACCAATTTTTTAAGTTTCAGTATGCCTTCTTTAAACGATTGACTCATAGTTGATTCTACGTCATTATTTACAAATGGTAAGAAAACACTGTATTTATAAAACAGTATTTGTTCATAAGGATCATTCCAGTAGTTTCCTACAGATGTATGTTGGCCAACTCTGGAATAGAATAGTTCATACGCTGTTTTACAAACTAGTGAGGGAAATATTAAATGGAGAAATGCAGCTAGAAAAGATAATCATATGGATTTAAATTATTTGTAAGAGATAATAATAAATATTCTTACTTCCATATTGGCCAGCTTGCGGGGAACTCAATGATATGAAATTGTGTACACTGTGATTCGGAAAGGTTTGCAATATCACTCGTCCAACTAACCCTCCTTGTGAGTATCCTATGCCATATATTTTATTGAGTAATTATATTTATTTCTACGTATTAATATTGTATTACCTATAAAATTAACACCTTCGGGATGTGTTTCTGATATGTTTTTTAATATATTTCCTATATTCACTACCTGCGTCCACATTGATTCTAAACTGCCCCAACCAGAATAATCATTTATATTGTAAACAATGGTTTCGGGTTGAATCTGAAATGTATTTTAAATTAATAAACATTAATTAAAATATTGTGATACACATACCTTTTTAATTCGTTCCCCAATCATTTCCATGCTATTTTCGTTAGTTAAAATACCATGTAGGAGGACAACTGGTTTAAAAGAATGTGATAACAAAGAAATGTTCAAAATGATTAAAATGTATTTAAACATTTTTGGTTTTTAAAGTTAATTAATAATTATTTTAAATTTTAGATATAATATAAAAATTGATCTTTCACTGAACAATAAGTTATCAGTTATAAAAAAATAATGTTTCATTTTCTTTTAATCCTTTTAACTTTTGTTTACTTTGCATTTTTGATGTTTGATCAGTTTGACACAAAGGTTATACAGGTTATACATACATATTTAAATATTATAATGACAATACAAAAAAAAACACGTATCATTGACCATTGAGGATAAAAAACTTGTAAAAATAAATCAAATTGAAATTTTGCAATAGGTACAAGTAGTTATTGATTGATAATAATTATTGTTTAAACTTTAAACATATGTAAGTATTTTAAAATAATAAATTTTTGATAAAATATAAAAATTATAGTACTTATGGTGCTATCTATACATTATGTGTGAACTATAAAACAAATAAGATAACACGGGTAAAGTAGATTTCTTTAATTAGAAATACTGTAATTGTGTAGAAATATAATACTTATACCATAGATGGCACCACTTGTAAAACAAATTTGAAATATTATAATATGTATCTGGTTATGGTTATACAATAGAACATAATAATCATAATAAATTATAATAATAATAATATAATAACGGTTATACTATATATTAATTGTGGATATTTCCTTTAGATCAACTTAATTATAATAAACAAGAATTAATATGTCTACGCTATGGTCGCTATGAAACATACGAAACAGTTTTATTTATTTATAACAATGTCCACATAAAATTAAATCATTTGCGTTTGTTTATTTGTAACAATATCCACATAAAATTTTCCAAGGTGGTAAAATAAAAATAAAAACCTATATTATTAAATTAAATCATTTGCGGTTATCCGAAATTTATTTTTTATTGAGATATGGTTTCTCAAAGTTTGAATTTTTTTTAAACCCGATAAAAGTTATCTTACATGTAAATAAGTAGGTGTAGGTACCTACAAGTGATGTACTTATCTTATAAACACATGTATATTCTATTTTCTAAATTTTAAGCTGTAGTTGTAAATAAATCGTGCAAAGGTTGTAGGAATCAAGTCGGGGCGCGTCAGTTGTATGTCATTTCAAAGGGGCGGGAAAGCCCGTGGCTACCCTTAATCCACGTTGGGACAGCGCGAGATAGATGACCTTAGCATCTGGACACGCCGTTTTTATTCTCAAGATAAGCGTGCACATGTGAAACTGCACTTGTACTGAACACAGTAATTTAAATATACAGGTAACCAATCTAAAACACGGTAGATAGGTTCCCAAAAAATGCCATGTTATGTGAAACCGTATTATATGAGACCCAGAGTCAGTACAAAAGGTGGGTACGGTACTAAAAAAATTAAAAACAGATTTTTTTTAGTTAAAAATTTAATGAAAAGAATATCATGTTTATGTGTCAAACAGTAAAAAATAACTTGATGATATTATCTTCACTTTTAATCTATTTTATCATTTGCGCTTTCCGCCCTTTTTAAAAAGTATATAATTTAGGATTGTAGTAAAATTACATTTTTTTAAGAGGTATGGTTTTAATATGAAATATAAATTGTTTTGAAATTTTACAATGATTTGTAAGGGTAGTTTTTCAAATAAATTAAGCGGCTCACGATGTCCAGTTTTTTGAGAACATTTTTCTAAAAATTTGTATTTTTGAAAATATGATTTACTTTCACAATTTAGGTTTTACAAAAATAAAGCTGTTATTTTTAACGATATAGTCATGAAGATACTCTTATGTTAATCATAACATTTCAAAAATTAGATTAAACAAACAATTGAACGTACCTATATATATTTTTTACAGATATTTTTTCCTATCGTTTGTGACATCAGTAACGAATAAAAACATACATAATACTTAAGTGTGCCTGTATGTACACACCATAGACCAGAGTCGTATTCAAATTTATTATTCCTACCGAATAAAGCAGTGTTTCCTAAAATGTAGTATTTAAAAACAAGCCCACATATGTATTATGAACGGGGCTCCGTATCCGAAACAGAAACTATTGATTTTCGAAGTCGGAACCTTTTCCAAAATAAACCGTTTCCTACTCGTTGCCCGAGCCCAAAGACAAACTACGAGTAAAATAATATTAAATAAAATCCGTATTTTTCGGAGCTATCCATGTCTCCCGGGCTTGTAAGTGTTGGCAGCCTCGATTACCCCGAGGTAATTACAAATCCTACCAGTAATCTTTGTCAGGGGACGGTTGTCCTTTTTTTTACTGGTTACAAATAAAATTAAACAATCGTTTGAAGTAAATAAATAACTGCTGCTTATACAAGGTATTAAAGCTAACCAATTAATAAAACAAATCTGTATCCGAAAATAATAATATATCAGAAAATAATTTCATATTCAAGAAGAAAAAAATCCCTATTCATATCCGTATATGCTACATCTCTAATAACCCTATTATGGACGCTATAACTTTGTGCCACTCATTATTAGAGCTGTACACGAGACGAGAAGATGCGAGAATCAGGTACGTCTCGTCTTGTTTTTTTCCATTTATACTTATGTAATAAATAAAAATCTTATACATTTTATTTCTATTATTCATTTGAAGATTAATATCAAATAAGAAATTACTAATTATTTGAAACCAAGACATTCGACAAGATTTTAAATAAAGGTAATATAGTCTCGTCCCAATTTAAAGCACTCTCGTCTCGGTCTCGATCTCGTTTCGAAAATGAAAGTCTCGTTTCGACGTACAAGCCCTACTCACTATATCAAAATTTAAATAAAAAACGTAAAAAACGACTTAAAAATATCGAAAAGTACTGAAAAGTATTTAAAAACAGTTTTTTAAGTCAGTTTTATTTTATTTTTAATTTTTTAATTTTTTACTTTTTGAGTGGCGTATCTAAAAAATCTATGGTTAGATTTTGGTAAAATTTATACAGGAGTATTTCGGGAGTATACTATTTTAAACAAACAAAGTTTCAAAGAATAGATGCATATTTGTTGGAGTTATGCCCAAAATATATACAGTAAAATTGACCCCCCCCTTTTTTTGAAGCCCATGGTCAGATTTTGAAAAAAAAATATATGGGAGTTAAATCGGGAGTATACTTTTTGAAATAAATAAATCATCTAAATCGGTGCATGTTTGAAAACCCTTCTTTTTTGATGTCGGTTAATGTTAACGATATATATTTTAATGTAATATGTTTCTGCACGTAAATTCGGCTCTGCATACGATTTTAAATTTAAATTATGTTGGTAACAACTGTTTTTCTTTGGATGTCATTTACTTTTCCTTGATCTGCATGAGAGCGTTTGATCTCGATAAGTAAGGTTCAATACGCGCTACTCCACAAAACACTTGCCTCTGGCCAAACTTTCCTAACATTTACATTTGAAATAATTCTTTCAAATCCTAACGTTAAATAAATACTATGTGTATACGTATTTTTATATCTTTGTATGAATAAATACATTATAATTTGAGAGAATGTGATATTTATTCTAGAATTTGTTTCTTATGTTTATATTTAACTATAACGCATGACATGATTTGAATGTTTCTACTGTATTTTCAATTATAAATTAAATGAATAGATTAGAATTTTATTTTTCAAAATTTAAGAAAAATTCTTTTGAATGTCATTTTTTCCTGCACGAAATCTCGCAAATAAAAAGTGTTATTGATTTCGTTGGAGTGCCAATCGAAGCGACTTGACGTGACTATAATATTAAAGTAATTTCATCGAATCCGGTCCAGCTGTATTTTGTTAGAACAAAAAAGATTTACCAGATCTTATTTATTTTGGCGGCAATCAATACTTTGAAATTATTTAATCAATTTAAAAAATAATCCAGATGCGTATTAAGTGATATTTGAGGCCCCTACTGTTAAAATAACATAATCTCATAATCTATATGAAAACTTTGGATATAATTTAATCAATTTAAAAAATAATCCAGATGCGTATTAAGTGATATTTTAGCCCTCTATACTGTTAAAGTATCATATTCACATAAAGTATATATGGAAAAAATAAATAATCAGTATTCAAGTATTGATGGTCATCCCATGTTGGGAAGTTGGTCATGTGGACCTCAAGAGTCGCACCCCATGACTTATTTTATTTTTATTATTAAATGAAATATTGATAGTACCTATGTCTTTATTATTGTTTTGTCTACAATTATTTATTATTTTATTAAACAATATGAGAAATACCCTTCACGTAACGGCCAATACAGAAAGCGTCCGCTACGATATTTAAACAAAACAGTTAATGAATCAAGTAGATGTATTGTTATCACGCGTCTGTCATTTCTCAGGCGGCGGGAGTTGAACCCGCGTATCCCCAGCACCTCTGCATTGCAGAAACACGACTTAAACAACACACAAATCATTGTACCTTCTTGCTACTTGGATTCTGGGTGAATATCTCATCTTACAAATATAAAAAAAAATAAGGAAAATCATTATTCTGACAATGAGTGTTCTGAATATTCTATATTATTTCTTTTTTGCTTTTTCCTACGTTTTTGAAATCTATACTAATATTATAAATTTAATGCAAAAGTGTGTCTGTCCGTTTATTACCTTTTCACGGTTAAACTGTGAAATTTAGCAGGGATAGACATAGGTCACTTTGTGTCTCGAAAAATTTATTAGAAAAAATATTGGGTGTGTGACATTTGTACGCGTGAAGATTATACTTTTTTGGCATAGACATCTAGCGTGCAAATGCGAAACTAAAAACCTGTTTTATCGACTATCATATAGAAATCTGTATTATCTATCTGGATTATTTACTAACCTAACTTTATAGTGTTGTTTTCACTAACTTAAATTCCACGCGAACGAAGTCGCGGGTAACAGCTAATAGATGAAAATGTGTTTAACAATTAATAAATGTTTTGTCAATGAATGTATAAAATCCAAACTAAGTCCCCTAGAATTTGAGGCCCGGGGAGGACCACTCCTATTCAGTTTGATAATCGCGAAGATCAAATAAGAAATATAAAATATATATGCGGTATATAATTCTAACGTTTTTTTAAATTTGAAATAACTGTTATGCTGAACATTTTTTACAATAAATAAACATTAACCTAAAACCCCCTTCTTGATAATAAATTAACAATAACAAACATAGAGATTTTATCTTCCATGTATCAATTTAGCTGATGTGTACATTATTTATTTTATCTTTAAATACAGCACATACGGGCCTTGCACTAGTGATTAATAGAAATTCATTAAAATAGTAAAAAAGGCAATATTTCGTCATACAACGACTCTTTTAATTGGTATAAATTGACGTAGTTTCTGAAACTAAGACATCTGTTCCATTTTAATGTTTGTGTTTAGCCAATTGATAAAAAGCTTTTATTTAATGGACAAATCAGTTAATAATATAATAATCGTCTGTAATTGTACTAACAGTAATTATTTTATTTGACTTGTCAAATGTGTAGCTTTGTTTTATTATCTGATCGAATTTAGTTTGGATTAATTTTATTTTAATAGATTTTAACGTGAAGTAATAAAATTGATAGCTTGAGTAGGTAATATAGTATTTATTAGTCGCTGAAACGTATCAAAAAAAGAACAATTTTTTTAAGAAACCGCTGCCTGATTTGAAAAAGTTATGATTTGTAGTTGTGTACAAAATAACCAAACAACGTGTGGGTCTTGGTTTCTCTGTGCAAGCCGCATCGATTTGGTCGTGTTATCGGCCAACGTTTTAGAAGAGCACTTTATTATTATCGTCACTGCTTATTCCTTATGTTACCTAACGTAACAAAATGTATACTAAAATACGTAAATCGGATAAGTGATTTTTGAAGTGATAAGCGCAGACAGACAGACAGACAGAGAGACGTTGCGTTTCATAATATATGTATATTAGCAGATTGAATCTGAGGCACGGTAGGTATTCTAATTTGTTCGGCTCAAACGCATCCGTATGCGCAATATAACAGTACAGCCTGCATCTTAACTGCCCCGTAAATTATAGCACATATCCACTGGTATTGTGTGAATTACATTTGCACATATGCAAGGAATTCACCATGCAACAATTATAATTTATCTGTGCATTTCAATGCAATTGTATGCACGGTGTCATTTGGATACAAATACATACTTATTGCATAGTAAAAATATTCGTGTCATGAGTTATTAGCATTATACTGATATACAAAAATTATTTAATATACCCAGTGTTTTTTTTAAAGATTTTCCAGCGTATTGTTTCTAAAATAATGAATTTTCAGATAAAAGTTGTTTATTTTTTCATAAATTACGAATCTGAAACAAAGAATAGGGTTTAGATTTGAAAAAGAAAAGTGGAACCTAAAAACACAAAAGGACCTTTATAAGGTCACTCCATAGTGTCAATATTTAGCGCCGACGAAACTATAAATCTTTTGTCTGAAACATTTTTTTCTGAAAATTATTTGGGAAACAATTCGCTGGAAGTCTTTAAAAAAACATCCGGTATATATACTAATATGCTTAACATTGATCAGTAAGTTTGGAAGGGGCAAGAGGGGGTGCTTAAATTTCAAATGACGATGCACGCTAGAATTTTTATTAGAAAAATAAAATATAATGATCAGTTCATTACTCCTACAATTTTATTGTAAGTATTGAAAAAAATATATTTGTCTAAAATCTAAAACTCTTTCAAAAGATTAAAAAAAATATGATCCTTGGAGCAAGATGGGAACATACTATATTTTATATATAATTATAATCAGATGTAAGTTAAAAAAAATTTTTTTGCTTGACAAATATTTTCAATTCTCATTAAAACCAATTCGCGTAAACAAACATACGTACACACACACACACACACACACCCGCAGCCACTTATGATTAGTCAGTGACGCCCCCGCCCGCGCGAGAATCCGACACCAAGTCAGTTCTCACGGCTAGCGAGCGAGCGACTAATTGACCAACTTAAATTAACGCAAATTTTGTAAAATTTGATCTGCCAGTGCACAGCTATAATACGTGTGTGTGTGTGTGCGTGCGTGTGTGTGAGTGAGTGAGTCACGGCACGTGAGGATTACTCATCGCAACATCTTTGTACCAAAAGTATGATTTAAATGTCCTGAAAAGTTTAAAGTCCCAAACTGTTTTTGATTGTTTATAAGAAGAATTTTGTCTACTGCTGTATGAAAATTAAAAGAATCAATAATGAGTCGTGTTTTCTTAATTATCTTACTTGACTTACATGAATTACTAATTACATTTTAAGAGAATTAAATATTTCTCATATAATTATAAAATATTGTCCAATTTTTTTTATTAAAAAATCACCCTCCCCTTTCACCGGAATAAACTCTCTAGATTCAGCACAATCAATAATGAATCGTGTTTTCTTAATTGTTTTACTTGACTAATTAATAATTGAATTACTGATTTTGTTTTCAGAGAATTAAATATTTCTCATGAAATTATAAAATATTGTATAATTTTTTCTGTGAAAAATGGTCGTATCGAAATAAAAAAGAAAGCATTTTAAAGCTTCAAGTTTCTAGTTTTGAGATTTTTTAGCATACATTTTTTTTGAGTTACGGTTATTGCGCTATTATAAAAAATAGTGGGACACAAAAATTTTCCAATTAAAAAAAATTTTTTTAAGGGTCCACGAGCTTGGGAATTTTTTTTCAGTTGATTGGTCAGTTAACTTGTTTATTCAGCTTTAATTTTATTTTTTTGGTCCCTCCCAATTTTTTTTCCGAGATATCTGACTTTAAATGAAAAATGATTATTTTGTCTTCGATCATCAATATATCAGCAACTATGATTAAACAGTAAATTTAAGGGCAGTTTTAAAAATTTTCCTACTTGACTCTTTCATGACTTTATTAGAAAAAATTTTTTTTTACCCTCACCATTAGTTTGAAAACGTACAAAAAAATGTCTTTTTATGGTCCTTTAGTAAATCTATCACTACTTTATGTACAAATATTGATGGGAAAATTAATGTTGGAAGGTTATTTTACAGCTTAATGAACCCCCAACAGTCCTGTACATTTTGAAATTGATCCATCGAACCGTTTTTAAATATTATGTAAAATGTAAGTTTTCATTTTTTTAAATTAATCGCGGGCCAAATGAAATATCTGGATCCTGCTTTAAGCCAATCGTACCAACATCTAATGCTCCATAATTTAAATACATACTAGCTTAGTATCCTCACAAACAATAACAAACAATAATAACAACGTCCGATGCAGTAGCGGAACTAGATTAACGGCGAGATTTCCAGCACGACTTAAGTCAATTGGCGTTGGTGACCTCATCCTCCGTGCCGCGAATGCTCAACGAGGCCACTCTCATTTAAATGGCAACACAGCTACTGTAAATGATATTGATTTAATTATTATTGTTGTTGTTGTATATATGTATGTGGTGGTATCACTGCATAACTAAAGTCTAGTACAATGTTGTACTTGATTAGAGTGCTGAGTCATTGTGGTGGTTTTAATTATTTTGGATGTAGTCAAAATACAAATCAATTAAATTTATCTTCTACTACTTATTGTTAGTATGTAGATATATCCCCCCTCCAAAAAGTGTAGGTACCCCTACCTCGAGGCAGTGGCGAGGCGTGAAATTTTTAATAAGGGAAGCATATTTTGTCAATCCTCCCCCTCCTATTAACAAAAAAAATTAGTTATGAAACACATTAAGTTCAAACTTTTACTTTTTTAAATAAATTTTTATATATTTGTATAGTAACTAAATCATTCTACGTCTTATTTTCTTGTATTTTAGTTCACTGCAGGAAATTTCACTAAAAAAATTTGAATTTTAAATTTCGTTAAAAATATGTTTATTATATAGAAAATGACGTTTGAAAAGTTGAAATTTTCAAACCGTAGGTCTGTATCTCAAACCGTTCTTGAGATATAATCTCTCAAAGTTTTAGTTTTTTCAAATTTTTAGAGAAAAAAGGCCATAACTTTTGAACGCGTGGTCGGAATTGATTTTAGTTGACGGATTTGAAATCAGCGTATCAAAATCTATGTAATGACATATATAATACTTTAAAATCAGACAAAAAATTTTTGGCCAAAAATCGACTTTTTTTTAAGGTATACCCCTTTGAATTTTTTCGATTTTTCTCGAAATTTTTTTTTTCGAGTTTTAAGGTACTGTGCATGTCATTATATAGATTTTGACACGCTGATTCCAAATCCGTCAACTAAAATCAATTTCGACCACCCGTTCAAAAGATAGAGCCATTTTTCATAAAATTTTTGAAAAAAACTGAAACTTTGAGAGGCTATATCTCAAGAACGGTTTGAGATACAGACCTACGGTTTGAAAATTTCAACTTTTCATGTCATTTTCTATACAATAAATATACTACGAAATTAAAAATTCAAAATTTTTTAGTGAAATTTCCTGCAGTGAACTTGCTTATCATACAAATATCGACTAAAATACAAGAAAATAAGACGTAGAGGTATTATCAGTAAAATTGTATAAAAATTAAATGGTTAACCAATGCTAGGCAATTTATCTGAACACTATTGGTTTTACTTTAAATTGTTCAAAAAATAATTACTTACCTTTGCAGAATTTAGCACGAGGAAGCACTGTGCATTTACTTGGCAGATGTTTTCTTTAATGATAGATATTCTTTTTGACACGGTTTAGGGGAGATTGTATTTTATTTTAATGTTGAATACAATGTTAAATGTTTAAACTATTTTAAATTCAAAATATCTGTGATTGTACAGTGCTTTCTCGTAGTCAATTCTGTAAAGAAAATATTTTACTACAAAAATTGTAATGACCTTTTTAATAGAAAATTTAATTTTCTACAAAAAAGATTCAATACAACTTTCACGTAATATGTATCGCTCATCAAATACTTTGAAAAAAAAGCGTCAATCCTCCCCTTCCACCTTTTTTGATGATTTTTTATAGGACCATCTACAAGCCAGACCTAACTTACAAATACAATTTTCAAAACTTTTTGTAAATACATTTTTCTGACCTTTCATTTCTCATTTAACAACTTGACAATTTTTTAAACCCCGAACAACGCCAGATGAACCAGCTAGAAAACATGATATAAATTACTGATATTACGATCATATCAAATACAAATAAAACATATATCACATTATATTTATTATATTAATCAAAAAGTGTAAGCTACACTACAACAGCATACGTGTTATGGACCAATCATCTCGGATCCCGCTACCCTGTTGCGCCGTCAATTGTTTCGGCGCCAACTTGATTATCTGATATATGGGATTGCTTGAGGTACATTATTGATGTGAGACGGGGGTGTCTGCCTCTCTTTATTACTCATTATTGTTGTGGTCGGCATTTTTATCGCTAATAAACACATACTCGATATATATTATTCAATGTTTGGGTTCATGTTTTCTATATCTATTGTGATTTTTATATTGTTCAGTAACTACATATATTATTTATGTTTTATCTGTTTATTTGAATACAAGCTAGTAATAATTTAATGAAAACCAAATAATTTTTATCATTAATTAAGTCATAATAAATCTGCAGGATGAAGTGGGATAGATGCAAATCTCATAGCTAATATTTTATATTTTATTACATGGGCTGAAAAGTCTTTGGCCTAACAATGAAAAAACGATCTTATCTTTTTGGTGAATTGTTAAAGGATATGACCAGCACCGGTTCCTTTAAGATGCCTATGGTGTTAGCTAGCTCACTCAATTTCACTTTTCACAGAGCAGTGCGTTCGATAAAACAAACACAGTAGTATGTATTGTGTATAGACGGTACTATAGAGGTTGGGTATGTTGCTTACGTGTTTAGAGCAACCAGTATTGCGGGGATTAATCGATTTAAAAATACACGCGGGTAAATATTACAATTATATATGAAATATAAAATTGTAATTAGAATATTAAAGTACAAAATCTACCTCGCTTATAAAAAAAGCTGCTCCTTCGTAATGCAGTCTTTATTGACATGTATCAAACATGTTTTTTTTATATATGAATGAGTACATATCATTCAATAAATTTTATATTGAATAATTTTTTAATTAGAATTTCCTAGGATAATACAATAAATAAATATGTATTTTTTTCTTTGATAACTCTCATGTTCGAATAGAATGTGTTGTTATAAATTTTCAACATTTAAACATTATTGCAAATATTGCGGTAATGGTATTAAAACAAAAGCAAAATGTTTGCAGCCAAATAGAATTAGTTCCATTTAGGCGTCCACGAAGCGTACACAATTCGCTCAATTGAAAGTATGAAATCTTTTAAAAAGTTCAGTAGATTCGCACGCTCTTTAGCACGCAGTGACATCATAGCTTTAGCGGCTCCACAGCTAGCTACAAATAACATTGCCATGGGCGTGCAGCAAACATTTAGCATTACTACTAATTATAACTAACAATAAGTATACAAAATTTATGTGAAAAAAACACCTAATATGTGAGTCACAAACTTCATCCTTTGAATCCTTGCCGTACTATTTGTTGTTTCCTGCCCTGATAGGCACAGTGGTAAAAAATTTCTAAATTTGTGTCCCCGTTAAAATAGAACAAAAAATAAAACACAGCAAAATTAATAATAAATAAAAAAATTAAATAAAATTAATTAATGCTCAAGATAATACCTATTTGGCTGTATTACTAAGAAAAGAACGCTAACAGAACTTATAACTATGTGAAAAACAATTAATTACTTCCTGTTTATATCAAAAAAATAGAAAGAAGAAAGCAGCAAAATTGTTGATCCTCGATTTCAAAATTTTCATTATATTTTCGTTTCAGGTCAAAATAAATTTTTTTTTTCTATGTCTGCCTGTTTCCTAAGTCTTGGTTTGTTAGTTAGGTTTGGTTGGCAGATAAAATTATATAAAAATCATCAAAGTCGGGTGAAGGTGGAAATGATTATCAAAATTGTATAAGTAGGATCTTAAAGAGCATTACATTTTCTATAAAAACGATTGTTATAATTTTTATAATTTCTTCGAAAATAATATTCCTTTTCAGAATTCAACACTTGGCAGGCGTGTTTTTATTTATATTTATATTATTTTTTATTGGCACCACTGGCTGGTCAGGATTTAATCCAGACAAATGTTTTTATAACCGGTAGTAGCGCGGCAGTTTCGAAATGACAAAAAACATATAGTTATGACCTCTATCTATTAACACTCCAATAGAGTTAATTGTTAATTAGGCATGACAACAATGCTACAAAAGGCGTGTGAATCTTGAAATCATGACGCAAGGTTAATTCGTCTCTGTTGAAAAATCTTAATTACGGTTAATTTATATGACATTAAAAATGTTGGAGTCAAAGCCTGTGTAATGTATATGTATGCTTGATGGGTTGGGCGTTGAATATTTCAAAGAGGATGAGCGAAATGGCCAGACTTTATATCATATAGTTAATTAACTATCGAGATCTAGATAATGTTTTGTATTTTAAATTGTTTAAAAAGTGGTAATAGTTAATTACCTATATTTTTCCATATAGTTAAAAATAAAAGTTTAAAAATAATTACTCATTTTTTATAAATTAAGGAGGAAAATATGATTAGACGGCGGAAAAATTGGTGAATTTGGGAAATATTATCTCAAAAACTAATTTTTCGATTTCATCTAAGTTTATTTTATTCTATATTGTATGTTTACATTTTTTTTATGTTTTCAGGATTACTGACAGTTGGTTGATCTGAAACAGAAATTTCAAAGAGATTCTTAGAAGTTAATGTATGATGCCCTTCGCTACGTAGGATTTTTTGAAAAAATGTTTTTTCACGAAATGGCGCCTGATTGAACATTACATATATTTTTCAACCACAATATTCGACCTTTATGTCTTGATAAAAAAAAACTAATTTAGTACAAAAAATCTTTTTCATCTCAGTTCTTTTTTATTCTTGTACAGGTTTTTCCATCTGACATTATAGTTATTTTTCTTTACTTTACGAAAACATGTGTACTTTTAGCAAAATACATTTTTCTGTAAATGACAATTATATGAATTTTGTTTGGTTGTAAAAATCAAAATAGTTATTATTATTTTAAGCAATCTTTATGAACAAGTAGACATAAAAGTGGGAAAAATATTTTTTTTTATTAAATAAACAATAGAGGATATAAAAAAATAAATTAATTTATTTTTCGGTGTAGATGTTTAAGAAAAAATAACTAAATTACTTTTCGTTATTTCGTGTTAAATTCCCTTGTAGATTATATAACATAGAATTAAGTTTCAGTGAATCGTTGTATAAAATCAAATTATACTCCAATATACATAAGTGGTAATTACTTCAAAAATCTGTTCCCATCGTATTTTTTAATCAGTAAAATGGTCTATAAAGATTATGTCTTTTTTACTGTATTTTGTGTACCGTAAATTCCACAGAGTTATAATTTATATTTGTTAACTGTTTTATTTTACTCTTACTTTTTATACAAACAATGCATTGTAAAATCAATTAAACATGAACAAATTCCAATTCGATATTTCAACATGGTTATTATAAAATCCTTGAATTAGACAAAATATTGAGACTTTCAAATTGAAAATTTTTTAACTACAATTTTTGACAAAATATCAATATTTTGTAAATTTACTATTATACTTTGGTATGAAGTTAATTTAATATTAAATTGGTCATATCTACAGTCTACACGCAATTTTATACTAAACATTGATATATTTTTAAATTTGTCAATTTCATCTTTTATTTTCCTCGATTAGAATTTTTAAGAATATTTCCTTGTATCATGTTTTTAAGTAAACTTTGCGCTTTGAATTCCGGTATCTATTTTTGTAAGATTCTAATGTCGTGTTTAGGCCGAAGAAACAAAACAGCAACATCGTGGCTTTTTGACAAAAGTGCAATAAACCCAATACATTTTTACGAAGTGTTTTAAGTTACCGAATATTTCAAATCTGAAGTATATTTTTACTTCATATCTAATTCATATCAATTCGTAAATAAATTTAAAAAGTGTATGTCACATATTGCATATTATTATTATACTAGAATCTTGTATAGAAGTCTGTGAGCTTGACCATGAATTATTATACATAATCTATAACTTGCACTTAGAACAAAATGCAACTTTGAATACTCACTCCGCGTCGTACTCTATTACATTGTCGTATAGAAGTGTGTGAGCTGGACCGTGATCCATTGTAATCTCGTTACCCGAGACCCTGATTCGTGCCGCCGCTGATCCCGATTCAGAGCTTTTACCGGACGCAGGTGCGCTTCGCAAGCTTACAGCTTTTATCATGAGTAATCGCGGAGACACATGGATGTCACGTTATCGCCGATAGTTGATTGGATTGTTAGACTTTGTATTGATTCTTGATTGGCCAGAGACGGATAGGATTTTTTTAAATTTTTGATAATATACTTGCTTGTCAGTTTTTTGTGGATTTTTTAAATCGTAAAATCAAGATCTAATGTTTTTATTACTTAACATCTTCTTTGCAACATTTTTGATCATTATTTTGTTATATATTGTGGAGGACATCTTCAGAAAAATATCTATCTAATGTCCGGTATTGAAGCCTAGCTAACAAATATTTGTAAGCTTGCAAACACTTTCAAATGGGATATCAAACATATATGACAAGGAGTTTTTGACAGATAGTTGCATGCATAGTAAGTAAAAACAAAAGTAAATAAAGTATATTTACTAACTTTGAGTAAAAACGGTACAAACTAACTTACTGCGCATACAACTATCTGTCAAAAACTCAAAGTGGACTGTCGAAGATCCAGCCATTTTTTATTAAAAGCTGTATTTTTTTATGAAATTGCACTGTAGTACCTTTATAGCTGGAAAGCTAATTTTAATATATAACATTTTTAAGAAAATGTAAATTAAATTATACAGATCTGAGATATTTGATTTTTTTTTGAGATTACAATTTTTATCGCTGAATTTATTCAAACTAACGAAACTTACTAAAATATCCAATTCAGCTTAATAATGTTTTATAACCATATATATATTTTTTTGTAAATATACATTAAATATGGGTATTTATTAAATGCATGATTATGAACCTAAGTACCTAAAATCATCCAATGTGGGAACATACAAACATTCTGTATTACTCATTTACATAGCCACAGCCACGCCACAAACAAAGGGCTAACCAGTCTAGTTTATAAACGTGAACAATTAATCATCTAACAAATGCTCTATGTACAATGTACAACGTGTATTCTATGCGTTCAGAATCCAAAACGATTAAGTATACTTTTTGTTAATTTATTAACTCCCCGTTCGCAGAAAGAGGATGTTATTGTAATTATTATGCCGTGTTAAGACAAACAAAAAAAAACAAACAAAAAATGCAGCAAACCCTATACATTTTCAAATTCGAAGTGTTTTAAAACATCGTGTAGCTGTTTTTTTTTATCTAAACATGGCATTATACTCCTAGATGTCCAAATGTCCATGTTATGAGAACCGCCTAACAGATTTTAACAATTATATAGAGTGGTATTTGTATAATAAGATGTAGTATCAATTTTATAAAATAGTAAAACTGTAAACAATGTATAGCAGATGTTATGATAATATAATAATTAATAAATAGATTACACTAATAAATAGTTTAAATGTTCACCATTTTGACACCCATTGGCCGATTGTCATCAAATTACGCTAGATTATGATTCAGTAATGACATACCTACATTTAATAAAACAATAATTCAATATCCAGTACCATAGTAATTTAGTGGTACATAACTCAATATCCGCGAAAATGTCGCTTATTCGGTTACAGTTTTCCACTGTCGGTATGTATAAGATACTTTTGTACATAGGTTTTTCTTGAATCGGTTTCGAACCAGCATATGTGCGAGCGTACACATGCGCCAGTAGGTATTTGAAGGGGGATATGTGATAGGCTTTCTATACCCACCCACATGGTATAGATTAGTCGCACAATAATACTTTTCTCAAATCATTCCGATCGAGCATATGTGCCAGTGCACACACACCCACACATATCGGCAAGTGGAGGTGGGGGGAGGGGGGAGAGGTCGTATGTATGATGATCCTTTGCTTTTCATTTGCATTGCAAAACGGCACCGCAATTCTGTACCGGCGCAAATAAAACTGCGGCCCGTTGGCGTAGTGCACCCGCGGGACGCACGGAATCGGTTTTCCGGGTTTAGATTGAGTGAATTTCAAGGGAAATTCGCACCGCTTTGATATGAAATAGCTGCTTTATACCTATACAGATGCCGTGTTATTAATTCAATTGAAATCCTTTACACTCCCCGCGCCGCCCCGCCGGGACGTGAAGATTGGATACTGTTGGTTCAATTTGTAACCCGTAACGATTTTGTTTGGATTGCACTCGGTATTATTGTTTAACTTTATATATTTTTTTATATCGTGATATTTATTCTGATTTATCGGTAGCTTTATTTTTAGCGGCCGGTGAAATTTAATCAATGTACATTCATACATATATACATATACAATGTATATGTATGGTACATTTTGTATATAAGGTACTGGCACCAGTTATGGCCGCTATAAGAACAAGATTTACTATTTTTGTGATTGACGGGCTACTTATACGTGTTACTAATAAAACAAGTAACTCTTTATTTAATCAATTTAATTACCGCAGGCCGCAAATATAGTTTGTTTTTTAAATTATAGCCTTTTATTTTGTTTATGTTTTAAATAAATAAAAGAAAGAATCATTAAATATAATAATTAATAAATAAATTATACTAATTATTAGTTTAAATGTCCACAATTTTGACACCTATTGGCCGATTGTCATCAAATCCCGTTGTAAGACAGTTAAATGTATATAGATTAATATTCAGGAATGGTAGTAATCAAATATCAACAAATATTTCTAATTCAGTACATTTAATTAAAGAATAGCCATTACTGGTTCAAATTTCACTGGTTTGGTTATACATTTTGACGTGCCACATGCCTTATATTTTTAAATATTTTTTTATCAAGCTATAGCTCCTTAGCGCCCCTCCTAAAAAAATATATTTTCAACAAATTTGTACATCTTTTACTAGAGGACATTATTTTACATGTTCAAAAGGACGAACGGACAGACGACAAAGTGAGATTAATAAGGTTTCTTCGGAACCCTAAAAACTACTACGAATACAATGTGGAATTTCTAATAAAAAATAAATAAACAAACTGAGACAATTGAGTCAGTATTCTTTCAGAAACCTCTGTGTTAGCGACCTCAAGTATTTACACTATATGTAGATTATTGTAGATACTGTCTTTTTAGTATAGGTATCTCCAAAAGTTACCAGACTTGATTCTAACTTCAACTCCATAATTTATCAGCTAAAGTTTTGTCATCAAATTCAATGAATACTGCTGTACCTCAAAATACATATACATACATACGTACCTACTATAATAGAATGAACATTTGCGGTCTTCACCTGTGACATTTATATAATCTTCAGATAGATATATCTACATATAGACGTTTGCTGAGAGGGTATCGACTCAACCGTTTGAATAGTTTATTTCTTCTTATTGGAATTTACTCGATTGAAATTATATCTAATCGGTTTATTTTGTTTTATTTTTAAACTATACATGGTTTTCAATCTCACTTACGTTTCGTAATTACATGCATTTCAGGGAATGTTAATACTATTATGCCTGATTTCTTCTATGTTTGTGTTAACAGCTTGGTACACATCTGTTAAAGAGCAGTCGATTTATATGACTGGTACAAATAACAGAATTTTATAAAACTGGGGGTTAAAGTAACGTTATCATTATTAATAGTTATAGGCTATATTTTAACCATACTGTTTAAAACTATAATTTTAACCCAGCTGTGATTTTTCCACTCATTCCCAGTTTTATAACACGTAATTTCCTCGAGTAAAACTATATTTCAAATGTTTTTGTCTTTTTGCTCGATTTTGTCCCATATATTCTCAGTATTAATTGTTCAGTTCTAAGAAGTACGATTAAAACTGAGGGTGTATGGGGAACTTTACACATATAGATTTAAAAAAATAATGTGTAAATGTATATAATTGTTGTTTTCTGATTGTGTGTAAGCTACATTCTTCTGGTTGTGCAAATGAACGACCAGAATATCATCTAAAAAGTACTGTAGAAGCTTTATATATTAATTATCAGATTATGTATTTATAAAATCAGCTTTTGAACGACATTACAGATAAAATATATTGTCACATTTCAGATTGTTGATCATTTTACTATAGATTTCAATTACGTAAATATAAAATACGATAGCATTAAAGAGCACTCAATTTCAAAGCTGACAACGTGTCTAAAGATTTCAAGGAAACTTTCCAGATTATCGTGTCTTCTACCCGCAGAATAAGGACATTAAAACGTTTAAAACTTACCACAACTTTGGTAATGTCGTGGAGAAATGTAGCACTTATAATAGATGCTCATAATTTTGTAATTCAATTTAGGGGTGTATACGTTTTAAAAGTATCAATTAACTTTTTTTTTAATTTTATGTCGTTAGTTATTTAAAAAAAATATTTGATGACTTTATTATAAGTTATGTATATTGTATGTTGAATTTCTAGTAATTTTTATATGTATCAGGTGTACCTCAATGGAGAATTCAAAATAATGAAGTATATTTTTGTCAAAAACATATAACTACATATAAAAAATAAGTAAAAATAAGCAATAAAAGTTTAACGTTAATGGCTGACTAAATGAGTCCGTGATTCGATAGACAACATAAATATCTTCATAATTTTTGAATTAATTTTTTTAACGAAATACTTATTGTAATTTTTGTTTTTAAATAGCAGACAATATATATAACTATAAACGTAAGATTGCTTCAGTAATATTCAATAATAGTTACATAAAGATAACTACTATACTAAAATCGGAGATAACTATGATTTTTTGGTAAATATCGTGTAACAACGTGATGTAAAATGTAATAACAAAATTTAAAAATAGGACATTTTCCATAAATACGGTATATTTACCCTAGTTATATACCTCTCTGTTTACAATGAAATTAAAAACATATATTTTTAAGTATTCAAATTATAAGTAATAGGGTCTAAAAATTATATTAATAATTATAATATGTTTTACTCCTAAAACCATAATCATTTTCAATATTCTATATATAAAAATTATTTATGAAATGTTAAGATGATTAAGTCACGAAAACAAAACTAGCAGTAGTCAACAAGTTTGCCAGTAAATTGGTTTCTGCAAAGTAAAAGATTACCCAACGAGTAGATTGCAGCCAGCTTGCGGCAATCACAAAGAACTGTTCGGCGTTTATATTATAGATGTTGGCGGTGAAATCACCATTGGAAGGGGTTGGCAGGGGTGGACTGGCTAAAATAACAACTATTATTAAAGATTGATAGTGAATATTCTTCGAAATGAACATTTTATTAATTACACACACTTTGAAAATTGCAAAAAAACTTAAAACAATCGGCACTGATAGAACATTTAGGAACATATCGTCCGATAAATACTTGACAAAAAATAAAAAAGACGAAAATAAATAGTAAAAAATCTGTGTGTAGGTATATAATTTTTAAACGCCTCTTAACAACGATTAAACCAGGTCTCTTTCCACCAATCAAAAGCACTGATTACAATACTGTTACTGGAAAAACAGAGAAACTGTGGTTTCTTAGTCACTTAAATTAAAAATATACACCTTAACCACAATAAAACAATGTCACTCGACACGTGTTTCGACTTCACAAAAAGTCCTCATCATCCTGATGTAATTAAGGTGTATATTTTTAGTTTAAGTCACAATACTGTTGTCTATTTTGTATATTATAAAAATAAAGTTCATTTCAGTTAAATGTATTTGATCTTATCTTATCTTATATTTAAAAGAAAGTATATAAAAATATTTAAAAACTATAAAATACGTCCTTTCTCAGTTTGAAAATTGATAAAAAAGGACTGTCCTTTTCAAAAAAGCCAATATATGTATTGCAAGAGTTTCAAAAAAATTTCGAAATTAATTCTATAATATATTTTAGTACTTACATTAAAATATTTAATATATCGTATTCCTCATACGACCATAATAGATGACGAAACATTTTGAAATTAAAAAAATGTTTTACAACCACTAACAATTTCTATTCGTTTTAAACATCATGAAAAAATTGGAAAGTATAATTTGGGAATGTTTTCCAAGATCCAGTTAGAAAATACCTTTTAAGCCCTACCCTGTACGCGAGGATGTTTTCAAGTGATTTGCCGAAGGCAGTCAATCGGTCTCACTAATCACTATGCATGATGCAATTCGGTCTCAAACCCTGCACCGCTGATTTAGAATTTGCGCACATTACATACATGTGTATGTGCACCCTTTAGCCACAGGCGCGTCTTTTATACTTCAAAGGAACTCTATTGGTGGTCATTGATTTAATTCGTAGGTTTTATTTTGGTTACATTCTGTTTTAAAGATCCCTCTGTATTGTTCAAAACGGATTTACATAAATGGCCTGATCGATTAGTCGAGTTTTTATTTTGATATAATTTAAAATAATTGTATGTATTTTCAAAATAATTTTGAACTTATACAAAATAAATAATAATAAAAAAAGTCTGGCCGTCTAGGTCTCGTTAAGTTGAGCTGGCCGTCGCTGAGAGTAACTATCCCCCCCCCCCTTAAAAACGAAAATCTCATTTAATAATCTTAATGTTTTCAAGGGGGGCAGTTCGCGGAGCTCTCTCTAAGTTAGACTGTATTAAATATATATGTTTGTATATAATTAATAATTATTTGTATTGGCGTAAATGACCATTTTAATGATTATAATAATTAAAAGGGATACTATGGTCAGATAAACCTAAGTTGTTTTAATTAAAGAAAATATATCTGACTTAAACTTAGTTATTATAATTAATAATAATAATAATAATAACATATACGTTTATATTTATTATGTACATATTTATTATATTTTCAACATTATAAGTCTAGCACAAAAATGTTTACAATACAACTGTAGGTATATTTGCACCTAACCCAACCTTTATCTACCTCTCCCATACCTTGTACTCCCCTCGTTCGCTAGTACGACTTCGGGCCGGTTCGGATCGTTTAACGGCGGCGCGGTCGTTATACGGAACAAACGCAGCCGATGGTAACAACGTCTGATCATCAAAGAGAATTTAAATCAGCGGCAACCAGAAGGAACAGACTTGACGGAGAAATCTAGCGAATACGAATAGCTGATTACGAACGGTTACACGACACACGGTGCGCTTAAAGTTGTTCGCCAGTTGGGTAAAAATATATAGATAGTATTCCAAAATGTAATATATGTGTAGAGTCGCATGCAGAAGTGGTAGACCAGTTTTCATTCAAATTTAGTAGGCTCCTCCCATTTGATTATTATAATATTTAAATCATTTCTTAAAATATATAGATAGTAAAAATATATAGATAGTATTCCAAAATGTAATATATGTGTAGAGTCGCATGCAGAAGTGGTCGACCAGTTTTCATTCAAATTGTCATATCACAAACTTAGTAGGCTCCTCTCATTTGATTATTATAATATTTAAATCACATCTCCATGTATCAAACAAAGACAGATATTTTGAAATTCATTTGCTAGATAAAGAAGTACTCTTTGTTTATAGTTTGTTCATATATATTTATGTGATTAAATTATTATGTAATCTATTGAAAATTGTATAAGTAAATTTTGTGGCAATAAATATTTTATATTCCGAATTTTAGTATTTAAATATGTTAAACTTGCTATAAAATTAATTATTAATTATTAAAATGGTGTAATTATATAAGCTCCGCCCTAGAAAGAGATAAATGATGTTTGTCTTAATATTTCTGAATCTGTTGTAAGCGATTTTAAAATACCTTTAGGGTGGCAGACGAATACTTGAAAAAAAAGTATTTTACATATTATAGTGTGTTTATTTTCAAACATACCACAGAATATTTCTGAAACTTAACAATGTTTCAGAAAAAGTTTGTTTGGTTTTGAGAGAGAAACAAAACGGCATTATTAGTTTTTGATTTGGTGGGTGTTTCATGGTCAATTCAAATGGAAAATTACATTTTTTATAACGGTATGATATTCTATGGGGAAAAACAACTTTTGTCACATTTTTTGTGTTAAAAGTCTTGGAAAAATAATGCCGTACAAAAAAATATTCAGTTCAAAAATTGCTGGTTTTTTTCCACAGAATAAGTTATTGTAATAAAAAGTTTTTTTTAGTTTTAGAAATTTTTCGGTGGTAAGTTTGATAATGAATACCCGGTATATATTTTGAATATTATTGATCAAAAAAACCCTAAAGGACTCGAATGACTTCTCAATGTAATTGTTGTTTAGATTAATTCGTTTTCAAGTTACAGTCTCATGCATACCTACAATTGGTACAATATTAGATATTTCCAATAAAATTAAAAAACAATTTCATGATAACAATACTTTTTTATATATTCCTAACGTATAAGAAAGTAACAAAACAAAAAATATGTTCCTACAACCAAACGCTCTTAACATAGCGAAACTCAAACGCCGACACCAAACCATGTCGCACAAAGACAACATTGACTGGAACAAATGCGTTGTGTTCACTTATACGCGATCGGGAATGCTAAATAAGGGTAAATAATACATCAGGTGCGCTGCGAGGTGGCGAAGGGACACACGAAGATGTGAATAAGTAAACAACATATTGGAAAAACCAGCCGGTTTGGTTCTGAATACAAAACCAAATGCGGATCTGTGAATGTTTTATGTCAAATATTTTTGTTGTTGCAATAGTATAAGAATTTTCATAAGGAATGAAATATTTTACCCGTTATTTTGGAAAGTAGTGTAAGTTAAATTTTTTTAAGTTGTGTAAGTTTCAGAGTCAGACTAATAAAAGGATAAAACATTAGGAGTCAACACATTAAAATTTCCCTACGAATAACTTAATAGTAATTTCCAGAATGCGAAATAAAAACATCTTCTAAGTAAATACTCAGTGCTTCCTCGTGCTAAATTCACCAAATCATTGAACAATTTAAATAAAAACCAATAAAGTATTCAGATGAACTGCCTTTTAAAATGACATTTTAAACGTCAAAATGACATTTAATATATTAAAGTATATTGCTCTTTGACAAGGAAAGATAAAGGACAAATAACACATTACCTAACGTTGTTACCATATCGCTCCACGAGTCATTGGCGTATCATTCAGATTTTAAAGTAAACAACAACTGTTTTGAATAATAAAATTTATTAATAATAAATGTTTTATATTGTCTTTAAAAGTATTCCATTGATTAACAGAGAAATGTCTATTTAGAACTATCATCTCTCATACATACTAAATTCAATTGTAATTTAAAGGATATTTGGATATTATAAATTTTCAGCTGACGCCTCTGGGATAATATACATGGAAATGACGATTGTGATATTTAAGAAAAGAAGACCGCCGTAAAATTTTGGTAACACTTTCATATACGGACTAGCATTGGTTGTTATGTATCCATAGTCTTTCCTAATCTAAGAGTCAGATAGTGACATTACCGTCCTATTAAAAAAATGCTTCTGAATTCTGAAATGAATTAATTGAAATAAATAAATAATTAAAAGTAATTAATTACTGCAAAGTATTAACTCTTAATTACCTACAAAATACAGTAATTTAGAGAACACATTTAAAGAAAAATGGGCAACTTTTAAGTAAAAAGCACACCTAAAATAAAATATACGACCACACAATAAAAGAATCCTCTAAATCACCCTGCTAATTTTTAATCCGCTTCCGTTACTTTACGAGTTAATTTGAGACGTTACGTACATAAGTTAGCTTTAAAGAATAAGTAGAGTAAAAAAACACAAACTGTTTGAGGTCTCACCAAAGTGGCGTACACTTAACATGCTCTGTAAATGTTCTTTCAACCCTAAATGAAACATTGCACAAGCTTTTAATTAAGACAATAAAGAAAATTGGAACATATTTAATGGTCGTATGTGAGTATGTTGTGCATATGTGTGTGTTGGTGTCTGTGTTTGCGTGTGTATGTCTGTGTGCAATGGGGTGACGATTGATGCTAGTAGCTGATTAAATTTGCTCGGAAGTCGTTATTGTGTATGTATATTGTGTTACTATAAAAGCGTTTTGTTATCTTATTGTTAGAAATATTTGATTTAGAAAAAAATGTTTATATTATTATCACATAAATATTTTCGATTGATTTAGTTTGGGAATTTTTGGAGTTAGTTCTTAAAATATGTAAATTTTTATTTATGATTTTTTTTTAAATTGCAGTAGCGTTCGAAATTTTGTTCTTAAGAGAGTCTAGCTACTCCCGTCACCTGCGCTTGCTTGAATTTCTTCACGTTGACATTAAGACCCGGTGGGACCATCGCAAACAATTTTGATTTCTGAGCAACTTAATCAACATGATAAAAAATAGAGAATATCTAAAAGGAACACTGAAAAAAAAATTTGCTGGGAGCAAATAAATATTTATTGATTCAAGTAAATAAAGTATTTGTGCAACAGCCAATAATTTTTTAATAATTATAATACTTTAATAATCAAGTTCAACATCATTTATAAGAATTATAAATAACAGTTTGTACCAAGTTTTCCTTTATTTCATTTAAAAAAATATTTTTTCCGTTCAACCCAATAATTTTTCGTACTTATTTCTTGAAGGGGAGGGGGGGGGGGATAAACGGGGCGTCTCGAGTCAAAATCGCGTACTTGAGTTATATTTTCTAAAGGTATAGTCTGAGTCATCGCACAGTAGATTTCAAATCTTAAAGAGGAGCTCGACTTTACGATCAAGTGGAATTGACTAAAGCTTAGAAACCAGGTATCACACTCTGTCCTCTCCAAATTATACGACTGGGTTTACCCCAAGTTGGTTAGAATTTAGCTGTCTTATACACAACGTCAATTAATTATTTAGTTCAAGTAAAATTTACTTGCTTTCAGTAGATATGACTCAAATAATTTGAGTTATTTATATCCATAAATTTTTTTTTCAGTGCATCTAGTAAGTAAATTTGAATGTTAAAATGCTTTGTATTATGGGTTTTATCCCGCGTTTCCACGTAATGCTGGTTAAAACACCAAGTTTAACAAAAGTGTGGAGTGAAATAAATCCCAAAAATATTAGTTTAACAATTGAGCAACCACGAAAGTCTACGTTTAAAATAAAATATTCAAAGTTAATAACGTATCAGTTTAAAGAAGCACCATAAGTTAAAACAAGTAAAAACTGAATATTTATCGTAAATATTGCGAGAGATTAAAGAAACCAATTAATTTATGGTGTAAGATAATTGGGGGGAATTAATCCAATGAATAAACTGGGAAAGAAGTTGGCAACGACAAGAGTCTGCAGTGTCTCTCAGAGTAAATGTGGTGTAAAAACGGACGTATCATTTGTACACTCACACATACGCGGACGAATAATACATACAGTAGAACAGAGTGAAATCGAGAACGTAAAATCTTAATCGCACTAATGTTTACAAAATAAAAATTTAACGCGTTAATTGTTCAGGAGCTAAAGTGATTAAATTAATTCGTTTGTGTAATTGTTAATTATTTAAATTTTTATTTATTTATAAAAAAATTAATAATAATTGGGACTGTGCAATAACATTAAATATAGAGTCTATGAGTCCTATTACAAATCATAAAATCCATATATACATATTTATTAAGAGCAAACTCGAATTGCAGAAAGGCTAAGACTATAGAATTACTTTATAGTAGATATCATCACACACTAATTGTAAGTGAAAAGGCTAAGACTAAGCAATAAGATTAAATACGTACAGATAAATTATTGAATCGATCTTAATGTTAATAGAATTTTCATTGTTAAACATATAATTAGTGTCAAATCTGAGTATGTACAGTTTGTACAGTATATTAGAATGTGTAAAAAAAATTGGCTCTCGTTACGAATTACGTTAGTTTTTGACTTAAAATATATCCTCGCCGATAGATTATCCTATAGTTCAATTTTAAGAAATGCCGTAAAGGGGGGAGGTCCCGTTTCGCATTTTAATAACATGGGAAAATGGTTCTTTAGTTCTAAAGTTGGTATTACTGATTCATAATAACTGATAAAACATTTTTAAGGACATCATAGAAGATAAAATTCTCTACAAAAGTGTATACAAAGTCATGTTTCTCAATTCAACGTATCAAAATTTTAGTCAATTATTTTTGTCACTAAAAATTCAGTGATAAAATAAACCTTTTGAAATCCTTTCGGGTATCACACTTTAGAAAACAGTGTTTAAGCGCGTCGAATTCACAAAAGCAGATAACCATTTTTTATTTATTTAACATCACCACTTAATATTCTGTGGGTATGTTATATAAGAAAGTTGCATTATATATTCAATTTCTATATGTTCTACTGTAAAATAGACATAACCTCGCATTCACAGAAGCAGACAGAGCGTGTTTGATGGGTAGAGGACGACGATGAAAGATTTCTTGTTGCGGGGTTGTGTTTAATTACGCTCCAAACCCGATGTAATTTATAACGTTATGTTTCTTTATTTATCACATATATTCTGATCTAATTTTCCACCAGGCATCTGTTGATGTACAGCAACTGTTACAACTAATGAACATCAAGACTATAGCAAATACACTGGAGATATGTACCCATTGTCAGAAACCAAAACGAATAACAATAACTTTTTATAACTTTTTTTTAAATCATTGTACCTCATCACTTCAATACTGAATATAAAAGGAAATTAAATCAACAATAACACTATCAGGGTCACATTAACCATATAGGAAAACTATGTGCAGACTAGGGATCCCCGCCATACTAAATCAGATGTCATTTTCAAATGGATGCAATTATTGAAAAAAAAATATCGTTGAAAAAAGAAAGTCTGCAGTTTTTAATGGGTATAAATTAAAAATAAAATATTTGTGCATCAATTTATTTTATTGGTGAAAAATAAGTTGATTAGTTAGTCCTTTATATTATATATGATGTAGATTATTATTTTTCAAATAAACATTAAATATGATATTCTATAACAACAGACAAATTAGAATACATATCACTGAATTCTTCAAATTTTAGTTTGTAAATTAAAATATTGTATATATGAATCGTATGTATGTAGATATGTATGTATAATGTATATGAAAATTTCAAGGAAAGGGCTATAAAAATACCAGCGTGTTGAAAACGTGAGCGTCAACGAGTTATAAAACATTAAGATTTGTTTAAATGCTTTTCATGATTACACTCTTATTAAATAACATGCTCATAATAATCAAAACAATGCAAATAACTTACAAGATCGTTAAGTATATCATTAAAATAACATCACGAAAGCATTTTATCATAATGTTGTATTTAATCGTGATTTTTACTTATCGTAATACAGGAGTGAAAGCACTTTATTTTTATAACAATACATATTTTTTGTAATTTATAAAGTGTAACAACAATGACTTAATAATTGTTTACATTTTAGAAGTCATCCGGAACAGAAATTTGTTAGGGTAATCCAGAAAACAGTCGTGGTTGGATCAGGCTCTATAAAGGAATGTCCTATTTAGGCATTCAGATGCGAACCTGTTCAGGTTCTGATATGGAATGACCTATTAGGGCGTTCCCAATTTTTTTCAGGATGATTCTCCGTTAAATGTCTTTTCTGTTGCATAAAATATGTAAAATCAATTAAAATCGATTGTAAAAAAAAATATGGACCGGGAGTACCAATTCCTGATTATAAAACTAATATCGAACAATTTAAAAAACAAATGTAGCAAAATAAAACGCTTAGATAGTTGTTTTATATTTTTTATGTTACTGTGCATACAACGTACTCCCTTTACCAGTACATCCGAATCTTAACAATGTTGTTCACTTACTATTAGACAAAACGAAACATTTGTGTTATTACGTTTATCACGATATGTTAATCGAACAATTAACTAAATATCTATTATTCTTTTCTTTACGCAGTCTAGTGTTAGTTTGGTGAACTTGTGTTTTACTGGTATAAAAAAGGCAATCATTTCCACAAAAGATCATATTTTTTTAATTACAATTTTAGTATGTACATCGTTATTTAATCGTTAAGCGGTCCCGACTTACCGCCTCTTCCCCTAAGGTTAATTCCGCACATGTAAAATATCGTTATAAACTTAATAAAACCCTAATTTTTATTTCCACGACATTCCAAACTGTGGCTAGCTATACCCATTCCATTATACCTGCAACCCTTTTTCCGCATTAGCTGTCAACATGTTCACGTACGATTTTTCAAAGCAGAAGACCATTAGGTAACGTGTTCCATTACTTGTAATTAAAAAGCAAGTGCAAAAATCCGTACTTATATTTGACGGAATAGGTTTATTATTCAATTGAGGCGGCGGGTGAGCCCCAGTTTGACGGACGCGTGTGTCGCACGCGAGGACACTATCGCAGCCCATCAGCAATCCATTTCCTTGTTTGCAAATGAGCCGTATCGTGATCGGGAACGTACGAGACACCAATACAAGGCTACGTTCAAACGTGTGTTTTTACTTTCATATTTTTCTATATAGTTTGATTATTATTTATCACTAGCGCATTGGACCCGATGCTACCCGAAATCCATCAAAACTGTAGGTCATTTTTGTTCTCTATAAAATTACAAAGAAAATAAATTAAAAATGAACTCACTATGTTTATTTGTTAAGGAGATATGGTCAATCAATTATTTTAGTTTTGATCTGTTAAATTATGACCTATAGAATGCTCACATATATACTTATGATGCACGGAGACTCAATTTCACGACGACGTATCTCCGTTTCTATTAGTAGTAGAGAGTTCAAACTGAGCTTATTTTATTCGTAATGTAGTCTAGTATAAATTAAGTTTTATGAATTTTTTCATCAGAGTCGTTAAAAAAATGTGTGAGATGATATACTGAGATATAAACTATTAATGTATTTGTTAATTTGTTAATAATAGACCGTCGAGAGTCTTAAGGCACTTGATTGTCTTAAAGTTAAAGATGTAAGCTATATTCTAAAAAAAGTTGGAGTCTGTAGGATCGCGCCAAGCTGAGTTATTAACTATTCAACTTATTTGTTAATTTATAAATTTTAATTTGTTAATAATAGGGGAAGGGGGTCTCGACGGTCTTAGGGCATTTGATAGATTTAAAGTAAATGATGTAAGCTATATTTAAAAAAAAAGTTAGAGTCTGTAGGATCGCGCCAAGCTGAGATATTAACTATTCAACTTATTTGTTAATTTATTATTTAATTGACATTTTCGGTGATTTTTGAACATTTTTTAAGGAGAGAGAGGGCGGAAAAATAAATCTCGCCCAGGGCGCCAGAATTGCTAAGGCCGGGTCTGTGTTTTATATTTCTGTAATTTGCAAAGTTTAAAATGGTATTTTATAGTTTACGAAAAATCTAATACACCACTGTCTTAAAAGATAAAAAGATTCTCCATTTCAGTTAATTTTCAAAATTGTCTAATCATGAATGACATAATTTAACTCTATCTTTGTTTAATTTTTACATGTTTGAACATATTGTATATATTATTAATTAGATATTCCACGTTTTCTCAATCTGAATTCTTAATTAGTGAAATGAATAAAAACTTAAATCAATTTTTTAGAATTAATCATGAACAGTTTAAAAGTTAAGAAAGGGTTTTTAACCTTACGTTTTAACTCATATAAGAATATTGGTCTATCTATAGCATACATGCTACATATATACCCGATACGATTGAACGCGCTGTCGTTGAAACACGGGCGACCTGCGAAATCAAATTAATTAGAAATGAGCGTGATGAATGACAGAACCGAGAGCACATCGGGATTGAGAGGTGTTATCGGCCGAGGCATCGGCGGCGTGGCCCGGCTGGGAATAGCGTGCCCGCGCTCTCGTCGTTGTTTACAGAAGTCACCTGTGGCCACCGTCACAGCCCACTGTTCTACGTACATACATACATGGATGTCTGCGAATATCAGATAGGTAGCGGTGAGGATACGTAAGCTTTTTGTTTTATTCTTACAAAATTGTTTAAAATTAAGTACTGCGTTAGATTTTGGTTTTCCAGCAGTTTCAGAAGTTGATGATTTCTGTAGTACCGTATCTGTAATCTATTTTTCCTATTGAAGAAAAGTTCAATTTTAAATATATATTAATGGTAACTGTATAATAAATAATATTTACTAATCTTACAAGAGGCTTGTGTTACAGTCCTTACAGTTTTTGTATTTTATTATTTATCAAATACTATATCAACAGAATAAAAACTGTTAATTTGAACAATACAAAAGGTTTATGAATTTGCCGCTGTACAAAAAGATATAAAAATAGAATAAAAAACACACTTTTTTCATAACGGCTACGTACGTGCACTAAAGCATTTCTTGAAAAATAATTGTACATACTTAGGTATGTGTTATCGTTTTTATAAATGTACCTCTTACATACATACATATTTCAAAAATACAAATGTAAAAATTATTCTAAAGTTTATGTAATTGATAGTTTCAGAATAGTGTCTTTAAACAGAAGACGTTTTTTTATCCACCAGATATATAATTTACTAGCGGATCCGCCCCGGTACACGGGAGTTAATATTTTACCCCCTGTTATGTATGCTTATTGTATATGTTACCTAACGTAACAAAATGTATCCTATAACCTGGCTAGAGAATATATCTATGAATTTAAAAAAAAACACGTAAATCAAATAAGTGATTCTCGAGCTATAAGTGCACATACGGACAGACATACAGATAGATAGAGAGACGTTGAGTTTATAATATTTACTATATGGATATATGTATACTATTATCACATTATCAGTAACATTACAAGAATGTAATAACTTTTACAATCTTATGCCCGGTATTATAAAGAATTTGCTTAAGTGCAAATACAAATTAGCTTCCAGCTAATGCTATCTGCTAGGTGTCAAAATGTTATGAAATTGCTCGATATTTTAAAGAAGTGGTAATAAATGTATAATAATGTAAATGCTATGCATTTTATGAGGTCCTCTTGGCAGCACTTATTTTAAGTCGCTGATTGTACTTATCGCGCATACGTCATGATTATGATATGTACGATTTCATTTGTTACATCTCTGAGTGTGTTGTCATTTATATTTAATACCTAGCAGATAGCGTTAGCTGGAATTTAATTTACATTTGAACTCAAGCAAATTTTTTATAATACTGGGCATTAAAGAAATAAAAAGAGCAACGTGTTCGACACAGTACCCATCACCCCAACAATGCTAATATGTGTATGCTATACAAATGGAAGAGCTGTAAATATGATTACGATAATATTCCAAAGCTGGTTATTATCAACATGGGGTTACCAGTGCTCTTATAGATTATGCTGTTCACAACGCCACATGTAGTCACTACTGCTGCTACCCCCATCACACCCCGTCCCACCCGTGTCACGTAACTGTGTCCCTCGAGCACATCGGGTTGTTTAGTTAACTACCCCCACTCCCACCCTCATCCCCCTTGTTGATGTTATTTCTAAGGTCATGTGATCTGATGTTGTCATACTTTGACATAGTTATTGATTATTTTAATGAAACTTATTTTTATATGGTTGTGTTCTATTTTTGTAAAATCATCTGTTCTGTTATGTAATAAAGTTTGCGGTATTGATATTAGCAAAATAATAAAATTTTATTGTATATCTAATACTGTAATTTAATGATATTTAACAATGGTTGGATTATTATTATGTATCAAAGAAATTCTCAAAAAGATGAAAAATTGCTTGATGCGAAAACACAATAATATCTGAATTTCAGCCATTTAGAAATCAAACTGATTGATAATTAGTTGTCGATTATACAGAGCAAGTGAGTTGGTATATTTAGCTTTAATATAATTTAATTAATAAATTAGATATACATATTACCTGAAAAGAGAGTAATGTAGAGCGTTTACAGACAGACATATGTTAGTAAGAAAACTTGAACCTCCAAAAACGTAAATTCCGTACTTTATTCTACTTTATTAACAGTAGATAAAAATAAAATGTTATAGTTTTAAAAACAAACTATATTTGCAGAATTTGGTAATTAAATTGATTAAATAAAGAGTTACTTGTTTTATTAGTAACATGAGTTCATAAGAATTACAAAAAAGAAGCACGTCAATCACAAAAACAGTCAACTTTGTCCATATAGTGGCCATAACTGGTGCCAGTACCTTACCTATTTAAATAATATAATATTATAAAATAACAAATATCAAATTATAAAGATTAAATTCTGTACGTACGTACCTATGTATATAATAATATAAAACCTGTATAATATAAACCTTATTTCAGAAAATATAATATAATAAGTAGCAGCTATCATACGACTGGTGTTATTTTTTTCGTTTATACGAAACCATAAAACGATGATATGTATCAGTTCGTAATCCAAACAAACTGTTTAAAATTTATTCAAAACAGTTAAATAAATACAAAGCTGCGCGTGGTTTCAGTATCCGCGATGTTTAATTCGCGAATAAGAAACAGTTTATGCATTAATAATAAGACGTAGTTACGCGGCCACAATTTCCACGCCCCTGGCAGTTATTGTATTGTTAGCGGTCGTGAATTTTGTAAAATGGCGGTCTCAAGATATCTAATTGTTGTCAGTTATCCTGCGTGTGACGAAAATGCATTGGCGTACGCTAGATAATATGAATTATTCAGATGAAAAATTACTTATTATTATCTACAAATAAGTGTGTATTTTAGAGTTTATAAGATACAGTTATAGTTTTTTTAAAGACGTTAACTGTTAAATACGAGTAAAAATCTTAATATATTAAAACGTTGGTGCGTATGTATGTGATCTCATACCACTGGACGTATCGAATTCATATTCACACCATATGTTCGTTTGGTGCTCCGATATATTTCTAGATTTTCTGGACCCGGAAGGTGGCGCTGGGGTCAAGATATTTCGAAAAGTTGTATTTTTTCTATATAAAAAATACTTATATCAAAACGTTGTTTTTTTGTATGTGAGATCATAATAAGGTCTAAACTACTGGACGTATCGAAGCCATATTCACATCATATGTTCATTTGGTGCTATGTTAGGTTTATTTATTTTTTGGACTCGGTAGGTGGCGCTGGATTTGAGATATTTACGAAAATGTGTATGATCTGATTTTTAAATAATTTACTTTTTGGCAGAACAACGTTTGCCAGGTCAGCTAAAATAACAACTACAGAGGGTGAAATATTAATATAGTGTATAGTGGATTTAAAAAAAAAAATTTTTATTAAAGAATACTCGAAATCATAAGCACCACATTCTTACCATTATCTGCTGTGTTCGTTTTGTCGTAAATTTGGCACTGTGTAAATGTGAAAATCTTATTTAGATCGGTTCAGTAGTTTTAGAGTTTATGCGAAATAAACAGACGGAAAGACAGACGAAATTTCAAATAATTCATAAATCTTTGAATAGTTCGTGTTAAATTTTGATGTACTATATTGTTATTATAAGGACTGTAACAGGAAAAATACCTGAAGTAAATGCACGCCCCTGACAACTATCTCGTGGTCGTGAATTCCGCAAAATGACGGGCTGAAGACACCTAATTGTTGGCGGTGATCCCACACCACCGGAGTTATTGTATTACATTACCATAGAGAACGACAATGCAGCGCTTAGACACGACATAACCGTGAACAACTGCCGGGGATTACCCGCTCGGCGTGGATTAAACCTTTTATTGCGACACTATTGAATTTGTTTACCAAAAAATATTATCTACTTATATTTTGTTCCCATATCTGTATGTATCTTAATATATGAGCTGTTATTTTTTAAAAAGATGTTTTGAAAAAAATAATTGTAATAAGAGTTAGCAGATTAATGTCTATAATTTTTAAGTCAACGCATTTTAAATCCCTGCTCTCTTTGTATCATCCGCAATCAGGATTACGAAATAATTTCTTTATGTCATAGAAAATACTCGGAGAAAAATGGAGTCGATTTTTTTATTAAAAATTACAGTTGCCGATTAAAAATTTCATTTTTGTATCAAAAAATACTATTATGTACTGCACACAAAAATTACTATTCATATTCAAGGTTAGTAAAGGAATAGGTTGCCTCATAACTCTGGCGGGGAGTGGCATGAGAGGGGAGAACGCGTCATCGTGAGGAACTCTTTGACATTATAAATGGCTGTCAAACTATATTTACTCTTTATTTTAGTTAAGCTGATTTATTGTAAGTTGTTTTTAAATATTTTCATTTGATATTGATAGTGTACTGAGTTTTAAATCTAAATTTTTATTATTTTATTATTATAAATTATAGTTTTAAACAAGTGTTTTTTTATGTGTAACCAAGAAATGTATTTTCTTTAAGCATTGATTTCTGACATCATTTTAAAGTTTTTATGAAGAAATATTATATGTAATAATTTGTGCTTCTGTAATAAACAATAATATTTACTTTTTTTAAATACAAATATCCAAAAATTCGAAATAATTTGAAAAAAAAACTTAATATATGAAACAACGTTTAAAGGTTCCTCAGGGTGACGTCATCACACGCAGCCGCTGATTGGTCAAAAAGTTATGAGGCAACCTATACATATACTAACCTTGATTCATATTGCCATTTTAGTAACACGTGGCCTAGCAATATATAGAAATAAACGCAAGTTAGTAAAAAAAAAATTAAAAAGTTTAAAATAAAAAATGTATTATCTAGCTTCTATGTTTTCTTTAGATGCCAAAGCAAATCTCCACATTTCGTGATTTTTAATATTTAAAGTATTAGAATACATTTGTTATTTACTTCTAACCATATGAAAAATTTAGTATCTAAAAAAATAATTTGTAGAGCTACTTGAACAAAATATTAATTTTTGTGATACTTTATTTGTGTAATAAGTTATTCAGTAAATGTAACTATCATTAATTTTCCACTACGACTAATTCAAATAGAATTATTTATAAATCCATGCCCTTTAATATAAATTCAATCGGGTACAATAAATCTTATACTACCAATAACGAGCACACATTGTTTAGAACAAAACTAGCTCCAAAAACGGCGTGAAAAGTCTACGATCAACCCTTCCTTGAACATATGTAGTGTGTAATAGGCATACATTAGGTTATTTAATGGTTGGGGCTGGATTATGGCTCACTGTCAGCGCCTGAGGGGTTAACAAGTGTGATTGTTCCGTAGGATTAACCCTCCTCCACCCCCTTTTAAATACATGTACACCCCTTAGATATAAATACATGCAGTGGAGGTATATGTATGCATTGTTAATATTCAGACTTGAGAATCTATTTTTTTTGTGCCACGACACACTGAAGAAATGTTCTAATTACCTATATTAGATATCTTTTATAATTTATTAAATATTATTTATTACATTATTGGATTAGTTGAAAATTTTTGATAAAGGTAATATTTTGATAATTAATTTACCAGGCAGCTTTATATTGGTCTATCTATTTGTTTCTTTTTCGAACTTGGAGCTAATTTTTTCACATATTAGAATAATAAAAAAAAATTGAAAATATTATATACCTACTTACGATACAAAAATCATATAACCCTTTTATTTTTATCGTGGGACGCCACTGCACACACACCGACACGAAAGTGTCCAGCTAAAGGTTCAAAGTGCGAACCCTTTACGTTATTTCAATTCCATTTTTTGCACGTATCAAAATATGCTTTGTGAAGGGATTCTAAATTTAGAAAAGGGTGCAGATTCCTACTGTGAATGCGGTTGTGTTCAATGTATTAGAAATAACTTTATATTTAGGCTTGCTCTATGTTTATATACATTTTTCAATGAAATGACAAATATTGCCACAACTTAATATTTTTTTTTTTATAATTTAGTTACATACATAATGTATATACGTGTGTATGTGCAGTTACACATGTCAATGTATTTATGTTAAGCTTGTATTACACTTGTCAATTTTGTCTACTTAATCCTTAACTGGTATCGTAAATTTTACAAACGTAACTTTTTTTTTAAATATAGCTTACGCCATTAACTTTAAGAATATCAGGAGCTCTAAAATCGTTTCGACCTCTTTCCCTTATTATTAACAAATTAAAATTGATAAATTAACAAATAAGTTGAATAGTTAATATCTAGCGCAACTTTTTTTGTAAAAAAAGCTTACGCCATTAACTTTAAGAATATCAAATGCCATGAGACTCCTTTCCCCATTTTTGTTAGTAAAATGTTATATCATATTTATTATATTTATCTTTTCATTTTTTAAACAAAAATAATGTTATAATAAAATTTAAAAACTTCGGCAAAATCAGGCCGGAACTGGTACCGGAATAAAATCGTGAATTCCGGCTGGACCGGAATTCCGGTACACCCCTAGTTAAAATCAGTATAAAAGAAATGATAGGGCTTAGACGATGATGTGGCGTCGGTCTCCAGGTTCATCGGGATTAATGCGCGCCGTTGTCTTCTGTACCGTTGATTCCAATCCTTTCTATTGTGGTACAATAATCTATCATCAAGTGCATAGAATTACAGTGACGGCTCAGTATTATTACACATCGTGGGTCACAAATTTAATTTATTGTGAATATTATAAATTATACAGTATACTAAAAAATCCGAAACTTATGTATATTTCGATAATGATAAAGGTAAAAATACTTTTGCTTCCTCGTCATATCGAAGATACGAGAAGCTTTGTGATCGTTTAGAAAAAAATGTTTTCCGATTTCAAAATGTTCACTTGATCTTTCCTTTTCAGGTCAAGATAAACACTTTTCGTTCCGTATTTCTGTCCCCTGTATTCTTGTCACACACTTAACTCATGAACCAGAAAACCGATATTAATGAAATTTGGTTGACTGATTGGGTCTGTCTTGAGGATGGTTCAATTTAAAAATCATCACAATCGTGAGTAAGGGGGAAGAATGACATCCCAAATTATTTTTTTCAAGATATCTCAAGAAAAACACATGTTACGTGAAACTTTTATAGAATATTTTTTTATAAAGCACGATTTATCTCAATTTGCTTTAAAAAATCGTCATTTGTTTTTTATTATTGCTATTTACTTTGACATGTGGTTATTTTCTGGATTCATTAAAAATAACTTTTGATATCTTTCTCAAAATTAGGGTTGAGATTTTTTTAAGTGTTTATGAGTTCGGCATAAATGTTTTCAAGACGAGACATATACACAACTATCACGTCAGTCTCGTGTGAATCCTTACTCAAAATATCCTCGAATTGTTTAAGGCATAGACGCCACTGAAGCATTGCTTAACCCCATCTCATTCAAGGAATAATTAATTGCTCTGTAGCCTGATTATCATTGTTGTACATTTCGCGGATGCGCGCGCGCTTTTTTACACCACCTGATTGATGGACTCTATTGTTACAAATGAAATTCCGCAGTGAGTTAGTGTTGTCGCTCTGTGTGTTTTTTGTTTCTTGGATTAAACATAATTAAGTATTTGTGGGGATCTGCGCCATGTTTTGTGTCATTATAAATATGAAATGAGTGATTGTTTAGTTTTCGGATATAATAATTTGCTTTATTTGTTTGTTTGAAATAAATTGAAGATATCGGATGTTTGATCTGTACAGATGATAAACTGACAACTATATTTTTTCCGATGTATTAGTTTTGCAACATTCATTGTATCCATATTAATAAATCCAAGAAAATTAAACAACTATACAAATTTTACAGTTTAACGTTAGAACAATTAAATGATTGCCAGTGGAGCCGCAGCTGGGGGGAGAAGGGGGGAAGTTACTTACGTACTTTGTTTGATGGATAAAACTAAAAAATATAATTTTTTGGTTTAATTATTATTAAGTATAAAAAAAATCTTTTTACCTTTTCTACAAAATTATGAAGCAGTCACTTTCACAAGTATAACTAATTCTTTTATTTCTTATTGGAAAATATTAAAAATTTACTAAAAAAATATTTTTTGCTATTGTTCCATCGAAATTTCGGGATGGGTTATCGGAAATGAATAAATAAATATTTGATCAATATGATTAAAAAAGCAGCAAAAAATCGTTTATTTCCGTCACAGTGGCTTTCCCCATAAAAAATACGAATATTTTATTTACATTATTTATTATTTCACATCTACATTTATATTCTTATAAAAAAAAATCATATATAAATTTCTTTCTTAAACTTTCAAAACGAAGAAACAGCAAAAAAAATAATAAAAAACAAAAAAAATAAAACAATTAAACGTGAATCTAAGTTGGCCTCAGATAAGCGCTTCCATTCCTACTACATAGGGTTGTATTTGATTAAACCGCTGTGTGTTTAAAGAGGTGGGGGTAGCGAAGAGACAGGGCGCAATATGAAGGTAATACGGAAAACAAGTAATTTTGCTAATGGACAAAAAGTCTGCTATTGCACAATCATATACACTCACGTACGGCGGCAAAAATGCACACACACACACACACGCACACATAAATATATACATAGAGTTCGGATTGTATAAAATATGTCGAGAACAATTTGTCGAATTTTTAATTTATTGAACTGTATTTCCCTGAATTGTACTTAAAGATATTATATAGGTATATGTATGTTATCATATCATATACAATTTTAAGTTTGTAATTATTAAAGTTGATAATAATAATAAATCATAACTGGAATGAACGTCTCACTTTAATGTTTTTTGTGGAATCCGCGGTAATCTTGCTATGGATCAAATTTTCTGGGTATAAATCGAGTCGATTTGGTTGCTCTATCGGCCAACGTTTCGTTGCACGTTGCAGTAGACATCTTCAGAGCTCTTGTAAAAGAAGTCAAAATCCATATGTTTAAACAATGTACATTTTTTCGATTAATTTTCGTAGCTTCTATGTTTTGATCAATTGCAATATCGAATGCTCGTTAAATAGTGTTTCAGTGAATTATATTCATACAATTGTGTATTTTTAAAATATATTCGACCAATATTTGAGTCTTCTTCAGGCGCATTAAGGTGGCAACACTTGTAACTGCAAAATTGATAAGCATGCATGATTCATATTTTTGTACAAGCAGTCTGTAGCGTCTGTAGGATAATTTTTGCACAATCATTTTAACTGTACAAGCCGCCTGAAGATGAATTGCAATTAACAAGCCGCGCTTGCACAAGCGAAACTGAACGTGTGTACTAAGACGTGCAGGTTTGTACAAGCAAACGTCAGTCGTAAGTGAGCTCTACAGGTTGCTGTAAATTTTTCGTGGGAGGTTATAGCTTCTCTCATGATCGTATCCTTTTTAATTAAAGGTGACAAAAGATTCAAATACATAAGTTTCTTCATTCATTCTGAGATAATTATGCCAATCACGTGGATATATCTTCAATTTACTCAGTAAATTAATGTGGGAATATGTTTTTCTTTTCATTAACCACAGCCATAAGGCAAAAAGCAGCCAAAACGAGCGCGTCGTCCGAGCTTAACATAGTCCAAGCACAAACTGGCGCTTTTTAAGCATACTTGTACCGTGTGGTGGTGTCAGGGAAATTGTGCGTGCTTGTACAAAAATATGGATCATGCATACTTGTCAAGTTAGCAGTTACGTGTGTAGCCACCTTTATATTCGTTCTATTATATTTCAAGTAATTCTATTTGACAAATAGTGTTTCGGTAGATTGCGTTCGATCATTTATCCTGTACCCACACAGAGCAAATCCCCGCTAGCCGTTAAAACAGAATACGAAATGATTATATACGGGAAGAAGCAGAAGCCGATATGTTTTCATTTATACATGAAATCTTTTTCGCCTGTCAGAAATGGGACCGTTTCATGTGTAATTATTTTGATTTCTCTTTGTTTTTGTTATGTTTTAAATATCAAACACGAGAAAATTATTATTATTTTCCCTTGTGGGAATCGTGTTCCGCTGCATCGTGTATTTGTACTTAATATAAATTAGTTATGATTGTCTGCCTCTGTAATGTTGGAAAATGCACGCTAAACTCGAAAAAAGTATTAATATTTTATGCGATGTACACATAGGTACATTTGAATACACATACATATATTTAATTTTCAAGGGAAAATATACAGTATTATAGTTTGGGCAAGGGGGAGGGTCATTTTATCTTTTTTTCTAATTTTATTTATTTTGGAGTATAGGGTAATTTAAAAAGTACAAGTAAGTACTATATTTTTCAATAGGTTAGATCCCCAATATGTCCAATCTCCGGGATACTATTCTTGGTTACAGCTGTAATTAGTCCAGCGCCATAAAATTGACTTGGAAAAAATGCCCGATTGCGTTCTTTTCGAGAAATTGATAGATTTTGATGTAAAGAACTGGACAGTAACTTTTCTCCCCTTCTAAAAGACTTGGCGCGGACGTCGAGTTTGGAAAAATATTCTGATCTATCACAGTATTAAATGTTTTTCATTGAATTTTTTTAGTATGTAAATATACAAAAATTAAATAATAATTTAAATAAGATAAAACATATCACTGTTAAATAATTATTTAAATAATAAAACATCGAGTAAGTACATAAATTACCTATTCAATAAAAGATTTATGGATATACATATAAAAAATAATCACCTTGATAAACTTATTTAAAAAAAATATAATAAAATAACTGCGTCAGGTGATATAAATACACGTAATGTTAAAGATAAAAGTAATAGAATTTTGAGAATATAAATATAATACTATTTGGGGATTAATTACAAAATGATACTGATACCTTTGTAATGTTCCGAAAATGATTACTTTAATTGTTTAAATAAATATTATAGTATCAATAAACTGGCATTGAATTTATAAATCACATATATATGACATACAGGTATTTTGCTTTCATGTGATTATTTTGATAAAACTAACATTTAATATATTTTATGTATTATATTAATTTTTTTATACAGTTTATCCATATAACAACAATTATTATTACTATGTCTATTGTGAGATGAAAAGGTGTCAAAAGGTATAAAAAATCACTGCGGTAATTTTAAAGTTTGAATAATAAATAATATAATAATTTATACATTGTTGATATTTTTTCAAAGAAATGTTGATAAAACTAACGTAATATTTATGTAAATATTAAATAAATATCAATATTAACATATAGTATATACGTTGTTTATATTTAATGTTTTGTGTAAAATGGACAGCTTTTTCTTGTCAATCACAGGTAAAATCTGGAATGATTGATCACTGTTTATATCCGTTTCAATACATATTACGAGTATAGGTATACACAATTTATATTACCTATATATACATAAGCATGGGTATTAATGTATTTATGTACCTACGTATGTAGAAACATACCGAATAAAATATACACTCACTTTACAAGAGTCTTAAAATATTGAAAATTTGGTTAGGTATATAAAAAAACATCTGCCAAGTAAATGCACAGTGCTTCCTCGTGTTAAATTCATCAAATTAAAAAATTTAAATTAAAACCGAAAATGTTTTCAGATAAATTGCTTAGCATTGGTTACCATTTATTTTTTACATAATTTTACTAAAAAATATTATTTAGAATTATTTTTTTTCGTATATATTTAATTTTTGACAATTTTAATCTAAATCTAAATTTATGCAAACGTCAAAATGACGTTTAAGAATTTAAAAAAATAAATGACGATTTTTAAAGCAAATCTTTGTAAGGAAATCTTTTATAACAAACGTAGGTACCCTATATTATAGAAAATTGAATGCTCTACAAAAAAGATTGTATAAAATTTTCACGTAACATGTGTCGTTCTTGAGATATCTTGAAAAAATAAATATTTTGGGATGTCACCCCTCCCCCTTACACACTATTATATTTTGTATAGTAGATAGATAAAATGCAGTACGACCCTGTAGACTTTCCACGTATTTTTGACGACTTCTTTGATCATTGTTATCAGCAATGCATTAATCCGTGATTTACTATTTTGTCGATTTGATAGAGGTGCGTACCCGATATATCCATGTCAATATAAATAACAAATACACACATATATACATATTTACACATACAAGCAGTGCCATGCTCTGAACAAATTAAAAGAGGGCTGGTATAATACCAATATTATACATTCTCAAGAAACAAAAAACATACAGTGGAACCTCGTTAGTTCGTTTTCTTTAGTACGTTTTTTAGGGCCCGTTGTGACATTCTTTCATAAGACCCCATGTTAAAATATTTCGTTAATACGCTTTTCTTGTTAGTACGTCCCTTAAAAAACGTACTAACGAGGTTTCACTGTATATTTATGTATAAATGATCATATAGGAACAACACATGCTTTGTACCCCTTTACCCATTTTTAAATCTACCACTGCATTCAAATATCTACGTAGAGAAGAATTTCGTGCACCTATATATACATACACAGATACATTTTATTATATGCAGGGTCGACGAACACCAGACATAATATATAATAATTACTAGTATTCGAAATTCGAGCAATATTTTACCTACCTTAACGGCAACATACACAGATGATTTTTTGTGTGCACATCTATGGCACAGTACCTAATTTAACCTAACCTGCTTTCACAACAAAAGTTTCCAAATAAAATCACTGCAATTGAACGCGAATTGAATTCTCAATACGCATTCTCTACGTTTGACAGAAACCCAAAACTATTTATTTTTGCCACTTGGTGGCGCTAGGAATATTGCTATGCTGTTGAACGATGTGAGGGGAAATAAACAAACAGCGAGAGGGGAAATCATGAGTGTATGTTAACTTTATTTACTTGCCTTAACGGCAACATACACACATGTTCTTTTGTGCACATTCATGGCACAGTACCTTTCGAATGATATAAGTTTTTTTTATAATAAATACTAAAAAAACGTACGATAATTTTCGATGTTCACGTATTAATATATAGATTATTATAAAAATACAACATAAGGTTTATTCGGTAAGTATTATTTTCTATTATAATAATTCTATTATAATATATAAAGTATTATTTTCTATTATAATATAAAATTTACTACTGACCAATTGAAAATATCTAATCGGTTGACCAGATTTGTTGAGCCCTGATTATTGCATATACCTTCCTATGTATACATATGTATAGGTATACAGTTATAGTATAAACAAGTAGGTACATACATTAATACATATAGGTACTCAAGGCAATATCGCTTATCTTATCAGACACTCTTTGATGGTTTTATGTTTTGGACAAGTTACATGTGTTTAACATGAGTTTACATCTTTACTGCGTTTTAATAGACGATAAAATAAATTAGTGTATATGAATGACAATCAACATAATGTGGACGTAAACATTAGAATGTAAATTGAAAATAAGAATAACCCTGGCACTGATTTGTGAAATATATAGATACCAAAACTAACATAACCTAACCTAATCTTTTTATATCTATGTAGGATTCGTTCAGAAGCCAAAACAACTAACTATGATACATTTCTTGTATTTTTTAAATTCGAAAATAGAGTATTAATTCATTTCTTAATTAAAACGGCCAAGTACTTGTTGGGCAACTACAATTTATAAAAAAATAGTTATTTCAAAATGTTTCCTAAACTGGTTTTGTTATAATTTTCATTGAAAGTACTAATTAAAAGCTACATTCTGGATTTTTTCAAATTTTTTGAATTGACAAATAGCCTAGAAAATAGAGGGGTGGGAACACTCTGATAACGACTTTGAACGCAAATATATCGTGACTGAAGGATTAAAATCAAAAGGTCTTAAGATATTTTTTGTTACATCTTAGGAGACTTATCTGAAGACATCCCACTCAATGGACTAAGTGAAGATTTTTTAAAATATACTTTTCAATCGAAGTGAAGGGTATACCTAATTTCATCTTAATAGGTATAAAATTTATATAGACAGACGGACAGAGCGAAAGTACAAGGGTTCCTAGTTTTCTACGGAACCCTAAAAAATAAGCAAACAAAATATTATTAATATTTAATTTATTGATAAATCGTAGTTATTTTTGTAACCTTTAATTAATAAAAGTTTATACAGGTACTGATATTTTCTACATACTCAAATCATATAAATCATAATTTTTTTTTTTATCTAATAGATGTTTCTAACTCATTATCAAATCTTGTCAAGTTTGATTATAAAAAATAATATATTTATAAAAAATAAAACACATAATGATACAAAGTTGTGTTTCCATGTGTACACCTTATTTCCCAAGTGTCTCTATAAACGTCATCATTTAAATTCATTAAAAAATAAAAATTAAATTTTCGATATAAAAAATTGAATCCTAAAATTTCTCACTTCAGTAAAAATACGTGTAAAATAAGTACTCAATTTCTTTAAGTTATCACTTCTCTAAAGCTCCTTTATTCAATTTTCAAACATAAAAACAAATAAGCAATAAATCCAAGACCTTATTTTACTTGAACATCTAGCACTCGTTATTATTCTTTCATGTTTTACACCTCTTAAGATTTTTCTTTTGAATGTTGGATTATTGACGTTTTATTTCGCACTTGTCTGTAATTTTCTCCATTCTTCACTTGACTGAAGTCTCTCCTCCCCACCGCACTATGGCTCTTTGATGTAGCTTTTTAATTTGATAGTGATTATGCAGATTGCATAGCTTTTGTCTGCACAGCTCAGCGCTATTATGGTTGTGCTGTGTTTATTTTTATCATTTTATATAGCTCTATCGGTGTAAGTAATGAAAATTTCTATTATTATCACGTCTTTGTAATTACTAGCGCGAAAATTAAGTATAGTGTTGTTTTAGATGTTCTGTTTTTTTTTTATATAAACAAATGTTTTTATCACTCACTCTATTTTGATTATTGACAGTTTTTATCAAATGTGATAATAAAGTGTAATAAATAGTAATAATGAAAACGGTTTATAGGCCATCCCCTTTAAATTATAAAACTTAACAAATAAAGTAATTCGATTGTCATTCATTTATTTATTAAAGAAACTCAATAAAATAACGTAGAACTACGTCTATTGCCTCTTTTTTACTATTAAGAAAATAAGTAATATTAATGATTAATTAGGTCGGTAATATGTACAAAATCCAATGAAATTTAGATTAACTTTTTTATGCTTCGGTATAAAGGTTGAAAAATGGAAAGTAAAAATTAATAAAAATTAAAACAATTTCTTATTATTGGGACTATAATATAAGCCACCTTTTGGCGATTGATTTATTTATCTATGATTATTAGTTCCGGAGACACAAGCTTTCAAATTGTGTCATGTTTCATTGCATTCGTGCTCCCGAGGTTATCTCTTACAATTGCCTGCGCCGAGAAATATTTAGTTCTACGTCAAAACACAAAATTTATCGTTTTTAAAAGTGCATCAATCAAATGAAACAATAAAATAATTGTACAGAAAAATTTAATTTGTGAAAATCCCAGGAAAAAGGATCAGATCTGCATTTTGAGACAAAATCATATTTTTTCACTAGTTTTTGATCTATGGACACCTGCAAAGATCTACAACGATCTATAAAGATCTACAATGATCTCTGAAGATCTCTATCACGATCTACAACGATCTTTAGAGATCGTTGTAGATCTTTATAGATCGTTGTAGATCTTTGCAGGTCTCCACAGATCAAAAACTAGTGAAAAAATATGATGTCTCAAAATGCAGATCTATCAAGATCTGATTTGATCACTTCAGATCTGAATTTTTTTCCCGGGATGGTACAAATTAGGTAAATATAATCCTGAATCATGAACTTACTTATATTTAAAGCACAGTGTTATTACATTTTATTTTTACTAACATAGGTATTTATGTTAATATCAATAAATAAACATGTTTCTATTTTCATTGACTGAGTTCTTTATTGTTTTAATTTCTTTCAAATGAGTTTTGGTAATGACAAATGTGATTTTGTTTTACCTTTTCAGAGATATTCGTGACATTTTTCTTTGAAAAAATTTTTTTTTTACAAAAAATTACGTTTTTCATCATAGGAGAATGTTTAGTACTAAATACTAAATATAATACCTATCTTTGATATTGATATCTTATAATTAACATTCAATATCTTACGTAGGTGAAAGGTTATGATAATTCTTTTGAAATCCATTCAAGTGTTAACAGTAAACTGTTGTATCGCGATTAATCTCATTGATTTCACGCACTCATGTTAAGTGGCTACAGCTCATAAAATGTTACAATTTATCGACCGCTAAGAAGTTTCTGAACTGTTAAATAACTTCCAAACTCAGACTTTTAATTAATTCTTTATTTTTATGTTCTACAGATCAATTTTTTAAACAATACTTAAAATTTTATATTCCTAATGATAAAATATTTTAAGATTACATATTTTTTTATTTAAAATAAATAATTTTTTAGAATTTATATTTGAGTTTTCTAACAATAACTAAAACGTCAAAAATTTTAATATTTTTGTAATACAATTTTTCATTTTTCGACTCTTTAAATGCATAGGCTTCTGAATGATTTGTCAATAAAGTTTCCATTCAGTAATTACTTTAATTTTAATTACTCTTTAGTTATTACAACTCATGCTTCATGTATTATACACAATATAACATCAACATTTATCTCAAGTAAGTTAAAATAGTTGATCATCAAAAATCCATAATACTATATAATTACTATAACAGTACTTTTCATATGAGAATACCTATACAAAAAATGAATTTGTCCCAGAAAGCGGAGAGAAATTAAATAAATGTTTATAGACAAACTTTGGAAATAGACTAAAGTCTTTTGAGAATTCTAAGGAATACAAAAATATGAAAGATATTGAAATATTAAATAAATGCGAATATCAATAAATATTTATTATATTGAATTTAACTTCTCACAAAATTAGGGTTGTTAAATTCCGTATTTTTCCGAAACATCCTATATTAGTAATATAAGTATTGTATAATGTTTTGCTATTGGAAAAATGCTAATGATAAACCTAAACCTGAAATCCATGGTCATTTGGCTGTCGTAAATATGCCTGCCCTGGTTGACCCGGGGCAAGTATCCTTCCTAACAGTAATCCCTGTTCGATGAAAGGTGTGATGAAACTGGCTGTATATAATAAAATGAGGCCAAAAAATATATATAAGTATATAAAAAAAACATTGTATTAATTCTGTATGTTTAAAGCTACTACAGCGTCATCTATATTCATACAATTCGAACAATAGATTACAATCGATTGTGGAAATGTGCATTTTGTGTTATTCATCTATGTAATTACTTGTATGCAAATATTTGATTAAGTCTATGGTATTAAAGGCGTGTGCATTATCGCAATTTAAGTATAATGTTCGATTGCTTTGCAACATGTAGGTATACTACTTCCAATAAGAGTATGAATTAAAAATGTTTATTTAGGTAATAGTAGGTAATTATTAATAATATGTTATTAGTAGTATATACAGAATATTGGAAATTATAGTCAATTATGACATTTTATAATTACTTATTTTTTTAATTTACATATGTATATTATTTTATACAATAGATATGCACCTACTGTTTTTGATGAACATGTTTTGTAAATTGTAACAGTTTATAAAAATGTTTGACATAAAATCTACAGCAAATATTTTTATTTGTATCGAACTGTTTTCAAGAAATTCAGTTATATATAATAATTAATAATTTTCTATCGATTATAATCGACAGAAAATTATTGTGGTGATCACAGCAGTGTATTATAAAGATGACAATAGCTTGCTTTATAGACAGTTGTTAATTTTGCTTATATCTGGTAAAACTACCACCATACATTATGTTGATATTATAATAAATTAAATTATAAAATTTTATTATTTTCAATTAATATTATGAATGTGAGATTTTTATTTAAAAACATACAAAAATTGAAAACTACAAAGAAATTTTCAAAATTAATCATAATCGTAAACTAACGTCTATTTAAGAGAGTAGAGACAAGAGAAATATACTTTTTTGAGAGCTTTCACTGTAATAAAAAATTTTTTTTTAGGATGCGTGTTTTTTTTTAACATAGATTAAAGAGTACATGCATAGGAACCTATATGAACTCAGTCGATGCCCTTTAATTAATTTTATGTTCATTTTTGGTAGTATTAGATAATTTTCATTTAAAATACTTGATTTTATTTTAATTATATTATTATTAACTACTTATAATAATACATGAAATTTGTCATTTCTAATATATGTTCATATTTGTAACTGGCGATCACAAAATTATAAAATAGATAAAAAATAAATAAATAAATTGGTAGCTGATATTTTTGTAATCATTAAAAAACAAACACTAAAAATTAAATATCAACTATTCAACCTATTCATTCAAATGCAACTACATAGGGATATGTATACAGACAGAGAGCATACGGTGTACTGCGAGGTGATCTAGCTAGCGTCGCGACGTGCGTCTGCAGGCGTGGCCTGCGCCGCCCGCTCAACCAATCACTGCGCATCGCCGTCAATCCAGTGCCCACTACGCGATTGTCGTTACGGCTACGTACATTTTATCAACTACTGTCATTTTCTAAACAACTTTTAACAGCTTTTGTTTACTTGTCGTAGGTACCTACGATTTTTGAATTATTTATATTTTTCAGTTTACTTTTGTATAATAAGTCACTCAGTAGCCATAATGACTAACTCAGTTTTATCGATTGTTTTTAAACTTTCATTACTGCTGTGTTTTTGAAAAACTCAAAAAGACATTCAATAAATCATTTACATACTTATCAATAAATAAATAAAAAAATATTGTATATAGTTTGTGTTTTTCTAACAATAAGATAGTATAAGTACATATAAGTATATGTATGAACCGTTTCACAAATGATAGATATCTTAAAGTTAAAGATAAAATTTAGGTTTGACCAAATATAATGTAATTCCTTGTAGCTTTTTTCTACTATACTGACTATAATATATATGCTATTTTTAATAATTTTGAGTGTTTGTTTAATATTATAATAAAAATATAAATTAAACAACTAAACAAATACAACATAATTATTAATTCTTTATGTCAGCTAAAAAAAATCATCTTACAAAATATTTCAAATAAAATCCATATAAGAGATTACACACACATACATATACACATACAAAATGAAAATTAAAAATTATTAAACTGAAAACAAACCATCTACAATCAAAAAGCTGCAATACTCTTATATATCTATACATCACATAGACATTTGTAGGAGGGTCTTTGCAAGCCCCTCCCACCACGAACAAGTGTCTGTAAGGTCTAAATTGATAACAATTTGTACGAGGGGTATGTGTAAGTGTGTGTGTGTGAGTGTGGCACTCCATAGCGCCAGTACATTCGTGTTAACCGTCTACACCAGTCATGTGTAGCGCTTCTGTTGAAAGCTTTCGAACAGTACGGGCTCGACTTTTGTAATGTGAACTTTATAGTATTACAAATACACGTGTAAGTAAGTAGTGTGATTGATAAACTATGGAGTTGAGTGCCGTGCATCCGCCGATGCCGTTGGACTTTAGTATTCCGGTGAAAGCTCGAGAGGAGTTGGTGCCGACGGACGGTCACTCCGTGTTGCTGAAACCGGTTCTTAGAGGTTCCGTCAGTCCAGGTGGAAGTGGTGGAGGCGGCCAGTCGAATAGCGCTTTTAGAGTTGTTACACCTAAAGGGAAAGGCGACGGTGAGTTGATGATGATTTTGTTTTTAATTTTTAGAAAAAATAAAACAAATGAATTTTCCTATAGGTACGATATTTTTTATTGATAATACATAAAAGTCTTCAATATTTAAATCGTTAATATTGAATTATAAATGTATAAGTATATATTATATACATAAATAAATACATAATTATGTTTCTTTATACACTGAGGTATTTCTTAGTTTTATTGTTTTTTATATAACTATTTCGAAACACAATTATTTCGAAATTCAAGAAGTGTTTTTTTATTACTCCATGGTTACAGGTTTTAAATATTTTTTTATTAAAGTGTATTGTTTTTAAAATAAAAACAATTATCTAAAATTAACGCGCAATAATTTTATTATAAAACATAAATGAAAAAAGTCTGCACATGACAAAAATATTTGACTTTTTCTAAAACTTTTTGTATTTAAAAAACTGAGTTAATATTGTTTAGAATAAAAATGATGTAGTTTTTCATGGGTTTTATTGTACGAGTTCTTCAGGTTACAAATTCTGTGTCTATTTTGCAAAAGATAAATGACACTTTTACTTTATTTTCAGAACAAAAATTATATAAAAAAAAATTATATAAAAAAAATATATTTTAATATATGTACAACAAAAAGTTATATTAATAATCTTATTATAAAAAACATTCAATAAGTATGTATGTATAGTTACATTAAAATTTCAATGGTCTGTATTATTTTGATCGTACCTATAATTTACCTAAAAACACTTTATTTATTTCTATTTCATTAGTTGAATTACCCTATATAAATGTTTCTGAAAACTTACCTGTCAGTTTCAAAACACAAAATGCTTAGCACCTCCTATTTTTTATGTTAATATAATTTGTCTTGCAGTGTAACTATATTCTTATTATCTTCTGTAAGAAGATAAACATTTTTTAATAAAATTTGTATTTAAGATATTACTAACAAAAATTAAATAATCTTTTTTTACAGAATTAGTTCATCAATAGAAAATATTTAGGAAGCTAAGAATGTAATATAATGGTCAAAATTATTCTTTATATATATTTTTTACCAATCGTTCGAAATTAAAATGAATTAATGAAAAAAATAATTTTGTTTTCGAAAATCTTACTGTAACAAATGCATAACGATATAAAAATTACTACATTCAAACATGCATTAATTTTATTTTATTTGTATAAACATATCTGATATATTTATGTAGATGTAAAAAGTGTCTCATACCACATGTTACTGCAAGAAACATATAATCTGGACACATGATTGTTTTTTGTACAGTAATAATATAAACCAAATAATCTTACTCATAAGAATAACATGCTAATGAATAATATAAGTATAAATAAATATGCTAGTGTATAAATAGAAGAAAGTCCTTGCAGTTAATTTAAAAAAAAAATTTGATTTATATATTTCTTTATAATTTTTTTTAATTCATTTATATTATAAATATTATTATGAAAGGTAAAATAATCTGTTTTTGTTGATCAATTTCAATAAGCGATTGGGACGTTTTATTTGACATATAATTCGTTATTCCCTTCGTTACTCAATTGAAGTATTGGAAAAATATTCGTATCTGAAATTCCTGTATATAAACAATTGTATTAGTGGCCAAAAATACTTCTACTAATATAGCAAGTAAAATTTAAGTTTCTGTATCTAAATAATCCCCCCCGTTTCCTTCTGGAGTAATTATCTTTAAGGTTAACAAATATAATAATCAGAGGCTTTCGCGGCACTCTTGATGTGATTCTTTGGACGTTATATCAACTAACGTTCCATCATAAGGGCATTTTCAGAGCTCGTTTTTATAAATTGTTAATTTTACTTGCATTTGTGTAAGTATAAAATAATTAATATGCCGACATAGTAAAAGTAGTTCTCTAACTCGATATGTTAGTGCTATTTTTTTAATTTAGATTATCGATCATCTGTAACCAATAATAAATGAAAAACAATATTTTTCAATCAAAGTTTTATAGAAATTCAATCTCATACGACGTAATAAACTTTTACGCTAATTAATCATTCCTCTATATTGATGAATCCAACCGTTATTAATAGAATAATAAAAACTATATTATTGCGCATGTGAGAGCTACTAGACCAGTGTTTCCCAAACTTGCAACACGCGCGTACCAATTGATTTTAACGGCGTACTCTATACATTTGATAAAAATAATTGGGGTATATGGGAAGAAATTATAAAAATCGTTATTCGTATAACACTAAATAAAATATTTGAAAACATTTAATTGTGTACCAATTACATACACATATTTTAGGAAACACTGTACTAGAGACAACTAACTAAAAATATTGTTACAAAAATACGCTAATATTCTTTTTAAATGTGATTTCTGCTCTAATTATTCTTGAAGTACCTACATTATAAGATGATTGCAGCTATTGTATACCTTTTGGGGTTAAATTGTTAATTTTAAAATGATACCCAATGAAATTGAAAATAAAATAGTTTTGTTAATTAATGATACCGTATGAAAACTTTTTTTAAAAATTTATTAAGCACGATATAATTGACTAATCCAGATGACAGGGTCTTTGATAAAGTCAAAAGTCGGTTTTAAAATAATAAAATAAATGAATATTTACATACAATAAAGCTACATGTTTAATTTTTAATTTGGGATTCGTTATATCGAAGTTTTACTGTATCTACATTTTTCGTAGAATAAAAGATAACTATGACTATTTTAAAGTTTAATATCTTCCAAGAAATTTAAGATTGTATATTTCAAAATAACTATTTATTACTTCTCGAGTTATTTTTTATAGAATACATGCATATTTTGATTTTCATTTAATTCATAAAATAGACGGAACTAAATGCATTATATAGGTAGTATATAGATATCATTGCGCTGAACTTATGTCAATAATAATAATTTTAAATTAATGTTCGTAGAAAATGTATATATTTAAAAAAACGCATTTTATAAATGATATCAAATAAATGAAAACTTTTTATGTTGGGTCTGAGGAATTATTGTTTTAATGTATATTTTTAATTTAATAATCATTAAAAAAATATTATAAAGTGAAGTAATCTATAGTTACGTGCTGATAAATAGGAAATTGAAAATTATCTTTCAGTTTTTATTTATTTAAAAATATAAATATGAATACATATATAGGAATTAAACGATTTTTATCTTAAAGTACTTAAGAATAAAATATTCTATTAGATCTAATTCTAGTATGTAACAGCTTTGAAACTGCTAACCCTTCTATGACACTATCTGATAACATCAAGTATAAAGTTAGCGAGTTAATCGGAAGTTCCCGATTATTAATCGCTGTAAGTAAGGACATGATTAATCCAGCAATTAATATAGAGAATTAGCGTCATCAATTAACTGATTATTCCGGAAGGCTCCGGGCGCTGAGGGCCTGTCACCGCTCGTTTGTGTTCTGTCATCACCTTAGCGCTCTGTTCTTACTTATTTATACCTGCATTAAAGTGCTGTAGTATTTTGTTTTGTATTTTTTTTTTAAAGAAATATATGTATACTGGGTAATGGGTTTTATATTATTATTTTGTAAATAAATAGTACTATGTATGTAAGTAGAACGTTGATACGAGTTTTTTGGGTTAAAATAAATAGAATAATATGAATTGCAAATATAATAAAATATATATAATTACATATATGTATACATGAAATGAATACTTTTTTTGGTTGAGGAGTTATAAAAATATTTCATATAATTGGATATAAGGTACTGGCACCAGCTATGGCCGCTATAAGTGCAAGGTTTACTGTTTTTGTGATTGACGGGCTTCTTTTTTGAAATTCTCATGAACTCATGTTAGGTACTAATAAAACAAGCAACTCTTTATTTAATCAATTTAATTACCAAAGTCCGCAAATATTGTTTTTTTTTTTTAAATTATAGCCTTTTATTTTGTTTATGTTTTTTCTCCAGTAATGGATAAAGTAAAACCAGTAATGAGCATGCAGTGATGGACACTTGCTAATGATTACAAAATGATAAGTACTACGAAACAAAAGATATAAAAGAAAATGTAAATATACCAGCCCCTATTATTCCATAGTACCTCTAAAAAACGGTATAAATAAATATATGGGTCTGGCAGACTTGGCGCCACCTCAAATGCTATAAGATAATTGTTTCAAAATTTTATATTAAAAAAATATTTTTAATTTTATTTTAATTCTTAAACATATGAAAAATGATAGATAAAGATAATAATATTGATTTATATTCCTTAAAATATTTTAGTTATTTAGAAACTTGAAATAAGATAGAACAATTCCCCTAAATAAAAACCATTTAATTTAATTTGCCAAGATTGTCGATAGACAAAAACCTGTACAATTTCCACCCAAAAATTATTTCATTCACACGAAAAATGTTTCCACTTCGCTATTTTATTTGAACGAACCCTAACAAAACGTCATAACGTGTACGTTTTTTTGTTTTTGATAACACGCGGATTTCAGTGACGTATCACGTTTCTTTTATTGCGTTTGATGTGTGTGAGAGAGAGGGTGTGTAGACTGACATCGGATTTCTGTTTTTTTTTACAGAGTTCGAGTATTGTGTAAAAAAAACGTATATGATTGAAAATCAATACCAGTTATCAATAATTTTTCATTTTATGTTTGATTTTGTTTTATTTATATTATTTAAAATTTAAAAATGTTTTTGATATTAATTTTGCTATATTTTTTTGTAAATGAAACATTACTCAAAATATACATGGTTGTGAGCTATTAGGGATATTAACCTTACCTTTAGCTTTCGTACTTTTTTCTTAACTTTTCAAATTTTTAATTATATTGTTGACCTTAGTATTTGTTGTTGATATTATCACCAAACACCTATCATTTAGTTCAAGTTTATTTAGTTTACAAGATATTTTGCTGAAATGGACAAACAGAAGGATGACAATGTGAGTTTATACTTAAGTCTGAGGCCATATAGACGCCATTCTTCTCTTCTAAAGTTTAACTTTTTTGTATTGTCGCTTCGAGCTTTTCGGGATTTGGGTCAATGATCAATTAGTTTCATTAATTTTCGTCATCACGTTGATAATAAAAAGAAAAGTCAGGTAAACGGGTATCTGTTTGGCACCCTAACAGCCTAACATGGTTGTAGTTTTATTGAAAAACGGAAGCTAAGATAAGAATCCTTAATCATATAAATATCTGGAAAATATCAAGTTCTGTTTCTAGAATATGTATGTAGGTTAATATAATTCATAGTGAATATTATGAATAATGTAATTTTTTTTAAATGTTTAGATGTAATTGCTTTAAAAGAACAAAACTCAAATATGTAGAACAACCGGACATAGAAGTACACAGACGTCATAACAGAGTTATTAAATTCACTGCTTACGAGAACCACATGTAGAAATTGTTTTTGTGATATTACGTATTTTGTATTTTATTTTCTATAATTTTTAATACATATGTTTTCGTTCAAATAATAGTATATATAACAGAAACAAAACCTAAATGCCATTTTTATTTAAAGAAATGGACGTTTCTGTTCCCAATTCAAATTTGGAATAATTAAAATAAGAGCGAATAAGTATTAAGAACGCGTCTATCCTAAATCCCAATTTTGCTACTTTTGTCAGCAGCTAGGTGGTATTTTATTATCAACGATAAATATAGCAGCAATGATGGCTACAAATTTAGAGCAGCTGGTCGCGCGGTCATTTACCAATCTCGAAATATAAATAAGGTAAAATTCGTCAAATTTCATCCCTTTGTCTATCTCCAAAAATAACCAGTACCATCTCAAATCAATTCTTGGAACAAAAAACGACTCAAATCTATAATACTTTGCGTTTTTTTTAAAGAAAAAAAGGTAAAAGATAAGTTTTTTCATCAAAAATATTTTGATTGTAGTTATATTAGATATATAAATTGTAGTTAACATAAAATCTAAATATATCTTTCGTTATTTCTAATAATGAATGACGATTCAAAAAAATTTCATTCGTTGTATAAAAAAAAATCAAATTCGAGAGAAAATTCTTAATTATTCCCCCAATGGTAGCTTAATATCATCCCGGGGACGATATTATGAACCATTGTTATGGATATCGTTTGTAACACTTTTTGTTATTTTTTTCAATAATTTTTTTTTTTTTTTCAAGTAGACTTGAGAGTAGTGCCCATCGTGGAACCATCAACAACGGGTCCTTAATTTATATGCTCTGCCTGCCTTAAGAACTAATTTTCAATATAAATCTTTTAAGCCTGATCTGAAGTCTATTTTTTCCATAACAGTTATTGTTTTATATTGATAATGATAAGATGATTATGTGGTAATGTAAATAACCCAAATATTATTTTAGAAATATGACTTGTTTTTATAGATCTTGGCTTCTGGGTGTAAGAAGCGTCGATTTGTCATTTAGAATAGTCCAATGTGCGATGAACGATGGCTGATAACATACTACATTACACCCAGAAGCTAATACCTATATTAAGATCACCGTGGAAACCTCAAGACTTGTATGACTTGTTTTTGTTTAAGCTAAGCTTACAAAGTATAACCAAACTGATTGGTAAGTTTGATAATAATTTTAAATAAAGGTAAAAATCGTTGATAATACTGCCTTTTTATTTTTGATAAATATAATTCTAAAAATATGGAAAATTTATAAGATTTTAAAAAGGGGCCGATATTTGGCGACTATACTATATTTTTTGTGTGATTTGTATGTCATCCTGTACATACTAATTTAGCTAACGAGAATTAACAAAAATCGTTGCAAGAAATAATCTTAAACACATATCATTATCGCATTGTCGTAATTGGGCTGGCTCGCGTAATGAAACCCGCCAACAACAAACGGGATCAAGTGGAATACAAGCACCGTAATTAGTAAATTACGTTCGGAAAGTAATTATTTTTTCGTCTGTACGAATTAAATCCAATCCTATTACAACATCGGAGATCAATGTGTCATGGGATCATCTTCCGCCCAAATAATAACTGTTCGATTCAAGGATATTTTTAATTTTGTACATCTGACGGAATTGTTTTTATTTTTCAATGAAAATTGGATTTTATATTTAGATTTTAAAACAGGTATACAGTATGTGAGATGTATTGAAAATACAAAATAAATTTAATATGAGATATTTTCTACGGGACAGTTTTTTTTACCTTATTATTTCAAGCTGTAACTTTTCGTTTTTTTTAACAAAGAATGGAATAAAAAATGTATTAAATTATAATAAATGAACTATGATATGCAGTGATCTACCAATCTTCTTTTCTTTTTTTTTACAAAACATAATCTAAAATTTTTATTTTATTTTATTTTAGTCAAAAAAAAGAAAAAGTCTAGCTCGAAAAATCTAGTTTTACTGTATTTTAATATAAATATCAAAATTTACTGTTAACAAATTCAACAATAAAATGCTCTAATATCCAAATAATATATTATTTATTTGTAAAACAAACTCTATAAAAAATTAATGAAGTAATACCAACAAAATACAGTTTAATTCACGCGTCCCCTTTTTCTGTTTATTTTATTAAAACATAATAAAATATTAGCCGTAATTACAGGATATATAAATAAATAAATAAATAAACTCATAATAATTCATTGTAAATTATAAATGCCTCACATAGGCACATACATGTTTATATTTTGTAAAACAATCGAACAAAAATTTTGAAAATTCATTAACCGGAATAACATAATTTGCACAAATATCACTGGTATTATTTTGTATAATTTGTTTTCGTGTCATAACTGACACGAAATAAAGTCAAAACGAATAAGTTATTAATGGCAGAGATAATTATTTCAATTGCAGTAATCTGCAAATGCAATATTCCATATTTGTTTATTGAAAATAAATGTAGAAAACAATTTCGCGCCACAATCGTCTGGGGGATGGAGGGGGGATTTTTAACGGGGTAGGGGCAGTGGCGTGTAGTGAAAATTATTCATTATATATAAAAATATTTTTAATCAAATGGTCGTAAATAGATTTAAAAAACTATAATGGAATTTCTACTCTCCAATGCTTTTTACAGATTGGATTCTAGGAGTTCACATGTTTAAAAAGTAATTTAAAGAAAAAAATCTATTGATGTGTACAGAGTTTCATTTTTAAAATGCATTTTTTGATTTAATTTCCGAAGCAAAAATCGTCATTTTAACATGCAACTAACAAAATATTCTCAACATCTTGGATTCTGTGTAAAAGTTACAACTTATGACTATATTTTGTATCAATAAAAGAAATAGGAGAAGGGAGTATTTGTAAGATTTCATGAAAATTCTTATAAATCTTTGAAGATACTCGAATGCACGAGAAAATGAATGTTGACTTATTAAATCTAAATATAAAATTTTGACATTTATTTATTAGGTACCTATACATAAAACAAATATATAAAACCATACATATGTGACAAAAGTCGGGTAGGGGAACATTTGTCAGGTATGGGGCAGCAAAGGGGTTGGTTTAAATTCTAATTTTCGCATTCAGTTTTTAGTAATTAAATCGCATAAAGAGATTTGCGCGTCAACGTACAAATGTCGATTACTGGATTTTGTTACTTTTTATACGTTCACAAAGTTCGCCTAAATCCGTATGGATCAATCACTATAATTAAAATTTGTAATTGATTTTTTTTGAAATGAATCAGTTGGATTTAGTCCTTAAAGTTGCATGCCTGGCGTTATGTATTCTGTTACGTTTTTCTCTTTGTTGTGGTAGTAACATATGCTATTATAATTCAACTATAAAAAATTACAAACGGGGAAAATGTGATACATTTTTTTTAAATCAGTTTTTGTTTTATTTTTTGTCTATTGAATTAAGCAGAAGATCAATAATTACAAATAAAATTTCGATTTATTATAAATTGAATTTATTCCATCTATACTAGTGTTGCGATAAATATTATAAAATGCAGATTGTTTACACATTTTTAAAGTATATTTATTTCTCATCTAGACTATGTAAACAAAGTCAACTAATAGATTATATCAAATTAATATTCAGCATTTTCCTTAGTACTTTACTGTCACGATTACAAAAAAAAAATAATTTTAATTATGTTTATATTATTTATCAATTCTATACTCTTCATCAGTGCTTCTCAAACTTTTTAATAAAAAACCGCTAGTACTTGTACCCTTATATGATTTTTTTATTGAAAATTCTCGACACCCTTTTTACGGTACCTTATTTGAGAATCACTAGCCTACATGTTTAATAATATAAATAAAAAATTTATTGAACGATGTGTTATTTTAGGTTATCATATTGTAAGACCTTTTTGCTCTTTAACAGCTAAAATAGTTTTACTAACCTCAGAAACTTTACCTCAGAAATCCTAGATAATTGTCTAATTTTTCTAGTATATAATGCACCACTACCCTTGATGAGGCCCTTGTCATCACGAGGCCCCCAATTTGCATCAGTACGGCTCTGTTAAGAACTGGTATAAAAATTAAATGAAAATTGGAATTATCGCTTAAAATTTTCAATGGCACAAATATAAATAAGTTGAAATTATAAAGTGTTATATTATAGCTTTATTTGATAACTATCATAATTAGTAATTAGAATTATCTAGTTTATTTATGTAATAATTTGCTATTTTCGGTCGATTAGTTTTTAGTACATAATGTGTTTATGTCCACACAATTGAAAATAATTAATTTTTAGTTTTAATCACGAGTTGTTTGACTTTCATGTGAATGTAATTGATATATTTATAAAATTAACTAATGAGGGTAGAAGTTTAATGCCGTTTTATCGCTTAATTAAAATTTACATTTATGATTAAAGGACTGATTAGATGAAAACAAATACATGTAAAAAAGTTATTAAAATTCAAAAATGATCATGTCGATACTGTATTATCTGTATTTATATAATTTTAATATATGGTGGCATATAAATTATTCTTGGCTTCTGGGTATAAGTGAATTAATAAAGAATATAAGTTTTTTGGGAATTGATAATTTTGGCTTCTGAAGTAGTCAGTAATTTTAATATCAAAATGTGTTTTCAACTTTTCATCGTATAATTAGTATAGTATAAGTAATAAGTATATACATAATAATTCGATGACAACAATAAAATGGAGCCAAAAAAAATATCATCGCGGAAATCTTACAATTTTCACTCATATGAATCATATCTATATTCAAATTTATACTTAAAAAATGTAAACAAAACAGTAATATAGTTTTTCCGATGCATTTGTTAAGGGTGGCATACAGTAGATGGTTAGTATTTCGTAGAACAGTTTGTTATTGTCCGTAGGTGAAAGAATTCGTGGGTTGCGGTCTGACAGGCCGATGTGGCGTTAGTCTTGAGATTGCGTTAATGTTGGGAACCGCACATCTGTTCGCGAGTCCGTTTCAAATCCGGGCTTGCGTAAACCCGGGCAAAAACCTACTACAGACATCGCTACCTCCCCTCCTACACTCTTCACATACCCATCCACCCACACACATATAAACTTACACACATGTTAATATATTTTGTAAATGCTAGTGTACACATATCTACTCTATAAATGTGATTTTTACTGCTTAATAAATCAATTGTGATTAACTAACTGCTACTATGAACATAAGGCTTTCGTGGTCATTTTTACTTTATATGCATAATATATTTTGTAAATGTACGTATTATACCTAATTTTTTTTGTACTATATGTAGGTTAGGGTGTCCCAAAAAAGCAATAATTTTTGTCTTTGCTCTCATTACGAATTAAGTTAGTTTATGACCTAAAATAAATCCTTGCCGAAGGATTACCCTGTAGTTCAATTTTAAGAGATGTCGCAAAGGGGGTTCCGTTAGTACTACAGTTGGTATTACTGATTCATGATAATGGGTAAAAAAAATCATTTTGTTAAGAATAAAATTATTTTCTAATAGTGCCAGTTATCGGCTGGGACATTTTTTTTCCAATAGCTCAGTAGTAGAGATATACATATATTATTATTTAATTGATATTTATAGAATATTGACGTTAAAATGTTGATTTTTGTAAAAAAAAATAATAAATATTTAAATTCAACTCAACAACTTGCATTTACATTTAAACTATTTCGTAAACGAGAGCGTATGTTCATTTTTTTGACACACCCTAAAGTCTGTTTATAAACTATATTTGTTATTGTAAAAAAGTAAATATGCATTAGTGATTTTTGCACCGTTTAGTTTCAAATATTTTAAAAACATAACGTGATGCTGAATTTTAAATACATATAACTATATTGCATACAAAATTCATCAAAAATCACTGGTAATATTACAAATTACGAGTATTTTTTTATGCGTAGTGTAATACTACATAGTATCACATATTAAATAACATATTACAAAAAACCAAGTGCACATATTTCCTTATTCTCCAGTCTTACCAACGTATAAGAAATTAAGCAATAACAATGCACATGAAGTATTTAATTACACAAACACTGTAATTAATGAGAACCAACGATGCTCAGATTGCATTAAATTGTCAGTAAAAAGTGCAGCAGCAGATGATTGCACTGTCTCACATGTGTAAGTTTTTCTTGAATTGATATGCTTGCGCATTTTCTTGTTTAAATGATGCGTGAACAAATATTCCACTTGAAAAATGACGTCAATCTATTTGACTTTTAATTCTTATTGTTTTGTGTAAAATTAATGCAGAAATTATATAATATTTACTGCATATTATAGTGGATATAATCAGGAAAAACTAGGTATATTTCATTTAATGATCGAAAAATAAAAATTCATAAAATACGTATAAATTAATATTTTAAAATGATACATATATTTTAAATACGACAAATTATGTCAAATTAAAGTGCAGTACATAAAACAAATGAACAATTTTAATCACACCATCTAAAGAATCAAAAAATTAAATATAAAATTAATATTTATTCCATACCAACAAATAATAGAAAATGTTTTATAAAAATATCTCCGTTACCTAAATTGAGACTTCTTTTAGATGATACGTGAATCATTTTTTTTATTACGTATTACATATTACTAATTGTAAGTAAATAAACAAAACTATCAATTATATAAAAGAATTCTCATCACAAATACATTCAATTAAAATCAATTATTATTTCGCATTTATGCACTCGACAAAATGCTATTTTTGATCCCATGGTTGATGTGCTGCAAACAGAGCTACCACGATCATACAAGCGATGACTTTTATATTTCTTTTTATGCTCACAGTCATAACTCTGACAAATCTAGACTTTTAGTTACAAAAGACACCGCCAGGGTCATTAAGACTGATTAAGACTAATGCATACGGGCTCTCCTGTGTAATTTCAGAATTAATTTTAGTTGTTTCATCAAAACGATACCACAATGATTTACTCCAAAGATTTACTGGCCATAATTGTTGTTATGTGGAAATAATTGTACCGTATTTACTGGGGATTAACTCTCATATTATTGCTAAATTGTATTAATTACGACAAATTGGGGGAAGGTTTAATGTTGGTAGTATAAATAAAATAGTTTAGTTTTATTGACTTGAAGTTATTGTTTGTAAATTAATTATTTTTAAGTGAACTTTTTAAAAGTCAATGAGATTTGTTGATGTAATTTTGATAAGAATCAAATCAATCAAATCTATATATAATGTACTATGGGCTTCAGAAGTGCTCTGCCACCTTAAAGGTTAGAATCGCTTACAACAGATTCGAAAATATTAAGACAAACATCATTTTAAATAAAAACACTAAAAATACTAAAAATCGGAATAACAAATATTTACTGCCACAAAATTTACTTATACAATTTTCAATAGATTACATAACAATTTAATCGCACAAATATATACCTATGAGTATTATAAACGAAGAGTACTTTTTTATCTAGCAAATGAGTTTCAAAATATCTGTGTTTGGTACATGGGAAATGATTCAAATATTATAATAATCAAATAGGAGGGGCCTACTAAGTTTGTGATAAGCGAATTTGAATGATAACTGGTCGATTAAATGCAAAAAATGGAAATTTACATCAATCCACAGTCATCTAGGGCACACTTTTATGAAAATCAACTTAACTTACTTTAATTAAACTTTATTAAAAAATTCAATTTTTTTTTGAAAATTTATTAAAAACTTTGTTCACCCACTTGAACTTCCGTGGAATTGTTCAACAATATTTCACTTAATTATTCCATACAAACACATGTATACATGTAATACATACATAAACGTGTATGTACATAATAATGATTTAATACCATATTTTCTATTTCCCCTAAACATAAGAGAGTCAGAGTAAGTTTAATAAAATATTAAAGACAAATACAGAATATCTTGTACGAGGACGTTTTCTATATCTGAAATAGGAACGATCAAATTGATATGATGCTATTATCTGATATAAAAGTAATCAGCTTAATTGAGTGTTTTCTTTCTTTGATTGCAAACGATATATGTTTGACGTAAAGTAGCTTTAAGCTTTTATTTTTTTTACATTTTAAATGTATTTTATCTGTTCTTATATTAAAATCATATTTAATGATTTCTAATATTGATAACTGACATATTCCTAAAATGATTTTGTGAAATATACACCGTGACAATTATATTCTGATACAAATGAAAACGCTAAAATATTAAATTATTTTTTATTTCAACTGCATTTAAAGCATTTAATAGTCCTGTTCAGAAGCCTCAAAGTCAATAAATAATCATAAAAATTAATATTTGTATGTTCCTCATTTATTTAACATTAATTACATTTTATTTCAACAATCTAGTGCCGCGCATAAGAATGAGAGAAAAAAAAAGGATAGAAGAAAAAATTTTGGGTCATTGCTCGGTTATTTAACGACACATAATATAAAACTTTTTTCCAATTTCAATGACACAAAGTAATTTATTCAGTAAAATTTTACAAAGTATCTATTTTGCAATATGTAGCGAAACGTTAGACAAAAATACAATCACTAAAATCACAGAATATTCATTATAATCAATAATATATAACAGTGAAAGCCTGAAAGCTTGCAATGTATGATACACTTTATATATAAAAGGGATCAGCGCGTCCCTAGGGCGAGACATAATTATGATTTTGTGTCAGGTTATTGGCTGACAATCCGTGGATGTGTTCCTGTGGGAATCCGGCCAGACTGAGATCTTGAAACGACCAAATCCCACATATTGGATTTATTACCAAGAGAGATTTTCTGAGTTTTTGTTTTGTTTGACGCTGATATAGATATCGTAGATATATGTTCGTATTTTGATTTGTTAAAAGTATATTTGAATAGAAAATTTCGAAAAGGGTATGTTGAATTTTGGACAATATAATTTAAATTTTGAAAACGACACATTCACTTCGATATGTGCTCCTTTTGAAGCAATTAAAGCCTCCAGAAGAAATTTATATTAGTGTTACATTCATTTTATCATATTTAAATTGTTATATTATCCTTCTTTTTTAATTTAATTTTAGGCTTTCGCGGTTACAATTATTTCAAACAAATTGTAAAACTTTTACGTCTTATTAGTATATATGAGGAGATGAGTTCCAAAACTCGTTCGTTTAATTTAAAAAAAAAATCGAGATGTTAGTAGATTTTGAAAGAATTTTTGGCATCCTTTCATATTGTAATGTCACTTGTGATTGGGTGAATTTTGCTCAAAACTGACATTACAATATAATATATTGCCAAAAATTCTTTCAAAATTCACTTACGTACCGATTTTTTTTTAAATGAAAAGAACGAGTTTTGGAACTCACCCCATTATATTATTTTAGATCATAATGTAAGTATGTAATATAACTAAATATAATAATTTACTCAAGAAAAATAGGTTCATTTAATACAAAATTATCATTTTTGAAATAATTTTTACGAAAATAAATAAAACATTAATCTAATTAATCTTTTTTGATTATTCGTTTTTCAGTGTAACGTTTTTAGCTTAACGGCTTATACAATATGATTTAATCGAACCGAAAAAATAATGTTCATACATCAAAATGATTTTTTTTAATAGCTAAAAATTATTTTATAGTTTTAGAACAAATTATACATAAATAATTTGATATATTTGTTGACAGAAATTTAATCTCATTAATTAATTGCACATTTATTTTTGAATTGAATATAATAAATTAATCTGTATCAATACTATTAATAATAATTCAAAAAATATATTGGTTAATTATAACTAATTAAAATTATTTTTCAGTGCTCCAACCCTATTTTAATTAAAATATTAATACCCTCAAAAATATTGGATTATTTAAATAATGCGGTGAATTATATAAATTCATTTATATAATTGAAAAAGTAGATTACATGCTTTTAATTTAATAAACAGTAAATGTATAATACACAAATAAATATGAAATTGAAATTGTTAAAAACTAATTTCAGTAAATTATATTTCTGCTATGTATGTATGTAAATTAAAAAAGGTGTTGGTGAGCGCACGGCTATTTGTTAGAAATGAAAAATAATTATAATAATGACATGACTGACCCAATACCATAGTAATGATTTTACATTTCACTGAATTAAAAGGATCATGTTTATATCCCAGTTGGTATGAATTAATTTTAAATGTTAAAAAGTGATATTCATCGAACATATAAAAGAGAATTTTTATAAAGAGCAACTGTTACCAAATATATTTCATTAATAGGGAAATTTTAGAACATATTCGATTAACATTTCATTTAAAGAAATCATCCTCTATTATCTATAGCAGCGGTTCTTAAACTTATGTAGTCTATAGGAATCCCCTTTTTAGCAATTAACTGTTTTAAATTAATTTAATTTAACTGACTTTTACTGATTTTACTGACCAGTTTTGATCCCTGCATTATGTAGGGAGGGATTCATGATCCTACAAAGTTTCAAAATCACTGACTTCTAGCTTAATGTGTTTAGTTATTCTTGAGTGATGCAAAAACAAGTGACAAGAAAACTCAATGATCAACAATTAGAAGCTAAAATGATTAACTCCATAAAATAAATGTCAAGTGTTTTTATAAACACACTGACTTATAAAAAGTTAAATGGTACATATATGTAAAACAGTTATGTATCTATATATTAATACGTGAATATCGAAAATTGTCGTACGTTTTTTTAGTATTTATAATAAAAGGAGGTGAATGAAAACGAAAGGTACTGTACCATAGTAAAATATTGGTCGAATTTCGACCATAGGCGATACTAGTTATCATAAATTGGTAAAAAGTTAATAGTTTTAAAAGCTTAGCCTCTCAAAAAGAGCAGATATATACGTTACTTAAATATAAATATATGCATAAATGATTAAATATAGTATTGAATATCCGGTCCATATATAAATTGGTGAACACGTCGGTCAATAGGTCAAGTGATGACTATTGTTTACCTAGCACATGAATTTTGCCAGATTTGATTGAATTGGACCCGATTGGTTTGACCCTGTGTGATGTCATCGTGCGTACCCGTGACTCATTGCAATGTGTGGCCACTTAAGTTACGCACTGGTTCATCAGAGGTGGACTAAAACATATTCTAGAATTTTTTTTATTTTGTTAAATTCGACTTTGGTATGCATTACCAAGTGTCGATATTTTACCCCCTTCACCTTACATCTATACAAAATAACATACCTACTGAGTGTTTGACAACTTCAAAAAATGAGAAAAAAATGTTTTTTTTTTATATTTTTGGTTTTAATGGTTCTTGAGATATCTTCTTACAAAGTATTATGAATATTATTATGCTAGGGGATTAATTAAGGATGTGGAATTTTTTATTTTGTTAAATTCGACTTTGGTATGCATTACCAAGTGTCGATATTTTACCCCCTTCATCTTACATCTATACAAAATAACATACCTACTGAGTGTTTGACAACTTCAAAAAATGAGAAAAAAATGTTTTTTTTTTATATTTTTGGTTTTAATGGTTCTTGAGATATCTTCTTACAAAGTATTATAAATATTATTATGCTAGGGGATAAATTAAGGATGTGGAATAGGTGACAATTTTTTTAAATGTGTCATTGGTTCTTTGAAACATCTTAAACATCTTAAAGATCTCTAATTCAGATATGAGAGTATTCAAGAATATGTGTAACAACCTCGATACTGACGTATGACGGGTTAAAGGACCGTCAATTATTGTAACTTTAATTAAACAATACGAGAATTGCTCCTCTACCTCAGGTAGCAGAGCCTATTAAATAAAAATAAAAAAATATTCAAGAATATGTGAGATCAATATAGATGGCAATTCTGTTTAACAACGAAATTATTATCAATTAAATCGTTAATTCAGTTAATAGGGTGATAAATTCCACCCTTGTTCGGACTAAATTAGTATAGAAATGATTTTTGGTGGAGTTGTAGATTCAAATATGCTTATTTGAAATTTTCAAGAATTCTGAGATTTAACAAAATTACTTTAAAAATCATTTCTTTACATGACTGGAAATCGTCATATTTTATGTTGACTTAATGTTTTAATAGTAAAAAGAAAAAGACACCAGTCTGTAACTGAAACTTTCAGAAAGAAGAACTCAAATATGTCCGAAATAAAATAAATAAAATCCAACTCTGTAGAAAAAACTACAACACTCTAAAATAAAGAATAGACACGACCCACTAAATAATACAAATACATATATTAAATGATAAGATAAAAAAAAGACAATGCTATGAGTCCTTTAGTATATCAAAGTGAACACAACATACGGGGATAGAGCGTTGTCTGAGTAGACGGGATGTGCCATTAGAGTGGCGCCGATAATGATGTCAGATTTAATATGCCCTATGTCTTATTTGGATCAATGATGGGGACGAGCGAACCAGAGGAAGTCGGCTTCCCACGGAGGTTATTATGTAAATCTGAGATGCACAATCAATCGAAGGATACACGTGTTTGAGGTTGTTGTTTTGCGATGACCAAGTAGTTGTTGGTTAGGGTATACAGAAGACATTTTGTAATGATCAGGGATGGGAAACTTTTTTTGGATGGCGGGTCAGATAAAGTAATTTGGAAATGTGCATGGGCCGTGTATTTTCTTTATTAACTGCTCTCTTGAATTTTGAATACTCCAGTCGAAAATAATAAAATCTGAAAAAATTTTTTTTTTAAATAATAACTACTTATTGTGTTAAAGAGGGAGGGGACCTTTACTACCTATTTGAAACAGATATAATCCAAAAATTTCTAAAGTATATTACTGGAAAAAACAAAAATATTCAAATATAATATTAACATTTAAAATGTCGTATATATTTATTATTACCTTAAATTTACAGATACCTCCCCAAAAAAATGATGTATTGTAATTGTAAAATAATATATATAAATATAATAATTTGGTTCATAAGCGGTAAAAATAATTCTCTGCCTATACGAGGCATCAAACATCAAAATGTGTTTTTTTTTTAAGATTTATACGTTTAATGTTATAAATTAAATATATATTAAATATATTATGTAAGTACTAAATATTTTTAATTGCATAATATAAAAATCTTTTTAATAGGTGTACGTTTCCATTTTAGTCAAGACCATAAAATTTAATGAGTGATGTTTATATTAGGAACACGTTCTTGTAATTATTTTCCCTAAATTAAAAATATGAAATCTTATAATAAAAAAAATCTAATTTGCAGAAAGTTTCACAATGAACGTACTTATCAACTTTATTCAGAAAATAGAAAAAAATAAAATAAACTACTACAGTTAAATACCTTCATTTTGTCCAAGTATAAATATAAACAGAAAGATCAATTTAAAATTTTGAAATCGGAGAATATTGTTTTGATCTCATTTTGAAACGATCACAAAGCTTCTCGTATACATTATTCGTATACTAAATTAATAATATGAATATAATACATAGATTTATCTATGTTACATTAACATTGAATACTTATATACTAAATGCTCAGTATTATAAATTTCACGAGATATTTTCCGTACGACTGATAGCTATGTTTTCTTGTTTATAGATTTTAATAATTTAGTTAACACCCTTGAAAATCAGCGAAAGTTAAGCTATTATTTAATATTTTAAAAATGTATAATGGTTTAGAATTATTAATTCAAAGAAAACTTTGTACTTTTAAATGAGTTAATGTTCATGTAAGTACATATAGTACATACATATGCATACACCTAATGATTAGTTCTTAAGAGAGAACTCTTAGCACTAATATTACGTTCCGGACTTAATTACACTCTCGCTGACGGATTTATTTTTGTGACAGGTTCTGCGAGCGAAGCGAGAGCGGCGGCCACGTCTCCGCTGCAGTTTCCGGTGAACGGAGGAAGCGGCGCGTTCACGACGTACTGCAGGGGGATGTGGAACAACGCGCCACCTCCCTTGCTGCAGGCCAAGTACTTGGATAACGACGGAAAGACAGATAGAGGTGGGTATTGTTGTTAGGTTGTTGTTGATTTTTCTGAAGGAGGGCTGGGGAGGTGTTTAAATGATAATATAGAAGCAGACTAAATGTTTAAAAAATCAACTGACTGATAATTATTTGAATTGTTAATTGTTTTAGTTTTGCTAGGTTTACAGTAGTAATGAGTTTTTTATTTTATTTTAAATTATTTTTATTTTACTCAAGTTTCAAATGAAATTGAAGTCTCTGAATTCTGTACAGTCAAATTGGTCAACTAATTCGAAAACTGATGTTTACTGTATTTTTATTTTATCTAATTATATTTGCAACAGTGCATAGTATAAAAAAATGTTTAAAATAAAAGTTTTAGAGAATATTATTAACTAAAATATATGTCCTAACCATTATTCGGTATATCCAAAGAATTTTTAGATATTTACATATTTCTGTATAATTAAATATAAAAATATGTATTATTTAATAAATACATAAAAACAGTGAAAATATTGATAAAAATAAAATGTATTTTTTTTTATATTCAAAGCGAGATAAGATAGCATTACCTTTAGTTTTATTAATGTTTATTTTGAATTATGTTATTAAATTTACTAATCTTTCTAGGAATAACATGACTTAGGTAAAATATATATACATTTGTTTTTAATCAGTCCGTCATTTATAACAAGAAATGGTTATTAATAAACAGTTAATTTGTATCTATATTAGGTTTGATAATATTTGCTTTTTTAATGTTATTGTATTTTGACAGTTAACAGAATATAATGCCTTATATAATACATAAAAGCAATTGAGAACATAGATTGAATCGTTCGAGAAAATTGATTTTTTGAATGACAAAAATGTTTTTCAATCTATTGGGAAAATTAGTATTAAAAAAGGTCACCTGGCGGAAACTAAAAAGTTTTTTTTGAGGTAATCACAAATCACAATAACTATCGGGTGGGGGACGTTAAAAAATATTTATTTAAGTATATTCAATTAAAAATAATTATATTTAATTATAATTTTGGTACCAAATTTCGGTAAACTATTCCCATGTAAAGCTGCATTAAACATACTTGAAAATTGTCAATAACGTTGTGACAATTTGAGTGATTATTGTGTAATGAAGTGTGTGAGTACGACCACATTTATATTTTATTAACATTTCGCATTCTGGCTGAAATCCGTGCCCTCTCAATAATAATGACGTTTCATCGCATAATGCGCACAGCTTTGTACGTTAATCAGTGGACCGAGCAATTCCAAACCGAGCGTGCATAAATATTTCAACTTTACAACAACGCAGTAGAGATAGTATTACTGAAATGTAAAATACTATTTCGCTACAACTTACGAGTACCTTCTAGGTAATTAATCTAGATCTCAATGTCAAAATACAAGAGGACCTCTAATTTACTGTCATAGCGTAAGTACATGAGACGGGCATCACGGTCTTGTTAATAAATAGAGAACGTATTTACGCTCTATCATTTAAAAAAAAAATTCACATTTTATACTAGCTATTACCCGCAACTTCGTTCGTGTCATAGATATAATAAGATGTATATGGTTGGAATGGAATGAAGAAGAATAAGAAGAAGAAGGTTAGGTATACAGATTTCTGTTATGATAGTCAATAAAACAGATCGCGTGTACAAATGTCTTACATTCATTTTTTTATCTAATGAATTTTTGGATACAAAGTAGCCTATATCCTTCCTCAGGATGCAAGCTATCTCCTTGCAAAATTTCATCAAGATCGGTTCAGCGGTTTAGCCGTGAAAAGATAACAAACATACAGACATACACACTTCCGCATTTGCAATATTAGTATGGATTTCTTATACGTATTTGAAATAGCGATGCCTTGGAACATTATGTTTCTGTAGTTTTGCATTTTTGCAGTTATTAAAATTGTATTTATTAATTAATTATTTTATATTTTTATTTAAAACTTTTTGTATAAAATTTTTGATATTTATTTGATTTGTTTTTTAAATATTTCATGCATAAAATAAAAAAAAAATTTTAAGCCTTCCATTTCAATTCAATTTTTTATAACAAATTATTCTTGTACAATTGCCCAATTCTACTTAGTTTTAGAGTTATACTAAAATAACATTGAAAAATGACCCCTTCAAAAACGCAATGGTGAATTTAGTTGCACTTTGTGATTTTATCATTTGTAGATGTCAAACAAACATATAAAACAATAAAAATCCTTTAACGCAATTATTCCTTTCAAAAACCACTATCAATAGCCTATTAACTTCAAGGAGTTTTTTAATGTTAATTTCATAAAAATCGGTTCAGTAGTTAGTTCATGAAATATCAGGGAATAAAAAATGTCACAAATACATGGTAAAAATATTTTTTGCAGAAAATTATATGATCCTTTTGTTCTAGTAATTAGATAAAACAGGTGTTAAAATATAAATAGAACTTTTGATATCTGACACAATGGAAATTTCTAAAATTCGAGTGTATGAATAGTTGGAGAATACTAGCTCCGAATGACAGCCGATACGATTAAACTGGACATTTGTGATTGACCGGGCCGCTTCCGCGCGGACCACCCAAGCAAGCATTACACAATTAAACGGTTAATACAGTAGCGACATCCTCATAATTGAGACCTATTCATCAACTTCGCATCGTTTTCAAATATTAACTTGAATTATTGCTGCTCTTGTTGTTGCCGACGGCCTTTTCATTCACTCGATTGAGGTTTGATTTTATAAATGCATACGGAGAATTGATTAATACACGGTGGTTGTTCAAATGGGACTTCGGTGGCGGTCGACCAAAGAATTGAGCACTTTAAATTGTGTATTTTAATCAAACATAATTTTATATTTAATTATTAATTAATTTTTTTGTGATTTAAAAAACCGTGTACAATTTTTAAGAAATTATTTTGGTGGTCAATTAAATAATAAGTTTATCTTTATAACAAACTAGAGCAACCTAAAATATTCAACATGTCTACCCAACATGCCCACAACACACGGTTTATCATGAATTGTTTTTTTCCCGACTTTTGAAATTTACACAAAAAATATCCACAAATTATATATCTAAACCTAACCTATCCATTAGTAAAAACGGAATGAAATCCGTTCAGTAATTACAGAGAAAATCTTGTAAAATTATATTTTCGAACTCCAAAGAAACATCAGGTTCCGTTTTTTGTATGAAAATAAAAAAATAAAAATAAATAGGTTAGTAACAATCATAATCAATTTCAATATTTTACCTTTCTTGGAAGTGAAAAATGTTTCTTTATATTTCAATTTTCAAACAATTTAGGTTTTTCAAAATATTAACAATGTTCGACAAAATATTTGAAAGAAACGTGATCATTATAACCTAAATTAATAAAATAAAATATTCAAACCGTAAATTATAGAATTCTTAATTCTATGGCTAGGTACTATGTTTTTACATACCTAAATGACAGTTGTATGCTGTGACATCATGGAAACAAAACACAACTTGATAAAGATTTTTTAATCTTTTGATGTTAAATCTTTGATTTTCATGAAATATTAATAGCCACGATACTGCACAGAAAAATTATCAAACTATTGGTGAAAACCGCATTGAAATCAGTTCAATAATTCCCGAGTCTATAAGCCTACAAACGAACATTCATTTTTATATATAGAGATTTAGTTTATCTTATTTTTTCCAAATAAAGTACAAAATTTATACTGATGCATATAAAAAAAATATGATTCTGCTTATACCTACCTATGTAGTTTTTTTAACACCAAAGAGAAGTAATTAAAACTAATAACTTAATTATTGACAAAATGTTGTTTGATGTCAAATGTTTTTTATAACAAAACAATTAACAAAATTCAATTATTCGATATATCTGTATTTCTACTTTGTTAAAAACAGCTGAAAATATAACACAATAAAAATCGTTTGGCCGGTGCCTGATTCTTTGATGTGTCACAACAGATATCAAATCTAAATCCCGTGTGTAAATCAAGCAGTATCTTAATCACTGTTGAATGCTATATCATTTTAGTACAAATCTGTTTTGATATGTTCTATAAATATACAACATTGATAAATAATGTAATCGCACTTTTTACTCAACCATTTCACCTCTCAGGTATCAATGAATACCTCTCAATTGTTATTTTTTTTAAAGGCTAATAGTATTATTATTATTTCATAAAATATGAGATTAATAATAAAGATTGTCCATATTTTTTAATTAAAAAGATACAGCAATAAAAAAAAAATAAGGTAATATTTTTCTCTACAACTTGAATTCAATACATTGTTACTAACAATAACTATAGTTTAAAAAATATCTGTTTTCGGTTTAGTGCTGCTCTTCAAAAATAAAACTAAATAGAATTTTTTTTTTTTTTTTTTTCACCATTTCGTATATATTATAAAAGCATCCGAAAGGGTTAAAAAGTGTGTATTACATATCACCTATAGCGGTCTGTTCAATATATCGGTTATCAGTATAGAAATATTAGCGGTAATCCTACAGAAATCATAAACCAGCGATAACAGGGCTTTAATTTATCGATATACTCGTGTTGCTATTGACTTGAGTTGTAAATCACTTGAGGCCAGTATTTGTAAGTAAATTATTTTTTGTTATAGATAACACAGAATTTGTGTTTGATTTGTATGTACGTACATGTGTATAACATGCTAGATTTTGTTTAAACATTGTTCATAGATAACGATATGTTGCCTATACAGTACACATATACATATGTAAATGTTGTATAGATATTTTATTTTCATTGAATTTCGTATTGAATTGAGTGCAATTAACATAATTGTATATTTTGAATATTTAAAAAAAATACAGACAGTCTTTATAATAATTAAAAGAACATTTAAACAATACTATTACATAACCTCATTTTAAAACAACCACAACAATCTTTAAAATGTTTATTTATTTTTAAATATACGATCTTTTTACCATAATTACAAAGCCATTTTTGTCTAGAAATATTTTGATTCCTTAATTTTTTTGATAAGTGTATAAAAATATTCAAAATGTGTGCTACGTAGATTATATAAATATGTTTGTCCATAAACCACATAACGCTTTTTGTAAAATATATCAGAAATAAAATATTGGTATGGAGAACTATACATGACTTCCATGTTCTTTAATCTTTTTAAATAATTTTTGATATAAAAAAAATTCAATGGGATTTGTCAGAAATAAAACTCACCTTTGTATTATAAATATTAGTTTTCTAATGTCCTAATATCAAAAACACAATGCACATTCGTAGAATAACTAATTTGACAATTTAAATTGAGTTGCATTTGTTTCCAAGGAAATTTTGAGGGTGTTTTTCACCCCTTCAATAGCTGTTTAGGCACTTACAAATAATACATGTCCTTTAGGTTTAATTGAACTACAAATGTACCAAGTCTTATCAAAATTAGTGAGATAATACACGCAAATAAAACTTTTCTTTATGTTTTGAAGGTACGGACAATTAGAATCTGTTCTTATCTCGGACATGATTTTTTGACGGTATTACAGTACTACCATTTCTTTCAGAACATGGACGTAAAAAACATTTATTTAAATTACAAACATTAAAATAATTTTTATTTGTATGAAAGAATGTTACGTAATATTTGAATATGACCTCCCATCTCCCTTGTAGACAATAGAGCTGTACCCTCGTCCCCCCTTAAGGAGTTACGCGGTGGACGTTTCCTAAATTATTTGGTTACTTTTGTTATATTGTATCAGAGACACATGTCAGTTATTTAAAGTCTTTAACCCCGACTATGGCTGTGTGTGTATATATACAATATTGTACATCATTCAACTATTCATATTTAAGTTAATCAAACACAAATAAGGAGCTGCACGCTTATTACAGCTCACGGACAAATATCGTTAGCGACGCGGGTTCTTTAGAACAAACAAACTGCCAACAATTATACATAAGTGAGTGTCTCTGTTTTCTTTACAGTAATAATTATTGCTGGACAATACCAGCGGTATTTAAAAGTTGGGGACACGCAAGATGTTTACGTGACAAATTATAGTTTGGAAGAAAGAATAATTGGTGAAAATGGAGCAATTACATTTAAAATTACCTTTTAAAGATATTACGTATGTATAAGAACAATAAATTGCGTAAATAGTGTCCAAAAATTGATAATTTTAGTTTTGAGGATATGTTCAGAAACCAAAGTATATGTTTGTATAGTTTTGTTATTTCAAAATTATTTATTAAATGCAGAGTTATCTATTTGGATACTGCATTTTGCATGGTTTTTTTTAGAATAACAATTTAATATTTCAGGAAAACTTTAACTAAGGAATTTAAAGAAATTATACAGTCTAGTGTAGTCTATTTTTTAGCTACTGCCAAAATTTAGTTTATCATATAATAGCTGTTTATTGTTTAAATATGTACACTTACAGTACATACATACTATATATTATACAATATGATTAATTAAATATATTTGATATTTAAGAATACTTCAAAACTTTAAGCCGTTGGGACTATTTTGGTACAGAATTATTAGTAAATATTCCATCATGTTTTGATTTCTGTCAAAATTTGGTACCTCGTGTACATGTTTCTAATCCTTTACGTTGTGCAATTATTAATAATTTAATTAATTACCTACCTCCACTACTGGATAGTTTATTACCAACGCCAGTTTGTCTAATTTGAGGGTAAATAGTAAACGCTGATCGAAAATTAGATGTCAATGGATTATTTACCCTTAATATTTTATATGTCAAACTAATACATATACAGTAATACACACTAAGGCAGGGGTGCACAACATTTATGAGATTACGATATGCTAAAATATTTTGGCCAAGTATTACAGAGTTGCCAACTTATAATAATTTTTACATCAAATTATTTAGTAATAAACCTTTGAGTTTCATGTTATAAATGTATTTCAAATATACCTTTTACAAACATATGATTCTAAAGGAAGAAAAATACAATGGTTAAACAGCTTTAAAATTTCTTTATGATATTTTTCTTCACTACTTTCCTAAACTCACCTAACAATACTAGGGGTTCATATATTTTTTGAACTATTTGATCTAAATTTAATTTGGATTTGGACAATAACAGTACTTATTAAAAATATACATTTTTTACTTTCTTATACCCATCTGTATATGAAATATACATATAGTATAAGTAAGTATTGTGAAGCCGTTTTTTTTCGAAATCCGGATTTTAATTGAACCTGAATCAATTCTGACTATTTTCATCATGATGTCTGTGTGTCTGTTTATCGGTCTGCAAGCGCTGTAACTTAAATACGACAAATTGTAGAAGGATGAAATTTTATATTTAAAATTACTAAACTCGATTTTTGAATTTTTCGAATTACTTTAAAACAGTGCGAATTAGAAAAAAAATGGTTAAGTTAAAAATTATATCTATAATTTATGTTCTATTCACAAATTAATTATAATTCGAATGGTTCATATCAAAGAAGACATCTCTAGTTTATGTCCTATTCATTTTATTCTATCTTTTATTAGTTAGAAATATGTTTAAATAAAATAAAAATCACGTACACTGTTCACTGTCAGGATTACATATAAGAAAGTTCCGTGGCTCCCATTGTAGATATTTTATACTTATCCAGTTGGATACCCCTGTATTTGGGGTTCACATACAATGTATTGTTGAATTGCTAGCACAGGGGTTGGGACATTTACAGTTATGTAATTATTAACTATTATTTATGTAAGTTTCGTGATCTAGTGAGTCACGGATAAGCTTTGTTTTCTAAAACAAACAGCCACTGAGCAAACAACGGTATTTAAAAAATTCATGTGGATTTATGCATGACATGGATATTGGTTACTTTTCCTGAAAGATAATGATATATATGGTATGTGTGTTTGTGAATAGGTGAATTAATTAATGACGGTTTACTTTTAAGGACTGTAGTGCTTATTGAATTGTTAAACAATACATGCACTTTTTATTGAATATTTGTACAATAATGAGTAGTTACTTTGTATTTTATATATTTTATTTTTTAAATAAAATCCCGGAATTTTAAGTTCGTAAAAGGGACATTTGAAAAGTTTTTTTTACTAAAGATAGTCATAACTTGGCACGTAGTTAATTTACTAGTGCCCTGTACTAGTATCCTAAACTTTATGTTATACCATTAGATAGTCGTTATTATTTATTACTAGTTATTATTCTCTTTATATACAAGTCTTGAGGCTTCCGCGGTGATCTTGATATGGATCTTGGCTTCTGGGTGTAAGTCGCGTCGGTTTGGCCGATAACACGACCAAACCGACGCGACTTACACCCAGAAGCCAAGATCCATTCTCTTTATATCCTTATAAAATTATCATACGGTTCCAAATTCCAATATAAATAATTTTTCTCGAAATTTTCCAGTGTAGGTATACCTACTGTTTATTTGTATCCAAACATTCGCCGCTAAGCAAACAAAACCTTCCATGTTTATTTGCAGAAAATCTTCATCCGGATAACGCGGTCTAAAATACAGGGCCCACCACAATGTAAGCAAATATTATGGGTGTAATAGGCTATTTAACTTATATCGTATCGGTCATACAGGGGGGTTTTGTAAGCGCGCACTGAATAATTCATAATGAACAAAGTGTGACATCTGTTACATCCCGTAGTGCGCCAGAGGGCCCCGGGCGCAATCCCCGCTAGTTTGGATATGCCTTATTGTATCTTTTGCTATATGATGCAGGGATGTCACAAATAAGTAGTACTTATTTACTATTCTTGCTGTGTTTTTGTATTAAATATTTTCCGAGGTGAAATAAAGATGATTTTAACGTGAATAACGTTTAATGTTTCAGGTCATGTACTGGGTGGGTATTTCAGAAACTTGATGTAACGCGCAAAGATTAGTTTTGCGCGCTAGCGTAAATTTAAAATCAGTAGATATCGATACTGTAAGAAGTACAGGCCATTGCCCTTTCTTGTGACTGATCAAGTTGAACATATTTATTAGAATATTTTCTGTATTTAATGCTTACTTATTAATATTATGTATGTATAATTGTAAATTTTATATTTTTCTATCAATTCTCCATTTTTTAAGTGACCACTCGAAAAATTTAATATGAACAAGCACTGCGTGCTCGTGCTATCACTTGGTTGATTATTACCTTAAATTGACCGACTTTCTTTAACGATTGTATGAAATCATCAAAAATGATGAAAAGACAAATTGATTCTCCTCAATAAAAAATGTATACAAAATTGATGTGTTAAAAAAACGAATTTACAAACAGTTTCTCTTTTATTAAGTACTGTTAGAGTACCATAAGATGTACTTAATCGTTTTGGTAACCGAATGTAACATATGGATATTTTCCGCTAATCAAGTAGATACTATGTTATCAAAATTAACAATCGACAAAAATATGTCAACCGAACCCTTAACTAAAACTAACACATTAATATAATATTCATTATAAAATAAACTTCAATTCCATCCACCCCTGCACCCCATTTAGCACGCACAAAACGGTCTAGTTTCAGCCAAAGGGGGGGTGCCGAAAAAAGAGCATCGCTATTGAAATATTATATTCAGAGACTCTAATGTCGCGACGGGATGCGAACCCCAGACCTACGGAAATCTGTTTGGATTCGGCGCGCTCAGTGATTAATGTGTATTAGCGCTCCTTCAATGGGGTTGATGTCTTTATTACACTACATTATTATTATTATTCGTATGCGTTATTATGCTTTATTGGTGACGTTTATGATACACTGTGAAATATGGTTGGGGATTATTTGTTTTCAATTTGTATATGCATTATTTAAAAGTGTGTTTTAAGTTTTTTTTTTGTAACGTAATAATGTTGGTTTTGAATTTTTAATGAATGATTAATTATTGTTAATGAAAGGAAGGTGAAATTTGGTATGTGGGTAGAGAGTGACTTGCATTATTTTAAATGTAAGAAAAATGAAATTACGTCGAGAATGTGGTACATACATATGTACATGTGGACTGCAAAAATATATTTATTATATTATTATACTGAAAACATTTTTTTTCAGTTTCTTTGAAATAATTTCGAAAGAAGTATACATTATACTTACATAGGTATCATATACATATATTATGTATGCATATACATAAATGACAGAAATTTTTTTAAATTGATGGTAGGTTATTTTTCAGAAGACAAAACGGATAACTCTATACTCTATTTTCTTTTTTTGTTACAATGACATATGTATTTATTATGTGAAGTACCTATTTACAATTAGTAATTTAGTTAATTATTTCAATGACTAATTAATGAAAACTTCTTTGTAAGTATCTCATTGTATAGTTTTATGAAGATAATTGATTTGGTTTCTGAAAAAAATAATACATTTAGTGATTTCTTGCAAATATCAATTACATACTTACCCCTATACTACAACAAAACAGAAACAAATATCCCTATTTTGTATAAAAATAATAAACACTAAACAGTAAGTAAGGGGTTAGTTTCACCGAAGCGTATCGAAATGTTTCGTCCGACCTGAGGGCGCGTTGTGGGCCAGAGAGGGGGGGTGAAGTCCCCCCACTCCCCGTGCGATTGTTGTTGCAATTGTCACGTGTTAATTGAGGGGGTAGGATTTGAAGAGAGAGACGATGTCGTCGAGGGATCGAAGTCAATTTACACTTTACACACAACATCATGATGCAGCTCATTTGACATTCGGATCTGTCGTGTCGAAAGCAAATAGCGGCGATGGGGGTGGCGGTGCAGCAGTGGCGCTCAATAGAGAAAGTATTCACTGTTGTGAGTGTGCATGTTTATTAGGGAGTGTGTAAAAAAATATTTTGCTTTCGTTACGAAATACGTTAGTTTTTGACCTAAAATAAATCCTCGCCGAAGAATTACCCTGTGGTTCAATTTTAATAGGTGTCGAAAGGGGGGGGGGGGGATCCCGTTTCCCTTTTAAATAATATGGGAAAATTAATTTTTTGTACTAAAGTTGGTATTACTGTTTCATGATAACTGATGAAAATTTTTAAGGACATCATTTTGTAGAAGATAAAATTCTCTACAAAAGTGTCTTCAAAGTCATGTCTCTCAATTTAACGTATCAAAAGTTACAGGCATTCAAAGTGATTTATTTGTTAAATTGTACATCTAAAAGGCTAAACTATTGTTTCTATAAAAATAAGTTAAATGGTATTTCTGTAGGAAATTTAATCCTCTATAAAAATAGTTCAGAGAACTATAGGTGTAAATGCAATGAGTTAAACTTATAAGTGTTTTAAATATTTTTTTACAAAAATCAACATTTTGACATCAATTTTCTACAAATATCAATTAAATAGCAATATATTACCCTACTACCAAGCTGTCGGAAAAGGAATAACCAAGTCGATAACTAGCATTATTAGAACATAATTTTATTCTCTATAAAAATTTTTCATCAGTTATCATGAATCAGTTATACCATATTTAGTACTAAAAAATAATTTTTCTCTGTGGCAACTCTTAAAATAGGACACTTTTAACTTCGAATAACTAACTTGGAAATAAATGAATGATTGAGAAAAGTATTTTTCTGCATAGTTCGGTTTAAAATGGTCGTACATCGATATAAAAATTAGTAACTTAAAGAGAAAAGTCTGATCTATAAACATCAATTAATTAGATTTGGTCAAAAAAATTTACGATAGCAAAAAGTTTTGGGGGTTAGCGAGCTTTTATAACTATCAAAATCGTTAACAGTATCCAGAAATACGTAAGAAAAATATGGTCTGGTTAGGTTTTTGTGGGATTCTATGGTTTTTATAGAAATAATGTTATACATTTTTAAACATTGTATATCTACACATCGAAAGTGCAAATGTTTATAAGTACCTATACAAGATTTTATCTGTGTGTTTTTTCAGTGTCCATGTGATCACCTGCACATGGAAACGCGTAGTCTGCTCTGCGTTCTAATAGTGAAAGTCTTTTCAAAATCGGTTAGGTAGTTACTAAATTTATTTACATTTTGCATACAAGACGATTAAGTCTACTTAATAATAATAAACAATAGATCATTTTATGTTTTATAAATGTACTTTACGGAGGTAAACAAATATTATTCAGTATTAAACAAATGAAATATACATTACGATTTTTATACTTCACTCTCTTGTGTGTTTATGTAGTTGGCGCCTGTGTTTAAAACATTCCGGGGTCTGAACACTGAAGTGTAACACGTTTGGGAGGATTTTGTGAAAAATCGTTGTTTTACAAAATACACGCAGCCGGTTTTATTGCGTTGTCGGATACCGTTAATATTTAATGTTTGAATTATGTTGCATTTGAGGAAAGAATGTGTCGTGCGTACATTCGAACACTGTTTTATTTAGTGCTCGGGCCTTGTGCGCGCTATTGTAAGGAACGGGTAGATAAATCTCACAAGGAAAATCATTTACTCGGCAGATCATGAAGCAACCAACTCAAATAACTCATAGATCTTAGTATTGTGAACAACTATTAGATTAACAAAATAAGTTAAATCAATTACACTGCAAATTAAATAGTACAAAATAAAATTATCCCATCAGTCAATCAATTTTATTTAGAAAATAAACTAATAATTGAAACGTTTTTACTTCTCAATTCAGAGTTACATTAAATGTTAATAAACTGTAAGGAAAGTGGTAATTAATTTGAATATATTTTTGAGGTTATCAAATATAATACATTTAGATACATTTGAATTTAATAGGTACCTAGTAACTATGTAATAAATTAAACAGATTTATTTCTATGTATTTAGATTTCAGCCATATATATTTATCTATACTCTATTTCATTTTAGAATACAGTGGTTGCCGTGGTTTTTGACAGTAAAACGCACAATTTGTACCTTCAAAACCCCGGCGACCACTGCATTCTGAAATGAAAATAGAGTAATTGTTATAAAGGAGATAGAAACTAACTTAAAAATATATTTGTATGAAATTTTTTTTTCACTGAAATAGTGTTAACAGATTAATTTTGATTGGTGCTATACTTATATCTCTATACCAGAGGTTCCCAAAGTGTGTGCGCGGCATCTATACAGGGTCTCCACGGATGTGCAAGTACATCTATTCTATTAATTAAATATCAATAAAAAAATATCGATGAATTTATTCAATAATGCAGTTTTTTGACTTGTTCATTACAAGTTAGTAATGTTTTGACCTAGGAAGGGCGCCATGGGAAAACTATAGTTTAAAAAGGGAGCCGCGAGTTGAAAATTATTGGAAACCTCTGCTCTATATCAATTTAAGATAATCTAATATTTATCTAAGCAGAAAAATTAATAATACGTACGAATATATAATATTTTATAAATAGATACGAACTTTCTTAAACACTAGACACCACAAATGAAAAAATTTAGTAACCACGATAATAAATATCTTTTCATATTTGTTAATTTAATTAATACTAAATTAGAATAAAATGAAGTAAAATCAAGTGCGGAAATAGATGTGGCTTCATTATCACTTTACTGAAATCAGTGAATTACAAAATACATACTCGAATGTAGATAAACTAATGTGGATAATATATACCTACATATTAAAATATATTTGAATATGAGGAATAGTTTATGATTAGAAAGATAATCTTATAAAGGTGTCTGTGAACTAGTATTATTTATTTTTAATATTTAAATGATCTTTGAATTTAGTTATTGGTATGAGATTTCATTTTTATTTTTCTCAATTAATGCTGTTTAATTAAATTACTTTTTCATTTTTAAAATTCTTATAAAAAAAATCATTCGCTATTCTTTGTGTATAAATACGCAGTTACTTCTGAAATTAACATTGTAAACGTTGCCTTAAAACTAATAACTTTTAATAAATTAATATTTTAATAATTGGTTTGAATGATTATTTTACTATACATAAAAATGACAAGAAAATAATATTATTTAAATTATATACTAAAAAAATGTATATTTAGGTACCTACAAAGAGATTAAATTGTTGAGTATATTAATTGTGAAATATCAGTGATTATCAAAATTTTTAGGAAAAAAACATGTTACAAAACCTGATATGTTTAAATCTAGAACACCGAAAATTATTAAAATAAACACAGTATTCTGTAAATGCAAATATTTAAAAATGGATTTTATATTTCTACATTTTATCATTTTAAACAAAATAATTCTTGATTACGTTTTCAATTTTATTGATAAATATATTAACTAGATATGTTCATTTTATTAGTCTTATTTTTAGAATAAAATTCACACATAGTAGATGTAAAATTATAAAAATAGCCAAAACAATCGACACAGAACACTGCACTCTGTACACAACAACAAACTTAACACCGGGAATGATTAATGGCGGGGGAGGGGGTATGGGGTACAACACTGTTGTATCATACATCATGTCACTGCGATTTGTACATTTCACGGACTCGAACTCTGAACCCCCGGTGATTAAAAACACTGCGTTGTCGTTTATTGTGCCAATGAGTCCAGTGATTATTCGTTATTGCCAGTTATTTGTTCCAATTTCATTTATACGTGGAAGAAAATTGATTTTGTACTCTTTTTTGCCGATGAATTTTAGCTTTTGGGGTTGGTATTGTTTTGAATTGAATAACATCGATTTAGGAATAATAGTCAATACATTTTCTTTTGTATTTATATAAGTGTATTTGTTCATTGCATAATAAAATAAGAAAAAGTACTTCAATTAATTTATTAATAACAAATAGAGCACCATTTGTAAGCTTTGATAATTAATTCAACTTAATTAATAATTTTATAATTCTAAGAAGATATCATTGAAGGTATATTTAAATATGTCACTTACAATTTTTTGCATTTGCATAATACATATTAAATATTTTTATTTGCTTCCAGATCAAATCAAATTCGGCATTAATCGTCTGATGTCCGACAAAACAAGTGACGAGGAAGACGACGAATACCATCACAATAACAACCATTACAAAATAGCAAATAACCGGACAATAATAGAACCGAGCGGAAGTTACAACAGCGGAGATGAAATGGTCTCATCGCCATCTCGCGTTAACTCCACCACCCACAGCACCAGCTGGGACCAGGAAAGACGGTGTCCGACTCCGTGCTCTTCACCAGAGCTAGAAGTAGATTCTCCTCCACCTCCCAGACATAACGACACACCTTCTCCTAGACCGCCTTCGATAACGGAGATCAATTCGACAACTCCAGTTCCAGTTAAACGATCAGAGACTTTCTCTGTGAGTGCTTTATTGAGGCCAGATAATCCCCGCAGAAACCAAGTGCCAACATTTAGTGAAACCATATCAGTTACTAGATCATTCCTGTATCCGAACATTCCTTTCGCCGACCTTATCAGAGATAGTCAACTCAAAGCAAATCACGAATATCAGAACGGAGGAAGTCCACATTTTCTCCAAAGACATTTCATGCATCCTAGTATATTTTCTTCTGGAATGTATCCGCTAAAAGAAGGCGAAGATGGGAGATCTTTCATGCCAACGACTACATCTCTGTACCTGAGCGCTGTGCAAGCAGCTGCTGCTGCCGCAATGCAAGCGGGGAGTTCTCAAAGTAACGGACAGCCAACACAACCGTTTCCTTCTCCTCATACTGCTGAGGAGTTGTTCAGGTTAAGGCATTTTATGGGAGCTCCGGGTGCAGCGCAACATTTGCATCCACATCACCATCATTTGCTTATGAGGCCGGGCGTTATGCCACTTGGGGATGTTTATTCTTGTATAAAGTGTGAAAAGATGTTTTCAACACCGCATGGCCTTGAGGTTCATGCGAGAAGGTCGCATAATGGGAAGAGACCATTTGCTTGCGAGCTTTGCAATAAAACTTTCGGACATGAGATCAGCCTTAGTCAGCACAGGTGAGATGATTATTTTGTACACATTTAACCCTATAACGTCTATGCATATAGTATTATATTAATTAGTGAATGTTAAATATGTTTCTACATATTAGAAACAAACTTTGTTTTATCATATAAAATATACCAGGTGAACAACATTTATTGAAATAGTAGGTACTCTATATAATTTTCTATATTATAATCTAGTATTAGGTATGTAGGTATTAAAATATTAAATTATTTAATCTATTTTTTTTCAAAATTTTTCTCAGATTTATTACTATTTAAATCTAGGAACAATTCGATCCCCAATTTCTTCTATCACTGTAAACTTGTAAAACTTTTTTGCAATATGAAGATCGGCCTAGTAAACTTGCTCTTCGGACATTTTTTAATGTAGAAATGATTTAGAATTTTAATAGCATTCATAAGTTACTCCGAGATTTACAAATTTAATGTTTTTGAGCACTACTACTTCAAACAGGAGAAGTTCTCGCTTTCCTTCTAATTTTAAAAGTTACTTCTTGTAATGACAACCAATCGTTTGCTTCTAATATACCATATATTTAAATATTTCTCTGGCGTTAGAGGGTTATTGCAAACTTATAAGAAATATTGTAACCATTTTTAATAGTGATGCTTTTCTTTGCTCTCATAGGGCTGTCCACAATGTCGAGAAGGTTTTCGAGTGCAAACAATGCGGCAAGTCATTCAAACGCTCATCTACGTTATCGACACATCTACTGATACATTCTGACACCCGTCCCTATCCCTGCCAGTTTTGCGGAAAACGTTTCCACCAGAAAAGTGATATGAAGAAGCACACGTATATTCATACAGGTGAGTTTTTATATTTATGAAAATAAAAATCAATTTTTTAAACTGTGTACAAAGTTTTTCTGTATCAAATTTTATTTCTTAAAAAGGATATTAGGATAATTTGAAAAATATATATACATACATAGAATTGTGTTATGTTAAATGGCGTGTCGATTTCAAATTTAGTGAACGGGTAACATATATTAAAACAGGGTAGTTCTAGCTTCTCAAAAGCTAAAATATTAAGAATGAATTCTTGGCACAAATGTTTTTATTACATCGTAAATGATTGTTATTATATTATGTATATTTTTTGATAAAATATCAATAAATAATACGCACATAAAGAGAGCATATAAATTTCTTAAAACGAAACTGGCAAAGAAGAATAATTAAAAGTGTTGTAATTCCAGCTCATGAAGTTGGAGATCTAGTGGAATGTTTGGATTCATTTGAGATCGCTATAAATCAACCGTGATACTCCTTTTATGCGACTAAATTACATGAGCGGGGGTAGATGGGGGAAGGGAAACGTTTGACTTATGCGAGGCGCGTTCGCAATCTCTACTTGAAATAAAGTAAAACCGGGCAGAGAGCAAGGCGGCGATGGTAGACGTGCCGGGAAAGTAATTAGCGATCGTATAAAAATCCAGAGTGCTCTGCTAGTAGTGTACTACAGCGGTTCCAAACAGAAAATATACTGTAGACTGGAAAAGTGATATCGATCGGTATAAATTCTTAGAATTTAGAAAATGTCACGTTTCGTTATATGAAATGATTATGAATTATGAGTAGTGCAGATTATTGGTTTTCAAAACAAAACTGTTAAGTGAGCTGGCAAAATAACTTCATTGCTAATGCTGAATCTCGAAACAATTTGAAACCATATAAAATGAAAACAGAAAATACTAACTAAATTTGTTATTCATTTATTAATTTAAATTTGATTCAATTAATAACCAAAATTATTTAATAGTATCTAATTATCTTCTGCACTCCCTATATCTGTTAAACATAAAAAATATTAGTTATAAAAATTTAAAATCGCTGTATTTTCTTTTAAATGAAAATCAAAATTCAAGCGTATAATTATGATATGTATTTAAGATCACTCGCACATAATATACCCCTCCCACTCGTAATTTAAGTATAATATATCATCAACTCCTTTTTTTACAATGGTGAAAATACCTCAACTTCTTTTTTCACAAAATTTTAAACCGTAATATAGAATTCAGTAAACGCGCCACTGGAAAATCAAGTAGAATACTTTTTACTCTGTAATTGGCTCAGGGAAATGACTGTAATGAGATGGGGAAGCCGTGACAATTTCCATGAGCGAGTTTTACAATTAAAAAAACAACTCACCTTACACGATTGTCATAAGAAAAGAAATCTTGGATAGCTATTATTTTTTCCTTGTCTCTCTTTGATTACAACTTTAAAGTGTTTTTTTGTTCGAGGTGAGGGGGAACATTAAAATGCAAAGGTTTATTTGGTTGTTCTTAGTATAATATATAAACGTTCATATAAGAGGTATACTAATCACTGCATATATTAATTTTTAGACTCTACTTTAGATTTATTAGGAAATAAAATTAGATAGTCACTTCGGAAAATGATACTTATTCAAGATTGAAATGAATGAAATGAATTGAAATTTGGAGGGTTTTGTCTCAAAATATACAAAATTTTTTTTTTAATGAAATATAAAACAAAATGGTGACTTTAGCGTTGATAGACTGAGTGCATCTTTTTTATGTGCTTACTACATGCAAACGTCGACGTTATCCGACTTTCGAGTATAACGGTTTGGCGGTTTTCGGTTGCTTATTTTGCTTCTGTTTTAACTTGAGACCGAATTACAGTGCCCCTTTACATTACCATATACTCATTATTACTCATTTTTCACCACATTCATCATCTAGGTTGTTTCGTTCGTTCAGAGACACTTTGAAAAGTGATTTCTAAAAATAAAAATAAAATTATATTTGATTATAATTCCTTTTAAATATTATTTTTAAGATGTAATCTCTTAATGAAGCAACGTTCATGTATATTACATTTTTATTTAATACTCTATATAAATCAATATTTTCTTGGCGATAATCTGGAAAGCTTTATCCATTAACTTCACAATACCGATAAAGTAAAAACATTCAGTCAAAACGTCATAATATAGTACTTGTACAACGTCTTCCCTTTCTTAACATCGCGATAATCTTTTCATCCATCCTTTAATCATTTAAATCGTCTATTAATTGCACACAGAAGACGTTTGAATTATTTAGTAATTAAACTCTCAGCTTAAATTTGCTTTCAAAATGTAATATTTAATCCCGCTTGCGGCTGTTGGAATTTATTTAAATATCTATATATTTTAATATTCATACACAATCTATACATATATGTGTACATGTACATTAAAATTTATATCATTGCAGCTGTTAATGTTTATAATAGTTAAATCTATGTGTACATGGATGTTGATTAATATTATATTTTATGTTCCCAGAAACGTGTATCATTCAGTACATATAATTGACATATGTACAAGTGCTTATTATAAAATGGGGTTCATAATACAAATATTATTATAATAAAAGAGGCTCAGTTTCAATTTAATTTGATATAGCTTTTTGTTTGCAAATATTTTTCTATACCAAAAGACTAAAAGAACCTTTCTTATTTGGTTTGTATTCTATAAACACAAAGGTAAAATATGAGTTATGTTAACGTGAAAAATCTATCTTAAAATCGATTAAAAGCTAAAAAAATCTAACAAAATACCATGTTTATCATGTAAAATATATGATTATAATATTTATAATAAAGAAGTAAAACAAGTTCTTTTAACTTTTAATTGGTTTAAAAATTGATTTTTTAAATTTTAGTAGGTACATAAAAAACAATAAATATTTAAAAATGATACCTGATAAATTTTCTTTACTTCTGATTAAAATTTAGTGCATAAAAATCCTTTAGAATCTATTTAATTTTTATAATTGTATATAAAATTTGGCAAGATCTGATTCAGGTAATTTAAGGTCAGATTTTTAAAACAAATACATTCTTTATATTATAGAAGTAATTCTAGTTTACAACATTATCATTGATAAAATTTCTCTTACATTATACTATCAAAATTGATAAAAATTTTTTGTATTTTTTACAATTTTTTTAACGATAGCAAAAAACTTTTTGAAGCCAGCGTGCTTTTTTATTGCCAAATTCGTTTTCAGCGTCCTAAAATGATACATTAGAAAAACATAACCAAATATTTGTTAAACTTGAACCTAAATCAATAATAATATGTAATAAACATTTTGTTGTAACTTTCTTTTAATATCGTTAGAAATTCTTGGGTTGAAGTAAAACAGTGTATAGCATTCATTACATTAAACTCTGGCTAAAGCATTCTTCCCCTAACAGATTTGCTCCTCATTACGCATGTCCCCGGCGAGTGTCCTGAAGCAAATCGATGGTTTCATCACTGAAAGCAATTAGAACGTTGACCACTCGCAATGGTTTATTACAAGGGATGCAGTTTATAGATCATTAACTCTGTTCAGCTATGTTAATTGTTAGGCAGACACCGATGTCCGGTTTTGATCTTTGTTGTTGTTTGTTGTTGCTGTTGAATTAATATTGAACTATTAGTTTAAATTATTTGCTTTAGTTTTGTTTAATTAATTCGCAAGTATGTCTGTTGTTTATATATATGTGTACGGTTGGGTATATTTTTAATTAAATTGATATTAGTTAGATATTCTTACTTGAAATTGATGTTTGTAAATAGGAATAGAAATAAAATTTTGAAAAGCAATCCATATACATTGTTATTCTATACAGTGATAAATCTAGAAAAAAATTCTATATCGTTGTATGAATAATTATATATACCTTGATATAATTATTTTATATGTAAAATTTTCTAAATATGTGATAAACATCTACGTTGTAAATTTTTGAAAAAAAAAACATAGATTTAAAATATTAAAAATATTTTTTTGAGTATAAAAATAATCATGTTTAGTTAATCAGCCGTTCTAAAACCATGATTAACGTTAACTTGATTTGTAAATAACACAGCCACACAAAAATGTGCGCGATGCCGAAAAGCGACCTATATAGCATAGTAGAAATCCAAATTTTTGTAATTTTCTACTTATCATTTTTTTAAATTTGAGCTTGAGTTTTGTGTTTAACCAACATGGAAAAAATTAACCTAAATCTAAAATTCAAACTCAAATAAAAAGAAACTAGAAAGCAGAAAATTAAAAAAAACTCGATTATACTCTTGATTATACTCGATCAATACTATAATGCTATAAAGGTCGCTTTTTTGGTATCTCATATTTTTTTATTTTTTTTTTAAATTCAACCAAAACCCAAAATTCAAGTTCAAATAAAAAAAAACTGGACAGCAGAAAATTTAAAAAAATTCGATTTTGGTTATATTCGACCAATACTATAATAATGCTATATGTGTCGCTTTTTTGGTATCGCACACTTTTTTTGGAAAAATCAACCTAAACCCAAAATTCAAGCTCAAATAAAAAACTGGTAAGCAAAAAATTTGGATTTCGACTACGCTCGACCAATACTACAATGCTATATAGGTCGCTTTTTTAGTATCGTATACTTTTTTGGAAAAAATGAACCTAAACCCACAATTCAAACTCAAATAAAAAAAAAAACGGTACGCAGAAAATTCAAAAATTTTGGATTTTGACTATGCTTGACCAATACTATAATAAATGCTATATAGGTCACTTTTTTGTGTATAGCTGTGTAATGGATAAATTTTCTAATGGATTTAAATTTTCTCCGTTAAAAATGTCTAGGAACAATTATTCGACTCCTAAATTTACTGTAGTATCATAGCATCTAGCATTGGGCATCATGCATGAGACATAGGAGCAGAGTAATCCCATGTGTGTGCAATATGGAGCATGACGTGCGCATTGCCGGCATTCCAGCACTCACGGGTCCGCAATCCCGCTACAGACAACCGGACCCCGCGTCCAATATTATGTGTCTGTGTGTAACATGCATGTGTGCTGATTTTATAATAAAAGACGAGTGTCAAGTTTTTTTTGGGCCATAATAAAATTAACCTCATACTGAATGAACCCTGTTTCTGACGTAACCCAAAACTAAATATTGTATAGCGCATCCATTAACATTTTTCGCTTTCATTACCTTCGAAATAATCAATAAGAAAACGTAAGGTGAACGGTTTTTTCAGCCATACATTTTTTTTGCTCTAATTGCACAACACTACCTCGAGAAGAATTATTTTGGCTACAAGCGATGTAAATTTCGTTACTATAACTTCAGTAGTTCGGCCACAAAGTTGAGTGCAAAGATAATTTTGTTAAAAATAATGAAATTAATATACACAGAAACTGTTGGGTCTCAAAAAAATTATTTTTATTTACTAACTTTTAGCAAATAAACCTTAAAACTGATAAAATATATTAGTCGCTCATATGCCAATGTCGATTTAATATTTCACGTCTTTACCAATACACTGAAAAACAATTTTCTATCTCCCGCATTTTAAAGAATGTAAAGTATGTTCATAAAACATCGATTTTCTGATTAATAGACCAACATTTATCCATATGGATTATATATGTATGTTTATATTTGTATTTGTATAATGTCGCCAACATTTGTATGTATATGCGAGAGTTTAAGAAACAGTACGTTTTATTTAGTAATGTAAACAAATAATATTCTCCTGCAAATGTATCGAGATCTCGAATCACATTCTGTAAGACAATAAAACAGAATCTGTTCTGAAATCAAGAGAAGAATTTCACACGATGATGTTATAAGCTTACCAGGGAGCTATGCGAACTATCACCGGGCTAGAACTGGTACTAGGGAAGCTCCACGAGCTGTATAAGTGGGGGGAAGGGGAGGGGGCACATTCCACTTCACTCTAGACTGATATCAAGTTCTGGTTGAGCATAAAATCTGAATTTATTGCGCTTTTATGCGGCATAACGATGTGCTAAGACCGAATACTTTCGAGCTATATTAAATATTTGCGAGATGACTTTGAATTAAAAAAAGAGGAAGGGGGTTTGCAGACATTGTATTGGTGATATATTGTATATGAAGTGGATCTATTATGAATGATTTTTAGTAAGATAAATTAGAAAATTATTTATTTATTAATAATGAAAAAATTAACAATTGATAGTCAATAGTTCATATTTTAATATTACAATCAAACCTTCTATTATAAATAAATTTAATTTTGTATCCATGAAAACTCTTATAAATATTATTGTAATTAAATTAAATATACTTAAATCAGTGGTGTGCGTCTGTATGTCAAAATAGGTAGAGATCTTTAGAAGAAATAATAAATAAATATTTTCAAAAACAAAAATTTGAAATAATAGGATTAGATTAGTATTTAATATAAGAAAAAAGGAAAGATGTACAGTTTAAGTTTCGATATAATTCGTCTTATTTAAATTAAACACATAATATTTGTTCCTAATAAAAAAAATGTGTCCATTAACTACTACGGCCCGCGAACAAAAAACAACAAAACTACCCCTCATCTAGAAGTATAAATTATACAATGAAACTAAATATAATATTAACTACAAATACCTAATGAAAATTCTGAAAAAAATGATATATTTACACGGTGATATTTAAAAAAGAAACTTCAACTAACAGAATATAGAAGATTTTATCTGTAAACTAAGTACACACTAATATTTAGAATCAATTCCGAGTGGTGGCACCCCTATTTAACTACCCCGTGTTAGTTTAGGGGTGAGGTCCCGGCGGACCTCAGAACGCGTGTGGGCGAGCGACCCAATCACATTAATTGAAAACATGATTTTTTAGTTATGCTTCATGAATTTTCGCTACGAACGTCGCACCAAATACAATATTTAGAAGAGTGCTCTTGCGTATATGCTTTTTTTTAAATTTGTATTTTTGTGTGTGTTATATGTAATGCTGAACTTGGGACGAGATTTAGGTAAGTCTCGTCTCATCTATTAAAAATGAAAGCCATCTTGTCTCGACCAATAAAAGTGTCGGATACCGTGTGAATTTTTTTATAAAGAAATATTTTTTCTGTATAATTTTTAGTTATATTATTTTCTTCCCAAAAACTCTAAAAATGACTTAACTATAGAAATGATGCACTAGCACACACATATTTCATATTGTACAAATAAATAGAGAAACTAAATTATCCTAGTTTAGTAATTTAGTAGTGTTCATATATTACTATAATAATATTTCTATTACCCCGCTTCTAAATGCCTTATCTCGTATATATATATTTATAATTATATACATTTTGTAACTCGTTTTGATCGAGTATAGTTATTACTAAGCATACATTTTTAAGTACTTTTTCTGTTAAAATTTTAATTGTATTGAAATTAGAACTTAGGATTGACTTATCAATGTTTCGTTAAAAAATTCAACACACTGTATATATACATAAGTACAGATGTGGTATAAATTAAATGATTAAAAATAAAACAATAACCATGTACTCCATCCATTCATATTTATTCATATGGGCAATAGAATAATAGAAACTGTATCACAAATGTTAGCTAAAATTGCAAACAATAATTAAAAATGATCGGAGCGTTGTCGGTTGGTTAGCGACAGAGCGTGAAACCCGAGAGCATCTGGTTCGATGCCGGGTGGTGGCTCACCGCCTGTAATTGCGTTACCCGCCCCATCCATCATAACACCGAATTAAAAAACACACAGGCAGTATGCACAAAAATATTGTACAGTATTTGTTTAGTTAATGCTGTATTTTCGGTTATTTCGAGTGAATTATTTCACATGAGATTGTGACTTGTACTCAGAATACGAGAGCTCTTTTGAAAGAAAAATTATATTTAACGTGAAATTTATCAATTTTCAAAGGAGTTTGTGATTCTTTTTAAAATCAATTATTTAGTAGTTTAACTTTTTTTATATTTTATAATTTTACATTATTTATATTTAATATACATACAAGATCAACTTAACTTCCAAAGATTCTGGATCGTACATTTATCAAGATAGGTTGACTTGATTTAAAATAATTTGTATAATGTGGAAGGTATGATAGAAATATAAAGAAAGTCGATTTTATCAAAGATTTTAGGCTTTTTAATAGTCCTCATATTGCTATTAGTATTAATATTATACGAACTAACTTTTGGGGCTGTTGTCTACATTGATGTATTATGTTTCTTGACGTTTCGACTCTCATGTCAGAGCTAGACAACAGCTCGAAAAGTAAGCTCTTATGGACAACGGCCACGAAAGCCTCAGTTTCTGAATTACATTCAGCCCCTATTCTTCAAAATGAGTTTTTTTTCTTTTGACGTTTGAAGCTATTTTCTCATATTATGAAGACAAAAAGTTAAAAAAAAAAAACAAACGAGTTAAATCAGTATATGATTTGAAATAGAAATTTTAAAATCTTCCAGAAACTAAGCTCACGATACTTTACCAGCAACAATAATCAGTCGAATGCAATAATAAAAGGTAAACACAAAATGACAACAGAGCGAATAAATGGCAATCCGGTTTTGAAAATACTCGAATCGGTCGCGGGAAAGCACTTCATCACATTGCGCCCCAATCAGAACAAACCGACAGGATCGCTAACACAACCATCACATTCACTCCATTTCACTCTTGTGCTTACAATACGATATTGTGCATCTCTTTTTAGTGTTGCGCGAATCCAATCAGACCACTTGTGAAGTCTGTTCGTAGATGCACTTGACGCTCGTAAATTTAGATTGGCCTCTGGCTAAATATTTTCTTTGGTAACCCAACGAGATTAAAGTTTATCCATACAAAGCCACTTGCTCAAGTGTGTTGTTACTGTACCGGTGCAGATAGGCTCTACCCTGTTTGCTCTTTTCATTGATTTTCAATCAAACTTCTGTTGGTGCTTGCATTATTTTTTTGTCGGATTGCTTTTGGTGTTTACTTATTGACACAACCTGTATATGTAAGGGAAATGTTTAAAATATGGGTAGGTCTTAGATTTTATAGAGCAATAACTAAAAAGATTTTGATTTAGCTTGCTGCCTAGTTACTGTTAAAAATTGTATATTCTCTAAGGGGAATGAAATAATTTTTATTGTATTTATTTATTTACTAATAGAGATATGAGTGGATCTTGGCTTCTGGGTGTAAGTCGCGTCGATTTGGTCGTGTTATCGGCCAACGTTTCGTCACACATTGCAGTGGAGATTTTCAGGCCTTTTATAAAATAAACGTTGGCTGAGATCCATATCAAGATCACTGCGAAAGCCTGAATACAGAGATACATATGAGTATTTTTCAAAAGGAGGAGTGAGATAAAAATGAAGTATAGTAGGTATTTATTTAATTAGAAGGAAATCTTATCAACATTTTTTCGGATATACATAAAATGAATTTTTAATTAAAAAAATATATCGAATGGTTCAATTTTTAAGGGGAAGGTAATAAATTTCAATTATATAACTGTACTGATATACAAGAGACACGGTTGTCAAAATAATTAAATCAATTTTTGTCGATTGACGGAACCATAGTAGGTACTGCATTATTGAAGTCTTTTTCAAAAACAAAAACAAAAAACTTTCCACTGTTTCATGTGTTTGCCAGTAAATTAACAAATATTTATATATCTCTCATTTATCTACACATCTCTTTTGACTTTGGATAGCTTATATATTTTATTTGTATTGAAAATTAATAGATAAACTATGCAATCAAAAAAATAAATAATCGATATTTAACTAAAGTAGTATTTTTATCGATATCATGATCAGAAATTTTGAACATAACATTTTTGTTCAACTGTTTAAACATTGTATTTTTGGGTTTTATCCTGCGTTACACGAAATCTGAGTTCAACAAAAGTGCGATGCGAAAAACTGAAGAAATAAAACTACAAAAAAGCAAGATAAAAATGCAATAAACCAAATAGAAGCTACATATCTTCATCTTAGCAAGGAAAAATGTGCAATAAAAATATTAATAATTAATTTACCGTAACGCCCCCTTCGCAAAATACAAACATCGCTGTAGCAAAAATCAGTAACACAATACTGTGTCTCCCGCCATTATCATGATTAGTATTAAATCCTAATACAATTATCATTATTGGTTTCCCCAATCCTTTTGTGCTAATATAAAAATGAGTGGGGTGGTCTCTTTATCAGATCGGTAACTTGACACCACCGCCACTGTCGAGAGGGGCTGGAGCAGTGCCTTGGGCGAGATTGTTAATTGAATAATACTGTTACTGAAAAGTTTAAGGAAGTTTACCATATCTTGATACCAATGTAGATATGTCTATAAAAAAATTCTCAAATGTATTTTGATTTTGAAGTAATTGTTATTTTTTGATATACCAGAAGCCAAAGTGATTAAATCCATTTTAAATCAATTTTTCTATTTTATACTGAATTAGTTATTAATTTTTAATAGGGTCGACTGGGGTAAAAGTGAAACAAATTACAAATCTTTCATGTTTTTTTGACAGTTAACGATACAAATTCATACTTTAATTTTTTCTACTAGATGCGCTTATGAATAACCATTTTAAATACTAACGTCATTTGAACTGTACGATACAACATGGACTTTAAAAATTAAAAAAGTGTGATTCATTTTTAACCTCTAATTTGGGAAAAAGTGAAACAGGCCTCTAATGGAAAATATTTCTCGAAAAATTAAAAGAAAAGCTACAAAGGCAACTTTGATTTATCCTCTTTGTGACTTATCAATGTGAAATTGTAACTTTAATTAATATCTGAGCTATACAGAAAGTTATTAGGCGATTCATATTTTCAGATCGCTTTAACAAACCTTTAATGATGATGTCAGTTTTCTAGTTCTCCTATAATCGACCCTACTTATAAAAATATCTATTAAACATATTATTTGATTCTAGTTGTTTTAGGTTTGTAGTGAGATAAAATCTAACTACGATTCACTGTTATATTTTTACACTTGATTTAAGTTTTATGATACCTACGACCCTGGACTGTAGAGAGGGTGCATCTCTACTGCACCACTCATACTTATGACGTATTTGTTGAGGTATGAGCAGTGCTATTCCCCTCGGATCATCTATGACTGCGTGTGAATTGTTAGATACAGGGACTGATTAAATCACATATGAAAATTGATAGACATTGACTTCCCGATTTTTTATTTTCTTATTTGACTTATAGTTCATCAAATATTGAAGTGGTTATGTTTTAGTATTCTTTATAATATTATGGAATTTATTAGAATAATTGCTATTGTACATGCGCTATTTTTATAATTTAATTTAATTTTTTTATAAATATATCAAAATGTATTTTGGAGGAATAAAATCATTATATTTACAAAACGTTTTTGTACTATACTGGGGTCGCGGTAATTGGGCCCTTGGCGTGTTTTATAATCAGGCAGCACTGATGCAGAAACTTAACCTGACATATTTATCTTCATGTTATTAATTATAACATGTTACCCGACTACGGAGTATTCCACTCGAAAATTACCCAATAATAGTTTGTAAAACAAATGCATAAAAAATTGTTTTATAAAATGAAAATACGTAAATAAAACTAAATAAATATTGATTTGAAAAATATGAACTTCTCAAGTAGGTGCTCTTAAAATTGTTTTTCAAATAGACGTATGTGGTATTAATAGAATATATTGAACACTACATATAGCTAGATTATTGTCCTATTCTAAATCTTAACGTATTTTTATATATTTTATAAATAAATAAATATTTTATTTTAAATCCACCCCTGTCTATTACAATCCACATACATATGAAGACGAACACTCTACCAACCGGTAGTTGCTGGTGCCACACAGGACACTGCTGCACACACACACACACGTGCCAGCACGTGACTGTAATGGCCCGCCGCGTGCTCTATAATGCACCATACATAATCACGATGGGTTTATTGATACCGGTAGTGCACACTACCAGTGTATAGTGAGGGGGGTAAGATACACCCGTAACTCTTGATTAACTATACACGCGCTTCAGATCATAATCTTCAGATTGCACTGATTTATTAAACATGGGATTTGGAAGTGATCTAGTTATAGATCTTTGAGATTGGTTTGATCAATTTGACAGGTATTGATTTGATGCTGGTAGGCTTTTGTCGGTAATCTTGAAATGATTATTGGTTTCTGAACAATCGATTGTCTTTAAAGGTTATTTAGCTTCTGAGTAGTATATTGCCGATGACTACTATGATCTCTATATATAAAAATGAATATTCGTTTGTATGAGGCTTATATATAGACTCGGAAATTACTGTACCGATTTCATTACAGTTTTCACCAATAATTTTTCTGTGCATTATCGTGGCTATTAATATTTTATGAAAACCTACGATTTAACATCAAAAGACTAAAAAAATCTTTATCAAGTCGTGTTTTGTTTCCATGTTGAAAATGTTTAATTGAATTAATTTGCCCGGGTAACACCGGTTCCAATGCGTTAGTCATAAATAAATAAAATTATTTATTTTTGCAAAAGTATTAAATAATTTTTTTTGTAGTAATAAAAGATATACCCAAATAGAGAATTTTTTTTTAAACGTAGTTAAAAATTATATAGCATTAAAATAAATAAATTATCAGTCGCAATGCAGGAGTCTGAGAATAGAATTTTATAATTCGCATCCTAGACTATTTTATGAAAATCTATTAGACACGGGAGCGCATTCTGAGACCCATAACCATAATTTTCAGCAAAGGTTATCGTTGTAAAGCTTTAATAATACAACGACTGCTAAGTTATATGCATCTGTCGTGCCAATATTACATACTGTATATTTTTATACATACATTGTAAAATTTAAATAAAATTTATTTATTTAAATGTTTTAAATTAATTCCTATAATATAAATATAATGTTGAAATTTCATTGGTACATTATTAATTTTGAACGTAGACTTTTACGGTTGTTCAATTCAAATTTTTTTTTTGAGTTTAACAATGAAAACCCCATAAAAATCGGTTCAGTAGTAATTCACTACAATTTTGTTTAACGTCACTCTTGAAAAAGTAGCATAGTGTGTATTCTAAAGTTCGACCAAAATCGATTCAATAGTTTTCAAGTTTAGTCTGAAACTTTCAAAATAGAATATATTTTTTTTATGTAAATTTAACCGCGAACTACAAAAATACTACATATTTATAATAATATATTGATTAGTAAGGACAAAATCGTTTTATTTAAAGTAACAGCATTTTTACGTAACTTCAATCTCGTATTACGATTTTTCTTCTCAACACACATTTGTAATCCATCCATTCTTTACTACCTAATTCATACACCTTTACGTCTATCTCTTTTTAGTACATTTCGTACTGGCTTTAACAATCCGGGTAGGTTTTTTTCTCGTCGATATAAAGCAGACGAGCGAAGCGAGCGAGGGCGGCTGTAATGGCTGCAGATTTCGCGCCGTGGTTATGTTTTAATAGAATTTACGATTATTGCTGCCTCTGATACTAACCTGCTACAGATTCGCAGAGTGCTGCTGCAATATAGTTATATGCTGTTTACGTGATCTGTGATCTGATTCTTCACTAATAATAGAGGGAATAGAGACAAAAAAAATATGCAATATTAGAAATACCTACAAAACATCTATAAAAAGACTATTAAAAGTGGTATAAATATATATTACGCGCACGTGGCCTTGATCGAGTATTAGTTTTTACATCGTTTACGATATTTTAATTTATTTAACAGATTTTCACTTCAAAATGCTAATTTCCCTCTACTATAAACTATGGACAAAAACTTAAACTATTTAAAAACTTACCTTTTGTAACTAATTTCATAGGGTCACAAATAGATTTATGGTTTTTAGCAAGAGTCGCAAAAATAAGTTTTTATGAAACCCCCTATTTTTTATTTCATACCTTCTTTTGGACTGAACTTAAATTCAAAAATAAAATATAAGAAGAAATTGTTAGATATCGGTACTCATACAAACTATAAACCGTTGGTTGACACATTAAACAGTTTTAGTTCGGTTATAGAAGCTACATGCTAACTATCAAAGAACCCTGAGTTGGTCTCTACTGTTATATAGGATTATTAGCTTTTATTGACAGCTTCGGTATTTTGAAATTTGTGAATGCTTCAGTGATCTATTACTCTAAACCTGTAGATACCTTATCCCCGTAAAGGTGGCACTTCTCTTTATAGCGTAATTATATCTCGCCTAAACTAATTATAAGATCTTAGACTGTCTAAGAACGAAAGTCCTACTCGGAATAAATTAGCGGATTATTATCACCACAAGCCTTTTTCATATTCTAATTTGGGACAAAGGCTTCTCTTGATCAGTTCTGGGCTTCCATTCGAATACTTTTCGGTCCCATATTCCCTTTAATTTAGATCTATTATTATCTGTAAAAAAAAGATATTTTTTTTTCAATTTTTGTTATATATTGTAACAAGTCTATATAGAAAACGAGTGATATATGTATATATTTTATCTGCTGCATCATGAATCTATCAACTACGTAAACTTAACATTACAACCAAAATATTCATTAAACCTATACTTCTTTTATGCTCAAACTTAACACCCGAACAAAAACTCATGAAAAACCGGCACGCGTAAAAAACTAAGAATCCGAGCCAGAAGAAGATATCTCAAAGGTCATTATCTCAAGTCCTCCACTCCATCACTCCCCGGCGTCCCGGAGCCCCCGGAGCGAACGGGAGCAGCTGGGTTCGCGCGGTAATCTGCTACCGTAATGTCGGCACTTTATGGAGTTTAGATTTTAGCGGCTAAAATCACCTGTAATCACTTTTTAGGTGAAAATTGTTACACAAGTATTTAAGTTTATCTCTGTCATCGTAAAACTACACAGATTTCTTTCTTTTCATGCAGATTTTCAATACAGTGTATGTTGATTGCGTTTTTTTTTTATATTTACATAGTTGGAGTGTGCCAGTTGTTTTGAGTGTTTCACTTTTTTCAAATGGTATTCTTTTTAGGTAATAATTATTTTCATTTTGGTACTTTAAAAGAATAAAAATTAAATTAATAAACTAATATCTATTTTTTACCATAAAAAGAATAAAGTTTACACAAGTTTCTTATGAATTAGCCCACCAGTAATTTCCCTGTTGAATAGAATTACCACGTATGTGTTCCTCTTTTGAAACTTTCGAATGTGGATTTATATCACTTAAAATATTAATATTCAAGTTACCTATATGTTCTTTTTTTATAATTCGGTTTTTATGAATAAATAAATATTTTATTGAAATATGAATTAGTATTTAGGTATGTTGATTCCAAAAATCTCTATAACAAAGATTAAGTACAACCAACGATTGAAAATCTGTTTTGAAAACTTAAAAAACAAAGTGATAGATTTAAAATAGTTAAAAAACTTTTGAAAAATAGGAAATTATTATTGCCAAATATTATAAATACCAAAACATACTGGTATATTAATTAAAATAATCCAAGAATTTTTTTATAATGAGACAACTACATAAGGTACTGGCACCAGTCTTGGATATGACCCCAGTAATGTCTATTTTTTAATTAAATGTACTAAATTAGAAATATTTGTTGATATTTGATTACTACAATTTCTGAATATTAATCTATATACGCATTTAACTATCTTACGGCGTGATTTAATGACAATCGCCCAAATGGTGGAGATTTAAACTAATTGTTAGTATAATTTATTAATTAATTATTATATTATCATAGCAACTGCTTTACATTGTTTCAAATTTGACGATTATTTCTTTTATATCTTTTGTGTCGTAGTACTTATCATTTTGTAATCATTGCGTGCTCATTACTGGTTTTACTTTATCCATACTGGAGAAAAAACATAAATAAAAAAAGGCTACAATAAAAAAAAACTATATTTGCGGATTTTTAAATGGATTAAATATAGAGTTACTTGTTTTATAAGTAACATGAGTTTATGAGAATTAGAAAAAAGAAGCCCGCCAATCACAAAAACAGTAAACGTTGCTCTTATAGCGGCCATAACTGGTGCCAGTACCTTATAAGATTTTGCAAAAATCTTACAGAACACAACTTTGAAATAGTGTGTTCATTAGACACGTGGCCGGCGAGAAATGTCAAATCAGCCCATATATTTTATATGTCCACGGGGAGAGGTAAGGGATTGGGATTTTTGGCTTATGGCCGCGCAGCGCCATCGCACAGATTACAGACAGCGCGTGCCGTGCATCCACAACTAAACGCGCGCCTCTGTACTTTATATAGCTATAGAGTATCATAATATACAGGTTGGGAAAACTTGATTAGTCTAAAAAGTATAACTTTCAATAAAAACAGTACCGTCTATACGTATTGAAATTATTTGCTTCTATGGAAAAAATAGTAAATTTGCTAATTTTTCGTTTACTAAGAACCATAAATATTGAGTAATTTTAGCTGCATTTATTATAATATAAAATTTACCAAACATGAGTAATTTTAATTAAATTGAATTACTATAGGCTTCAGAAGTCGTCTGCCACCGTAAAGGTCAGAATCGCTAACAACAGAATCAGAAATAATAAGAGAAACATCATTGGTTATCTTTTTCTAGAGCAGAATATATATATTTACATCATTTTAAATAAAAACACAAATATACGTCCATTTTATTAATTAATTTTATATCAAGTTTAATATATTCAAGTACTAAACTTCGGAATATCAAATATTATTGCCACAAAATTTACGTAAAAAATTTTCAATAGATTATAAACGAAGATTGCTTCTTTATTTAGTATAATGAGTTTCAAAATATCTGTATTTGTTTGGCACATGGAGAAATGATTTAAATATTATAATAATCAAATGGAAGAAGCCTACTAAGTTTGTGATAAGTGAATTTGAATGAAAACTGATCGACCACTTCTGCATTTCACTGTTCAGTAGAATCAATCGTTTCGCTTAGTAACTTGTTGATTAGTTGATTCTATATTGTATGGTCTGATTGACTGACACACCTGAGTCGTTTGAGTACCTATTTTAAACATTTCAATTTTTTCAATTGATCTGTCCATTGTATATTGGAGGTAAAAAAGAAAAAAAGGAATAGGTTTTTTGAGATACTGATTCGAATTGATTCGTTCACTGAAAATATTTAATATTTATTTGCAAAAAAATATTTTTTCCGTACTTACAAATTTTTCGATTGTTATGTAAACGTGATCAATTTTTGAAAAAATATATATGCGGGTAAAATCATAAGCGATAAAAACTAAATTTAAATTATTTCGAAATAACAATAACAATTGTCATTACTCATTTAAAACTTCAGTTTCTCCACCACAGCCTGTACACATCTATAGGTATGTATGTGTGTGTGTGTGCGTACGTCTTTCTTTTTCCGGATGTATTTATTACGAGCGCCCTTTCACTAAAGTCCCTTTCCCCCTCCTTACGTTGTTCTGTCTCTCTCTATTCCTCTACTCCAAAGGATCGCTGATTGATCTGTGCCGAAACATCTCACTCCTTACTCCTGATTGAAAACTCTCTAGTTGTGATTCTTTCTCAACTTGATAAAATGTGCCAATTTCTTGAACTATATATCTATTATAACAATATTTGTTGATTTTGATTACAAAACAATGTACTAGATTTTAAATCCAAATGTATTTACTATGCTAATTAATCAATTAAAAAAAAATTAAGATACAATATGTATACCAAACTAAAAATTTTATAAATAAATCAACTTATTGGATTTGAAAATATTGACAAGTTGTTTAATAAAACAAACAATACTAATCAAATATCAAAATAAAAAATTACGAAGAGGATGAATTAGTTTCTTTCTTTTTTGAACAGATAAAATATTTAATTTGTCGTTGTTAATTGTTCCTCTATAATTATTTCATAATGAATAGTATTCCCTATATTCAATATTTATATTATTGTATTCTCTATGTCTGTATGAAAAATATCACAAATAACAATAAACATATAACAACAATTGCAATTTGCATACCAAATATACACGTTTTCCAATCATCGCATGAAAAACAAATCAAATTTCAAATCAGGCAACACAACTCAAAACGAAAACTAACTATACCAGTAAATCCGAAAACCCATCGATTAAAAAGCGGCGCTCAAACAAAATCATCCGTTTAATTACAAAGCCGCGGTATTTGAAATCGAACCTCGAATCAATTATATATACAGCAGGCGGCGTTTCAACTTCCGCTCGATCGTTACCCGGAAGTTATCGATTTCAATCGGTCTCATGTTAACTGGCAGTCATGTCATTTATATCTCTGCTGTGATTCGTTCCGCCGAAGCTCCGCCCCCACCCGCTCCCAGCGTCGGAGGTGCCCCCACACATACACACACACACACAAAGCTGTAATGCTCTGTTCTGTGTCGGTGGTTGCTATGGTGACGGCGTGAGGGTGATGAGACCACCATCGCTGTGGAGGTGTATCTTTCTCTCTGTTCCTCTCCCAGTTGGAAGGATCTTGAGTACTCTGAAATCTTCTGCTCTTGATACGGACCTGTATGCGAGTGTATGAAATTAAATTTTATGGAATTGATAGGTATATGTGTCTGTGGAGATTTTGAGAGTTGCGTGGTGATTTGTGGCTTAGATTCTGGGTGTATGTTACGATGTTTGATAAAGAATATTAACCCTTGAGTGTAGGCGTTCTATCTCATGATGGCATCAAGTTTGTCAGAGCTGTTTATATTTATAACGTTTTTAAGATGTAGTTTGACATTTTAGAAGTTAGAAAATAAAAATATTAAACGATAAATGATTCATTTTATTACTCATTATTTTAAAATCCTACAAAAAATGATCTTTGAAATATCAATATAATGTGAAGCAGAAAATATAAAACTTTTATGTATGTAATTATGAGTATTAGCTACATATACATTTTTTTGAAATATTTTAACTGTATAATGTCATATATTATTTTCATAACTATTTGATATAGTGTAGCACTTTTCACTACTAAATTATTAAAATTAATAGGACTGAGGCTTGGCGATACTTCTACCTATAAGAAACAATTAACAGATGCATTTATTATAATAACTACGCACTATTTCATCAAAATGTTTCTTTATTTATAAATTTCTAAAAGAACATTATCTGAGATGAAATCTATAATAATAAGATCAATATCTTATTATTAAACTAACAGTATTACATAATTCAATTTTTTGTTCAATGCAAGCACATCATTAATAATAGTGTTTGATTTCTAAACGGTTAATATAAACAATAAGCTATTACAATGACAGTATAAGCCGATCGTTTCCGATCTAAGCTTGTGTCTATTTTAAAGCTGACGTATTAATTGCTGAGTAACTAAATGCACATATATATTGAAATTATCATTACAGAATCTCCAGAATCAATCATAAGCCAAATGATTATGTCCACTTTATATAAACAATATTAATAATTACGTTATACTTAATATTAATATTTAATATTAGTAAATAACATGATTTATATGGACGAATAAATTGTATATACAATATATTCTAAAATGTATGACAATATATATAATAAATAAAACTATTAAAAGTGACAACATTATTTTATCTTTTCACAGTGGTGAATATTAATAAAATTTTGTATTGATGCTCTTTTTATTATTTTTTATGTATTAATCGTTAACAATGTTACTTTCTGTAATTCCAGGCGAGAAGCCTCACAAGTGCCAGGTGTGCGGCAAGGCGTTCTCTCAGAGCTCGAACCTGATCACCCACTCACGCAAGCACACGGGCTTCAAGCCGTTCGCGTGCGATCTGTGCGGGCGCGCGTTCCAGCGCAAAGTTGACCTACGCCGCCACAAGGAGACGCAGCACACCGAGCTGCGGCCCGTCGTCACGTAGTGCGAGGTAGCGGCGCTGTCTCAACCAGCGCCGGCCGTACCACCTCCGCCACAGTTACCGCCACCGCAAGCGATACATATGGGTATGCAACCTGCTTGGTTTGGGCAGGGGGTTAACTGAAATAGTGATTACACTACCCCTTCTTCTCCAAAGTGTCATCGTCGCTCTAGAAGACTGTATAAACCGTTTTAACAGGCATTGTCAATGTCAGTACAGCTATTACCGCCTCCACAGGAAATGCATATATAGGTATACAATCTGCTTGGTTTGGACAAGGGGTTAACTGAAATAGATATTACAATACTTCCTCTTTTCCAAAGTGTTATCGTCGTTCCATCTAGGTCATTCTACCAGGCATCATTATCTTTGAAGGACCAGATAATTTTCTTAAAAACAGCTTAACATAAAGGGCAAATGGTTTGTTTGACCGTTTTTGTAGCATTTAAGTCGACAAAAGTATATATATATTTTTTGAAATTGAGCTCTAATACATACATCATTTTATGTATTTTATTCATAAAATTTAATATTGCTACTAAAATAATAGATGTCAAATTCACACATAGATACAATAAAAAGCTAGGTGGTATGAACGGGTATCTTTATGGCACCCTAACGGCAGCCAAAGTAAAATTTGAATATTCATATACGTCATCTAATGCAGGAAAATCACTTTAGCTCTTAAAGTTTTTGGGGAAATTATCTCGCTCTTCGTTGGTTTGAACAAGATCTTAAAGACTTGTAAGAACAGCTGTTTGGTTACAGCTCTTAATTTATCGTTGTCGCAAACAAGATGTTTATTGGAATAGTAAATGTGAGAGGTTCGTTTTATAAATACTGTAATATACACAACATTGTGCAATATTTTATACCAAATTAATTAATAGCACAAAATACAGCAGTCCTTAAATTTGTAAATAGAATACGTACAGAACAAAATAACATGATTTTTGTTAAAATATTCAGAAGTCAAAATAAATTAAGTCAACCAAAAATAATTCTTGTACCAAAATTCTACCAATCGACATATGGTAGAGTTAGTTTCATTGGCATTTGAGCGCTTCAATTAGTCTAATATGTCTTATAAATTATTTCTGACTTAAATTTGTAAGTGACATAAATTAATTAACTTTAACTTCCCACTTTTAATAAAAGAAAGCAATGAAGTTTCATTTAAATTAATGCTTGGAAGAATAACAGCTTTATTTTTATTAACAGAATATTGTTTCTTAGTTTCTGAACACAAGTAAAATTTATGTGCTTTAACTCATTAAAATATGAATTTCGACATTTTTTTTACGGATTTATTAATATTAATATAAATTGCAAGTTATCTGTCAAATTTTTATTGCACCCAATTGTACAATGTTTCGTAACACATTACATTGCTTTTAAAAAAATTAATATTGTTCTGTATGTCTGAAGTACTGATTAATTTGATGTCTAATGCTGTCTTAAATTTTATTTAAATTTTAAAAGAATATTGCGAATGGCTTACAAATTTTTTAGTTTTTTAAGCAATATTTTTTATTTATTTACAATAATATTAATTGATGGTAGAACAGCTTCATTTGCTAATTTGTAAAAAAAATAATATATATTTATAGTGTTTAGGAAACCACGATTTCTGAGTAGGTTAAGTATTTTAAAAGAGAATAATGTACATATTACATTTAAGTAGGTATACGATGTGTAAACTAGTCAAACATTTTTCAAAGGAAATGTTTTAATATAAAAAGTTCAAATAAGGAAATTATTTAAGATTTATTAGTTTTAAAAACTAAGAAGTATTATTTTCCATAAAAAAAGACATGCCACTGTATTATTATAGTGAAAAATTGGCTTTAGTACTAATATTTAAAGTATTAAAAATAATAAATACACATTTTAAGACTATATTTTATAAAGTATGATAACTTTTTTTTGTATCGTATTAAAATAAAACTTTTTTCATAAATTTAATTTTAAAAATTATCATGCTTTATCAAAATATAAGGACTGACCCCACCGTATTAATTTTAGCTCTTTTTCTACTGGACATATCATGTAAATGTAATATCATGTTTATTTACCAAAGATTGTATATACATATGTATAAATTTGTAGTATATAATACATAATATATAAATACAGGTAACCCCAATTTTATATATTGCATTCCGTATTCATAATAAAATAAGAAACAATATGATTTTTTTTACAGATTTTAATTCTGCAGGAAATTAAGAAAACTTAAAACTGTATATAAAAGAAAAAGATTTTTAAAGAATTTTATTATAATCTTTTTTATTAAAATAGTTTTTAAGTTTTGTATATACATATTTATTATGTTGCTAAACGGAACCACGTTAAACGAGGTTTACCTGTATAGGTATATATGTTAATAAATAAGAAGGTACACTTTGTACAAAGTACGCATATTTGTGATCTGTGATTTAACCAAATTATAAAAATATTACATTAATGTTCTCGTTTTTAGTTCTTGGTGTATGTGGTGCTACTTGAAAACATGCTCTTTAGTATTTAAGAAAAACATTGTGTATTTATTTCGAGCAAAAATATGTAAATATAATTGGAATATTTAACTTACAATATATGTATTTATTATGAATTCTTTATTATTATTTAATTATAGTTACAATATATACAAAGCAATGATATGTAGAATACGAAACTTATGACTGAACGACGGAAACTAAAGAACATTTAATTTTTTCAATCCAATGATAATTAAGGTGTATGTGTTCTACATTTTGTAACATAATTTTATTAGTATTCGATTTTAATAATAACTGTATTGTAAGTTGAATAAATGTTCAATTATTTGCGTTCACGGTTTTGTTATATTTAAAAATTCTGTTGCATTTATGTGAAATATGATTTTGTATAAAAAAATTATTTATATTTTGTTTACGTTTGTTATAAGAATGTAATTATTTTATTTGTACATTCTGTTTTCATAGAAAAAAACTACAAAATAAAATTTGTTTATTCATATACAGTTTATTTTTTTATAGTAACTAGTAGATATTAAATCCCAATGAAAATAAATAAGAAATTTCTTCCGAATGGTAAGAAAATAAATAGATAATTTTTGTGAAAATATTCCTACTGAAATACTAAGCTAATAATTAAACATTAACCGTTAGTTTTACAAACGGCAGCTATCTGACTATCTATTGTTAAATATTAATAAAAACAACTTGTTTGTCTAAATGAACGATTTTAATGAATATTGTTAAGATAACGACATCGTTTTCACATTTTGTTCTTTCTTAATAGCCTCACGATAATTCTGTGAATCGAAAGCTTGCGTTTATTATTTTTCTTAATATATAATTTCTGACGTTTATTTAATTCTGATAAGTTGTTTTTATTTATTATATTTAACGTCACTGCTAGTGTATTATTATTGTTAAATATAACTCTATCTCTCTTAAAATTTTACAGTTTAGGCTATGATTGGCCAAATCCAAGTTATCGCACAGTTTAAGTAAAATCGTTTCTTGAACACGTTTTTGAAAATATATGTTAGTATGGAGTTTATTGGTGCACTTTGTATATTGGTTTATTTGCTTAAATCATTTTCAATTGACTCATTCTACCTTCCTTCAAAATATTCGTATCGCTGAACCTAACACCCTGTATAGACGTGACAAAGAAATAGCAAATTATTGCATAAAATTACGCGTTTCATCTTGAATCTTTATAAAATTATATTTTTATGCAATTGATAAATATGTAAATAAATCGTCAGATCTATACTTTTGACTAACCCTGTATATCTGCTTAGCATTCTCGAGATGGGCTGATATAACTTTACACCATATCCACATCACACACAATACTCCAAAGACCTCTGGATTTCTAGATTTTATTTTTCTCGAACTAAGATTGTCCCGCGGGATATAAAACGTGCGATTTATGAAGCATGGAAAACACAGATACACACCCCAAAGTACCGTCTCATTCACACTAACGTTGTAACACGAATGAGTTCTCTTTCTCACTTTTTATTGGAAAAGAATCTTAATAAAAGAGGTACAGCATACAACTGAATTTAATTTTTAATTATGTATAAAATGAGTTTTGTGTTAATCGAGATTCGAGTAGGAATGAAATAGACGTTTGTATTATTAGGAAAATATAAATAAATTATCTTAGGGAGGCTAACTGGACATAATTTTTGAGCAGTTATGTTGGAAAGAACCATATCATTCATGATATATTAACTGAACCAGTATAATTTCAGAGAAAAGTAATTGAAATTTGCATATATCATATAATAATTGAAGTTTTTTTTAAAACTTTACTTTCTTGAGAAATTAAATACACAAAAAGATGTAATGACTAAAGCACAGGGAAAAACATAGTAAGATACGTTATCTTCTTTTTTTGAGGAAGTATTTTAAATTCAAAACTCTCTTTTATTACATTTGTGTTTTATTTGGTTTTGGGATTAAATATGTTTTTCGTCACTTTCAAAAATATTAGCTGTCATAAAATGAATTATGCCCTTAGTTTTTTTTTATAAAACTTTGTGACCCTACAAGTTTTCTTCCCTTATAATAATAGTAATTTCAAATAATAAATGTATAAATTTTGTGATTACAATGTAAATTGTTTAGTGAAATAACTCGAGATTTATGAAAGTATTTTGAAATGACACAGAGTATTACTGTCTAAAAGAGACCCCTAGACATAATTCATTAAAAAAAAACTATTTTGAGATAGCTCCTATTCGACTTTATAACATTTTTTAAAGAAAATATCTTACATAAAAAAATTAATTTATGAAAATTTAAATTTAATATGATGGGTAACTTTATGTTCAGTCTTCAGTAAAAAAATAAAATTATTTTAAAAACGTATATTTAAAATGCAATTATTTTGGGTATATTAAAACTATCTTAACCAAAACTTCAACAAATAGAGTATGTAAAAGGCACATTTTTATGTAATTTGCAATCTAAATCCATTTTTAAGATTTCTTTTCGTTGTAAGATACTTAAGCAGATCATATAAGAATATTCTAAACAACCGCATCTCATACACGATATACGAGTCCTCTTACTAAATCCCCAGTTCCAAATCTGAGATCCGGTGCTGCAAAGGTAGTGGAATATCTTTATTTATAACGGGCACGCGCGCGACCGGAATAAAGATGAGCTGGCTGCTTGATTGAGGAGCTTGATTTCACGCCGTTGGGTTGGACACTCGGCTCTGCTTGCCTTGCAGATTTACACACATGTTATTATTTTTCAGATTTCATACATCCGATATAGGTAGGTACTATACTGTATATGTGTATCTGATTCTTATAAAGTGGAGTATATTTATTTTAGAAATTTATTTATTTTTTGTAGTTTACGTTTAAAATACACAGTTTTGAAACACTACTCGTATTTATTAATGTGCATCTCATTAATTTTTTTATGCACTTCTTTTGTTAGTCGTATTGACTTCTGAAGTACTAAGATCTATGGTGGTAATTTAGAAAATCGTTTTTTTAGGGTTATATAAGTCAAAATATACAATAGACCTACCATACTGTTTATACTGAATAACAGTATGGAACGTCTACTGTAACTTTAATTCAAAATAAGAATGTATGGCGCTTTAATATTGTCTTGTATTATACATATTATATATTTCACTGAACTGTGTAGAATATTATACATAACATAGCTATCAACAACACTGAAAATACCTTGTGGAAAGATTTTGATTTAACTTTTCTTACGAGCAAATTCTTTTTAATACTGGGAATATAAAAAGATAGAATATAAACATTTAAAAATTTCGAGTTAATCAGTTGCGTAACCTGATTTTCTGAGGGGTCATTTACAAATAAGGGTACCATACATACAACGCCTCTGGAGTTAAGACATTATTTTCTGAATGTATCCACTTCATTTGCATATTTCTATTATTTTATTAAATAAGATATAAAATATAATTTTACTGGAATAATTTTCAGAGGAAATATTGAAACTCAGATATTATATCATTACTTAAATATCACATCAACTTCACATTTTATTTATGAAAATTAATCCCAGCAATCCCCTACTTTACATAAAACCCATACACTCGAAATAAGAACTGAGGAACCCATATACAAAACATAATAAAATTAGAATACGCATAGTGAGATCGTTCTGTGACGTAATCCAACTCGACTCCATCAAAGTCCGCGAGTGTGAATGTAATGCGATTATTCTTTCAAGCAGAGTAAGTTACACCGCACTCTAAGATCGCGGTGTGGAATTACATACCCGCTGATTCCAGGTTGCGACACACCGAATTACGCGCTGTCCCAAGATTGTTGTGGCTTGTTACAGAATGACGCCGGCTCGGGTTACGTGTGCCAGTGTATCTCAAACAGTTCCATATTTATACTAATCATGTGCATAGTGAACAGAATCATATATCGCGTTTTCTTTGTAGCTCATTTTATGTGTATACAAGCTGGGCCCGCGTGGCTTCGCTCGCGTGGACTACGGATTTAAAATATATATAGTTGAATTAAGTACAAACACGATTACTTATTATTGTATAAATAAAAACTAAACAACAATTAAATTACCTATCTAACAAAAACGATTCAGAACAAAAAGTAAAAATAATTTTTGTTTTATTTAAATTAAAAGTTAATTATTGAAAACAAAATAAACAATTGATAATCAAAAGAATACCGGCTTGTGCTCATTCCCTCTGCCCTGCGTCTACTTGGCACGCTCCCTCCTTGCCGCACGCCGCGACACGGGTCGCTATCGCGCAAATAATATGTTCCCGTATGTATGTATATTTCAAGATATTTTCTAAACTATACGACCAAATTGGATGCTGTAAAGGGAAAATTATATCTACATTAAGTACTTATGATGATGAAATAATTTATTTCGATAAGGATTAATGTTTTGCAGGCCATAAGTCCACGTAAACAAAACCCAAATATTTTTAATTTTCTTTGTAACATAAAAGCAGTCATAAAAGTAAGACATGCTGATTTTATTGTAGATCGTTTGATTCTACACAATTCTTTAATACATTATTTTGTTCAATATTGAACGGTTTAGGCAGCGTATTGCAAAATAGCGCGCTGACGGCAAAATTTTTTTCGACTTGATTTACTATTATCGTTACTGATTAGTTGTTATGTTACCTAACGTAACAAAATATAGCCTATAACTTGGCCAGAGAATGTACCTATGAATTAAAAAAGAAACCACGTAAATCTGATAAGTGGTTTTCGAGTGATAAGCGCACTAACGGACAGACAGACGTTGAGCTTTATATATATATATTAAGGATAATATCCCAATATCGCGCGATTAGTGCTCCAATGCCGACAAATACAGAATGTGATTACTTATCTTTAAAATATTTGTACTGGATAGTACAACCGTGTCGGCGCAAAATAATACTATACTCCTCATATTGGGCGTGCCTCACACCCCTCCTCCTGAACGCGTCGCTTCCGCTGAAACTGCCGCCACACTGCGCCCGTCATCGCCGAGCTTAACGCACAAATAATTGAAATGATTTTTTATATTACATTTAGTTAGAGATAACAATAATAGTACGAATATTGTTTGAAATTAATCAACATTTTATATCTACATATATATCAGGTATTACAAGTCAAAATAGCCACCCATATTTTCAATTTCGTCGTTGATTTTTTTTTAGATTTATACTAGGGGGGTGTGATGAAACTAAATAGTGGGCGCGAGCATATTGAGAAAAAATTAGAAAAATATTATTAAAAAATTTATTTAATGTGCTGAAAGAAAGGCAATAAAATACATTCTGACATAATAAAACATTTACTGCACAATGTATTTAATAATTAACTTATCAATATTAAATTAAAAACAAGATTATTACTTATTAGTGACTCCTTTGCAGAGTAAAGTTTTTCGAAATAATATTTAATATTAGATATTCATTTCAGGAGGGGGGGGGGCTATGAGAATTGTGATTGATAATTGGGTCGCAAATACTAAAAGGTTAAGAAGCGCTGCCCTAATAAGTAATTTTATTTGAACTATTTTTTAAGACATGAATTTTAAAAAAAATTAAATCTTTATGAGAGAAATACTTTTTAAATTTTAATAATTGTATAAATCAAGCTTGTCCAACCCGCGGCCCGCGAGTATCTTTGGTGCGGCCCTCATCGGATAAGGGAAAAAATCTTATAATAATAAAAAAATGAATATAACACATAACACAACGCTAAAAGGATTCAACGATTTAAAAAATAAAATACAATGTTTTTAGAATCAAAAAGAAAAACTAGAGGTACCTTATTTGGAAGATCCTAATTGGTTCGCAGATTTAGCTTTCAATACTTAAAAAAAACCAGAAACACTGAAATGTATACCTAATAAATAAATTTAACAGTTTTTGAAGTCGGTTTTCTTTTTTCTTTATTAAAAAGTTCTTTATTGGCTTGGCACCGAATTCAAAAACTGTTTTTAATTATTAGGTATATTTCTCAGTGTTTTTAGTTTTTTTAAGTAGATTTTATTTAAGTCCATAGTCAGATTCCAGTAGCGTAGTGAGAAAAAATTTCGGTGGGAGGGGGGATAAATACATTGAGCAAAATTTTTTCATGGTATTTTGAAAAGATGTTTTCTCAAAACACGTTTTTTTAGAACACTGAATATTTTGGGGGGGGGGTTCATGTGCGGCCCTTGGTATATTGGATTTATGCTATGCGGCCCAAAAGGTTCAAAAGGTTGGACTCCTATGGTATAAATAGATATAGTAAAAGAGCAAATATAATAATTTTGTTAAATTTTTTTTGTTAAATTATTTTGTTAAATATCATAAAAAAGTCAAATGAAATAATATTACGAAAAAAGTTTTTCCTTTTTGATTTTGAAAATAAAAAATAAAAATACGGTTATGTTTAAAAAAATTACAGGCCTTTCAAGATAATAAATATTGATTTAAGACCTAACCCCTTTGAGATATTACCATTTCCATACTTTTGGGACACACTGTATATTCACATGTTTTGATTCAACAAATGATTATATTTTATACATAGACTATTAAAAAAAATTAAACACAAACAAAAAGATAAAATAAAGTAAATATGTTTTTCTACACAAGTTAATATATTTACAGACTATTAAAAGGACATTGCTATTTTTCCTCACGCTACCCCAAGTTTTCCGAACGTTTTTTCTAGTCTCCCCTACACTCCTCGTACAGAATATCTTATGAACTACAACCCGAACAGAAACTACATGGGACAAGTTCATAAATGGAACAAATTGTAACAACTGCATTTGCAATACTTTTTCTCACGTAAAGGTAGATAGATAAAAATTCGTCTATCTGAATTCTAGAAAGTGACATATAACATTATAAAAATCGATCATAGTTATGAATTGTTATGAATTATTTATACCTACACACAAAAATTAAATCAGTCTTATTTTCAATTGATAATAATTGATTATCACTATACCCTTAATGGTATATTAACAAAATGATTTTCATTTTCATGTTTCAAGGAAATAGAATTATTGTGATTGGTTCAAAAAATCATATTCGAGAAAATACGTAAAGAAAAATGCTTTTTTTTGCATGATGTGTGTCTGTCTATCCTTAGAATTGTTTTTCGTTCAAGATAACTTTTGTAAATATACATACATAAGTATTGTAAGATTATTTTGAAAAATTCAATTAAAATTTTTCATTTTCAAAATTATTTTAACTAACAAGTATAAATCTCCATACCGATATTTCATTACTTCATTATCACTTAAATTTAACTATTAAATATAAAGTATGAGGTCAAATGTTTATTTTGATTGAAATTCTATCATTAGAATAGGACCGTAGATGTATATTTACCACCTCTATCTAGGCAACAAAAATATTATTTAACTTTTTTTAATAAAGCTACCTGTAAGATATATTTTACCAATATCAATGTAAAATATAATACATAAAAAAGTTTTACGTATATTAAGTTATCTTATTAGCAGCAATAATTTGAAGTCTAAGGTGGTGAACTGTGAGAGATATAGTGAATAAGGTGGCAAAAGGTAGTTAAAAACAAATAGAATAGCTTCCCCTACTTAAATAATTTATTTTTGACACCTGCGGCGTGCGAACTTAATACAATAAAATGTATATTTTTATTTCTGACGAATTTTCTCTAAATCCAGCCCTGTCCGGCAGACACATATCGAATGCGATTAGATTAAGATAGCTCTGGAAGGGGAGACGCTATTGTCTGAGAGTTTGCGAAGAAGATCTGTGAATTAGTTGACTCGAGAATTAATCTTGATGCCGTATCACCTTACACCAGCGCACTGAATATTTTACCATAAGATTTACACTTCCTTTTTGCGTCTTACTCCCGCTCTACCTTCACAGACCAATTTAATTTGTTTAAAATAATTTTATTAGGTAGTGTACCTGCATTAGTTTAAGTGAATTTAAATTCTTAAATATTAATTAGATTTGTTGTTTGATTACAAAATAAATATAGTTTAAAATCCATGGAGGTTAACTCCACAAAAATAAACAGTCTATAAAAGTGATATTTTTATAAGATAAAAATATTTTTCATTGCTTATTCATAAAGCAATAAAAAATTTAAACGATTTGTTTATTATATAAAGTTAATCAAAACTAAATTAATCGCTTCAGGCTTAGAACAGTTTGGTTTATTTTTATCTTAATTCTTGTTTTTTTTAATTTTATTTTTTTATAGTTAAGAAAGCATAGAAAAATATCTAGTTATATTTTTATACAAATATATTTATGGAGAACATAGATAATATAAAATGTTTTAAACAATTTTTATCACTAAAAAATGCGAAAAAATATTCCCTGCACTATGCAAATTTCTTTTGCACAAAATTCAGTTTTTGGCATGCGTAAAATCTAGTATAAGACAGTTATAAAATCTTGATTTTTTACTTATGATATATATTTTTTATTAAATAAAGCAATTAGGTTCATTATGGTTAGGAAAAAAATTTTTTTAACACTTTTTCACCCCAGAAAAAAGTGTAAAGAGATTAAATTCAGTTAATATTTAAAATTTTGTCATTTTTTACAAATCTAATTTACTATCATTTCATATGTAATTGGTTGCTAAATATTTTTGACAAGTTCATCGGTTAGTTTAAAATAAAACATAGGTAAATATTCCCAACTAATTTAAATGGATTGAATTCAAATAAATGCACATAACTAAGAAGATTGATAGATGGATCAAGTGGAATCCGCTCCTGGGCAGGTACATTTTTAACTCAATTTGGCGCATACACATTTACAAAGGTAAAACTTTGCGACGAGCTGTATCGGATAGGTTTATTGCATATTCAAAAAGCATCCACAGCATTCAAATGTATTCAGGACTTGAAAATTGAACGCTAGCGCACGGCCTGAAACCATTTTGTCACAAAACTCTACAACAGCGGTTCTCAAATCGTTTTTGGTGAAATAGATCTTACTTCAGTTTATATACATATGTACATATATCTGGCACACACTTTGAAGTTTAGACGTACAGAGAAATGCAAAAGTGGTCGTCCAGTTTTCATTCAAATTCGCGTATCACAAACTTAGTAGGCTCCTCCCATTTTATAATATTTAAATCATTTCTCCATGTACCAAACAAAAACAGTATTTTTATACTCATTTCCTAGATAAAGAAGTACTCTTCGTTTATAGTATTCATATATATTTGTATAAGTAAATTTTGTGGCAATAAATATTTGATATTCCGAATTTTAGTATTTAAATATGTTAAACTTAATATAAAATTAATTAATGAAATGGACGTATATTTGTCTTTTTTTAAATGATAAAGCTCCGCTCTAGAAAAAGATAACCGATAATGTTTGTCTAAATATTACGAATCTGTTGTAAGCAATTCTGACGGTGGTAGACGACTTCTGAAACCCATTGGTAGTACATAACTTGGGGTATAACTATATACATACATATGTATACCAAAAAGTAAGATAATTTGTTCAAAAAAATTCATATAGAAAGGTAAAACCAATAATAATCCGTTGTATCGGCAATTTATCGAAATTTGTAAATATATAAGTCAGATGTTGATATAAAAGTTGAGGCTCCAACGACATTAAAAAAGTGTATGTGAAAGGGTTTAATATTATTTTAACGACATAAAATAATTAAATGAATTCAACACTTGTATTCAAAATATGTATTGTAAAGAAGAAATAAATTATTTCATTATAAAAAAAGTAAATACGTAATCATAGCTTATACTGTAACGATATCTTTCCCCCCATCCTAATATTTTTTTTATAAAAAAATCAGTATCTATAAAAGAGTTCATATATGTTGGAAGTTAAAGGAACACTGATATTATATTATTGTTTATGGTGGAATACATCAAAAACTATGTATCCAGAATAAAAATTGTATATTCTGAACATCTGTGTTTTTTTTAATGTACAACCCAGAGGGGAGTCTATCAGTTCTTTATTTTTTTATGAATAATAGATATGTTTCAATTTTCTAGAATTACTGATTTTAAAAAATCTAGCAGATTTTGTTCATATATATAATTTTTAAGTTCTAATCAGAATGATTTCTTTTCTATATATGTATAGAAAGAACGTTAATTAATTATTGATGTATAATTCGAGAGTTTCTTAAGATAATAAATAAATAGTAATGGTATTTTTGGAATCACTGGTCTATGCGAAATCATCAAGGTGTATCAATACAGGTCCTCTCTTTCCTTCATTTACATTTCACATAAATGCGTTTTTGTCACTGTGTTATAAAACTTCTGAATGTCTTCTATTTTGTTGTTTCGTATTTCCAAAGTTGGATTGCAAAGGTAATACTGTTTTATTACTGAATAACTTCGACGACAATTTTTGCGAATATGTAATCTTTATTCGTTCGGAAAATATTGAAACTTTAAAACCGGAGTAACGGGAATCTATAAAAAATATCAAATCAATATTGTCAATATACGATTCAGTATTTTTATTTTTCTTGGTGGATGAAGTAAGCAATTTTCATTTTGGTTAAAAATGTACATTGACTTCTCATAAATATAATTTCACAAAATCAGACTCCTTTCTTATATCATTTAAAGTATTTTTTTCAATCGATAGTGCATTTTTTATTACTTCTGATGAAAGTATAGCTTATCTGTTTTTTTTTTAAATTTAATATACCTATATTTTATATTATTTTAAATATAGTTATTTTGTTGACTAGTTTCAATAAAGGTATTCTGAATATAATTGCAGACAACTTTCTATCGCTATTTAAATTCACTGGAGCCATTTGTTTAAATTTCTAGTAACTTCGACTTATACTGGATTTATATTATTATGAGAATTTGAAATTATGTAGTTTGTGATAAAAAAAACATAAGGTACTTATTATTAATTTTAATTTAATTACCGCAAATTAAGTTTTTTTTTTAATTGTAGCCTTTTATTTTATTTATGTTTTTTCACCAGTAATGGATAAAGTAAAACTAGTAATGAGCACGCAGTGATGGACACTTGTTAATGATTACAAAATGATAAGTACTACGATACAAAAAATACAAAAGAAAGAATCGTAAATTTTAGAACAATATAAAGCAGTTATAATAATTAATTAATAAATTATACTAATAATCATTTTAAATATCCACCATTTTGACACCTATTGGCTGATTGTCATCAAATCACGCTGTAAGACAGTTAAATGTATATAGATTAATATTCAGAAATGGAAGTAATCAAATATCAACAAAATAACCATTACTGGGGTCATATCCAAGACTGGTGCCAACATTATGTACCTATTGATAGTTATTGTACGAAGATAGATTAAGCTGTGATTGGTTCAATCATTGGTCATCAAAAAATTCAAGATAAATATCTGACAACGATCGTTTGTTAAAGAGGCAAACGGATACTCTTGTAATGTAAATAACATTAGAAATAAATAATTTTGTAGACTTCAGGATGATTAATAAAATTTATAGATCTATTTTATTCCCTAGAAGTATGCATTATCACTTTATTTACGTATTAGCATTTGGCCGCTGTTCGATGACGTGGACTGAACAACAGGCATCTATCTGTTGTAGAGTGGTTCGGTTGAAGGTAAGGGGCAGGGGCGGCGGCTGTACATCGCCAACTGCAATATCTCCAGCGTATTGGGGGAAATTACATTACCGGCAACTCGATCACAGGGTACGTGAAAGTATTGTGAAGTACATAAATAACATTTGGATAATATTACATTTTTATCAAACGAATTTACATATTGAAACGGTATACCATTCAAGCTACTAAACGTCATAGAGCTAAAATATTACGCGTTATTTGTTGGCATTAAATGCATTTCAAATATCGAAATATATTTTATGCTCGAATGCGAAAAAAAAATGGAGATAGGTTTTTTTTAAGATCGTGATAAATGTCTATTTTGAGAATTTGCGTTATTTATGTTATAACTAAATTTAAATGCCTGGTTTTTTATACGACTATTTAATATCGATGAATTGAATGTACTTTATTCGGTTTTTATGGCGAGGTGTAGCTTAAAAAATATAAACATAAATCATAATTTTTTAGTTCAGTTATGTGTATTTTAAGGATCTTATTTTAAAATCCATCATATTATAATAGCTTCTTGTATATTTAATAAAAAGAAAATATTTATCAGAAGAATAAAATATTATATTCATAAGCAGTTAAAAAAATAATCAATTTGACTTTAAATTATTTTTAACTCGAAATAATGTCGAGTTTGGTTTGTAACTAAACTCAAAGACGAAATTTAAAAATTATAGTTTTGAATCAAGCTTTGTAATATTGGCATAATACAAACAAGAAATTTTTCAAGACTTGTACACAAGTGTAAAATAAAAATTACTTATGCACAACTAGAATTACTTTTATTAAGAAGTACAAATACAATACCTCTACAAAAATTATACTTAAGTACAAATACAAGTCATTTTATAAAAAAGTACGTAAGTATGTACAATCACTTTTCAATAACAGAACAAATACTAAAACTTGTGTTTGGTAATGTACTTAATAAAATAAATATATTTTAAATATACTCGTACATATACAACTCTGGCTTTTCCTGTATCGAAGTTAGTTCAGGCATTTTAAGTATAACATTTAATTACCACATCAAATTAATTTATACAATAACAGCATATCAAGCATAAGTGTCGAGTAATGTACATACATACACACATGACATACAAACAATTTTAAAGTCATGTATTTTTCACATTAATCTGACCAACTAATTTTGTATTTTTTACATGAAATATAAGTGGCGAGTTATGTATACATAATGTACAGATAAATATCTGAACGTACGTAATAATATTTTTACACACAAAAACAAGACGAGTAAAAATCTCCCTGGTAGACAAATTTGATGTGTGAACCGTGCACACACGCACAAGTGTATGTATTTTTTATTGCATTACCGCCGTGGCTGGATTTTCGTGATTGTTGCACAGTGCGTGTCAGAAGCCAGTAAGCCGCTGACCATCGCCGACATTGTTCAAACAATTCTTGACCACTGGCCCCTTGCTGTACTATGTTATCTATTCTTAAGCCACGTCCGAAACGGTTTGACTGGATATTTGCTTTCTTTTTTACTATGTTTACATTCTACGATTTTTAAAATCAATTATCTTGCATTTTTTGGGTTCAATTCTGTACCAATTTGAAGATTATTAATATACTATACCTTTTCGATTTTCTATTCCAGTTAATGTTATGAAGATATAAATAATTCTACTCGTTTAAAAACCATAATTATACTCAATGAAAATGTGTTTTAGATACGTAGGTATGCTATAAAAGCTTTGAAAGACCAGAATAAAAAAAAACGACTTAACCTAGAAAATCTAAAAATATAAGTTTATTTTTCAAGATTTTTATGCCCTGCTTTTGATAAGAGACAAGGAGTAACAGAACAAAACCGGATAAATTAATTTTTGCAAATTTTACAGGAGAGGTCAAAATGTAATTACCTTATTTTCATGTACTTTTTTTAAACTTTTGAGTATGGTTATAAGGTAGGTACAGTAGATATTTTTTAATACCCAAATTCTCTTTGCACAAGTTGGAAAATGGTTAACTTAAGAAATTATTACAAGTTGGATTTATCCACATTTAAATTACAGAGACATCACAACATGTTATGGCAAAAAGTTGTAAGTGAAAGAAAACAATAATAATTAAACATTTTAATCAATATGGCACATATTTGTAAATAACTTTTAACGTAATAATTGCACACAAACTTTTTCTGTCCTTTTATACTGGATTTGTTAGCCTTTGTTCCAAGACACGTTATTAAAGCTATTTTTAAAAAGGTTTTAGCAATATTTGATCCATATTTTTGGTCAGTCGAAACGAAAAAAAAGTCACCGTGGATTTATCAAGTTTTGTTCTGCTGCTCATATGAATTTTGATATTTGTAGCAGGATCAACTATATTTTTCAATCTGAACTACATAGCAATTTTCACATCATGGGTAAGTATATATTGTTTTTTGCAGAATAAAAAGTTTTAATCAAAAATCAATACATTGAAAAAATACTAGTCCTGTAAAACGCCACAAAAAATGCATATGTGTTTTACATTGATGTAAGATAAAAAAAAACATGAAAATATCTTTCTTCTAAACTGGGACAATATACATTATAATAATATCATCTAAATTTGTATATTTTTATGATTTTACTTATATACAGTTACATTTTTCCAGCACAACATAACCTCTCCAAAAACAAAGAACTGCTGTATATTTATAACCTAAAATAAACAACAGACATCCAGATTTGTCTACGACAGTGAACCGAGGAAACTACTGGAAACACAGTACACCAAAGAATCATACAATAATACATATAACAAACAGCGGACGGATTTTGATGATGAAAGGCTAGAGAAGGTTATGGGAGGTTGGAGAGATGAAAGTCCCGTGGGATACAGGACTCCGCCGGACGATTGTTCCAGAGCGGATGTTCCATGTGATGACATTAGGGCAATCTCAACTCTGCGATTCAGACCTAAATATTGCTACCAGTTTTTATCATCTATACTTTATGTTATGTGTTCTTGTATATATAGCATTTCTTGGATATTTTTTTGTCAAGTTATATCAAAATCTTATAAACTTAAAATATTGTCAGAAAATTTAAAACTTATAAAACAAACATTTAAATTTAAAAAAAATTAATTTTGTACTATTATTCTCATTATGTTAGATATTATAAATCTAAATCGAATAACCAGATAGCAATAATCTAACCTAACCTAACCTAACCTAACCCAAAATATATTTTTTACTTTCTATTATTATGAAATTTAATTCTATTGTTCTATTTTTAATATTCGGCAGTGAATGTGTTAATAAATAGAAAATTAATATAGGTATACCTACTTGTAATTTTTAGATTTTGATGATTCGTTTTAAAATAAAAGTTAATAAGATATTTTCTTTTGAACATTTTATATTTTGTAACAATATTTAATCTACATGGATTTGTCTTATTTAATAAGGCATTATTTTATCCTAATACCAGAAAATAATTTGCTATCAATGCAAAATATTTTTTTAGGAAAAATTATTTTTCATAACATTTTAACTGCAAAAAATAGTAATTATTTTATTCCCATTAATGGCTATGGTTCATTATTTGTGTCTAGAAATGTAGTTTTCGAACATAAAATAGTTCATTCTATTCGGCTTTGGCCCTATTTTCTAAAATTAAATTAATTTTATCGAAACATTTATTATTAAAAATTGATATATTTTACGAATAGGTATACATTAAAATTTATATTCAATTTATATATTTTCAAATTGAAGTTAATAAAAAGGTAAAAAGAAAATTAAAGAAGAAATGTAATTAATAAAATAGCGACGAAAAAAAAGAAACAAAAAATATTAAATTCACATGATTATAAAAAGGTATCATCAACAAAAATTTTTATCAAGAGGATGAAATCAACATCCCTAAATAAAAATGTTATCGAATGTTCGAAACATTAATTAAATATAATATCCACTATTATATTATGCATTTGTAAATATGTATACTTATAATATTGTACGTAGGTACTAACTATAGAGTACTTTTGATGTCGGGTGGGTGGGCGAGTATCAGATATAGAAGAGGGTGAGTTATGCACACCGAGGGGGTTGAGTGTAAACAGGCAGCTAGCCTCCTGCTTCACGTCGATCGAGCAAACGGGAGTTTTATGACCGACTTCATTTTATGCGATTGCAAATATACATTTGGCGTGATGAATGAATCCCAATTGCACAGGAAACTCTGTCAGGTAATAACAACAACGCCGCGTGCAATCGCATGCACCTCGCGATCTGTCTACTACTTGTGGAATGCAATAAATCAATCGGTTGTGTTCTGGTTCAGTGGTAAAAGTTCGGTTCAGTTTTTTTTCATTTCAAAATTAGATTATATTTCAAAATTATATTTTTTTCTGGTGTAACGACATTTAGGGTCGATTCAGACTATCAAGCCGGTCTCAGGCCGGTCTTGGTCCCGTCTCGCTCCAGTCAAATATTCAGTATAGTAATACCGTATAGGAGCGTGATTGGACCGAAACATGAGCGATCCTTATAGTTGGGAATGATTACATTGTTTATTATTTATTTATATTTGATTGGAGCGAGAGCGGACCGAGACCGGCTCGATAGTTTGAATCGACCTTTACGTGGTTCACTTTGTTGATCGGTTAGATTAATTTATCAAATTGACACATGTAAAAATTAAATCAATTATATTGATTTAATTTTAATTTATAAATGTGGCTTGGCTAACAGGTTTAATTAAAAACTACCCTATTCAATTGTGAATATTCTTGTGAATTATCAAAAAATAACGTTTATGTCCTGTATTATAAACGAGCTAACAAAATTTGCAATCTTGTAAGCACTTTCAACTGAGGTTTTAATCCTATCTGACAGTTCTCTTGAAGTTTCATGAAGTGTTTGACAAGTTTCGCGCATGCGTGGTAAATAAATACGAACGGTATTATAACAGTTGTAGTATCACTGCTATAAATTCAATAACTAATCCATAGATACTATCACATAATTAATACTTCATTTGAAAGTGCTTACAAGCTTACAAATTTGTTAGTTCCTTTATAATACCGGACATTAGTCTTCTTGTTCAGTTAAATAATCAGTTCAGTTAGATTGTAGAATGTATTATGTTAATTTACAGAAAAACAGTTCATTTTTTCTAGTTCAGTAACTGTTTCAGTTGAAACGGTTTGATTCACGTTTTGCTACATTATATTTTAATTCGGTTGTCTGTTCAGTTAAAATAGTTCAATTTGAATGCTTGTATATCAGAAATAGCATTTTTATTTTGTTTCAGTTCCAGAATTGATATTTAATTTTAATATAATTACTACTACTTATATTTTTTAAATGAATGAAATTGAATGTTAAAAATAATTATTCCGATTCATTTAATAAGATATACCTACTTACTCTATAAATATTATTTAATTCCGATTTAATTTTCTACAAGAATGAACCTTATAACGATTGTCAATTCTAAAAAGTGTAGGTATATAGGTCGTAACATTAATTAAAGTTAATTGAAATTTATAATAGATACCTCAAAATATTTCAGAGTACTTTTAGTAACATAATAAACGTAAAATTCTATACTTTACAAAAACTGAATGTAATAAGAAAATACCGCAGATTATCGTAAATTGAGGACCCGTTTGAACGTAGCATTATGATTGCTGTCTCAGTATGATTGCAAATATCGTTTGAAGCACAGAAATACAGTTGACATGTTTTACTGTTTGACCTTATCTAACATTAATTGATGTCTTAAGTATTGTCGTTAAGTTTTATTACGGCTCATGAAAGAACCCTATATACGGCCCTGTATCGCCGTTAAACGCCGTTAATGTCATACGTTTAAGGTTTTTCCATACATAGTTGATTTTGTAGTATCATTAGAATGTTGTTTGTCTGAATTATTGATTTGATTGAATAATCTAACGAATGAGTTTGGTTTTTTTATTTTACTTCAAAATGGGTTTTGTGTATTGCCGAATGACTGCTCTGGAAAAACGTGTTCTTAATTTCTTTTTTATGTTTTTTACTGAAATATTTATTTATTTTTATTTGATCTACTCTAAACTTAAAATGTATTTAGGAATGTCGATATTTTGTTTCTATTTTCGTAATATTACCATTGCTTGGAAACAAAAGTAAGATTTTGTACTTTTTGTAGTATTCCCTTACTTATATTCAAGTTATTAAAAAAAATTCATTTCGTCTAGACTTTATCCTCTTCTGACAGCTCCTTCGGGTTGATATTACGTTGAATTTATAAATTAAATATTTGTTTTCCAATTAAAATTCAACATAATTTTTGTTTAATTTCAAATGGGATAGGTACAATCAAGATCAAAATTTAATAAATTAAAAATACTACATTAAATTACCCCAAAAATTCATAAGATCAATCATCAAAGGCACGGCAAAAATAAATAAAAACTACAAGTGCGTGTTGGGCATGCACATGATAGGATTCTGCAGTCATTACGATTTGAAAAAAAGAGTTATTTCAAAATTTTTCATAAACTATTTTTGCTAAAGTGTTCGATATAATTTTCAATGAAAGTACTAATTAAAATCTACATTTTTTAATTTTTTTCAGATTTTTTAATTGATAGTTTAGAAATTAGAGAGCTTTGATAACGACATTTAAAAACAAATAATTCGTGACTGAAGGATTAAAATCATAAGATCATAATATAACATTTTGTTGCATTTTAAGAGATGTATCTAAAGACACTTAATTGGATAAGTGAAAAAAATCTATTGTCTATTGGAAGGGGGTCCAAAAATGTTTTTTTTTAAATCTGATCATTTCTGTTTTTAGGTTATCAATCTTCGTCCGTATACCAAATTTCATCTTAATAGGTATAAAATTTATATAGACAGACATACAGACGGACGAACGGATAAAGCGAAACTATAAGGGTTCCTAGTTTTCTACGGAACCCTAAAAACGAACTTTGCTTCAGATCACTTGGTTAAGTCGTTTTAAAAATAAACCTGGGATATTCTTTATACAATAGTTTTTGTTAATCTTAATTTATAATTCAATTACAAACCAATATTAAGGCAACTACAAGGAAACCTTCATTCTATTTACTCCTACAAGGTAACCCCCCCCTCGCTCCATACATACACACAAACCCGTGTCTCGAGACTATAACAGAAGAAACACAACGCTCGCCAAGTTAGCGTTGACAAGCAGGATATTTAAACAAAACTTAAACCAATAAGAAAGCAATTACGGCGCTTACGTGATCCATAATTATCACTCATTGGTCGAGCGGGAGGGCGGCGTCGCGCGGGGGTAGAGAGGACGTTACGACGCCCGAGGGACGCCGGACTGCTGCTATACTACTCTTGTTGGTGGTCTAAGAGCACGCAGTCGGTTCGCGTGTTCACGGAACATTCCCGATGATTTTATGTGAAGAATTAGTCTTACCGACTTAACAAGTTGTTGCTACATTCTCTTGTATGTATGTGTGTGTGTGTGAATGTGTAGTCGTTTACTGCAACAAAGTGTATTATCATGAGGAAAATTAAGATTATACTGATTATGTCCGTGTTGTTTAATAAATCTTTCTTGGAAAATGTGGAAATATATAAATGTTTATAGGACTAGTAGTTTTCTGTTATTTAACATAACTTTTTTCCATTTACACCATTTACTATGGTTATGGTATGCTTTGGCAAAGAATTTGGCCAAGATAGTTTAGTTAGATATTAATTATATTGAGGACCTTTCCATTATTGCATACTAGCTGTTCCCGCGGCTTCGCTCGCGTGGACTACGGAATTATTGTTAAGGATTTAAAAAAAATATAGTTGAATTAAGTACAAACACGATTAGTATTTTACTTACATACTAGATAATTTCAGGATCAGAATTTTTGCAGCAAATTATAATAATACCGTATTATAAAATGCGTTATTTTCAATTATTATTGTTATTACCTAAAATTTTTTAATTCCTATTCAAAACCTCTATCTCTTATATTAAAAAGTTATTGCATACAAACGATAAAATTTACATGGACCGATTTTATAATCTGCGTGTATCTCTTAAACCAGATCCGATTGTAAGTTATATAATGGAATAGGTTTTAACTGTCAATAAATAAAGTAACCAATGTACAAAATTTAAAAATAGAGCAAAGTTCAATATCGAAAAATTGACGCCTATGATGCTTCATATTTATAAAACAAAATATTTTTATTGTGACATTTTTATGCCTTAAAATAAAAATTGCATCTGATTATTTTTTCTAAAATTAAAAATATCTATAATTTATAAGATTCTTTGTTATCCCTATTATGAATCTCAAATAATGCATCAAACAATATTTTTGAAAAACAATAATTCATAATATTACATGCAAGCTTTAAAAGTTCTGCAGTGAGCTCATAGTTTATATGTCCATTATAATCTAAGACGAAACATTAGTCAAAGTAAACAAAACGACGCAACATACACAATAGCTCAAATACAAAATTAAAAGAAAATAAATAAATTTTCTACCAACAGTAAAATAAATATTCTACTATTCAGTCACATAAATTTTCTGATTAAAGAACCCTAAATATCCATCAAATTGAATTCAACTCACCAACGTATCGATATATAATTATCAGTCTAACTCAATATCTGATAAGGAGCCGTATATTTAAAACTGAACTCCCTATATTTAAAAAATTTAAATTGTCAATTATCGGTAACAACATTGACTACAGCAAAATTACATTACACTCGTTTCTGATGTCAAATGATACGCTTAAACTTTGCGACACGCCCCCTCCCATTCAACCCCCGGATTCGACAAGTGTATAAAAGTACCCTTACGTTTTATATTTCGTGTAATCTACTTTGTATACAGAAACGAGACCAACTTGTTTAAACTTTCCCCCGATGAAAGTTACAACAAGTTTATATATTTTCTTGTATCATTATCATTACTTGTACGAAGATAAATATGATATTTAAGAATTGTGTTAAATTTTTCATGCATTTTTAATATAGTATGAAGTATATGAAGTACCCGTAGGGATATGAACTTTTTTTTAAGAAGTGGACGAGTTTTTAAATGAGATACTAAATCGTTTTTGAAAGAAATTATAAAAATACGTACTTCTTTGTTAAAAAACTATTTTTATAGATATAAAGTTTAATTTTATTTTGTTTTGAATTAAATTCACAGTTTGTACGTTATTGATTCGACTTCACATGGAACTTTCTCATATGATGCTATTAGTATCTAAACCTTGTTTCGTCTTTAAAAAATTAAGCCCGTTTTGTCCTGTAAACATCAAGGTCTAGTAATAATTTTAAGCACACAAAATTTAAGTAAGTTAAGTCTCCAATAATCCATATACATGAAAATGTATTAAAAGTCATTTGAATTCAAATTAACTAACTCTGGTTAAAACAAATTTACAGTAATTCATTGGTGAAATTATACGCCCGCTGACTTTCAGTACAAATGGAAGGATATTTAGTTTAATTAATAAAGTCTATTACTGTGTTTAAACCAAAAAGATAAAACAACAACACGATGTTTTTAAAGCATTTCGTATTTAAAAATATAAAGGGTTTGTTGCTATTTTGTCAAAAAAACCCGAAATTGGCATTTTATATTTCTGGTATAAACTTTTTTGTCGATATGATCATATATGAAATTTAAAAAAAATGTCAGGATTACTTATAATCTATAAATAGGATACACGTATCTATGAATATTTATTTAAATAAATTTTAAATATTCAAAATTTTTGTAAATTCTAATATACATATATAGTTTGCTTTTTTTTAAATGTCAAATGTATTCAAATATCCTCAGGGCGTTGAAGTAATTTTTTTGGCAATGAGAAGCATTAAAAACCACTATCATATTATTCCCAATTTAATAAGCTACAGAAAAAAAACAATTTGGATCACTGAATCTCTAGCAACGAAAAATAATAATGTTTCCTACGTCGGGACATTAAAATAATTTATAGTAATATTTGTTGTATGTATTTTTTCCGTAGTATGAATCAAACATAGTGTACCCCTGTATACACATTTGTATATACGTCACAATGATATTTAAAAAAAATACAACTAGAACAAGCAATAATTTAATGATATTTGAATCTGTAAAAGTCGAGCTAGAAAGCTGTAAAAGCGAATGATGAACAAGCGCGCTAACCACTTAAATCTACCCAGTTTGACAGCGCTACATTTAACCGTGCACGTTTTTTTTGAAATAGTGTAATTCGTTCACATTTCACAAACCGAAATGCACTCTGCAAAATAGCAATGACAGAAAAATCATTGAATAAGCTACAGGGAATACATTCGTACACACACATGAGGGGGTGGGGGTAGGGCGGTAAAATTATATATGTACCTACACTCTACACTCTACAGGGTTTTACAAAAGTTACTCAGGCCCTATCACCCTTTTCAACAAAATGGTTGCAATAATTTCAATAATATAATATAAGATAATAAATAAAAAATATTTGTCCACTTTCAGAACAATTAGAAAGATGAAATAGATTAAGTGAATTCAAAATGATTGATGTTAATTTACTAAGTTTTGCGACCTATACGTGGTGTAAAAATGGGTTAAAATGAACAAATTGAACTTTGTTTATATTTTTATGACAGGAAATTAAAACCAATCAATATTAAATTAAGTAAATATGGAGACTGTTATATTCTCATTCAGAAAATGTAATCTTTTCAGTGGGTTACTGAAAAAATATATATATAATACTCATTTTATCAAATTTATACGAAAACATTTTTAGGGCGAGAGTAGAACACATTTTCAAGTAGAGCCTGCTTGGGGTGTACAATTTGAAAATGTCACAATTTGATCACCACAATAACAGAAAATTGTTAAAACCCAGAACAATATATATATAGGACCAAAGATACGGATTTTTTTTATATAACAAAATATAGGAATACACTTACTGTTTATTGTTCATAATCAAAAAAAATTAATATTCGATTTTAGTCTGATGTAAAATCATAAAAATTCGATTTTTAAAAATATTTTTTTAACCATACAAAGAGTAAACTGTATAATATATGTACATAAATTAGAACCTGATCTAAAAATTGTTTCTTTAGCAGGATGGTAGTTTACATAATCTAGATAAATTTCATCTCGATTTTTGGTAAACCCTACCCATCTGGGTACAATATTTTCCGATATCAACATATCCAGTCATACACTCAATTGGTGAAATCCACTGTCATCCCCTATATCACTCGCGGCCTCCCCAGGGGTGGCAGACGATCGTTGAGGAGCGGCGCACCTGTACGGGGGCTGCAAGACGTACGCATGCGACATTTTTAAATTGAGAATACTTGATATGATACACTCACATTTCGGAATGAGTTATTGAGGTTTACATTTGATGCTGCTTGCACAGAAGAACATGTATCATCTAATGCAGAATTTGAAATATAAGATTCAGTTAAAGTTTTTATTTATTTGTAAATTTTCCTTAGTTTATTAAATTAGTTATTTTGGTATTTGATGCGTTTTAGAGTTCCAAAGAAACCCTATTAATCTCACTTTGTCGTCCGTCGGTCCTTTTCAGTCAAAACAACATATCTAGTAAACTATATATGCTATAAACTAAAATTTTTTTAATAAATATGTAAAATGATACCTTCTAATAAAATATGTACACATTTTTTGAAAAAATAATTTTTTAGGGGGGCGCGAAGGGGCTAAAGCAAAACATTTTTTTTATACCAAGGCATGTGACACGTCAAAATGTATAACCAAACCTGTCGAATTTAACCCTTTTTTATTTATTTTTTCTAAATCAAAAATAGCGCCTCCCAGGGGTTTTAAAGAAAAATAAAGTATATCAAAATGTAGATCTCAATCAGTAGAATTTGACCCTATTTTTTCTGTTATCATTTTAAATTTTTGAATAATAGGGAGTGTCATAGAATTTTATATTTTTATTTTCGTATCTAGGCACGTTGTGGGGCATCAAAATGTAAATCTCAATTAGTAGAATATGACCCTATTTTTATACTTTTTTCTAACTCAAAAATGCACCAGTGGCTTCAAACAGTCCACGTAATACGTACTTCGGAACTCTTATGGTATACACCCGGGTATGTCTTGAAGTCTTAACCTAATTATTTCAGTGGTAATTTCAATCTTTTGGATTTTTTATTATGTTAGATAAATTGGGAATTTTAACTTTGTACAGTAAAATGTGACAAAATTCAAAAATAAACAATGAACATTTTCTTTATTTAACAAATTTTATTCGAATTTGTCTACGATATTGATAACTAAATGGAACATTGAACTTTACAATTCATAACATAAAACTAAACTAAAACAAATTTTCACTACGAAGAATTTTCATTGTGTTTGAGAACTGTGTTATTATATTATATTGACTATGGATTTTGGTAATTTTGTTTCTACACAGACTAAATCTATATAGCAAAAAATTTAAAAAATATAATTTTTATAAAGATTTAAGTATGTATATTCATATTCTTAAATATAATAAATGTAATTTACAGGTTTTTGTGTTAAGGTATTAAAATACTACCATTAAATACAAATTGTTTTATTTAGTAGGTACACTTAATTAACCATAATAATAGTAATTACTCAATTTCGATTAAATAATACTATATTATTGAATAAACTATACAGTTAAAGCATTAATGTAAAGCATAATATAAATTAATAGTGAATTAAACATTACATAGAATAGTTCATCAGAGTTAGCTTGAATTAAAATAATATATTGGTTAATGCTAAAACTGATCTCACTTTAATATTAAATAATTATATTGTTATACACGTTTAATTCAGTTCTTCATAATATAATATTTGTATAAACTTATTGTAGTTATGGCAATATTTACTTTTTAGGGGATCAAGAGATTTTCTTGACTGAAAATTTGCTAGTAGTTAAATAAATGGAAGAATATAAATAATATTAAATTAATATTTAGTAGGTATTTAATAAATATAATATAATAAATAAAAAATAAAAATAATATAAATATAATAAAATACAGATCTATCAAGATCTGATTTGATCACTTCAGATCTGAAAATTTTTCCTGGGATGTAATATTAAACATAAATTTTATAGAAAGAAGCATTTATAAATTGTAAACTGCAAAAACGAATGCAAAGAAAGGGTGGAATAAAAATAAATATCCATAACAAAAAATATAATCTCCAATATAGTACCTAAATAAAAAACAAAACACAAATCTGTAAGCACAAAGATAATATAATAACCGATCGTTGTGAGTTACGGAAAATAACAAAAGACGACTGTGCGCTGTGAACCGAGCAGCACATCTCAGGAAAATCCAATCTAAACTTCAAGCCGGGTAAAATATGAGTGACCTTATAAATATGTAGCCGTGCTATAGGTGGGTTTTATGTACTCCATATTTCATAGTAAAATGTCGTATCTGCCGCGGGGTTTGCTTAAGCAAATAAAGCGGGCGCGGCGGCGGTCGCTCGCGGAACCACAGCACTGCACAACACCCCCCCACCCCGATCCGCAACCTTTATCATATTCATAATCAGGGACGGCGTTACAACTAGGTAATTTTTAGGGCGACATTATTAAAATATATATATTTATATTTTCATCCCTTACACATTCTATGTTATCTTCATAATTAGAACTTTATACTAAAACGAGATTGGCTCGTTCTACTCTCCTATCTTCAGGGTTGCGTCTTTTTTAAACATCCTGTAGTTTTCCTAATAAGTGTCGATTTTAAATTAACTTTAATAATAATTGTTATACTAATTTCAATTGAAACATTTACAACATACAACTCTTGAGGCTTCCACGGTGATCTTGGCTTCTGGGTGTAAGCCGCGTCGATTTGGTCGTGTTATCGGGAAACGTTTCGTAACACATTGCAGTGGATATCTTCAGGACTCTTCTAAAACTTAGAAGAGCCCACCCAGAAGCTAAGATCCACATTAACAACATTTTACAGTTTTTTAAATAAGTTTACACATCAATTAATTACATATAGTATATCAAAGGGTAGAACTAATTCATCTATGGTACATAGTAAAAACCAACGTTATTTTGGATACATGCAAATATTATTTATTCTTCTCTCTTCTGTTAATTAGATAAACAAAGTACTAAAATGATTCTTTAACAAATTACAGAAAATATCAAGCTTTTAGCTGCGAATTAATCTTATTATAAGGCTTGTTGGTTAATTATTAAAAAAAAAAAAATCTTCCAGTCTTTATGATCAAACCTGATGACCAAATTTTAAACTGATATGAAATTATTAAAATTTACAAAAAAAATGCGAGTTTGAATAAGAAAGAAAATTTTTGCGAATTTCTGAAATAACATTTAATGATAAGTACCCAGTATGTATCGGATGTCGGAAAAATGGTACGTTTTAGGCAGTATTTAGCATTGCACCGGTCCTGTCCATTACCCTCCACCGCGGGCCCACCTACGCTCACTGCACAGACCATATTTTATGTCGTGCTTCAATCATGAATTAGTTAGTAGCTTTTGTATTCGTGTGTATGCCGGCCTCTCCTTTCTTCTTCTGCTCTCGTTATGATATAATCTTGTGATGATTTCTTTTTTATTCATCGCGGTGCCTATTCCTTTTGTGCGTGCATGCATTTTAATATTTTTGCCTGTCGTAAAAGTAATTTTGATTTACCTCTTGTAAAGATTATGACTGTAGCGATATATTTTTTTTTGGTGGTTTAATGTACATATATATGTTATAAAGACAAGTTTTAAGACTGATCTTAAAGTAATATTTTAACAATTTGACCATTGTTTCGTCATCTATAGATTAAAGTGTACACTTGGTAAAAGTAATTTTTATTTATCTCTTTTAAATATGAGTTTTCTCCAGTGTTATTGGTGTAAAAATACCGGTATATTAGAGATGTTGATATCATTTTACAGTATTAATCTATACTGTTATTAATTTTGTTAATTTTATCAATTTTAACAGTATAAACACATTATATTATTCTTGTATCCCCTCTTATTTCATCTTGATGGTGAGATATAAATTTAATCAAACTTAACATTTTTTCTACATCCCTGCTTGAAGGCTGTTCATAAATTACATAACGCTTTTTTTGATTTTTTTCACCCCTCCATTTCACTATACAACAAATCGTAACAAATATCAAAACGCAATAAACTGATTGACCCCTCTTATTGTCTATGAATATTTTGTAATTATTTATTAATGACTCTTTTGAACATAATATGCTTGAATACATGCCCTGACAGAACTTCAATGGAGCCCGGGCCAAACATCATTTTAAGGGCCCCATACCCTTCCGTTTCGCGACCGTAAGGAAATTTCTAACTAATTCCGTATTATCCTTAAATTTAGTTTGAACTCGTATTATGTAAGATTTAAATATTTATATAATATAAATAATTTTCGGGGCCCCTGAATCCCAATTTGGACCTCCTAGTCCCCCCTCTTTCTTGGCCTGCTTGCATACACAACGTTTTCAAATATTGTTTTGGCTTTAGAATGATCAAAATAATTTACATTCGTTTAACCAATATATTCACAAGGAAATAGTTAAATCATGTAAGCAACTTTCAATTTTTAGTAGTGTACTTTCCAACATATTTTTACAGACCATCCATCACAAATATTAGGGATAATAAAAATACATTACCAAATACAAACCCTTCAAAACTCTCTCACATACAATACACACACATACACACACAACATTATAAATAAATAAACAACGACAAAAACGATACGACTGTATGAATATGAAGAGAGTACATCTGAGATGCATAACATATTCATAAGCGGACAGTCTGGGTAAGTTTTTACCTGTGAAAGGGGAAGAGGAGACATTCCCTAGCGAGGATTCTGGCTCTAAGTTTTCCCGGAAGTCTATTCTGCCGGACGCCTGTTTCACAAACATGTTACACCACTGCCATCTATCGGTTAACTGGACGTGACAAATACTATACACCAGTGGTTCTTAACGTTTTTGTGGTTGGAGTTATATTTGGTGATGCTAAAAGATGTGAATTTTCTGTAATGTTAAGATCCACTAATCATTATAAAACAATTACGAGTGTACTAATATTTATAGAATTGAGCAAAGTTGGCTTCCCACTGGGCACCCCCCCCCCTCCCAAAAAAAACTTGAGTAAGATACAATAACTTTAAAAAATATTTCATGAGAATCACTCACATATTTGGTAGGTGTCGTTTGCAAACACTTTTTTATTTTATTTATTTTTTTATTAAAATGATTATGTTCCTGGAGCCGTATGGTTTCTTTAGACAGCCATTGTATACTTAGAGAACTTTGTCTTTTTTATGTTAGAACGCTGATTTTGTATTTAAGTATTTATTTTTATTGCAAATTCTCTTTTTTACTTAAATTTTAGTCATTTAAGGTCAAGAATAAGCTAACTTTCCTTATAGATTTAACATAATAATTTTATATAATAATAAATCTAAAATAAATTTTATTTTTTATATTTTTATTACGTCAATGATAAAACATATAATAAATATAAACCCTCACAACAAAAACTAAATATTTTCACTTGACATAAAAATTAAACTTTAAAAGAAACAAATTTTCTTGTACCAATATCAGATACGACGCTGTGCATAAAATATGATAAGATCCATTGGCCGCTTTTAGAGTTATTGAATATTCTCGATCACATATCTCTGTATAAAATGTTGAATACATAAAACCGACGTCCACATCGGTCCCGGGGGAGGGGGCGACGCCTCAGCACAGACGCTGTGAACGTGTGTCCATCAAAACACCACTGTTGTTCTTCTTGTTGCTGCTTTTACAGCGACTTCTTCTTGGCATTAATACTTTGGTGGTTTGCACTTAAAAGTGTCGTGTTGGAAAGTATCTAGGTGGATTTTTGAATTTGTGTGAGATATGAATGTAATATACTCGTATATACACTGGAAAAAATGTATTGCTTTTGAGAATATCTATATGTATTGTATTGACAGTTTATTTTTTCTAAGGGACATTTGTGAATATGTATTCATTTTTTTTCTTGGGTAGACGAAAGCAAAAAAATGAAAGACATGTTTTAATTTTAAAATAACTAAAATATTTTATTCTTAAAAATCAACACAGCCGGGAAAAATGTTTAGATCTGAAGTGATCAAATTAAATCTTGATAGATCTGCATTTTGAAACAAAATCATATTTTTTCACTAACTTTTGATCTGTGGAGACCTACAAAGATGTACAATGACCTACAAAGATCTACAACGATCTCCAAAGATCTCTAAAGATCATTGTAGATCGTAATAGAGATTCGTGAATTTTCAACGTTACAACCATCTTCAGAGACCTTTGTAGATCGTTGTAGATCTTTGTAGATTGTTGTAGATATTTATAGATCATTATAGATCTTTGCAGGGCTTTTTAACTAAAATCCAGTAAACAAATATGATTTTGTCTCAAAATGCAGATCTATCACTTCAGATCTAAAAATTTTTCCCAGGTATGGAAACTTCCCGATTCAAAATCTCATAAAAAATGTAAAATATCTTGTTTTTACATGAGAAATCAAGATTTTTCCGCTTGCTTCGCTGGTAAGTACTAAATATTAAAGACTTACGTGATAAGAAAACACATATAAACAACTGAAAATGGTCTCAAAACTTTTTTGATTCGATCGCAATGATTTACTCTAACGATGTTTTTGTATAAAGAATAAAAAAATTGTTTGTACTTTGAGTATTTTTTCTATTTCAAAGTTACATACAAAATTGATTTACTGCTCATATTACAGTAATCCGAAGTTGGATCGAAACTTATTATCGGTTTAAAATTTATTCCATTCTGTATTTTTAAAATTATTTGTAAGAACTTCGTTTGGACAAAGTTTTAATCTTTGATATACATATTTATATGTTATTGAAAAAACATAGATTTCTAATGTACCATAATTAAATTTTACATCCTGTCGGGGGCATTGATATCATAGGGAGCAGAACATGATAATTTAGTTTATTTTAATTTTTGATATTAAATGTAATTTGTTTTTTTTGACAGGTATTGTCTCCGCGCAATACCCGTTCCATTGCTTTAACATCTAGTATATTATTATTTAAACGATGAGATGAAAAAATGATTGATTATTATATATCATATAATTTTATAACAAAAATTAATAAAATTGATATTAACATGTTACGTAGTTGTATTATTTTGTATTGATATAAAAAAATCATATAAGATCTCTAAAAATTAGAATATTGTAAACAATACAAGAAGAAAGCATATCTTATTCTTGGTATAAATATAATATAATGATCAGATTATAACTTAATAATATCATATATATATAAACATAAATTTTATTAAAAATATAGATATAAATAAAATTTAAGAATGTAAAGAACAAATAAATATTTATTTTTTACAGTGTAAATTAAAGTTGATGGAGTATTTATTATATATGTATGTATATATACGTACTTAAATTTGATATATTGATAACAGAGTACGTGACAGTTATGAGGTATATTTTTTAAATTCACATTTACTTTATTGAAAATGGTACCTTAATATTTTAACAATAAACCTATGTATATATATTTTTTTAAATTAACACACCAATAATATCAATACTTTATTGTTGAATTACAAATCTCACGAAGAAAAATATATTTATGTAGATAGTTACAATTTACGTTTTTATCCTCTATTCAAAAGTCTGTTTGTAAAAAATTGATATGATCGTTGTCTACTTACAATTAGTAGCTAATACATGTAAAATATTCTCGTGTTCTTAATATTAAGTACACGTGCAATATATGCCATTACAAGTAATTATTATTTGGCACGTAAAGTGGTAAAAACAATTATATTATATTATCTTGGTGGATTATTAAAAAGTAACTACAATATATATTTTTTATTATGTTAATTGAATGTTTATGAAAAATACATATATAAAAAGACGGAAAAGTAATATTCATTCAGTTCATCAAAATGTATTCTTTAAGACTGTTGGGTACTCTTCTGTTTCTCAGCATTTCAAGTGTAAGTTTTACTTGTAATTTATTAATATTACATATATTAAATAGTTTTATATAAAAAAACGTTTTATTTTTTTATTAAATACAAAATAATGATTAAATAATATTATTTTCAGGAAATTGTAACGTCCCAGGATACTCAACAGACTATCGAAGATGGCTTATCAACAATTAAAAGTGAATTATCGTCAATAACTACGGTTCTACCTAATACAGACTCAACTACACGTCTTGAAGAACAATCTACTCAAGAATCAACTGAACAATCTACCCAACAATCATCTGAACAATCTACCCAACAATCACCTGAGCAATCTACCCAACAATCAAATGAACAATCTACCCAACAATCAAATGAGCAATCTACCCAACAATCAACTGAACAATCTACTCAACAATCAACTGAACAATCTACCCAACAATCAACTAAACAATCTACCCAACAATCAACTGAACAATTTACCCAACAATCAACTGAGAAATCTACCCAACAATCCACTGAAAAATCTACCCAAGGATCTACTCAAGGATCAACTGAGCAATCTACTCAAAGCTCAACAGAATCATCAATCACATCCTCAACAACAGTATCGACCTCAGAACTTAATAACATATATATCTTAATTGATGATATTAATAAGAAATTGAATGATAGCATCAACAGAGCTAATTCTGTATTTAATAATATTTCTGATACTTTAGAGTCAAATACTTTAGGAAAAATACTGTATCCATCTATATATATTTCTGCAAACAATGTACTTACTAACTTGAAACAAACAAAAGACTTTGTATCAAGAAGATCATATGATATTGAGAAGTTTTATAATTGTTCGTTAAAATTAGAAGTAAGTTCAAATTCTGCTTTACCATGTTTTGACGAAGAATTAAAAACAATTAATAATTCCATAAATGATTATATTAAAACAGTGGATACAGCAACGAATAATGCTGAAGGAACAAGAGATGATTTAAATAAATGTATTTCGTCCATACTGACTTGCTCTAATGTTTTATTTGATGATAGTTTTAGAATGCCACAAGACGCAAGTAAAATTATTAACGAAAGTATAAAATTGAAATTGGCAATTGATGTTGCAAAAGTTAAAAATTTTAGTTGTGTTCTTGGGAAGGTATTAGCCAATAATAAATTAGGTCAAATGATAATGTATTGTAAATAATATTATTTACTGATTGTAACAACATGAAAAGATAATTTTAAATATACTAGCAAAAATATATAAGTACCTACTCAATTTGACTTATAATTTAAACAATACAATTATTATAACACTTACATGAATGTATATAATACTTAGTATGTATCCAGGAAATAAAATTATAAAAACAACATTTTTATTATTAATTTAATAATTATTACCTTATCAATAAAAGAATCATATAAATAATGTAATGGAAAGCATTATATTATATTATCAATAAATCTAAATTAAAATACAACCATAAAAAGTATTATTTATTGCCTTGAATTAATTAAGTGCTTAACAAAATTGCAAATTCTGTATAAAATAGCTGTGGATAATAGTAGATCTTGTTAGTACAGTTATCAATAACGCTACAAAAAATTTGTGTAAAAAAAATTGTCTGCATTGAAACATTTTTGAAAAAGCCAACACTTACAGTGGGCTGTTTAAAAATGCATAAACGCTAACTAGACCAAAAACATATGCCAAGTAAATGCACAGTGCTTCCTCGTGCTAAATTCACCAAATGAAAATCGATAAAGTGCTTAGATAAATTGCCTGGCATTGGTTAACCGTTTAATTTTTATACAATTTTACTAAAAAATACTAGTTCGAAATTTTTCTTAAGACGCACCTGATTTTTTTTTTTATATTTTTTATTTTTTGACATTTTCAATCTAAATCTAAATTCTACAAAATTTTCACATAACATGTGTCGTTCTTGAGATATCTTGAAAAAATAAATATTTTGGGATGTCACCCCTCCCCCCTATACACGAGATCATAATTTTAAAATAGGACCGTCCTCATTCAACCAAGTTTCATTAATATCGGTTCAGTGATTCATGAGTTATGCATTTGACAAGGATTTAGGGGACAGACAGACACGGAACGAAAAGTGGTTGTCTTGATCTGAAGCGAAAAGATCAATTTAAATTTTGAAATCACAGAACATTTTTTTTGTCTCATTTTAAAACGATCGCAAAGCTTCTCGTATCTTCGATATTGCAAGGAAGCAAAATATTTTAGTTAATTATGAAAATATTTATTTGAAATTATTTGAGATTATATTATAATCTCAAATACATATATTATCTTTTTTACTTAAAAAAAGTTCAATCCTTATTAATTTGAATAACTTGCGAATTTATAATTTGTATACATTTTCAAGGTCAATTGATGGAAATAGACCTTTCAATTTTAGAATTTTGAATAATTAACAAATAAGTATATATTTGTAAAAAAATCTATGTTACATAAAAATTTTCGGGACAATACAACACCTCTTTAATATACATACATAATAAATTATATACAGGTATATAATGTATTAATGATATGTATTACAAAATTGTAAATAAATGTAAATGATAATTATGCACACTAATTTATTTTCAAATAAGTTAAAAGGTAACTAATGATGATATTATTTTTTACATTATAAATATTGTTTTTTGTAATTTACACAAATTAAAGAAAAATTACCTTTAAGATTTTACAATACATAGAAAAATAAGTATTTAATTTGGTACCTCGTTGTAATGGGTTTCTATTAATATGGTCTCATTTAATCTAATGATGAAATTAAAACTGCATATTGAAAAAAACAGTATATATACATATAGTAAGAATATCTGCAGAAAATTATTCATTCATCAAACATGGACTCTTCAAGTATATATCGAACTGCTCTGATATTCTTATGTCTTACAGTAAGTATATAAAATCATATTCAATATAAATATTAACAATATTTTAAATTTTGTTGTGCCACATTGTTTTTGTTTATTGAATAACAATTTTGTTATTTGAATAAGGGTCGATCCAGACTATCGAGCCGGTCTCGGTCCGGTCTCACTCCAGTCAAATATTCAGTATAGTACTACTCTATTGGAGCGTGATTGGACCGATACCTATAATCGGAATGATTTCATTGTTCATTGTTTATTTATATTTGATTTGAGCGAGACCGGACCGAGATCGGCTCAATAGTATGAAATGACCCTTACAGTTATATTGAATAATTGTTTAACTGTGTTTATTTATTTTTATAGGCACTTTTCGTTTTTACTTCAGCGCAACGAGGAGGACGGCGTAATGATTTTCCTTTAGATTCTCCTGGATTTCAAAATCGCGGCCCACATGACCATCACCATGGACCAAATCACGACCATCCACATGGACCACCTCATCGCCCACCTCTCGGTCCACCTCAGAGACCTCCTTATACTCAGTCGACAACTGCGCAAACAGAGACAACAACCACAGAGGACAACTGATTGAATTATTAATTATAAATAGAATATTATTGATGTAGATTGGAAATTTTGTAGATTAACTTATTAATGTTAATAAAAATATATAAACATGAATTTTTCTTCCTTCTTTTTTATACCAATATTTTTCAAATTACACTTTAAAGCAGCGATTTACAAACTGGGAGGCGCGGACTAGTGCAAAGGGATGCGCAAAAACTTGAACAGAAGTGTAATTTTCATAACATAACATTTAGGTTTAATTATAAATAAAAAATATATAAGAATGAAACCCTAGTTCATGTTTGGTTGAATCGTAGAGAAGAATATAATACTTCAAACAAAGCACATTTTTATTGTTGTTGATTTTTTCTCTGTTTGATATAAATTCACCATATGGTACATCATTATTGTGTTATTTTGGTTTTAGTTAAGTACTGATTCTAGATATTTTTATGTTTTTAACAATATTTTTGTAATAATTATTCTTTCACAAATAAATATTATTATATTATTTAAAAAAAGGCAATGAAAACAAACTAAACATAGTTAAGTTGATACATATGTACAAAAATTGTTTCTATATTATTCACAAATAAATGCAATATGAAATGTTTTTTTTTGTATCCATTTATATAAATATTTAATATAATCATTATGACAATTAAACTCTACAATAGTTATCCTTAGTAATTCCTATCATATAATATATTCTACATTTTTTATTACATATATCTGCATTATTCTGCCCATTAAAATAAGAAGAATATCAAAAATACAACATAATTACTTAACTAGAAGCAATGAAGTCTTGAAGATGACAACTGAACCAGAAAAAATAACCCAAATCCTATTCAATCAAAAGTCAACGAAATCAAAAATAAAATTATACAGTTTTTTAAACAATCTTCCAACGCATTATCTCATATCTGAAATTATTAAAAAGAAAATATTTAACATTCTATAGCTCAATAATACCCTAGAATGTTTAGAAATATTAGCGAACTATAAATTATTCCATCTGAATCTTATTGGTACAGTCATCAATGGTTTGAGCGACTTTAGTAATAGATACACAGTTAGCTAACAATAAGACTGGTACCGGTTTGAGTTTAACGCTAAGAAAAGTCCTATGAAAATATATGTCGGTATTAGAAACAACTTTTTGAAAAAGTCAACATTTACAGTGAGGAGTTTAAAAATGCATGAATACTAACTAAATTAATTTTGAAATAAAATAATTTCATTGCAATAAATATGTAATCTTAAAGATAATGCTTATTATTAATTAACATAATTTTTGGTTTTCTTCTTTTAATATCATAAATATTAAGTTGAATCAGCAGCGAATTAACTATTTATGCAGATATTAAAGGGTCAAATGATGACAATTGACTTCTCAATTTTAGTACTTTGTATAAATATATTTGAAGTAAATGTATATTATGAATGTTTTCGAGTTAAAAATTTTCAATATACATATATCATACAATTGTATATACAATGTATAATAATGTATATGTATGTAATCTATTAAAAAAATTATTTTTATTTATTTTCAAACAATAAAATAGTAAGTAGTGGTAATTCTATTTCTTACATTATAAACATTGTTTTGTAAATCACACAAATTAAAATTAAAATACCTTTTAGAATTAACAATACATAGAAAAAGATGCATTTAATATGTATTTAATATAAATAGTCTCATTTATTCTAATGATGAAATTAAAACTGCATATTGAAAAAAATAGTATATATATAGTAAGAATATCTGCAGAAAAGTATTCATACATCAAACATGGACTCTTCAAGTATATATCGAACAGCTCTGGTATTCTTATGCCTCACAGTAAGTATATAAATTATATTTAACATAAATATGAATTATATTTTATTTATTTTTGGGTGTGAAAACATTACATTTTTTAAAATAAAATTTTAGGTGTCACACCGCAATACTGCCTTAACTTTATTTATTTAATTTTACAGACACTTCTCGTTGTTACATCAGCGCAACGAGGCGGATGGCGTGATGATTTTCCTGGATTTCAAAATCGCGGTCCACATAATCATCACCGCCATGACCATCACCATGGGCCTCATCACCGCCATGACCATCACCATGGGCCTCATCACCACGGACCACATCACCATCATCCCCATGGACCACCACATCGTCCACCATTTGGCCCGCCTCAAAGACCTCCTTATATACCGTTTTGTGTACCTATTGAAAATTTCAATCCGTTCTTTCCTTTCCCCATTTGTCCTCCAACAACTACTGAAGTAACTACAACAACTACCCAGTCGACAACAGCTCAACCGACAACCACAGCATCGACAACTACCACGACAACCACAGAACCGACAACCACAGCGTCGACAACTACCACGACAACCACAGAACCGACAACCACAGCGTCGACAACTACCACGACAACCACAGAACCGACAACCACAGCATCGACAACTACCACGACAACAGCTCAACCGACAACCACAGCGTCGACAACTACCACGACGACTCCTAAGCCTTAAAATGGTTGAAGCATTCAGTTTGAATTATAAATAGAATATTATTGATTAAGATAGTAAATTTTGAAAGTTAACTTACATTAGTCATATTATATTATTAACATATTTAAACTTGAATTATTCTTCTTATTTTTTAAACCTATTTTTCACAATTTCATCTCATATTACAAAACAACTACAAACAAATAATCATACTTTACTATATATCCATGAGTATCTAGAGAAACATTACCATCGTATTGTATTACTTTTTTCTATACACAGATAGAAAAGTGACTTAGGCCAAGAAAATCTTGTTTTATATATTCGTATAACGAAAATAATATTTTCTTAATATAAGAATATATTTTTAATCCAAGTATACCATATTATTGTTTTCGTCCGACAATATTGCTTTAAAGAGAAACCATAATTTTTTGGGTGAAGAGTATATTCTTATATTACGAAAATATTATTTTCGTTATATACAAAACAAGTATTTCTTGGCCTAAGTCAACTTTTTCACACATGTAACATATGTAGATATATATTATAAAACGCAACGTTTCTCTGTCTGTCTGTTTGTCTGCTCTGTCCGTTAGTGTGCTTATCACTCGAGAACCATTATCCGATTTACGTGTTTTTTTAATTCATTAAACCGTTAATTACTGAACAATATAATGTAGTAAAGAATAGTGTAGAATAAAAAAATGTAAAATAAATTCAACTATATTTTTCAAAAATCTTAAACAGTAATTCCGTAGTCCACAGGCACAGCTAGTATACCTATATTACTAGAAATATGTTGATGGAAATATTCATTTTAACCTTCTTTGAATCAATTTATACTGTATTTTGCTGTGATATGTAGAAGTTATAAACAGAAAAACGATAAAATATAGTAGTGTGAAAAAGAATATTCTATGGATTATTATGAACCTCTGAAGAAAATCTTGTACACTTGAAAACAATCCGATTTCGGAAACGGATGTTTGTTTACTCTCGTCAATTTAACAGGCAGTATGTAAAAGAAAAACATCTTTCGAATAAACTTTTTAAAGAATAGCATTATTAATTTATTATTATTATGATTTTATATATAGAAAGAAATATCAATTTCGTTTATTTGATGAAATCTGAAGATTTAAGAAACATGATAGATAAAAAAAATCAAACAAACCTACAGCATGATCCAAAAATGCAAAGTCAAACAAGCGTATACATGCAACATATGTAAACCTGGCCGATAACAAAATGGCCGTAACGGTTTGTGAATAGGCTGAATGTCAATCATCCGCATGTAATCCCGGATAATCCGCCGCAACAATCACTGAGCCATTGTTGTCGGTGTGAACAGCACATGCTGTGCCCTAATGGCAGGGGTCTTCACCCTAAAGACGCAGGCTTAAGTATTCAGCTTATATTCAATATTATATTGGAGTGTATTGTACTTTATATGTTACAAATAAATATGTATTTGTATGTATGGTTATTTGAAATTTGATTAGTCATATTATTTCTTGATAGTTTCTTATTTATATTATATTTAAACTGTTATCGTTCGAATCAAAGCGAAATAAGAAACACTGAAAAGAGTTAGTAAGTGTATATTTTTACTTTCTTATACCCATGTATGAGATACATATAGTTTAAGTAAATATTGTAAAGACGATTTTTTTTAATTCCGGATTTTGATGGAATTATCTATTTTGATCTTCCCTGAATCCATTCTATTTTCTCCATGATGTCTGTGTATCGGTTGGTCTGTAAACGCTGTAACTTAAATACAAAAAATCGTAGAAGAGTGAAATTTTATATTTAAGATTAATTTTTATCTGATAAGAATACCGCCTATTTTTGAAAACGATCATTCAACCGGGAACAGATGTTTACTGATTACAATTTTTAAAATTATTTTTGAAACAGTGCGAATTACAGAAAAATGGTAATATTAAAATATTAATGTAGATAATATTATTATCTATAATTTATGTTCTATTCATTTAAAAAAAATAAATTAAATTATATTTTAAATGGCACTTATACTGTGATATATAATTTTTTCTAATTCATTTATTAGTTTGCCAGAAATCATTTTTTGATTAAATTAGGAACACGTATATTCAATATCAATTTGACGTATAAGAAAGTCACGTGGCACCTATGGCAAATATTTCTAAAAATTAATTTATATAATTCAATTAATAATACAAATTATAGTAGTAGAAAATGTCTTCATTTCAGATCTCTAAGTTTCACCGTTTTCAAAAAAATCTTCTGCTCCTTTTCATATGAAATATATACTATAATTTCTGCATTTTAATTAGTAAATACAAAAAAAAAACTAAAGAATGCGATAAAAAATTGGACGAACTACATCATTAGAGTTGTGGTATTTGTGTATATATATATATGTATGCAACACTGCCCCTTTATACTTATAACAAATTAGAGTAATTAACTAGCAATGTGTTGCTATTTATATTAATACAATGTCTCATTTATATGCAAATTGTGTGTGTCACTTGACACTTATTATTTAATTATTAACACAGTAAATATGTTCAGCTATCTTTCTGTGACATTATGTGTGAATAATGACCATCAATATTATACAAAACGTACGAATAATATATAAGATTGTTAATTCATAATTATGATTAGTATTATTACAAGTACATACATAGTTTGCGTATATTAACATTTTGTACTACTATTATTATGATAGTTTAGTAACTGAACGTAAGCAGCATTTGTTGCTAATGAATATTCAATAAGTGCCATCAATATATTCCGGTGGTGGATAACGTTACTGTACCTAACGAAATAACGATATTTTTCTGTTATGGTACAATAAAAATAATTCGGGTAAGACATACATGGGTGTATACCATAAGGGTTCCGAAGTACGTAATACGTGGAGTGTCCGAAGCCACAGGTGTATTTATGAGTTGGAAAATAATATAAAAATAGGGTCATATTCTACTAATTGAGATCTTCATTTCGACACTCCACATGCTTAGATATGAAAATTAAAAATTAAAAACTCTATGACACTATTATTCCAAAATTTAAGATGATATTCTTCACTTTAGTATTTGTCGTTGGTAGTCCCACCAAAGCCTGGTTACCAAATTTTTTTCAGATTTTTTGAACAAGAAGTAAGAGTTAGAGGGGGGGGGGCAAAATAAAATACTGGTTTGTTTAAACAGTTTGATGTGCCACATGGTTTCAAAAGAAAATTTTTTACATAGCTTTAGCTTCTTAGCGCCCCTCCTGAAAAATTATTTTTTCAACAAATGTGTACATCTTTTTACATGTTCAGTAAAAGTTTCAAGTTTTTAGCTTGTATAGTTTACGAGATATTTTGCTTTGACTGAAAAGGACGGACGGACGACAAATTGAGATTAATAAGGTTTCTTCGGAGCCATAAAAATGTTTTTTTTAAATAATTTAAAAAAATGTCTCTTTATGCCGATCTAGATGGTTTATTTTATGTCAGAACGATTCATATAAAAATTCACACACCTTATTGCAAAAAATAACATTTCATATGAATTAGATTTAAATATGACAAGATCCGCACCAAACGCATATTGAAAACATTCCCGGTATGCTAATGCATGTATGTAGATTGTGTCGAGAATGGTTGGGGGGATTTGTACGCGCGGGGATGCGAGGGGAAGGACACTGTTGTTTAGTGTATTTCTGTAGGGAATAACACCGTGTCCCACAGGCACTATCAGTCTCACGTAGAGTGACAGTATGTGTGTGTGTGTGTCAGGTGTGGTGCCACCGGCTTTCAAATATCGCGCACGAAATTATTATTGTTTTTGTGTTTCTTATGCTGAATACCTAATCGTTTGTTTATAAATTTTGTATCAGTTTTTTTTAAATATTTATGTATAGATCATACTGGTACATTATACGTCTTTTATAATTAAATAAAAATTAATAAACCAGGACTGCGTTGACAATGCGCTGCTTAGGATCTCCACCAAAATATTTTTTGTAAAAATAGTAAAATCATTAAACGAAGAAAATGTAAAAATAATTATTAATGTTTCATAGGAGCTTCAAAAACAAGTATGTAATTTGACGTAATCTGTCATATTTATATGAATTATATATAATTAATTGTCATCTACCTTAGAAATACTCATAGTACAAATTTCGTACATATATGTATTACTTTTAGCAAGTATAAAATTGAGCATAATGTAATAATATGAAATATATTTAAGATATTGATTGATAAGAATTAGCTACTACAATCAACCAGATATCGATTCAGGCGTCTAAACTCTTACTGTGAGTAACTCTAATCTGCCTTACTGATATAGAAACCGGAGTTGCTAATTTATAAACACACAAGGAATGAAAACGATGGTTTTATGAACAGACTTTTTATTAAATTAAGTATCTAACATACTGGCACCAGTTATGGTCGCTATAAGAGCAAGGTTAACTGTTTTTGTGATTGACGAGTTTCATTTTTGTAATTCTCATGAACTCATGTTACTAATAAAACAAGTTAATCTTTATTTAATCAATTTAATTACCAAAGTCCGCAAATACAGTTTGTTTTTTAATTTTGTTAATGTTTTTTCTCTAGTACTGGATAAAGTAAAATCAGTAATGAGCACGCAGTTATGGACACTTGCTAATGATTACAAAATGATAAGTACTACGACACAAAAGATATACATAAAAGAATGAATCGTTAAATTTGAAACAATATAAAGCAGTTGCTATTGACACCTATTGGCCGATAGTCATCAAATCACGCTGTAAGACAGTTATATTCAGAAATGGTAGTAATCAAATATCAATAAATATTTATAATTTAGTACATTTTATTAAAAAATAGCCATTACTGGGGTCATATCCAAGACCTTATATATTTTTATGTATTTTGTTTTGTATTAAAATATAATTTTTGTAATCCAAATAAAACAATCTTTCCTAGCATCCTATAAATATAATATTCACAAGTTAAATAAAAGGTTAACACAAATGGGAAACATCCAAGGAATGTAGGTAACGATTAAGTTACAAAATACAAACGGGCCTGAATATCTCATAAAACAATAAAAATGTTAATACGCACGTTCACGCGACGCCCACGCACGAGGATTTCATTACTGGAATTTTTATGTCCCGGTTCCCCTGCGTTTTGGTTTATTATAATTCTCATAACGGATTCACATGCACGATCCCCTCCCATTTTACCTATTCTGCTTTTACATTCTAGCATTCGTATTGAACTTTTAATTATGATATTTAAGTTTTTCTCCTTTTTAGTATTCTCGATTTTCTAATTAAAGCATCCGTTATTTTTTCTGTAACATCTTCTGATATTGAACATTGTAAAAGATTCGACCGTTTTCAATATCGATCATACCAACAAGTTTTAAGTAAAATGCATTAACCATCTCGTATTCAGTACTAATAGTCGGGGAGGTGAGCGACTTAACAAATGTGACGTAATATCAAAAAATCAGCCTTTATAAAGTAGTTGCAATTTTTGTCGCTCACCTCTTGGACTATAACTGTCTTCGAATGGAAATATGTTTATCTTCAAATTAAAAACGAACAAATCGTTCTCTATAAAGCAAAGTATCTTATGTGAGTACCATAACATTGCATAGTGTTTACGATATTTGACCTAGTAGGATATAAAATATAGAATTTAAAAATAAATAGCTGAATAGACTTGACCCATATAACTCATTTTTACACGTGTATTAAAGTTTCATACTGATTTGGAATTTCCTCGAATTATTATCAAATTTTGAAATAAACAGAATATTTTAGCTGCTCAAAAATATATGTATGTGATTAACTTTTATTTTTTATTCAATTTTTAATAAATATTTATAACTTCTTCTCCGTTTAGTTATCCTTACCTATATTATAAAAAAAATGTTTTAAATGAAAATCTTAAAGATCTATGTTTTATTAAATAAATTAAAATAATCCAAGTAACTAAAAAAAAATTAAAATATTAATAGAAACAGAATAACTAAATACCCAATAACCGAAGATCAAATAAACGAAACTCGACTGTATATCTATTCTTTTTACATTTGATAACAGTAAGTATTTGTTATTGTATCATCCTGTAAATACTGGTTTGATTTCCGAAAAAATACATATTTATACATCATAAATAAAGATAGAACGAACATGGTCCACAAAAAGCGATAATAAAATCTATATATTAATGAGGTACTTACAGAAGCAGAATAAATAAAATAAGCATGGTAATGAGGCTGAAACACGGGCGAGATGTAAAAGAAATTGAAATTGAAAAGTAATCCGGTGAATTGCGTTTTTGCTACTGAAAAATCAAACGCGGATTTTCCCATTTTCGCTTGAAACTGCTTTGAATATGAATCAATACAGAGCAATCATCAAAATATATTAGCGAACCGATTCGGGCACGGACTCACAACTAAATAAAAATGTAATATGTACGACATATAACTTTTTCATATAAGTATATTACAGTAGATTTAATTCAAAATCAAAGCATACATTTTTTTCGATCGAATGTAATTACATTTCTAACGTCAATAATAATATAATATAAAAATAATAATACTATAATAGTAGTGACGTTAAAATATTCACTTTAATTCTACATCTTGAGTTCCGGTCGGAATTCCGGTACACCTCTAAAATTTTACTGTATAATGTGATTTACAATACTGTAAGCTTCCAGTTACATTTCTTTATCTTCATTAATAATTATTACACATACCAGTGTAAATATACATTTTTTGATGTGAATAATGATTAATTTTTCACTGGGGTGGTATTTCAGAAACTTGATGTAACGTTTTCAGGGTGATCTAAAACCATTAAATAACCCAGAAATTAAAAGTCCAACAAGGATTCTAACCGGCGTATTGGTCTGTACCCATAAAACCCAGAGCCACCCCCGCGGAAATGCGGTACGAGTAAACAGGCGTTAAACGCGCAGTGGTCATTTTGCGCGCTAGTATAAATGTACAATCAGTATAGCTCAACACTCAGAGCAGTTATCACGCTGATTTTGGTCTCAAGTTAAATCTACGAGGTACAAGTACAAATCAACACATTTAACCAGTTTTAGTGAGTGAAAAACTTCATATAATAATAAAAATAAATCATAATGTCGGCTAAAACACGCGCAAAAGTCAGTATGAAATATAAAAGACGCACATCATTGGAAATAACGTTTCAGCAGCTATCGGAAAATATATCATTACCAGTAACTGAAAGGGTCAAAGCACGTCAAAATGCGAAAGTCAGCGGCTTGGTTAACGATACGACGGCGCACAGTGAGTTAAAATGACAACATTTTGCGCGAAATTTCACTTCAAGCCAATTTTCAACCAATTTGAATGCAGCCGATCTCACTTGAGAGCTAAATAATTGTAGTTTATGAAAATTATCCCAGAATAGTATTTTTATCTTCTTAATTACTCTTTCACCCCCTTAAATCTGACTAAATGATAAATTCGTAAATTAATAAATCTGGTAATAAATACCGCACAAATTTTTTTTTAATTTGCTAGTACTGTTATAATAATCTGTGTGAACAATTTTACAGAATTAGTCGATAGTGTATATTTCTTCGATACCTTCTCTCTTTTAAGAGATAGAAAAAAAATTCAAATTTTATATAATATTCTAATTATAAATGAGATAGTAATATTTTATTTCTACCATATTTTAATTTAATTTAATACGTTATTCATAAGATAAAAAATGTATTTATTAATAATATTAGATATAGAACATATTATGCAAAAATTTATCATCTGAACGTTTAATCAGATTTAAGGAGGTGAAAAACTAATTAGGAGGGTAAATATACTATTCTTGGGGTAATTTTCATAAGCTACAACTACTTAATTTTCAAATGATATTCAAATAGGTTGAAAATTGGCATGAAGCGAAATTTTGCGTCATTTAAACCCACTATTGTACCTACAGATTCAGCCTATATATTTTAAAAAGGCTCCTGTTTGTAATATATAATCCACGTATTAAAATTTCAATTATGTTTTTTTATCAGAACTTTTGTATCGAATTCAATTGAAAAACGTCTTTAGAACTCAAAACAAGTCAACAATCCTGGCATGAGCACAACACCATCAGCCCAAAATCTTCTCACGTTCAGAGAGTTCTGATGAACTGCCCTTATTTATCATCCCCCTTCCCCGCCACATCCCCACCATTGACCCCCACGGAAAGCCTATATTTCTCGGATTTCTCGAGATGTTTTCTCCATTCCTTTTGCACAGTTATCAATCTTGCGTCTATCAAATACCTATATTGGATTGGAAATGTAGAAAGTTTTGCTCCCAGACATATTACGATTTGATATTTTGATAGATGTTTTTAAATATTTTATTACTTTTTGTGTTTCAGACTGTTTATTTGCTGTTTTCTGGTTTTTATTTTATTATTAATGGGTAATTGATTTTTTTTTTGCTTGGAAATTTAAATTATTTATATAATTTTGTAACATGTCATCAAATGTCCTTGTATTTTATTTTGTCAAGATTTTTTAAATTTATATTGAATTGAATGTAATTAGATTATACGATTATTATTTGTATGTTTTGTTAGATATAATTTGATTATCAATACTTTGAAATAAGTACGGTTACAATATATGCTGCGTTCAAATTAAACATAAACCATTTAGATTTAAATTTTCGTTGATTTGCTGCTATCAAAATTATTTTTAATAGAAGCATGAAGGTCACCTTCATTTTTTTTATACGGAGTCGATATTTATTTATATTTGTATTTAAAAAATGGTACAATCATAAAAATATATTATGCTTCTTTAAAGACCATAAAGACCATTTTTTTGTGAATTTATTCATCATAATATTTACATTAAGCATTTTAATCTAAATCACTAAAATACTAATAAAAAAAGTTTAAGAATCACTGCGCTCAATGACAATGCAGCATGCACCGAGAATTAATAAGCGACATTTTTCATCAAGCATCGCAGACAGTGCAGCATTTAACTGCAAAGGTTTGGGGTAAGGTGGATCCACAGCAGCCTCCACCCTAACGTCTGGCAGGATATTTATGAACACTCACTGAGGTATGTAATAATCAGAGGCTGGATTTAATTTCGCGGACTGATTTCACACTAGCATGTACGCGAAGTGTAGTTAATCATTCTGTTAAACGGGGGTGGGAGGGGGGGCGGACAGGAATGCAGCCACGGTTAAAGGTTGATAACGTGCAATACATAACTTGAAATGTTTGGTGTCTAACGAGTTCTAGACTCGGTGATGGGAGGACAAACTATTTTATGCCCTCGTTCGTGAGTAATATGCTAGATTTAATGTGTTGTCTCTTGGTTTCTGGATAAAAGGCATGTCTTCTTAGTCGTATATTGGACGTTTTTATCATATCCGTGAGTCATATATAAACTTACGAAGTTTTTGCTTGACTTATGAGTGTCACAAATGTATCAAAAGGATAACACGAATTTTTAGTTTGCCTAACATGTCCTAATTTAGAGCAATGAATTTAAATACTCCTAAATTTTAGATCATTTATTGAATGAAAGAAAGTTGATACAAAAATAAAAATGATCATAATAAAAGCCGGGAATTTTCTAATTCTACTTTAAAATGCTATCACTTAATAAAATTGAGAACCACTAGTGTAAAATCTACATTTTTTTATTTTGATTTGACTTATGGAAAAGACTATAGGTACTAGAATTAATTTTAAGGATGTTAAGTATTATATTTTTAAACAAAGCTTAAGAAAATATTTATGTTCATAAATTTTATACTTACCTATAAGAATCAAAACAAAAAGTACAAGTAATAATATTTTTAACAAAGAAAATGACAACAACACTGTTATTTACATTATAAATATTTTAATTAATTATCTATTGCAAACCTTTTAACTGACTTTTGTATTATGTAAAGAACATTTTCGAGATACAACGTTCTGGATCTGACCGTGTTTTGTCCACATATACAAACACATAAGTACAATAAGGTGCAAAAAAAAGTGGACACCTGAATAAAAAATAGAGTACTCTAATTGTAAAAAAAAAACTGAAATTTCCACAGTTCTCAATTTTGTAGATATTATTTTAATTTATTAGCTTTTTTTTCACGTGATTTACAAAATGTTACTTGCAGGAATCCGTTATAATGTTTTTTTCAGCTTATACAGTTTAGTTTCACGTATTAATTCCAAATAATTACGATCAAATGTTTAATAGTTAAAATTCTTCAGGATAAGTACCTACGTAAAAAAAACTTATTTGAAGAGTATTCGATCTAAAAACATGTTGCCTTATTTTATATGAAAATAGACAAGTCTAATCTAACAATATATTTTTGTCATTTCTTCGGCGGTGAATTTTTCTCACGGTGAATTGTGGACTATGTATTGTGGACCGCGTTATTTCCAGAGACTATTATACTATAACGTACGATGAACATTTTGAGACCACTTTGATTTGTAGTTTCAAAGTTCTGAATCGCCAAACAGGAGATGTTTTTTTATTCACTCCGTATATATGTACAGGTGAAAAGTCAGGTAATACGATATTTGCAAACGTATATATTCATATAGCCATTAGTCATTATTGCCGAGCGGCATGCATGTGCTAACCAATCAGGATAATTAGATATTCAAATGAAAATGATAGTGTGTAAGTCAACGCAGCGCTACACAGCTTTATACTTAATGAAATTAGATTTCGCGATAGCCAGAATCCCGCACGGAGTCAGATTACATTGGGGAGGGGGCGACGTCAACCCCTACCCGTACCTGAATGTAAATAGATTGATAATAGAAAAATTACACATAGATGATTCTTTATCGTTAAATATTTGTGTGTTGTTTTTTGTGGGAGTATTTTGGTTAATTAATTAATTTGAAGTTTTATGAGTCATGGTAAATGTTATTATATACGACAGATGAAGATTAAATCATTCTATATTCATTTAAAAAAATAAATTATTTTAATTATCATTTAAATCATTTACGGAATTCCACTAATTTGCCGATTCTTTATACAAAAAGCTCAAATTTAGTGCATTGAATTTAAGTAACCACTAAATTAGATTAAGATCAAACATAGTTACTATGGTAACTTAACTTAAAATTTTAAATGGCATAAATTATTTAATATTTCTTAGCTTAAGTTGCATTATTCTGGTAGTTAATTTGATCAAGATTTCTATTGCTATGTGTGATGAAATGTTAAATGAATTATCGTTATAAGCTCAGTATACTACTTTTTATTTACATTATTATGTATGTATACAATAGGTATTATTATAACTAAGTACATGATAATAAATTTTCAAATACTTTTGGTGTAATATCCGACACACTTTACTAGATCATTAAAACGTTGACAAATATGAATATCATTTTGATAAATGTAAATTACAAAAAAACAATGATAGACTATCTAAAGTAATGCTTATTAAATTAATACTTTTAATTTTGTTAATTAATTAATAAATCCATTAATATAAGAGTGTTGTGTTGCAGAGGGATATGAATATATAATTATTAATAAAAAATGAATGTATTTATTTTGTTATTTATGATACAAAATTACATAATTATTCTAGAAATTGTTTTTTGCATGTCTCTTTTTATGTCATTTCAATTTATACTACGAGATATAGAACGCATCCGCGATGTTAATCGATACAACTTCTTGGTAAAGACAAAATTATTTTGTTTATTTTATATAAATAAAAATGCACGGTAATATAATTAAATTGATGTAAAAAAATTTCGAAAATTATAAAACATATTTTTTTAAGATATGTAAATTCAAATTCTCTATGACTTTCGTATAATATGTTCTATACTTAAAATCATTAATCATCGCTTTTTTTCTATCAATAAATTGATCCATACCATTAAAATAATACAATTTATTTTATACTTTTTTGGGACCTCACTATATATTTTAACATAATTTTTAAATGGGTAGTATTCAAGCGCGCAATATTTTACATACTTTGAGCATTAATTATATTGTATCTGAGCAATAATATTTTGAATTCTGAGCATTATACTAAACATAAAGTGTGACATTAAAAATAATTTTTTTGTGCAATAACATTTTCCGTTTTGAGCATTAAAAATTTGTTTTGCGCAGTACTATTTGCGTTCATTATTATTGTATTATTTAATTTGCATAAATTTTTTTGAGGGGGATGTTCCATTACCCTCTTTAACCCTCTTTAACCTGAAGAATATGCCGTAACAAAAACTAACCAATCCAAAACTAATCAACTCAATTTCGCCTCAATAGATTGCCCTAACTAAGGACAGTTAACTTGTATTTTATTAGAACATCAACTTTGTACGGCTTATAAAATATTATATAAATACAAGGCTGTAAATAACACATTCGACAATGTTATTTACAAAATTTGCACTTGAAAGTTAAATTAAACACAATGAAAATGAAAAATCAGTTTTAATATATTAGTAGGTACCTATCTATTATTTTTTTATTATGCAATTTAAAATTACTGAAAAATGATAGCAATAGCATTTCGTATATTAGTGTATTATCTACTTGACGACCGAATACGAATTGGCAATAAAGGATAATGCACAAAATATGTATGAAACTGTTATTATTGTATACAAAATTTTACATACTTGATTTTGCACCGTCGTTTATTATTTACAATACAAGAAAAAGACTTTATTTGCATGTAGAAGTAGTAAAGTATACAAGTAATCCTAAAATTTCATTTCAAAAACACGGTTAATGTTAAATAAACTAAATAGAAACAAAATGTACCCAGTTGGCACATACTGTTTAGGGTACCTACCACAGAAACGGCCATTTCAGTTCTCTGTTATCCTATTACTGCCAGACAGAGATGAACACACTCAATATCATACATTCATATTTAACTATTCCTTTTACTAAAACACCAAACTAATATTAACAAGAATAACACAATCGTCTTTTGTTTCCTGTTAGAAAAGAAGACTATGGAACATAGCTTTGGGTTTTTCACATGTTCTCCTTCTTACAAATTAGTTTTGAGGATAATAATACACAAAGTCTGGCATTAAATAAGGAGAGGAAATGCAAATTCAATTTGTTTAACAGTTACCCTCTCTGTTTGGAAGAGTACTTGGTTCATTGTTACCAACTGCAGATAACGAGTGTGCAGAGATGTTAGCAAGTTGGTTTTATTTCAGCTATTTGCATCTTCCAGCCTCCGCGAGGATCATAGCATTGTCATCATCCCTCTATTATAGCAGCAAATTGTGCACAGCATTCCTGTTAATGTTGTATTAAGAAAATAATTGTTTATTATAGCTGAATAATATTCCACTGTTAATGCAAAGGGAAGATGAAATGGCTCCATGCAGATTGTGTGTTTTGTTTAAGTAAGCTGTGTACAGATTAGGTGCAAGATTATTATTAATTTTCTTGATTGAGTTTGTACTATTTTTTTTCAATTCAAAATCATAAGTTACTCTTACTTGAAAAGGGATTATGATGAAACAGACTATTACTTTTTGAAGAAATCATATTTATGGCTACAGTATTATTAAAAAATTCAGAACAAGTCTTATTTTTACACCATAACAATTGGAAATTTTCGAAAATCTTTTATATACAGGAAGAGTCATATCTTGAACAGTTTATTAAGAAAACAAAAATTTTAAACAAAAAAGTTCATATAAACAAGTGTTCGGAAACTATTCGTGAGGGAGCTACTGACTCTCAAAAATGTTGTCTCAAATTAGTTTTTATTTAATATTTTGAGAACCCAACTTAAATTTGTACCCGGTTTAGTATTATACTTGTTATCGATTTCCAGTATCAACCAATGATTATTTAGACCAAAGATATATGGGGCTAGTCCTGCCAGAGTGCCCTTTTATTATATCTAGTTTTTTTGTTCTTAATTAAAAAAAAAAATCAGTTGTTAACAACGAATTCTTAAAACTATTTTCAAATTCCGACTACCTTTAGTAAAAAAAAATGAATTTTCTATATGTTTTAGTATTCCTTCTCTTTAGTGACTACAAGCAAGAATATTACTTTTTTTACTTTACTTTTACTCATTTAGATGAGACACCGAATATGTCTTCGGATTTCCATTAGTTCTTTTAACTCACTTTGACAAATGCCCAAGACAGGAGGGGGTTACCTATTACTTTATTTTTAAAGATGTGTATGAAATACAAACTTTGACAAAATGACTGAAATGCAGAAGTTACAAATATCTAAAAAAATATATCATAATATTTTTATTAATAAAATCGAAACATTATTTTTTTAATAGAATTTAAATACAATTGATCATTCACTGGTTTAACTTTATTCATTGCTGGAGGAAAACACAAATAAAATAAATTCTATGTAATTAAAAAAAAACTATATTTGCGGACTTTGCTAATTAAATCGATTAAATAAAGAGTTACTTGTTTTATTAATAATACGAGTTCATGAGAATTACAAAAAAGAAGCCCGCCAATCACAGTAAACTATCTATCTGTCTCTTCAGATTGCAAAAAAAATGTCTACGAATCATAATGAATATTGGATATAGAGACTCTTGCAAAGACATATTTAAAAAATATGAGCTATTAACCCTACCAGCTATATATATTCTTGAATATGCATGTTTCGTGAATGGTAACCTCAAGTACTTTGAAAAATATAATATAGATCACGAGTATGATACCAGATTTAAATCTGAATTTTATATAACTACTTATGGTACAACATATTTAACAAAAAATACTATAAACAATCTAATGAAAATCTACAATAAAGTACCCCAATATATAAAAAATTTAGAGCTAAAAAAATTCAAAAAAGAATTGCAAAAGTTTTTAATACAAAAATGCATATATAGTTTAACAGAATTTATCTCCTAATTTAATTATATTAATTATATGAGGTCGAATACAGTACCAGTTAGGTATTAATGTGATGTATAAATAGTAAGTTTATATTTTTATTTTTTTAAGTCAATCAAAATATGTATTATAATAGAATTATATTGTTAATTTATCTTCTCTGCTTACGACTTATTCGATAGCATTATTTTTTTTAATGTTCATTTATGAATAAAAAATCATTATTATTATTATTATTATTATTATTATATAAACCTTGCTCTTATAGCGGCCATAATTAGTGCCAGTACCTTATATATTTTTAATCTAGTAGACAAAAATAGATAGAAAACACTACAACAAGAATATTGAAAACAAGTCGTGTGTAATTATTTACAGACCAAATATGTCTTTGGATTTCCATTAGTTTTTTTTACCGTACTTTGACAAATGCCCGAGACACAACGGAGGGTTGGGGAGTTGGTATGACCCCGACATTTTGCGTCACTTTTGCATTGGATCTGACTCCACAATTGTCTCGTGCGGACAAATGACGCTGCCATCTCTGAGTTGTGTTTTATTTGCTTGGAGATATTTATTGCTCGTAGACACTTGACAAGGGTGTTTACATTTCCACGGACATTTTTTAAGATCATGACGAAATAGACTTGATGTACAGTTTTTTCCTCCTGCTCTCACTCAATCCATGAATTGGTATGTGCGCAGCGTACAGTTGTGCTTTATTAAACTCTCGGAAAAATATTTTATTTTTTAAGTTGCACAGTTTATTAAAAAGGGTTTCTTCTTGTTTAAAGCAATTTGTCTTAGCGATTCTGCATTTCTTTTCTGTGACTGTTTACGGAAAAAAGTCTATAAATATATTTAACAATTTTATTGCTACAATGTATACTAAAGAAATTTTAAAAGTTTTTTTCTTACGTCTTTACAAAGATTTAACTACTTGCCACATTTATAAAAAATATGATGACTAATTTTTTATGTAAAATTGTAGTTCAGTAATTTTATTTCGAAGAAATTCAAAAAAAAAAACAAAAAACGCTAATTTATCAAAACTTAAAGGCCTCGTATCGTAAAAATCCGAATCATATAATTACAGTCAGTTTCACCAACGTTTAATATTTAACAGATAAAAAAAAGAAATTTTGCCTACTTATGGAAATACATATACCTATCAAAAGGCAATAATTAAAAACTAACAATAAGTATAATATACCCCACTTCACCTTAGTGAAATTATTAATTAATTTAATATGGTTTTATGTTTTTTTTACCCTTATATGCATCGAAATAAATTAAATGTATGTATGTATTTTTTTAATATAATATTTAATATTTTTGCACTTTTCATGTTGCACATTTTAAAATTACAAGATTTTCCTCCAGTGTAAAGAATACAGTTAATTAAATAAAGGGATCATTTATTGAATTAATTTTCCATATTCGTACGTTGTGCAACAACAGTAGCGGCCAATGTTCTGGCCAGTGTATGTAAATACCGCCCTCCACCCCCTCTGGAATACACCGGCAACACTGCTACTGCTAATGACGTCAGTTTTATATACACATCACAGTAAGTTTTGCATTTCGTTAATTGAAGCAATCATGTAATAAGCATATTCCACAATGCTTTCGTTAGCTAGCACACAGAATCAGAAATGTTGAAAAACGTCTATGTAGGTATATGAGTCGTTCAGAAACCAAATCGATTAAGTCTCGCTTATGAATAACCTGTTTTTTAACACTGGTATTGATTGGTTGTTATAATGGTGGTTTTATACGCCAAAAAGATAAAACGCAAAATAAAAGTTTTTAAGGTAGTATTTTGGTGTGACGCCTAAAATTTTTAACTTATTTCAAGATTTTTTTTCGTAACAAAATAAAATATAATCTTTTCAGTCTTTTTATATATTTTTATTAGTAACTTAAATTATACAAATTTTTTTTAAAATAAATTTTATAATACTTTGTGTTTTTTGGGGTCATTGTGGACTCCTTTTATAAATTTGTCTCTATCGTATTATCTAGAATCAGACATTTATATTAATAAAAAACAAAACGACGGACTTTTAATAAAATTTGTCTTTATTTGTTGAAAAACGAGAAAATAATAAATTATTAATAAAAATAAATAATTTTAGGTAAAAGTAATTAGGCCTCTATTACACTATCAAAGAAATATTTCAAAAATGTTAAGTCAGTGTAATTTACTCATTCTTTATCTTGTTTGTTTCCGGTTATAACGAATATATGTATCCCTATATATTAAATGTAGGTTCTGTCTGCACAATACATCGTTTAACAAGCTATATATCTAATCTGATTTCTATATTTACTAGTAAAATATTAACTTACTCTTACTGCATTTAGAAAATTAAAATTATTAAATATTTATTTGCATTATGTGTCTATAGGACAGACGCTTTAGGGAGGATGTTCAAACAGGAAGCTCTTATAGATGTAAACCTTTCTACCTGCAACTGACTCAAATGAGAAAGGTGAAATGTTTTAATAAAAAGCTTTATTAAGAGTCTGGCAGTTTCGCAAGAGTTTTCAGTATTATTTCGTTTTTAATTAACTCGAGCTTAATGTTTTTCTAAAAAATTACAAGTATTACTTCAAGTATATTATACACACAAGTAGAGCTCGTGTTGTTTTATTTAAGATTAACAAATGAGCAGTTTTAATTTAATTTTCGTGAAAACACGAAAGTCGTATTTTATATACGAGTATACATATATTATTTTGATTTCATAAAATATATTAACTTACCCTACCACATAAAAGCAAAAAACATTTATTTTACTTTATTCATAGAAACCATTTTATTTTTACTTCCATATTCCAAAGAAAATGGAAGTATACTGTCGAAAAATCGTGTCCGAGATAAGAAAAGATTCTAATTGTACTACCGTCAAAACGTAAAGAAAAGTTAATTTCCGTATGGCAACTGTGCATGTGTTTGTGTGTGTGATTTGAATTATTTTTGGGAAAATGTTTGTCTCAGTGAGTACTTCAGACTTAATGATTTTGTTACTAATTGGATTAGGGGTTTTGAGAATATTCTAAATTTTATAAGTGTTATCGTCTATTAAGTGAACATTGCGAGTATTATCTCACTGATTTTGATAAGATTTGGTACATTTACAATTCAATTATACCTAAGGTACATTTAGTTTTTGTACATGCCTATAAACAGTTATTGAAAAGGTGAAAAATGTTTATAATATTTTACGACAAATTCTATTTAAATTTTTCATATATTAAATTATATTTTTGTAAAGAATTTTTCTTGATATATATTTTATTATTATTTAAAATTAAGTAAATGCTATATTATTCTTTCATATTTTTATATATTCATATCACACAAGGAAACACTTTTAAATAGTTTCAATTCACCAACACAATAAAATTATTGATCAAAATAAAACTGTTCAAATAGGATTTTAAGTATTATCAGTAGGTAGTATTAACTTGTCACAATTTATAACCATATAGAAATTGGATTGATCGAGCTGAACGGTTAGACGACGGTAGCAGTGGATGGGGGTGTAACGGTGTAGTGTAGGGGCAGGCGATGCCCAAGGGGGCAGTTCACCCCGGTCGGGCCCACGGGGCCCCCATGACTCTTGGAGCTGGTTAATTGAATTTTTGACGAGAATCGACCGCGCTAAATTCGAACTGCAAACTACCGGTTCTAGTGTACTTGTAAGAATTAATGTTCAACAATCATTACTGCTCTGTTTTAGTACATCGTATATCAGAAGCAAAAACGAACAAATTGTTCAATTTATTGGCAATTATATGACCTAGTAAAAGATTATTTTAACAGTATTTCATTAGTAAATAGTGGACCGTCATTTGAGTTTTCCAGATTTTTGAGAATTTTTTATTTCAGATATTTTCTAAATGGAGAAATTTCAGCTAACGAAGCACAACATTTCAAATTTATGCCACTTTTAATCACGTGATTATAGAAAACGTTGAGAATCCGTTTTACTATTTAAGGATTCTTTATGAAGAAACTGTATGTTTTAGAATATGAAAGTCAATACTTATAAGCGCCCGCGCTTTATTTTTAGTGACATGAACCTGACAGTGTAATTGCGTGTTTACACCAAAAAGACAAAACAGAATTTTGGGAACAAAACCTATACATAATTAAATACGAATTATTTTAAAAACACCGCGTTGTTTGATCTTTTTGGTGTAAGCCTCATTAGTACTTATTACCATACTGTATGAGAAAATTGGGCAAAGGTTCATTTAAACATTAATTTGTTAAAACTGATTGACTAATTGGTTAATTAATATTGAAAGAAATAGATTTTTGTATTGACACCGAGAACAAGATGAAAAATTGATAACAAGATATTATTCTTTTGTCGATTCACGGAACCATTAGAACCATAAGATTTTTTCGGCGAACACCTTCCCACCTTTACAAAAATACCGACCTCTTCTATTTAAAAATAATACTGGTGGCCCGACGAGAATTAGTTATTGCGCACGTATTTATGCTTTTGGAATTATCTATAAACGTATAGAAAAACTCACTCATATCAATTATACGCATACTAGTTACTCCTTGGATTAGATTAATTTTCAAATATAACTAAATGTATCTTTAACATATATTTTTTAGTAAATAAACATTAATCAACAAATGTGTGTGCTATATAATTACTTTTTCGAATTTTTATTTTGACTCGCGGAACCCTCAGAGAGATTCTGTGGAACACAGTTTGAAGACCTAAATGAACTAGTTAGAAAAATGTTTTTCTCGTGAGATTTATTTTCAAAAAAAAATGTATTTTAGTCTATTATGTAATAAACAATGAAATAAAAAAAATTAAAACACTATACGAATCTTATAAGTTTTACTTAAATAATTGATTTTAAGATTAATATCAAATAGTCAATTTTTACTAATCATTGATAATCCTTTGAAAATACGACTCCTAAAGAGTTGATATCATCCCAATCAAGTAAAAAAAAGCGTTCTTAATTTTTTTAGTTAAATAATTTATTGCTCGGCAATCATTGATCTAATAGGGTTTTGATGCCTGTCTATTAATTACGTTAGGGTGATTTTATAAATTTTCGACCCCCCTCCTCCTTATTAGGTAAGGTTAGTATCAGGTGACCTCTCCTCCTTTCCTAACGCAAGGTTTTCATTTTTTTATTTTTTTTTCTATGCGTATAGTAGTAGCAAAATACTTTGATAAAAAAAGTATTGTACTGTATTAATAAATGAAAAAGCAATTTCAACAACTAGTTTAAATTAACGTATTTTAATATAATTTATAACAAAAAAATTGGGAAATTTTTTTTCTCTCCCTCCCCCGAAACCTTACGTAATTATTGGACGCTCCCTTTACTATATTCAATGGGGTCCATCGGTCCATTGCTATGATAGTGACCGGGTCGACCGGGTGTTAACTGGGTGCATACTCTGCAGCCATCTATAAAAGTTTATCAGAGCGTACAGCAAGGATACAAACCAGTTACCATCGCTTTCTATAATAATTTATGCTGTCGCTTTCTATTTTATATAACAATTTATTTTTAAATTTGGTTTTCACGAGATGTCACTTTTGAAAAACAATTTAAATACTCATCTTGTATTAATTGAGTCTTAATGTTCACTCGTAAAGTAGATGTTCTCAATGTCAAGTTTTTGCTTTATATACTTTTCAGACTATTTGCGACTAAATATATTTTATTGTTCAAAAATGAAACTATGAGATACGAAAGCAATGAACTCATTGTCAGATGTACGGAACACTTTTTCCTGTCTATCCTGGATAGTAAGCGAAAACATAATATTTTATTGTCTGAAACTGTAATAATATAATTTTAGGCTGTAATGTTTGCAGTTTGACCATCAATTTATATTGAGTATTATAGTACATTACAGTCTAAAATTATATTATTGCAGTTTCAGAGAGTAAAATATATCTTTTCACTTAATATGCGGGATAGACAGGAAAAACTGTAATTTTTATACTGTATATTTTTTCCGTGTAGTTAGTACCGGCTTTAGGGGGGGGGGGGGGGTACCAGGGCGACCGCCCGGGACGCCAGGTCAGGTGGGGCGGCGCACAATGGAGCATAAGTCACTTTTTTGGTTCAAAGCAGTGTACACGTACAGGCTGTAATTTTTGAGTAAACTTTTTTTTTATTATTAAATTTTTTATCGATCAGTTAAACCCGATTAAGTAAAAAATATAACTAAATATAAACAATGTTAATTTGTACAAAAAATCGATTATTTGATAGCTGCTAACAAATACTTATTCGGCAACCCAGAAAACCTTTAATAATGTATTAGCTGAGATACTAACTAATCAACTTATTTGTTGATTTATCAATTTTAATTTGTTCATAATAGGGGAAAGAGGTCTCGACGGTGTTAGGGCATTTGATAGTCTTAATGTTAATGATGTAAGCTATATTTAAAAAAAAAGTTTGAGTCTGTAGGATCGCGCCAAGCTGAGATATGAATTATTCAACTTATTTGTTAATTTATCAATTTTAATTGACATTTTCGGTGATTTTTAACATTTTTTTAGGGGTAAAGAGGGCAGAAAAATAAATCTCGCCCAGGGCGCCAAATTTGCTAAGGCCGGCACTGCTGAACTATCTACATAGTTAGTTAATATAATACTATATATAAATATTAACTTAACTTCCGTTCAAGAGTAATCTTATATTTTATATGACACACACACACACACATCAAAACCGCTACACGTTATGAGACAACACCACGTACATGCAAATTTGCGGTAAGAAAGATGTAGTACTGTTCCACACCACTCTGCGAATACAGAGGTGACAGGCAAGCAGGAGAGATCTTGCAGCATCAGCAACTACCTCAACCAGTACCACATCTACTTACCCACTCAGTTGAACCACATATGAAACAGTACATGTCCATCTGATCCAACTATATGAACACTATAGTTGATATTAAACCAGTGCGATATGTATTTGTTTGGATATACAAGGTGGTGGGATTGTAGTTCATGTTGTGCTGGTATTGTGTTACTTTACATTTATGCTACATTTTGTTTGTTACAGTTTTAGTGTTTGGTGTCATGTGTTGTAGTGTTATTTTGTTTTAATTGTTGAATCGCGTTTTGTTTTTGACTATGTTTCTTTGTTTGTAATTTTATGTTTTTATTTAGTGTTGGTTTTGTGATGTGTTGAAATACTTTTCTATTGTTGTGTTTTATTCATCTCATGATCCGTTTTTTTGAAAAATATGCAGAAATAACTGAAGGTGAGTTGTTTATTTTTAATGATTTGCAGCGACATACTAAACCCTAGGCAAGGTTCCTATTATTAGCCCTACCTAATAAAAACCCACAGTCAAAATTTTTTAGCAAATTTAACTAAAAAATTGTCAGCATTAATATTTGAAGATATATTTTTCGCTTACAATTTTTAAAATCCTGTTGTCCAGTCTGCCTAGCCCAAAGTCCGCTCCTGATGATTTCAGGTGAAAATTATTTATCTGAAAACAAAGTAAGTATATAATTTCATTTGGATTTTTTTGTAATTGTAATCATTTGATAGATACCTTTGTGTAGGTATACTTTTCTTACTTTATTAGGCCGGCTTTTTGTAAAGCCGGTCACTGTTCGAGTACGAGACTAACCTTATGCCGTGTTTAGACCGAAGAAAACAAAACAGAAAACACACTATTGTCAAAAAGACACGATGTTGCTGTTTTGTTTTTCGGTCTAAACACGGCATTAGACTTCTATCAGTCAATAATATCCTTAAAAATTAATATATAATAAATCGGTTGGCCATAATGACCATAATATATGTTATATTTTCCCCTATAGAGAAAATACAGGAAAGGTTTCTTTGTAGGGAAGGGGGTAATAGTTTATATTAATATAGTTTTTATTTTTTTATAAATATTAAATACTAAACAATATTTTTATGTAATTAGCCAAAGTGATAATAAAAATGTGTTTTTTATCAGTCACAAGATAGATACATACATTTTTTATCAGATTAAATCGTTGAAATAGAACAATGTATTACAAAAATAATGTAAATATAAATTTTACTAAAATATACATTATCTCTATCATAATAATATAATAGTAGTGACGATGATTCTGTGAATCGAACGCTTCCGATTACCTTTTCTTTAATAAATTTTGACGTTTAGACAAACAAGTTTGTTTTTATTCATTATCTCTATCTATATATTATTACGTGAACATCGAAAATTGTCGTACGCATAGCAATATTCCTAGCGCACCAAGCGGCAAAAATAAATAGTTTTGAGTTTCTGTCAAACGTAAAGAATGCGTATAGATATTTCAATTCGCGTTCAATCCCAGTGTTTTTATTTGGAAATTTTTGTTTTAAAAGCAGGTTAGGTTACGTTAGGTTGAGTTGTGTGCCATAGATGTAAAAAAAAATCATGTGTGTATGTTGCCGTTAAGGCAGGTAAAATATTGGTCGTATTTCGATCATAGGCGATACTAGTAACATACATATCAATACGGGTCGTCTGGTCACCCTAATAATAGTGGTTTCAATTTTCGACAAGTAATTTTTTTTAACATATAGCAATAGATTTTAAATTCGTTTCATTTTTCTATAATTACCGATGGGCTGTCTTCAACAAACAATGTACATTGGTAGAACTAAAATTGCTAACTGAGAGAAATCAATTTTTTTTATTAATTAATTGTAGAGAAGAAATGTAGGTATTTCGACATTTTTACGTTTTTAAATCATAACTATATTAAAACATCGATTATAAATTACTTATTTTTATATTTATTATTATTACCAACATTAATATTAATCAATCTATTAAACAAAATGCATACATAATAACCTAATTCTAATTTACTTGTTGATTTAATTAAAACATTGTAATAAATCTCGTATGAATGAATGAAATATAAAAATGCATTTGCACAGATTGTAATTAAATATTAACATGAAACTGGTTCCGCGGACTTCAACTGTTCTTATTTCGTACCCGCGGTCACTTGATCTTTTAACAGGCACCTCTGATTGATTATTTTATTTATTGGAAACTCAGAAATTCATCGATCAATTCAGTATCTGCAATACTATCGAGTTTCATAGAATTGATTTAATTGTATTGTATGTTTCATATAAAAACAATTCGTATAAACGGTTTTAGAAGTAAATGTAACTTGTTTTCTTATTAAGGGTTAAATCAAAAGACCAATGTCTTTCCGTTTAATTCACTTTAAAATAACTCTAAAAATTGAAATATTTGATTTCATATGAGACGGAAACGAGAATCAGGTATAAGTTTCGTCTTACATTTTAAAACCGATGTACAAATTAAAATCAGTATAAATAATCATGATCGTCTATTTTCAATCCACGATTTAACGTTAATCCTTAATCTAATCACGGTCAATTTATGGAATATTCTTTAATTATGATTATTTTTTTTGTAGAAGATTCACCATAACGATAATTAACGTTTAGAATTAATATAATTATGACTTTAAAATAGTCGATTAACTAATCATGATTAATTTTGTTTTATGCGACCCAAAGTTACTCTCCACTTCGTAGATAAACAATAATTGTTTTAAATGTTTTTTTATCGATTATATTTTTTTCATTTTTTAATATTTTTAATTCATCTATATATTAACATAAAATGCAATACTTAGAATCACGTTAAAATACAAATTATTGACAATCCCTTAAAACCGATATTTTTCTAAATAATGTTGATACCGCGTCAAAACTATTTGACCAAATATTTCTTACATCAGTTGGTGAACTATTTAAAATTCTGCTCTATATACATTAGTTAAAAATGTTAAAATAGTTAGTTAGATAATACATTGTCTCGTTTAATTCTGTTTAAACAAACTATAACTTTTTTTTAAAGGAATGCAACAAAAAGTCTAATCACTCCAAATACTTCATGGTTGACGAAACCCGTCTTCAAAGGTTCACGGATAAAAATACTTGTAAAAATAGTTGGGGCAGCTGTGTTTAGTCACAACTGTCGCTAGATGGCGAGTTTGAGATATACAATAACGAAATGGAACCGTTATAGCAACAATCGCGTATCAAATTCGTAATAACCATAAAATGATGAGTTTCTCCATACTTTTATCTAATTGTAGCTTGGAGGTAGAGATTTTTATATAATGATCATTTTATAAATAGTATTTCTTATTTGCAAAAAGGGCGTGATATATAAATTGTTTAGAAGTCAAATCGACTAACTCTAAAACAGAAGACGTATTTTGAGTAATTTTTTCTATCCGCGAGGTGTAGAATCGTCAGTGGCGAGGCGTGCAATTTTTAATAAGGGAAGCATATTTTGTCAACCCTCCCTTTCCTATTAACAAAAAAACTAGTTATGAAACACCTTAAGTCCAAGCTTTTACTTTTTAAAAAAAATTCTTATATATTTATATAGTAACTAAATGATTTTACGTTTTATTTTTTTGTATTTGTGTCACGAGTTGAAGTTCACTGCAAGAAATTTCACTAAAAAATTTCGAATTTTTTATTTCGTTAAAAGTATGTTTTATGTATAGAAAATGACGTGAAAAGTTGAAATTTTCAAACCGCAGGTCTGTATCTCAAACCATTATCGAGATATAGCATCTCAAAGTTTTAGTTTTTTCAGATTTTCGCAGAAAAAAGGCCTTAACTTTTGAACGTGTGGTCGGAATTGATTTTAGTTGACGGATTTGAAATCAGCGCATCAAAATTTATATAATGACATTAAAATCCGACAAAATTTTTTTTTGTCAAAAATCGACATTTTTTTAAGGTATACCCCTTTGAATTTTTTCGATTTTTCACGAAAATTTTTTTTTCGAGTTTTAAGGTATTATACATGTCAGTATATAGATTTTTACATGCTGATTTCAAATCCGTGAACTAAAATCAACTCCGACCACCCGTTCAAAATTTAGGGCCATTTTTCTTCAAAATTTTGAAAAAACTGAAACTTTGAGAGTCTATATCTCAAGAACGGTTTGAGATACAGACCTGCGGTTTGAAAATTTCAACTTTTCACTTCATTTTCTATACAATAAACATACTTTTAACGAAATCAAAAATTCAACATTTTTTAGTGAAATTTCCTACAGTGAACTTCAATTCGTCGTACAAATATCGACTAAAATACAAAAAATAAGATGTAGAGGTATTATAGTTTTATAATCGAGCGTGTAAATTAATATTAAATGCTATTTTTGATTAAAATGTTAGAGTTGCGCATATAGATGAATATTCTAATAGTATTTTTAAATTATTTATTAACTGAAAACACACATTTGTATTAATGTACCCTTAAAATAAGGGAAGCATTGCTTTCCTTGCTTCCATGGACGCTTCGCCACTGCAAATCGTTATGAATTTGTTCGGGATTTTAGAACAGTGATCATAATAAATGTAAATTCATTCTATTACAACTGTCAGTGGATTGCATTTTAAATAAAATGCCCCGTAGGTATCAACGTTAGCTTAACTTTTGCTCTATAGCAAATTATTTATAATATCTGACATTACTTATAGTCGTTATTATAAATTCAGGAGATTCGAAAAACTTGTATTGTTTTTTTGGCATCAAATTTGAAAACTATTAAAAAATATTGTTGTTAATTGGATAAAAATAAGAAGAATACAAGATTGAGTAGGATTAAAGGCATAATCTTTAGGTATAAAACCTTGTAACTCGTTTATTATAAAATTATTTGATTACGAACATTCATAATCTTTATAGTTTTTAACATGGCTAATATTTTTTCTTTTTAACTTAACCTACATTCGTATTCTAATTTTGTAATAAGTAATTTAAAATTTAAATACCAGCGAATATTTTTAAAGAACTCACGTCTAAAAAAGCGAGAAACAAACAAGATAATAACTAATCAAAATATTAAAAAAATCATGCCCCCTCTAATTCCAGACCAGTCCCGAACAAATAGTATATAATTACAATAAAAAAAGGTGGCGAGTAGGCTGTCACAGGCCCATCACTATGAGTTATGGTGATCTCATACGTGTCAACAACACCTTTATGTTCAATCAGTGGTCCACTAACTGTTTGCAATACAATACCAAATAAATTCAATCGTTTTTTTGTTTGTCAATGATTTAAAATTTTTATTTAAAACAGTAAATCTTGCTCTTATAGAGGCCATAACTGGTGCCAGTACATTATGGTATAATACAAGAATTTTCTTGCTCTATTTTTTTCTGTGCACGTCCGTATTTGTCACGTAACCAATAGCCCAACATGCACGAGTGAATTGATTCGACGGATGAATGAGAAGTACGGTTCTCCCCGTTTCACCGATCCCCCCTAGAACTCTCGCTTTCCTCTCATACTTCCCTGTTTCGCACTGAAGGATCATCCTTTGGATCAAACCGCTCGTGTGTGGTATAAGGATAATCATTCAACTGGACATTGATTTGTCGTAGGTACACACAACATCCTTTTTCGTCTGTAAGCAATAGTTAAAAAATAGGAAGAACGTTATTAAAAAATTAAATTGTCGTTATGTTGTTTAAAAATCGAAATAATACTGTAAAAAATTCAATGACGCCCCTCTCTATTTTTACAAAAAAAAGATATTGTTGACTTTATTATTTGTCGTTGGTAGTCTCACTAAAGCCTCGTTACTAATTTTTTTTCAAATTTTTTGAGCCAGTAGTTACAAAATAAAATACTGCTTGGAGCTCCCTGCTGTCGCCATTTTTTTCTACTGATTGAGATCTACATTTTGAGACCCCACAATTATTGTGTATTCTGTTATAGCAAGCATGTCAAACTCGCGGCCCACAACGAGTATTTTGCGGCCCAGCTAACAAAATGGTATACCCAATTATAAATAACTACCACAACGTTTGCAAATGACCGCTTTACGTCGTAATTAAAATAATAGTTTTAAACCTGAATAAAGTTTAAATAGCTAAGTGTGAGTAGAGATATCAAGTGTCAGGAAGAAAACATTACACTGTCCTTCTTCTTTCTTAATTTCTGTACTTTTCAAAATAAACCTAGTTTGTTTTTTGCGACCTACCTAAACTTAAACCTTTTAATTTGGCCCATGTTAGTCTTTGAGTTTGACAGACGTGTGTTATAGATTTAAAATTCCTGAAAATAAATGTATTCATTAAGTAAAACATCGTTTTACCAATATTGATTAAAATAGTCATTATACTAGTGTCATAATATTTCAATAACAATATTTCTTATCGTCTTGTATTTTATTTTAAACCGGTTAGCACATGTTGTATCACGAAAAGCCAATTTAAATCAAAAATTAAACGTAACTGTTCATTGTACGTATTCCAGTTACTATTAGATGTACATAATCAATAACAATAATGAGAGATATTTATTTCATACATAAAAATATTTTTTAATTCATTAAAAAATTCTTGTTTAACTAATAATTATTGAATACGTTCATTTAGATTAAACGCTAAGATAACTTAAATTATTTAAATTACTTGTGCGAAAACGAGCAGTTATCTGTACATAAACACGGGTAGAAAAGTTGACTTGGGCCAAGAAGTCAATATTTTCTTAATATAAGAATATATTTTTAATCCAGAAAATTATTGTTTTTTTTAATGTAAGATTGTTTGACGAAAACAATAATATTCTTGGATTAAGAATATATTCTTATAAATATTAAGGAAATATTGTTTTTGTTATGTATACCTATGTAAAACACTTTTCTACATATATACATAACATATATCCTATGGCTCTTATAAATACATAATATTTAGTAAGCTCATCACATTCTTGAAAAAAAAATAAGTTGTTCACAATTCTATCGAAAGGTAATTAGTTCTTACAACTACTAAGGTGGTTTTATACTTAAGTAATGCCCGGTATTATAAAGGACCTAACAAAATTTGTTAGCTAGCAATTACATTCAAATGGGGTATTAATACTGTACTAGTATCTATGGATTAGTTATGGAATTTAGAGCAGTGACACTTCAACTAATTGTAACACAGTTGGCATCTTTGACCGTACAAAATAATTTTCATAACATCACCACTGTTTTAATACCGTTTGTATTTACCTTCAACGCGTGCGCGAAACTTGTCAAAGTCATCAACAAACTCCAAAAGAACTGTCATATAAGTTTGATATCTCAGTTGAAAGTGTTTGTTAGCTAACAAATTTGTTAGGTCCTTTATGATACCGGGCATAACAGTAGGAAACGTATAGCATGCTACACGTTGCAATCGCATGCGATCTTTCGACAAAAGTTGCCTTCCTTTCCGTTAGCGGTGGAAAATAATCAACAATATAGAACGACTAAACGTATTCAGACCGCCCATTTATTTATTTCCGAGTTGTTGAAATGAAACTACCGCCTAATGCTTATAGAAAATTACAGAAATAATTAATTACTTTGTGAGTGCCTTCAAAAATAACAGAAAGAATCTGAATACTTTTTAAAAATTTCAGCGAAAAAAAAAGAACCTTTCGAATGCAGTTTTCCTGTTCCGCAAGAACGAGATAAGCCGCTGCGGTAATTATTCTCAACATCTTTCTGCGGACCGCTGACTGGCAACAGAGATTGTTTTGATATATATTTATGATATATATTTATATTATATGTGTTCTGCATATAAATTAAAAACTAAATTTTTCGAAATCAAATTATTTTTTATTGAAAAAACTAAGGATAGTTCATAACTAAAGGGGTGCTAGGCCAATAACTTTAATAGTTCCTAAGTACTATGTTGCCAAGTTAACAGAATTTTTTTTTATATATTCGCCCAACATATTATCAATTCTGGACCAAGCTTTTTAACATTGAGTTGACCATTCCAGTTATGTATATTTTAATATAATTATATTGATGTACATAAATATGTAGGATGTAAGCAACTGTAAAGTAAATTGTATTTTTTTATCAGCACAGAGTATAATTGTTGAAAGTTCAGCATATAAGGATACTGACGCATGGCATTGAATCTAAACTGCTTAATAATCTCTACACTTAACAAAATAATGCAATAAACAACACTATGTACTGCTTTATTTATACCATGAGTTGCAACTCATTTTGTACTTCGTTAGTCTTCGGAATCAATTATTGTTCAAGATAGACTGATATATTGATCGATGTCAATTAGAACAAAATAGATTTTAATTGTGTTCTTTTTTAATTAATTAGTATCTTGTACTAATTATTATTTTAATTGAATATATCTAAATTTTAACATTTTTTCTAAATTCAAGCTTTTATTGACAATATGTATTATTTTAGGTAATATAATTTATTTCATCAATTTTTTTTTAAATTTTGTCTTTGTGTTTGTTTGTTCCTACTTGACATAAAACTACTAAAATCGATTTTGATGAGACATTCACTTTTGAAAAACCTTAGAATTATTTAGACTTTCGACTATCTGTGTAGTACTCGTAAATTAATTTGGGAAGGCCCGTATTAATGAAAAATTACAATTTATACTTTAATATAAAAAATTTTATGCGACACAATCTGTTCTAAAACCTAAAACTTTAGAATTAAGTTAAGCTTATGATAATTAACAAGGGCATCAAGGATAATTTTCAATTGCTAATAAAACATATATACATATAATATAATACATATTTAAATCAACAGAAAAATTAAAGCTACATATATAGTTGTGATGTTGATGATTTATACCTAATATTTTTAGAAAATTCTTCAGTACAACAAAATAATATGGATTTTAAAAAGTTATTACAAAACAAGATAACTGATCAAGATAATACAATTTTTCGAAATGTTTTAAAGTGTTGACAACCCGACGCGGACGTTATAAAATATTTTTGATACATTCTACGGTACAACAAAAATATTTTTACCCTTATTGTTTTTACTTCGCTAAAAAACTATTGCAATATCACTGATATATTTTAATGTTATTATATCAAATGACGTTATTTAATATAACGCTGCGTTTTAAATAAGTAATTGTATTTTAAATATTTCATAACTAATGCATACACATTTTTTCTACTTATACTCATACATGTTTACTAGAATTTTCAATAATATGTGTATGTAGTATCTATATATTATGCATATATATATACATAGTGATTACATAAAGCTTTAAACAAAGACTTAGCGTAAGTAATACGTGAGCGCCTCAGGGTGTACTATTGTTCTGTTTTTCAATATCTGGGTTATTTGCAGAAATATTCTCATAGGAAGGAATTTCACACTTTTTACAACAAATTAAAAATCTACAATTTAAAAAAATTCTGCAAAATTATTTTATACACCACAGAAGAATTAAAAGATGGAATTACAATAGTTTAAGTTAAAATAAAATTTATTTAGAAGCTACCAAAGCTCTGAAGAATATTCATGATAAAATTGGCCACTTATGGAATAACGCAAGGTAAGTTTACGTTATACATTGTTTGCACAATTAAAATCGAGGTAAGAAACACATGTTTCAATATTTATCAACAAAACAATTAAGAAAATAAATATATTGTTTTAAAATAAAATCATTTTTTAATTTTCGGAATACTTTCAATTTACTTAATTGAAACAAAGTAAGGAAAACTGTTTTAGCATGGCGGCTTTGCGTGTATCCGTATGTGTATCTTCCTGCAGACTTTTCTTCCATTTACGATATAACATATGTAAAAATGCAGCCAGTATATAAAATGTTAATCTCAGCGAAGTCTCAAGACCTATTGATTTGATGCTAATCGTATCTGCAATTTTGCACATATTTTTTATCTATAACAACATCGTTTAATAAGTGTATAAGAGTTCTCTGATAAATTCCGCTGATATTTTTCATAAGAAACTGAAAAATTATTATGGAATATGGAAGTCATGTATGGTTCTTTATACTGATATTTTACTGTGTTATTCTATCTAAAGTATTTCTGTCTGTAATTTCTGGTATTTCTTGAAACTGTTGTGCGTAACTTTACAATAAATTCTGAAGAAAAAATAAACCAGCACGGGGTATGATTGCATCTTTAAATAAATTTAAAACCCACTACATCTGTTCATTGATAACTAAAACATTCAGACACTGACTTTGTGAAATACATTAAGCTGTATACAAACTATGTACTTGAATGGTAGCAAAAAAATATGGTCATTTAATTTGAATATTATTTATCAATATAATATATTTGCTTTCATTAATATCATTTCTGCATATGAATAGAAATATGTAGGTTCTGTTTTGGCTAAAATCGTTAAATATATATTGAACCGATTTTATTGGAACTTTCACTGGTAAACAGTGTAAAATCTATATATTCCAAACAGTCACTGTTGTGTTTGATTAAAACATTACCAATACTAAATAATTTAACGTGGGTAGATAGAGAGAGGTGGATTATTTGTTTAGTTTCGCGGGCATTTACTGATTTCGGAATACACTCGAGAGAAACACGTACGAGTAAAAGCATGTTATAGAACATAGAACATGAAACGTGATTTTAATATTTTTAATTTATCAATTTGATTAACAATTTTAGTGTTTTTAAAAATTGTATTCATTTATTAGAACACAAATAAATTTTTTTTTTGTTTCTCATAAAAATCAAATAACCATCCTTTTTTTTGAGTTAATCTCTATGGCTTCTGAGCACGTCAAATATAGTAAAAATGTGTATTTCTCCATTACTTCATTTGCAGAAATAGTTAAATTTTCGGCTAATACGGAATGTATAGGTGTCCGCTGTCAGATTTATCAATAATCAAGTATATAGTTATTCAGAATAGAGTTGATGCTCTAATAATATACATCTTAAGTTTCCTTGGTTAGTGCAATCGGTGCAATCTATTGGGGCGAAATCGAGTAGATTAGTTTTGGGTTGGTTCGTTTTTGTTAGGTTAAAAACTGGGATTCAATCTCCGCTACAATAAACAGTTTTAAAATAATTTTATCAAATAAAAAATGTTCTAGTCACGCATGCGCATTAACTCTATTCTAAATTACAATATACGTGATTTTAAACAATTTTGACAGGGGACACCCATACACTCCGTATTAACCAAATCAATAACATCAATATATAAGCACAAGTTTTATATAACTTTCTGGATGCAAGGAGTTCTAAACGATTTACATTTTACTGCAATATAGAAGCCCTGAAAATGTCCACTGTAATATGTAACGAAATGCCGACCGAATAACAAAATATCGCAGTGCATATTCAACTTTACTCTCATATCATACCTATCTAAATGTATAACATATAATATCTACTCCATGTCACTAAAGACAAGGAGCATATGTGCATGTTCAGTATGTTCACTCATACCTCTCTCTTTCTCACACACGCACTCACACGGGTGTGCCCATGTGTTACGTGGGTGTACATGTAAGTGCCCACGTGGTGTTTGTGAAATCGCATAATCGCGATAATCATTCAATTGTCAGACTACTTTTCATTGTTGATGGTAAGGTAAACACCTATCTTCACACCTTTTGTACCGGAATGATGTTTTAATTTAGTGTAATTTATCTTATTTATTTTTTTAGTTATCGTGTAATGAGTTTCTTTTAAAATACCGTCAGTCAATGAATAGGATAAATTTTAAACAGTATTTAAAAATGCAAAATGTATAGTGATAAGTCAATATTGAAATATTTATAAAATAATATTGTTTTAGGTACTATTTGTTTATTTTATTTTACAAATAGATGTATTTGCTTTTTAGTGTGGTTCATCTAATAATATTAAAAATATGTTGTAATTTCGAAAATATCTAAATTCTTAACTACATAATATATTTAATGTATGTAGGTAGTTTATTTTGAAATATGTTATTTTAGGAAAAAGAATTTTAAATACATGTAAAACATCAATAAATCTTAGTAGATAATCTTCTTTAAATGCATTTAAATATATTTAGATCACTGAAGCAATAAAATTTAGATCAGTTGACGTTTTAAAATGTAAAAGAGAACAAACAATTTAAACAAAATTGTATATTTAGAACAATTAACACATTTATTTTATTTTATTCAATTAATTTAAGAATTTATATATATATAATCTAAAAAATGCATAGACATAAGGAGACATGGACTGCGCATTCTGCATTACCGTAATGTATAAAATTTGGTTCACATGAGTGAAGATAGAGATATAACCCAACCAGTACACTATCTCTTTTATACTCATGATTTTTTTGAATTTTCGATTTTCAAATTAGATGCACAGTCCATGGTCTAGGTCTATGGAAAAAAGATACTTCGTCGTTGCCCCACTTTTTGTAGGCTAGGGTTCTATGCTAGGGAAACGAATATACATATTCTTTTGTGGCATACTTGTCACAAAGGAAAGAGATAGAGTATGTGTTGGGTTATACATGTCTATGGGACTTTGCATTTGATTCGAAAATCGAGTTTTCACAAAAAAAGAAATAAAGTGTCATCTGGGTCTATAAGCTTGTTTTTCTTTAAACATGAATGTAAAAAAGATTACTGTCTGGGTTCACCAAATTTTACATATTATGTTAATACAGAATACGTAGTCCATGTCTCTATGTCTATGGGTACAACAGTATATTTAGATCAGTTAGCATATTTCTCTGGGATGTTTATGTTTTATTCCATTAAATGCTTATTATGGATTTGATACGCATTTGTGGTTGTAATAATGCATCGTTGTATAAATATAGATTATGTTAATGTCAGCTTGTGCTACTTCAGATGCCCAGAAGTCATAACGATTAATTGAAGTTTTTATAAATTATATAATTTCGATCTTGAAAGTAATTTTCAGAAATCTTCAATTAATATTTTAATATTATGAACGATAAGGTGTAAAAATTATTTTATAGGCCATCGAATGGCAAAATTTACATTTAATATTAAAAAAAAGATTTGCATTTTAGTCTAAAATCTGATATACATAGCAGAATACCAATTGAAATATTGTAAAAAAGATAGATTAGATAGGTATGCCCAAAAAATGAATTAACCATCTGCCAAGGCTATACCTAAGTATAGGACATCGCAATGACGAGATACTTCTCCGCGATTAAATTCCATTTCTGAAATATTTTCAATAAATAACCTGTAATTTTTATATGAGAACTGTTTGATACCCCGTTCAAAGTATTAGTAAGATAGCTTTAAATTTTCTTTATAATACAGACATTATTAAAAAAAGTACCTACTTTGTAGCTGTATTGTAGATAAATAAAAAATTATGCTTGTACTACAAAGCCAAAATTCAAAAACTTTGCACAGTGAGCCTATTTATTTATTATTTTATTTAATAATAATTTATCATAGGTAATATAGGTACTATAAAGTAATATTACAGCTAAGATTGCAACCAATATAAATAAACGTGCAGTTTGCTATATAAAGTTTCACAATTACTTGCATAGATGGCAGCAGTGCTTACTTCGTATTACTTCTTATAAGCGCCTCTACGGCCTCTACTTTTTAGATTATTTTTTTAATGAACGTGTTTTCCATTAGAATATTTATTTCAAATATGTAAGTACCTACTTATATCTAGTTATAAATAAATGTATTAAATAGAATTTATGTATTTCGTTTACATAACTGGAATTCTATAATCATGTATTTAATATTTTGCCTCAAAACATACTGTATAAATACATAATTTAAACCTTAACTGTATCAAAAGTATTTTTTGATTCGTTTAATCATGTAGAATTAAAATTGACTAGATATTAAAATTTAAATTCTAAAAGCTATTAAATCTCCATTTATTAAACTTGTTTCTTAATATGTGTAATATGTTTTATGCATGCGAAATAACGTTTAAAAAAATGCAAGGTTAAAAATTAAAATATTATATTTATACAATAAAGACACATTATTCTGTACATGTTTATTTCTTTCAAAAAAGTTATATTATTAATAACAAAATTAATTGAAGACTTTACGTATATTAATGAGGGTGCAAATCCACTGAAGAAACAATGAGAAATATTATGTTGATGAATGTTGCTTTTTGTTTTCAAATTAAAGGAATTAATGTCATCAACAAGTATAAAATTCATGTTAAAGTGAAACAAACGTTTTATAAAGAACTTTTTCGTTTAATTATAGGTTTGTATTGTTGCAGGAACGAACTGTATCTACTAGACACTAGCACTAGAGCAACAAGCTTATTTATAAAGCTTGTGGATAAATAAAACCAAAGCTTTGATCGGCTGTCTCCATGTTTCAGCTATAAAACGTTTCGTTTTTTCCTATTTTTCTGATTGGTTTATTGTTTCAAATAGTAATATGGAACAAAGTACAATTTTGTTTCTGTCACCATCTAATGGAAACTTAAATGTTTCTTCAATGAATATGTACCTACATTTATAATGAAAATTGAAATGGGTGTTTTATCGTTTATTATGGACGCCTATGGCCTTGCTATGAAAATGTCAGTAGGTCTAAATTATATTATTTATAATGATATTTAATATTAGATAGTAATCTAAAAGAATTGATTTTATCAAATAATTTTTCAAAATAAAAAATTAATGTGGTAAATATTCAGCAATACACACCTAACCTAATGTTTTAGAAAATAAAATAAATTGTTTAATTTTTTTCCGTTCATAGTATTGTACAGTACATACCTATATCAACATATATTCATTTTTTGTTGGTTATATATACATCATAATTTAAGAAATATCTTGAAACCTTTTTGAAAATACACGTTACATGGTTTCTTTTGACAACTCATTTGACAGTAATTTTTGTTATTAATGTCTTATATATCTATAAATCATAAAGATATAAACTGACAGCTGAGTACCCATTTCAAAAAGTTTATTTTTTATTTTTTATTAATAATAATTTATGCTGTGTATCTGCAATAACATATATAAAATAAAAAATTGCACATATACGGGAAAATTTCATTGGAAAAATTTCTATATAATTGTAAGTAACTGAATGATAACTCAATAATATAAAAAATATTAACATTTGTACCGAAATTAGAAACATAAAGTAAAATGGAAAAAAATAGTCAACAAATTTTAAATTTTTCTAAATTGTACCATTCTGAATAGAAAAAAATATTTTTACTATACACCTACACATATTCTTTTTTGTCGATTAGAAAATTTTTTAAGCTATTGTCAATTGTTATCATAGTTTTTTTTTCGGCTTTATGCATGGACCCAAATCTTATCGCAGGCCCCCGGCTAGTGCTCTGTCATTCCCCCCCCCCCCTGATTGTGGGGGCCACAAGTTTATGTTAAATTATGCAAATTGTTCTACAAATTTGTATAGTGAAAAATACCATACAGTTTTCATTATATATAAATTATTTATTGCAGATATGTAACATGAAGCAGTTTTGAGTTATGTTAACTGTATCCAAAACACATAAAATATCAACATATCAACAAATTATTTCTATTTAAATATAAACATATATAATAGATTGTAAAATATGTATATGATGAATTAATGAAATACTTAACGACCTACGTACATATCTCAAAGACACAGGTGTCCGGTGTTTTTTATGATATCTACAGAATTGATGAATAAATAAACGAGTGTGCATACATCATTGTTGTCCGGTTTATTTGCAAATAAACCGGTTTCGGAATTTTTCGTGGTCTACAAATGTATGTACGTGACAAATTTATATCTTTAACACATCCGTAGGAAGATTATCGCAAAAAAGTTTTTTTATTGTGACCTTAAATTGTCGAGAATTAAGTTTTTTTTTTATACTGAAATACGTTCATGCATTTATTTAAATATTCTTATATCCGTTGTCTGATTTTATTTTTGCATACATATTTTTTGTGTTGATTAAAATATCTACCGTTTTTTTTCAGAAGCTTAAACGTTAAACTCAATATTTAATATCCAAGTAATTTTTAACTAGAATTTTTTTCTGTTTAGAAATATATTTTGTGCAGCTTTAATTTCGAGGAACTTTGATCGAAATATCGACTATATTTGCATGTATGATTCAGAATATCTACTTTCTTCATTCTATAAGATTCTAAAGTTTAAATTATTTATAACCAATAAGTGACCACCATGAAAGCCTGAAATCAATCAAATATCCATATTATAATTAGAAACAATCACCTTATCTCGAAAATATTATCTTTTCTCATTTATAAAATATCTATCGTTTTTTTTCAGAAGCTTAAACGTTAAACTCAATATTTAATATCCAAGTAATTTTTAACTAGAATTTTTTTCTGTTTAGAAATATATGATCAGTTATTTTGTGCAGCTTTAATTTCGAGGTACTTTGATCGAAATATCGACTATATTTGCATGTATGATTCAGTATATCTACTTTCTTCATTCTATAAGATTCTAAAGTATAAAATATTTATAACCAATAGGTGACCACCATGAAAGCCTGAAATCAATCAAATATCCATATTATAATTAGAAACAATCACCTTATCTCGAAAATATTATCTTTTATCATTTTCCCAACAACTTCTAAATTATACAGCAATAATAAAATTCCCGTTCCATGTAAAATCCCGCATTTATCTTATAAACAATAAACTGTTAATTAGTGGTAACTATCTGTTATTATTTTCTGTTATGTATATACATACGTATGTGTATATAGTATATATACACACATACATATTATACCCTAAGTAATTATATAGCAATTATTTTGATTACATATTTTTCGCTGTTTGCCAAGTAGCCCCAAGAACTTTAATTATCAATATGTGTAATTATAACGTGTGCATTTATCTATATGTATTTATACAAACAATTTATTAATTATTGAGAATTGTAGTACACGGTGGTAAGGAATAATTTGCAATAAAAAATGTTAAGTTAAATGTTCAAGTGAAATATATTTTTATATGACGTATTGATTCCAAATTTTTTAACAAAAATTAAATCCAAACACCGGTAAAAATTATCTCCTTGGAAATTAAAAAAAATCATGCAACTTTGAAATGCTGTATTTCAAAAAGGGTTTTAGAATCTCGATATTTTAAGTATAAATAACTTAAAACTGATATCAACAAATACTTATCGTATAAGAAGATTTTTAACTTTTGAACGATGAGTTGCTTTGTGGAATTTAATAAAATATATAATTTATTTATAAATTATTTCCTCAAAATATTACAATGCAAAAATAATTTCGTTCATACTAGTAAGTACTTATATGAAAACATCCAAATCAATAATTGTAAGAGAATGTTAGATCCAAACTAAAAATACAAAATAATTATACCACGTTAATTAATTATACAATCAAATTTTAAAGAGGTGTAGCCCGATTCACCTCCTCAAACCACCCACACATGTACCGCCCATGACCTATCGATAAAACAAACATTCTATGAACCCATGTGCACGCAATAAATAATTCTGATTTTTTAATATAAACTGCATAATGTCAACATTTCCTATTTTTATTTATCTGTACTATGCAAGGTTGCCTTTCAAATATTTATAAACAACATTGCACCTTGAGGTTGTTCTTTCTATCGCCGTCTCTCTCCGATAGAATACCAATAAAGATACCTATTGAAATTAATTAACATGCTCAAATCAGATATCTAGATGATGTAAGTGCTATTGCTGGAACTGACAAGTTATAGGAAAACAATGTTATTGTTGAATGTTTTAAAATAGAAAGATTTTACTTGGTCACAGTATAATTTGTAGAAGTATTTTTTAATATGTACATATGTTACTTATAATTTAAAATTTAAAGAAAATAATAAAATACATTGGGAGTATATAATAAACGATCAATGAGTATGAACAAATGAACATATTTGCCCCATTAATTTTTGAGAATAATAAAATCGGCGATTGTATTAACCGAAAATATTGACTTCAATTTTTTTTCACTCGAAAACTACCAAATACCCAAATTTTAATTTTTGTAATCTACATTATTTTTTGCTTCTTTTTAGGGTTCCATAGAAAATATAGTTTCGCTCTGTCCGTCACTTCTCACCCTATCATGTGCGTGCCCAACACGCACTTGGCCGATTTATTTATTGATTTAGTTTTTTTAATTTAATGCAATAAATTCACAAATAGAACATTTCCTTTAATTGTACATATTTATAAGTCTTTAAAATAGTAACTGTAATTTTTTTTAATTGACGTATACAAAGATAGTTCGTTTAATCCTAGTATTATTAATTGAAATTTTAGGAACCACTGCTTAAATATCAACGGTTCTCGATATTAAGTGAATTTAATAGTTTTGACTTCTGAACGACCCATTGCATCATTGATGTCACATAATACTTTTGATATGACTTTTAAATTAATAAAAATCCATTTGGTTATCACTTTATCATCAACACTTTTTTATTATAATTAAAAAATGTTATCTTTTTTATTATCTATCGAGTTTTTATTAATTTTGATATAGATAGCTATCTATAAAATATTTTAATTATTATTAGCTTGTTTATAAATATTTTTTATTTTCACATTAACAGTAGTTAATCGATATGGCGTTTGAATTTGAAGAGGCGCAGTTGAAGTTTTTGGAGAGGTGGAACTAGATTAAAATAAGAAGATATAATATATTATTTAAATATTGCTTATATGGTGCTATTAAATTCACTATGAATTCAAAGAGTTTAATGTATTTCAATTTTAGAATTCCACTAAAAATCAATTAAGCCTTAATAACTAACGTATAATTATATCCTCAGGATTTAATAACACGTCGGTAAAATTTAAACATTGGATATGCAAATTTAGACACCGCAGAAAAACTAACTGAAATAAAATTGATATTATATATATTTTTTATTTTATAGTTGCAAAAAAATAATTAAAAATAGGATTTTTTAATCTGCTGTGTGAAAAAACATGCGTACAAAAATAAATAAATTTATTATATATCTTCATAATTTCTATTTTGGGCTAGAGATGAATAATTGCTTCGAGATCAACAATTTTTATTTTATTTATACATGCATTAAAAAGTTTACTTAAAGTAAGAGAAAATATTGTTTAAAACAGAAAAAATATTGTTTTAAAGAGAAACAATAATATAGTTGAATTGAAAATTTATTTTTATATATTAAAAAAATATTTTTTCGATATATGTATATGAAACAAGGATTACCTTATTGGCGCAATATAATTTTTTCTGTATATTTTGATATAATATATTTAGTACAGTAAGACCTCAATATAACGGACCCCGATGTAACTGTCATAGGAGGTATCGTATAAAAATCTCTGGTTTATTATAACGGAAATATATGTAGCTCACATTCACAGTATACTACGTACTATAAATTGGTGTACTTAAATCGATACTATTTCCAAAATCAAAAACTGCTATCTTTTTATTAAATTATTTTTTTTCACAAGAATTTCGTGATGTCAAATTAATTAATTGGTATCCAATACTTTCATCTTATTTTTTCTTTCAAGATCCCACAAAAAGAAACAAACGTTTATTTTACGGACTCAAAACAATAAAAGTTTAAAAACCACTGCACTACAATATACGTCGGCATAAAAATGATATATCATTGTTGAGTGACGATCAATTGGTCAATTAGGAGCACAAAAATCGGTATCAATAATATGTATTTATGGCGATGAGCCGCAAATAAATTAACATAATGACGTAGACACAATCATCAGTATTCCAACCGGCAATGTAGGGATCTTCTACTCAAGTTAACAAACTGGTTCCTCGCTTGTGTAACACATTTACTTGTACAGCTATTAACACTAAAGTGCCAGCTTGTCAAGTGTAACCAACAAACAAAGTTAAATAGTGGAGGAGGGACGATTAATTAACTAACGATTTACGCTAAAATTGTAATTGGAAAACAAAAAAAACTTGATCTATGATAATGTTAACAATTTAATTAAATTATAAAAAAACATAAATTTAACATGGTTAAGGCATACCTGGTTGTATGCTATTAGAGTTCCAAAGGTACCTACTTAAAATTTAAAATAAATAAATGCAGATAATACGTATGTATATTAATTATTAATTATGTGAGTTTATTCTCATACTTTGAAATGATATTGTAAAAAATTAATAGTACCTATAACCAAAATCGTGGTATTATAAAATTTTATTTTTTTATTTAGCCAGAAATTACAGTTTCAAGCCCATTTCTTGCGCCATTTTTGAGTTAAATATATCAATAGGAGCAATTTCTGATGAATAAATTCTACATTTCGATACCACAGATGCCTTAATAAAAAGAAAAAAAATTAAGTTTGGAAAGTTTTTTTTCCCTGATATTACATATATACATCTTTATGTCTAGAGGTCATAACTTAACATGCAGTTACAATTTCAAGTTTCTAACTTATGTATATAGTTAACGAGATATTTACTGTAACACGACGAACAGACGACAAAGTGACCTACGGAACTTTTTATTCACTTTGAAATATCACTCTTTTGAAACTTTTTAAAAATATGATTAACTTTCTTCCTTCAGTCCTGGGGTAAGATGAGACGGTGTTTAGGGCGAAATGGGTAGATATGTACGTCGTTTTATATATAACTATATATTTAGATATTATTAAATATAATAAAAAAATGTTACAGAGTTGACATTGTTCTTTTTACAGTAAACAAAGAGTTTATCCACCGATCCCACCTAACTGTTGATGTAGTAATTATTATACTATATACCAGGGATGTAACGGATATCCGCATCCGCAACTGCGGATTATCCGCATTAATTTACATATCCTCATACGTATCCTTATCCGCAACTTTAAATTTTTAAAACTCCGTATTCTCATTCGCACCCTCATTTTTCTATGAGGATATTATAACGGATATTTTCTACAATAAGAAGCATCTTTATTCAGATTTTTTTTCAGAAATTGACACATTAAAAGAAAATTTGTTCAATATTATTGATTTTTTTCATGAGTGGTACTAAGGTGGTACTTTAGTCAACTTTTCAACTGTAAATTTTTTGTATTACTTAAAAAAAATAATAGTCCGTAAATTGTATTATTTTATTATGTAACCAACTTAAAAATAACCCAATTATTTTTTTATTTCACTTGTTAAAAATTTTTTGAATAGATGCTTCAACTACTAGCAAGATTCACATGGACTACCTTAATAAACAGTTTTCATAAAAATACAATAAATATTATTTATCAAAAAAATTATTCATTCATAATTCATATCCGCATCTGCATCCGCATCCTCCAAAATAACATCACAATCATCCGTATCCTCATCCGTTAAAACGACATCCGTTACATCCCTGGTATATACAGGGTGAGTCATTTTAATCAACGCAGTCAAATATCTCAAAAAGTAAGCGAAATTGAGAAAAACTTTTCTAACAACAATTGCTTGGTTACAAGGGGGCCAAACAATGGTGACCTTGCGGTTGACCTTCAAACCATTTTCAAGGTCAAATCAAGGTCAACTTTAATTCTTTAAATGGAAATCTATATTTTTTATTGCATATTCGTATTCTACGTGAAAAAATGAGTATCTTTAGTAGGAAAAATTTTTCTTAAAAATGCTTTCTTCTCTTGGTGGAGGGCGCTGTAAGATTTATCAACGAACTCAAATATCTGAAAAAAAGTTACACCTAATAGCTCAAACTACTTTTAGCATTACCCAGAAACAACGGCGTGGACGTAGTAGTTGTATGTTTCCTTTGGGATGCTTTTTTAATGTGAGTCCTCTTGCCTCTTACTTTAAAAAAGCACCCCAAAAGAAACATACAACTACTACATCCACGCCGTTGTTTCTGGGTAATGCTAAAAGTAGTTGGAGCTATTAGGTGCAACTTTTTTTGGGATATTTGAGTTCGTTGATAAATCTTACAGCGCCCTCCACCAAGAGAAGAAAGCATTTTTAAGAAAAATTTTCCCTACTAAAGATACTCATTTTTTCACGTAGAATACGAATAAGTAATAAAAAATATAGGTTTCCATTTAAAAAAACAAAGTTGACCTTGATTTGACCTTGAAAATGATTTGAAGGTCAACCGCAAGGTCACCATTGTTTGTCCCCCTTGAAACAAAGCAACTTTTGTTTGATACGTTTTTCTCAATTTCGCTTACTTTTCCAGATATTTGACTGCGTTGATTAAAATGACTCACCCTGTATAGCACGGAAAGACAGCATTAACGATATTCAGTATATAGTTCCCTAATCTTGCCCATTCATTCTTAGTAATATTATTTTTGAAGCGGCGCATCTTTTGTTTTTCATTTAGTTTTCCAAGTGAAATTCAACGTAAAGTTTACGAAGTACATACAGTCGGTATGTTTGACAATTTAACATGCAGCACATAATCAGAGCAAACTTTTATGTAATTTAAAAAAAAACTAGTTATTTTAATTTTATTTTATACACAATTCATTTTCTTTTCCTCTATGCATATTTTTGAATGTGTTCAATTTGAATATATTAAATATACTCGTACATACATGCATATAGAAATGCAAATATGCCATGTGAATAAAAACTATTTCATTAGAACGAGCCAGTTAAAAAGTTGCAGCAGTAGATCTTTTTGATGCAAAGTAAATATACGTATAGTGTAACATAAAGCAAATATTTGTAGTGCATATACTGCATTTACTTAGAAAGGGCTGTACAAATTTTAAATTTGATTTATTGTAAAATGAGATACAAAATACAATAAAATAGTTTTCTTAAAATGTGCGTTTTTTATTTTCAGTTGTTATTACCTACTATCGTAAAAAAAATTCGTTGTTACATATTTTTTTCCCTAGATTAGATAAAAAATATTCTGTTTTTATGTATTTTAAAGCATTTTTGTTCAGATGTACAGCAAGCTACTCTGTTAGTCCCATAGTAAGTTTCTTCCAAATTACATCATCATACGATTTCATAATTTGTTGTAAAACTAAATAATTAAATACAATAAAAATAAATACCTCTAAGAAAAAGTAGCGCTAGTTCATAGTTTCTTTATTTGGCGCCGACTTTTAAAGAAGATTTGAAAAAAATAATGTTTTACTGCGATTTCTTTACGTTTTTTTATAGATTACTGATTTAAAACTATATAGATTTAAGATATGATAATTTAGTTATACCCTCACAAACCCTGACATATTTAATCTAAGTTTAATTGCATACTTATAAACAAACTGTATGCATATGCAAATCTAACTATAAACAATTCTAATGAGGGTATCATATATTTAGTCTACACTCATAATTCATTTACAAAAAGAGATCATGAACTACTGACTGCCCTTAACAAAAGATACCATATCAATAAATTATTTCAGATAATAATAATAGGGTGGTTACAAAAGTATTCAATTGTTCTATATTCGACTGTTTTCCCGAATATGGTGCATTGTATTAATGTTTTTATATCTATTCTTTTATGATTCTAATTTTGAAATATCGTTTTGTTGATATTTTTCTTTCGTTTTTCTCTATGCCAGAAAGTTCGTAAATGTCTGTAGCTACGACAACTAATTTAGATTTTATGTTATTTACTCAACATTCCTTATATATTCGGTATTATAAAGAATTTGCTCTCGAGTCAAAATATAAATGACTACCCTCTGACTGTTCTAATGAATAGTATTAATGCCCTTGATGCATGCGCGTTAATTTAAGTAGAAAACAGTGCAGTAGTGACAATTGTACCTCATAAAATGCTTAGCATTTACATATTAAGTATACATTACCACTTTTCTGAAATCTCGAGAAAATTAATTTTGATTTGGCACCTCGTAGATAGTGTTAGCTTAGCTTTTTCCCTAAAGCTAATTCTTTATAATACCCGACATTATTAAAGTGAAATTTCATTTAATTAACGATGAACTTTATTTCTACTTGGAAAATTTTGTGTTAATTATTATATAAATGCTTCAAGTTGAAAAAGTTGCGGTAAAAAAATAATACTGTGTATTTTTTTGTTATCTGGATTCTATCAATTAGTTCATCAAACAGTAATCTTTTTTTAGGGTACCTATTGTGTTGTCTATGGATTTGATCTTTGTTGAATAAAAGTAGGTATATTGCTAAAATCCATACAAAATACGTGCCTTGTAGAATGATTTTAGTTTGTTTTGAATCAAGATCAAATTTCTATATTACCAGGCATAAATTAATATACAATACATTATTATAAAAATTTTAAAATATCTAACATGAAAATTTATATAACTAAAATATATAAATGAGAATCCATATTATTCTTGGTTTCTGATTGTAAAATTCACAATGTTTTGGTTATTATCTTGAAATAAACAATCCGATCACCAACTCAACACAAACAATTGGACTTATCATATTGGTTCAGGTAGGCAGGATCCCAATCTGATGGAATCATTAATTTGTCTAGCTGTATACATACAGTCTAGCTTTTATATATGTGCGTACACGTGTGTGTGTGTGTGTGACCCGACCTTGGTGCAACCGTTCTAAACTCGCGGATGTCGCACTGTTGTAGTTGTTGCAAAGAATGTAACAACAACAGCAAAACATCGTCAAAGTGTTACCGTGTATGGTTGTCGCACGTACTGGCGATAACCGGCGCACAGAACCTCACACCAACAATCGTAACGAAAGTGGAAGTAGTTCTTTTGCTTCTTCTTCGTCGTTATACGACCATTGTTGAATTTGTGTTTTGTGATTATTGGAATTCCCGTGCTAAAATTGCCAACAATTAAAAGAAATGGTAGCCTGATATCGAAAGTGGAAGTAGCCATTTTGCTTCTTCGTCGTTATAAAGACAATTGTTGAATTTGTGTTTTGTGATTGTTGGAATTCCCGTGATAAAATTGCCAACAGTTAAAATTACTAGCAATGGTAGCCTGATATCAAAAGTAGAAGTAGCTATTCTGTTTCTTCATCGTTATAAAGACCATTGTTGTATTTGTGTTTTGTTTTTGAAATTCCCGCGTAAGAGTTACCAACAGTTAAAAATACTAGCAATAGTGGTATATTATCGAAAGTAGAAGTAGTTATTTTGCTTCTTCGTCGTTAAAGGGACCAGTGTTGAAGTTTTTTAACATTCGCGCGTCAAAATTACTAACACTGTAAATATAAATGTGTATAATGAAGACTGATAGTGAAAGTTGAAGATATAGTTCTATTATTTCTCCGGTGTTTTTAAATTCTCACGCTAAAATTACTAATTGTTTAAATTTGTGGTTATTATTGATAATAATATCTGATTCTTTATCGTTATCAGATGAAATTAGTGCTTAATTGTGGCTTAAGAAATTCGTGTTGAAAAAATACCACAATGTTTATAAGACATATAATAACTTCTGACAAAACTTGCTGCGCCTGTTTATTAAAATTATGTTTTTTTAATATGATGTCATTAGACCAAAAATAAAAATCTACCTAATAGTAGATTGTGTAAAAATATAATAAAAGTGAGGTATTAATACTGTTAAAAAGTGAAAAATTTTAAATTCTGTGCTGTTGTGTTAAAATTTTTTTTTAAAGTAAATTGGTATAATATTATAAAGTATAAAATTATACATAGTTAGTATTTGTAGGTAAAACAATATAAAGTAACGGAGGTCATAATATTTACTTAAGTATGTATGTACATATAGTTATATAAACAGTACACTCAGCGTTACCAACTAGCATTAAAATCTATTAAATAGTTTAATTTGTTATATTTTAATTCGCACAAAAAATTATCTATATTCATTATTTAAAAACCATATTTAAATAAATGAAAAATGATAACAGGTACATTGACATTTATAAATAATGAGAATAATCATTAGTTTTATTTAATCTCACTAACATTTATCGATTCAAAAATTAATGACAATACATTTGAGCATCCTTATTATAATTACATAGGTTCAATTTTCGTACAGTAACAAGAGCGACAAACGACTGACGTTTATCAATAATCATTAATCATATTTTTGCGCATTATTTTCATTTAAAATGATCCATAATGTGGTATAAAAAGAACTGTTTTATTTAATTTGAGATATGTTCGTACATAATCTAACTAATTATAAATTTTACGGTATATTATCGTTTATTATTTAAATTGCCATATCCGTTTTACTTCTTCTTTTGGCGGATATATTGATTTCTATAATATTTAAATAATGAATCAACATAGAAATATATTAGATTTCACTCATTATTAGAATATCTTTGTAGAAAATGACAAATTCTTAAGAGAAATTTTTTATTTTATTTTACGTGTATATATTCCAGAAAATAAAGAAAGTTTATTATGCATCTGAAAAAAATATAATGTTTTTCTAATTATATTACATATACGTTTTACCTACATACATTTTTAGTATCTTTATAAAATATGCAAAGGTAACTGTCATTAATTTTTAATAATTTTTTAAAAGACTTTTTCGAATTCCTGTAGGTACAACTAATTAACTATGTGTAGGTATATTTTCTCTAGTCCTACAGTAGTCATAATTGAGCTACGACTAACTCAATTTTCTGTCAGATATGGTTTTACTACTTTTATCAAAACGTTGATATTTTAACTGATTATTGTTAGTTACTGAATCACTTATATTGAATGAACTAGCTATTTTTAAAATTTCCAGAACATGTTTGTACTATCTATATAAATTCAGTATTGCTTAAATTTTATTAGTATTATTTAATATACATGGAACTAACTTGACTAATTCAAAGTATTAATATACTTAATTAAAATATAAACCAATCAAACCATGCTGAAATTATTAAAAAATGAATTTTAATAGAAAAAGGAATCCAAATAATGTATTTTTCATGCTCGCAAGTAATATCAAATTCAAATCTTGTGCTACGAGGTATTTCCAGTTCAATTAACAATTTGGTTGTGTTGTATATGGATTTTTGCAATCTAGTTTCCATACAAAGTACATAAATCTATAGACAACGCAAATTGCCATGTAAAAGTTTCAGACATGAATTTACTTATAGTCTGTATCATTTAAGATTGCAGATTCACAATAACACAATTTTCACTGACGCAACAAATGCAATTAAGTTCAGATTGTCAGATTATTTATTCTAATGTGTATTATATTATATAATTATCGACATTAGGATATTAGAAAACTAATATTCATAACATAAAGAGTATGTAAAAACGATTGTCGTTTTTTTAACGTGGAGTATCGCTTCTTACTATCTTTATTCTGTAGGCTAGCCTAGTACAAAAATAGTGCCTGTGTGAACTGTACCATGTAATCCCCGCCCTCCACTGCAATCTTAAATGAAACAGACTATAGTCTCGATGCCGGATTTACGTATAAATCAAGTAGACCTGAGTTAAGTGTCCAGCGATTTTGAGTTCCCTACAAACCGATCAAATCCTACTTATGTTGAATATCTATTATAGGTTGGTCAGCAAACTAACTTTTGTCCTAGATATATTTTTAAGTGTAATAATAGTAGGGCAAGTGAAATTTGTCAAATATTACGCTGTCCCATGGGATAAATGTAACACTCTATTTTGTTTTTATTTATAATACAACCAGATATATTGTCATCCAACAGCAAACCAGTGAGGGGGGGGATGGGGGGTAGCTTGGAAAAGATAATGATGGTATAATACCTTCAACAACGTTCTTCTTGAAAATCTTTTGCGTACATTTTGAAAGTACTGATTTAAATATATAAATATATTGAAAAGCATCAAATATTTGTTTTAATTATAAAATATTGTATGTGCTACATATTTACATACTGTTGGAAAATTCGAACCAAAAAATAATAACATTGTTATCAGCAAAGAACAAACAGTCAAACGCATTTTGCATAACCTACTGGATGTGTGATTTACATTCGTACCAAAGTGTCTGTTATCGCACCATCCCACTTTATCACAACGTGTCAGATGTATTCAATAAATGTAGAGTTACGCTTTTTCAAATCTCAGTTTGATAGATCGAATTCGGTCAGATTGTTTCGTATTTTTTGACGTGATGTATTGAAGTAGGGAAATCATTGATGTTGTATTTTTTAAATGTTGGGATGATACAAATTTGTTCTTTTTATTTTTTTTTGGTGTCGTGATTTTTTTGTTGTAAATTTTTGACATTTTGTATAACATTTTTTTTTGTCTTAAATTTTCTTCCTCAAAATTGCTTAGTACTGATTTGCAAAATTATATATTTGTAAGGTTCGAAAAAAAAGGTAAATTTGGTTAATATTGGTTTTGTTGATAAATGGGTCATATTGAAATACTTTCAAATATATCGAAACTGTAATATGAACTTATACATTAAAAAACAGTTAAGTTAGTTTATGAACGGTTAATTTTTATATTTTTTACGAAATTTTTGCTTTCATGTAATACTTATTTCCATTTTTGCAGTGATATATAAAAATCGATTGAATAGAGCATAGGTTCTAAACTCATTTGACCCAATACTCTTTTTTCAATCACAAGGCTCCCCTGATAATTTACATTTTTAGTATTGAAAATTTTTTCATACACATATCTACTGTTCTATAATAATCCAGGGCTTCCCAACTACAATCAAAACCACCAGGGCTCCTTTTGATCCACCCAATACCGCCAAGGGAGCCGAAGACCGCAGTTTGGGAACCAATGGAATAGAGCATAAATTATGATTACAACATTTTGTTTTCTATGTAATTTTCACTTATATCCAATTATTTATACTCATTTTTTGCACCTAATATTTTGAAAGCATAAGTCAATTCATGTGTAGAAAGTTATTCTTATTAAATCCCAATTATTAACTTTTGATGACTTCATACATACAGTAATTATAGCTGCAGAAATTTTATAATTGAAGTTTAATTGCAGGGTCTAATTATGATGATATCCAAAATACCACGACTTATACTAAGAAACCAAAATAGCAATATAGTAAATGTATAAGCATACATAAAAAAATGACACTAAAATATTTCTTAGTAGAATTTATCTTTTTATCTTTACAGAATTTTAAAAATAAAAACCTGAGATCATTCATAACAATACATAAATATTTAATTTTATTTACGACAAAAAAGTAAAAACAGGTATTTCTTTAATTCATAAATCTGAATGACTTCATCAGGGGTCAATACGACGAGGTCAAACTAAATATATTTAAAATGTTGACTCACTGTGCATTTTGCCTTTTTGTTAAATTTTAATGTTTACATAAAATGCATGACTTTCGTGCGTCGTTTTTATAATAGTCGTAAATTTGATTCGCTGGGTATTGTTAGGGTTGCCAGAAACTCAAGATGTAAAAAAGAGGACTTTTGTTTTGTATTAATTATTTTAATAAATAACTTTTGTTATAGTTATGTTTTTATATACGTTTAAACTAAAAATTGTTTAATATTTATTCACTGTCGGCGATAGCATAAAACAGCCCCTAAAATCTAGCCCATAGATATATTTTGAATCAGGGTTCCTATATCCTATTTTGGGCCCCTATACTGATAACTGTTAACGGGTGCCATGAGAAAGAATATTTTTTCTCACTAAGTTTTTTTTTAGGTCATTCAATAAATATCATAGAAGTGTTCAGATATCTTGGTCTTTCAATGAGAATTTTTAATTTTAATCAATGTTTTTTTATAAATAAATATTTAATGCCATTATTAAGTCCTTTTTAGATTTTAGTTTGTGATTTTTATCTTAAAATATTGCCACTTAAAATGAAATTATGGGGTTTACCTATTTACAAATATGAAATATTAAAACCAAGACTATCGTAAGTCAAAATATGCTTCATTAAAAAATAGAACAAAAGAGAACATATTTCAATATAAAAAAAGGATCAAAGTTCAAAAAGAAAACATGTTCTCTTTAAAAGAGATATTTTGGCAACCCTAGGTATCCTGCTCATAGTAAAGGAAAAAGTATATTGAATTGTGAAATAACTTTTAAATAAATAATCAAACTCTTTAAACCAGGCTTACAAATGATTTTTATTCGATTAAAAATTTGTAATTATAAAGACAAAATATTGTAGAACATTGCTTTACTTTTGTTTACAGACAAATCTACATAACAAAAGTATTATTATTTGCATTACATCATCTGTGATTATTTGTAAATATAAATATACCTACGCCGAATATACAGGTATAAGAATTACCTACATACATATATTAATAAATATGACGTTATAATAACATAGTTTTAATTATTTGATTGTGTAGTTTTGATTCCAAATTGTGACTTGATTGGTAAAATACCCATTGAAAAAATATTTATTTATTTATTTGTATTATTGTATATTGTAAAACAGTTAAAGACTTAGAATTAATCATTGTTTTTATTTTAATTAAATAAATAAATAAATAGGACACAAACATACAACACTTTGAAAAATAAGATTATATTAAACAAATATACTATATCTAAGAATATTATATCAATAATATAAACGATTTACATTCAAATTGATTTTGAAAAATGCAATGTAAAATTAACATAATTTCAGCTATTAATTCTAAGTTATTAACATCACCGAAAACCCAATATATTCATGTATAATTGGTATAGTGTTATGTAAATTTGTATTCACCCCTTATCGTATTTGGAATTAATTTGTATTGAAACGATATCAATTAATGGGATATTGGATATTTGTCAAAGTAGGATGAAACGCGTAGATTACAAAAACGCCAACTCGATTACAGTTCCCAGTACAAATAAGCTCTGTGAATTTAGTTCTATTGTTTTTAGCGTTTTGTTCCACATTATATATTAATCTCTTCACGTTTTCATTATTAGTGTGATGATTTTTTTGAATTATTGATAATTAAATGATAAATTATTCACTATTGATTATATATTAGTGGCATATCATAATCTACTGTATTGTTTTTTATTATTATTAATAAAAATGTATAGCAATACTGTTGTGCTTAGGTAAAAGACAGTAAAATCATGTTTACATTTTGATTTTTACACCTTTGATTTAAGCATGGCAGAATAGCTCTAAGTCATTTGGAGTATTTTCTAAATTGGCAATTAAAAATTTTATTTACATAAGTACTTTGATTATGTGTTTATAAATTAATTTTTCTTTACCTGATTTTTAGATAGGTAAAGTGGAAATATTCCACAATACTATAATAACTGAAAATCATATTCCTTGCCTTACTTCAAAACCAAATTCATTAGGATAATGGTTTGTTAGGATAATTCATTAAGTAACAAAAAGTTTTTCGTTGGTGAAATATTCAAAGAACAACATATTTTTGTATAATGAATATTCTTTCGTAGAAAAATTTTTACCTGTCGTTACGGTTGTTTTAGCAATATCTTATAACTTTTTTCTTACACTGGTGGATTGTATTGCATTTTACTTAAATATGCATGAATAATAATTAAAATCATTAATAATTTACAATTAAAAGTAATTGTTTATACATAGGCTATTAAATCTTATAACAAAGTAGTTGAATATTAAAACTTATGTGGAAATAATAGACTACAATTATTTCAACCTTGTATAAATAAATGTTTAAATATAGATACAGAACATCTACATTATAAACAATGTAATTTATATTAATTATCTTGTAGACAAGTGAAACAATAAACAAAAGCACTGATTTTATTTGCTTAAATTGATTTTATGTGTTACACACAACGAATATGATTTCGTAACTGTTATTGCTACGTACTGAATAAATGTATATGAATGTATTCACACTTTTTATACAACCGTGTATATTGGTAGTATAGAGGTGTTTTAAAAGTCTTTAAAGTATTTATACTTAATTTAATTTTTATTAAGCTTGTTAATCGCGGCTCTGAACATCTAATAAAGTGGTCCAAAAAATATTACGACCTTAATTTTTATTACATAGTATAATTATATACAAAATATGATAAAACACCGTATTACATATAGACATAGAGGCTTAGACTGCGAATTCTGTATTACCATAATACAAATAATAATCTATATTTTTTATATTCATGAGTATAAATAAAGACAAGCATAGAACCTGACTATGCTCTATCTCTTTTTTGTGAGGATTCAATTTTTTAATTAGATGCACAGCTGTTTATGCTTTATGTCTACAGAATTTTTTATAAAAATCTTAAATAACGATTTCATACTTTAAAATTTAAAAATATTATCTCTTGTTCTAATAATTTAATTTTAAAATGAATTAACTTATTTATAGTGTGTTAATTATTTAACGATCAGTAAATTTTTCATGAACTTCTTAAAAAAAACTATAGTAAAATTAAAAGTCTATCATAAATATCGAAATAGTTGTGTAATCCGGACCTGTCTTTGTAAACATATAAATTAGATATCATGCATTATATAAAAAAAAAACCTCAAGTGTTTAATTAGTAAATCAGATAAGCGTGTTAGGTATTTTTTAGATCATTAGGTTTTTGTTTTTTGCTATGTAAAGACTGATTCATTCTTTCGTTTACGAATACATATTTGGCATTGTCGAGGAGATAGCAAATATTAATACATTTTGTTAATGTATCCCACATTCAAAATAGTAACTATTCAACACATGACAAGTGTTTTTTTGTATAATTTTGATCTCACCATATAAAGCAATGCGTTTTTAATCCGCGAAATTCTTGACTGTCAACAACCTTGGTACTCGTAGTTAGTAAATAAATCTGTAGTAGTAAGTAATCATTTTTGCGGAAGTATTGTAGCGTTGAAAAAACTGTAAAGGACGTTTTAAAAATACATCGATTTTGATGGAAATATCCATTTTACTTTTTTTGAATTAGACTATATTTAACAAGATGTCTGAGTGTCTATGTAATATATTTATAAGTGATCAAATATAGATGATTATGCATATTTAGGAAACCGGAAACGGATGTTTAATCTTGAAATTTTTTTGTTTAATTTTGTTACTTGAAAACTTGATTAGATAATTACTTTTTGAAAGAAATACGATAAACTCAAAAATTATACTATTCTTAAATCTCAGCTTTATCTGTTGAATAGTTAGTCAGTTTGACATCTAATCTGTTGATAAATAATAATATTTAGTAGTTTATAATTTATAACATTGAATTTTTTCTAGTTAAAAAAATTCCTGACCTAACTTATCTAACAGTAATACCTACTAATTCTTAAGTACACAAACTTCAAAATATAACATTACATCATATGTTACTTATATACATACATACTTAAATAAAATGAAAACCATTACTTAACTCCAGATCCCATTAAATACATATAAGTAATTTCAATCTTAATCTTAATTCTACAGAGAGAAAAAAACAATGGGCGTATCACGACAAAAAAATCTAACATTTTATTACTATGTACACAATTGATAAAACATAACTCTCAGCTACTTAGTATAAGGTATAAACTTGTTTGTTATTAACGCACAAAACGCGTTAGAACGTATTTACATGTGTGCTCTCCGTGAATAAGTATTTGTGGAATTTGGTTGTGCGCGTTTTAACATGGATATGTTGAATTTTACTTGGATCCTTTGAGCCGGCATCAACATGGGAAAAACGGCGAGCAAGCTGAAGAAGAAAAGAAGCCAAAGTATGTGTACTATTTATTTAATTTATGTAAGCTATTTAACCCGGCAGTTGAGACGTGAAAAATCCTGAAGTCAATGGGAACGTTGGATCAAATTGATCTGTTAGACATTAGGGGCTATTTAAAGCACTCTTTAATTGCATATTTATTTTATTATTAAATAAAACATGTCATTAGATCCCAAGTCTAATATAAATTACATAGTATACTCTAATTTTTATTTTAAAGATTAGTTGATTTTCGCGTCCAAAGAAATAAAATTATCTTAATCACAACAATATTGACAAAATATGTCCGTATGATTTAAACAAACGTATAGTAGAGGGTTTGAATATTGAATTATAATAATTCAATATTTTTCGGATCTGATAAAAAAATGTTTTTTAATAAACCGACGTTAACGGAGACTATGGGTTAGATTGACCAATCAACAACTTTGAAGAGGAATAACACACAACGTTTTTGTGATAAACTCAAACTAATTAATGTCAGATGTTCAACGTGATTCCATTTGAAGGTAGCCTGGTGGATAAATAAAGAAATAATTTCATTTTGTTAATAGAGCTCTTCATAGATGTCGTTTGGTCAGTTCGACCGAACGTCTCCACTGCTGGGTTAAATTAAGATTTTATTAAATAAGTATACTCTTACTCCAACTATATTATTTTTGGACAAAACAATATTACAGTTAGATTAAGAGTATATTACTTATATTAAGAAAATATTGTTTTTGTTATATATAAAACAATGATTTCTTGGCTCAAATCAATTTTTTACCTGTGTAGCAATCTAGCAGAATGATCTCTTACACTGCTATATATCAATGTTATTTGGTACATTTATTTTTTGCGTAGGTGCCATGAAATTTTTTTTTATTTTGCCATTACTAGTGTCTAAAAGTTGCACAGATAAAAAAGTATGATATTTTGCGATAATAAAAGAACTATAAATAAATTGTTCATTAAATACATGTATTTCTAGTGAATGTATAAAAAGAAAACAAAGATATATATTTTAAAAATTCTCAAAATGGGGTTGATCGTATTGAATTCTGATCAGTTTATTTATAACTATAGAGTAAACAGGGGTTATCGAGGTCAGTACAGTTTGTGTTAAATAACTACAAGAAATAACAAATGCATGTTGTGCACACATGACGGATGAATTGAACGACACCTAGTAAGTCTAATGACGCAAATAGTTTTTTGTTTGTTGCGATCTGTTTTTTCTGCCCCATAATTAAGCGTGGAGTTTATTACAGACGAGCGATTAATCACTAACGCTAATGACATTACAAAGATCCATTAACGAACCAAAGACGTAGTTAATAGGTTTTAATACAATATACTTATTACTTACACTGTCTTCCTATATTTTATATTATTATAAAATTAATTAGGATACAAGTAAATATCTCAAGATAGATTGTAGAAAGTGATATTTTATCCTCGAGTTGATTTTATTGACTAAATGTGTTTTCGGAAACCGAATCTCCGAACTCCACTTTATTTATATTGATATACTTGATTAGTGAAGTATTTCAATCCTCCCCCTCCTATTAACAAAAAATTCTACGTCTTATTTTCTTGTATTTTAGTCGATACGTATGACGAGTTGAAATTCACTGTAGGAAATTTCACTAAAAAATTTCGAATTTTTGATTTCGTTAAAAGTATGTTTATTGTATAGAAAATGACGTGAAAAGTTGTTTGTTTCAAATCGCAGGTTTGTATCTCAAACCGTTCTTGAGATATAGCCTCTCAAAGTTTTAGTTTTTTCAAATTTTTGGAGAAAAAAGGCCATAACTTTTGAACGTGTGGTCGGAATTGATTTTAGTTGACGTATTTGGAATCAGCGTGTCAAAATCTATATAATGACATGTATAATACTTTAAAATCCGACAAAAAAATTTTGGTCAAAAATCGACATTTTTTTAAGGTATACCCCTTTGAATTTTTTCGATTTTTCGCGAAATTTTTTTTTTCGAGTTTTCAAATATTATACATGTCATTATATAGATTTTGACACGCTGATTCCAAATCCGTCAACTAAAATCAATTCCGACCACGCGTTCAAAAGTTAGGGCAATTTTTCTTCAAAATTTTGAAAAAACTGAAACTTTGAGAGGCTATATCTCGAGAACGGTTTGAGATACAGACCTGCGGTTTGAAACAAACAACTTTTCACGTCATTTTCTATACAATAAACATACTTTTAACGAAATTAAAAATTCGAAATTTTTTAGTGAAATTTCCTGCAGTGAACTTCAACTCGTCATACAAATATCGACTAAAATACAAGAAAATAAGACGTAGAGGTATTATAGTTTTATAATTGAGCGTGTAATAATTAATAATAAATGCTATTTTTGATTTTTTGTTAAAATTTTAGAGTTGAATATTCTAATAATATATAATTTAACCATAAAGTAAGGGAAGCATTGCTTCCCTTGCTTCCATTGACGTTTCGCCACTGATTTGTACATGTATTTATAAATTTTTATGTATTATAACATTGAGAAAGTAATAAAAGAGTATGAAATTAATAAATAACGTAGCAAAATTCATTTTTGTGACGGTTATCAGAGTATAAATTTAAAAATAAATTAGTGTGAATAATTCGTACAGTCACGTTAACAAAATTCTGCAACCGATTATAAATAAATTACAAAATAATTGGTTAACCATATATTCGTACTGCAAACCGCAATTTAATTTTTATTAAAAAAATATTGCCTGCTTTATTTTCTTCGTGTATTTTTATTTTAAAATTGAAATTCATCATCTTCTTCAAGCAACTGCATTCAGTTTTGATTTCTGATTATGATTCATGTCTTGGGCAAACAATTTTCTATGTATTTCTTTTGATAGGAATATAAAATACTTTTTGAGAAAACAAAAGAATTCAGTTAAAATACTTTTGAACTCGAATATTTATTTTTTGTATGTACGAAAACCAAACTATGATGTAAGGAATGCAGAACACTTATAAAGTATTGATATATAATGATAATTGAAGTTAAAAAATAATAACGACGCAAATTAATGGGGCATAAATGACTTTTAATAATCAATTCGCTGGCGATCTGTCATACTTACTTTTACAAAAATATTATCAAAAGTATGCAATAACAATATAAAAAAATGTGTGGTTAACAGCTGCCAACTATCAAATCCTTATTCTGACATCAGATTTATATTCAACAACCCCGAAAACCTTTTAGTAATATATTTTATTGCAAGGGTTAAGGGTTAATTATTGATCTTAACCCTTGCAATAAAATACCGCACAAAAGGGTTTTTGTGATTGCTGAAAAAGCTGAATACAAATCTGATGTCAGAATAAAGGTTTGACAGCTAGTTGGCAGATATCAATCTCACTGTCCTATACATTTTCTTCAGATTGTTATTAACACTGTATATTTTGGTAATAATTTTGCAAAATTGGGTTTGCGACCTATACACTGATTTAAAAAAAATCACCTTTGTCTCCTTCTATAAGATCTATTTTAAAGAAAATAAATATGAATAAAAATACTATAAAGATGAAAATCAATAAGTAACTCTATTTAGGGTTGATCCAGACAATCGTACCAGTCTCGGTCCGGTCTCGCTCCAATCAAAATTTAAATATACAATAAACAATGAAAGCATTCCCACTATAGGTATCGTGCCGGTCTCGGCCCAGTCACGTTTCGATACAGTATTTACTATACTGAATATTTGACTGGAGCGAGACTGGACCGGTACCGGCACGATAGTGTAGATCGACCCTTAAATAAAAATTACCTTTCAATCAAACTTCAATCACTGAAGAGTTAAATAGATAAGATAAAAAAATCATACTAAATATACATAAATATCGGTAATGATAATAATGCGATAAAATATTATTATCACACATATATTTATGTAGGTATACTACAAATAAAACTACACATATGTATTTACGTCATTGAGGTGTCTGTACCTAGAACTGTTACTTTGCATTATTGTTATTGAAACTAGGTTTTGTTTATCAAAAGATCAAATTTAATAAACAAATATTTCGACAGTGAAATGCAAGTACAACAAATGTTATGACGTAAAGTACACAACACTTTTTCCTGTGACTAAATTATTACGTTTACTGTTATATGATATGTGAAAAGGTGTTCATGTGTTTTTGTGTTGTGGTACTAAAAAAAATGGATTTAAATTATTTTTTAAATGGATAATATTAAGTAGCCTACAAAATAAACTGTCGAAAAAATAGATGTTTTCAAAACCAATGCTTAAAACGTACATATGTATATGTAAGAAATTTAAGCAATTTAGTGTTAAAATTAGGAAATCTACAAAAAGTGAAAATGGTTCTCAAGATTAATAGTTTTTGAATAAAAAATATATAATTGAATAATATACATATCTACATACATATATTGTAATGTAGTAGAACGTTGATAATGAAGAAACAAAAAGTGAAGATAGTTGTCAAGACTTGAATAAATAATGTGTGTATAATATGTGTATTTTATATGCATACGAGTACATAAAATATATATATGAACGTAATAATATTGTAATGTAGTGGAACTTTGATAATGAAGAAACGTGTGTTTTTGAGAAATTATAGTTTGTTGTTAGAATTGGATTATGTCTGGAGATAATTTTCGTAAGTGTGAAAACGAACAGTTTATTATGTTTTATTAATAGTTACCTAAATAATCTAAATACAAGTTCTCATTAAATTTTACGACATAAATATCATTAAGTATTCTTAAAAACAAATTAATAAAAACATAAAGATAAAAACCCTGATATGTACGAAATTATCACTAAAAACCTTCGTGATTAGATATTTTATGTAAAAGTATTGTATTTACAATTTATTTTTGCACAAAGTTATATTTCATTATAGAAAATGATTAAGATTTAAAAATATATTTATTTACGTATTATTTAAAGTAAAAATGTACTCGTATGTATATTCTATATTTTACTTTTCAATGTGCAAAGAAAAATGTACGAGAAAAATATTTTTCTTTTCTAAATCTAATCATTCAAGGTACATATTTACAGCCGTTTATAAAAGTGTACCTTTATACATTTCATTTTTTATGACGAAGTATGTATATAAATTAAAAATAGAATCTACAGAAAAAAAATTATCAAGGCTCGAGAGCGGATCGATAGTGTGGATCAAACCTATGGGTACAATCCATGCCAAGTTCGATCACACTCCAGTAAAATATTCTTTGTACTATGCTGTATCGGAGCGAGATTGGACCGAGACCTGACCGATACTTATAGTTGTTTATTTATATTTGATTGGAACGAGACCGGATCGAGACCAGCCCAAGACCGGCTCGATAGTCTGGATCGATCATAAACATAGATACTAAATATATTATTTACACGCGCATTTATTATACGACAAATTTTTAATCAGTCTAAATTTCTAATTTTCATCATATTTTCGGTGAAGTGTAATTGAATATTTATCTACCAAATATATATGTCTTAATTTTGATTTAGTATAGGTGAAACAATGCGTGATAGAATACATGTACGACTATTTTCAAGAATTTTTAAATTAGAATAAAGAAATTATTAATAAACTTTATACCACCTAAAGATAGTGCCTCTACTGTCAGGTTAAAATTGATGATAATAAAATAATAAACTGTCGTATTTTAATTGTAAGATAGAAGAATAATTGTTGAACATATTTTTTAAATTATTCTTTTTCTTATTCCAGGTGTGGTGTGGAACTTCCGTTTCCCATCCATTTCCTCCTTGAATCGAACCAAAATGGCACGGCCTCCTCTGGGGGTCGTGGCCGCTCCGATTAATGGTACTAACAGTACTAGGTACCACCTAGATATCCGACCATGGCTAGAGACCCTGGATCTGGGGATCTATGCCGACGCATTCTCGAGATTTAACGGTGTCGAGGATATGTTGTACTATTCTGAGGAGGATATCAGAAATCTGGGCGTTAAAAATTCTGCGCATAGAGCTAGAATTATTTCTAGTTTGTTGGCTTTGAGGATCAAATATGAAAGAGGTAAGTAGTATCAACGTAAATAAATACATTCATCAAAAAGAAATTAAAGAATCAAAACATTTCTAAAAGTGGGAACACTATAGTATTCAAAAGTCTTTTTTATGAAGTATGAAACCATATAAAAAATAATAAATAGCGCTATGTTGTGGGAATTAATAAGCCAATAAATCTTTTTAGGAAGCATTTTTTATAAAATTAATAATAAAATAATATTTACAATGCAATTTAAAAAATAAAATTAATCAAAATTTAAAAATTGTTTAAAAATTTTACCTTCATGAAAGCTATTCACATTATTCACGTTCATAATTTTTATCTTCTCTCTTCTACCTGTGTTTTGGTATTTATAGTAGTTCTATATCCTTTGAACAAAATATAACGGAATGTTGCCTTTGCTTACTAAAATATTAATATTAAATATTTTTCTTTATGTAGGCACAAGAAGGAACAAGGAGAACAGTCTACAAAGGCACAGTGTGGCTGTTGACAGTAGAACCCACGCTGAATCTGATTGCAGGTGAGGATGTATTAAATAATTTATAATTTCAAACAAAAGTATCAATTTAAGAACAATAATGTGTTGATTATACATAAATAATGAAAAAGCATTTACATGTTTACAAGTTTTTAATATTTTTAAAATAATTTAAATATATGTAAGACTGAAAAAATTTATATTGAACACACTGGGGTTGCAGTTAAATTATTATATTTATAATTTAATAATTTGTGTGTCAGTTACAAAATTTTATATATAGATAAGTATGGACAGACAAGAAGAAAACGTAAGTACATACTCGATACTCGTAGATGTAAGAACGATTTTCTAAAACATTATTGCTCATCATGGCGAAAAGAGGAGTAACTTTATTGATAAATCACAACTGAAATTTCCCATTTCGAACGTTCATTTATTGGTGTTATTATCAACACATTTTTTCAACAAAACCTGTTTTTCACAAAGTTTAAATTGCGAACCAAAAATAATACGTCTATTGTCTCCAGAAAACTTTTTATCTGCTTAACGATAACAGAAAATGTCTAACGATCGAATGAAAGAAAAAAAACTTATAACGAATGATGGACTGTATGAGAAAGTTTAGCGCAAGCAGGGTAGGATCGATGATGTTCTGGAATGAAATTATGCTGTGGGATAGAAACAGGTGTTGGAAAATCATTTTTAATCCTGCAGAGTTCATTTTTTATGTTATGATTAAATAATACTTTTGAAACAACAAACTTTTGTTGTAAAATTATGTACTTTTGTAATAAATATCATGAAAATGCAGGAACTGAAACGCTACAGAATATACAGGTTGTCCCACAAAATTGAAAATAATTAGCTATCAAAAAAATAGCGTTGAAAAGAAGAACGCTTGCAGTTTTTAATGGGTATAAAGAAAATTTAATAAAATGTATGTGCATCAATATATTAAATTCTGTTGAAAATAACACAAAAATTTATTTTAATTAGGATTTTTACCCAAAAATGGAGTGACGTGACGCATAAGTTTAAATAAATAATGAGTTATAACCTTTTTAGTTTTTAATATGAAACCCCCTACAAGAACTGCCATCCACTTTTCCCCTCGAAAAGACGCATTTTTTGAGAGTAAATGTCAGACTATTCATTTTTACGCGCACATACCTGCTTCTACGAATAAAATTTCAGATTCTCCTTTATTCAACGTATTTTTTGTTTTTGACATGACTGCTGATTAGTTTCATCACCTTCTAAGGCCTTTGATAAGAATGTACGCTAAGACGATGACTCTTTAAAAAAAATTAAATTAATACACAATTGCAAAAAATATAATTCAATGGACTCTCACATTAAATTTTTCCAAAATCTTCATATCTATAAACCCTCCACTATAGTACCTACTGATGTAATTTTCAAAAAATAAAAATAAAAAATTTGATTAATCAATAGATGTTCGAATACAATTTCTGTGACCTGTTAACAATTAATAATTGCTTGAGGTGAGGAGGGGGGGGGAGACATTTGCCTTATCAAAGTAAATTCCACGAATGCTAATCTTGTTTTCATGTATTAACATAATAAAACCTAACCTACAAGTGGGGTTAGTCTCTGTGGCTTTTGAATCACTACTACCTACAACATTTCAACTGTAAGGTTATTTTCAACCCCGTATCCACAGCAACTTTTCCGGAGGGCCGTCCCTTGACTAACTCTCCTTCTCCAAAATCGATACCAAGTACTTTAGGCTAGGGTCCCTACAGAGCGCTCTCTAGCACACGCCCGACACACACACACACACTCACGCACACTCACGCACTCACGTTCACACAGATAGGCTGTTGGTACATCTCAAACGTGGTGTGGCTTAAGTGCCACGCGACAATGCCACAAATGACGCGTAAACTGGATACTTTCAAGATACAATTCTGTTTTATTATTTATAGTGCCTTGTTTACGTCTGTCGCAATCATCGTTTAGTTTATTTGCGTTTTGTGTGTTGGTAGACGTGTACCTGATTTATGGGTTTTATTATTTTATGTTCTGGCGAAATCGCAGTAGTTTTAATATTGTGGAAAAAATCTATAATTATTCATACAACTATTTTGTTAATCGTGATTAACCGTTAAATCTACATTATAAATAGGAATGTAACGGAACTGGAATTTTTAATTCCAGCCGGGATAGGAATCGCCGGAATATTATACTGTTATTTTAATTAATAATAGATAATAATTAAAACAATATATGTATGCTTTATAAATATATTATTATCTTAAATTAATACAGTGGCGAAGCGTCCATGGAAGCAGGGGAAGCGGTATTTCTCTTTCTTTATGGGTAAATTAATACGAATCTGTATTTTCAATTAATAAATAATTTAAAAATATTATTAGAATATTCATCTTTATGCGCAACCCAAACATTTTAACCAAAAGTCAAAAATAACATTTAATATTAATTTACACGTTCATTTATAAAACTATAATACCTCTACGTCTTATTTTCTTGTATTTTAGTCGATATTTGTATGACGAGTTGAAGTTCACTGCAGGAAAATTCACTAAATTTTTTTGAATTTTTGATTTCGTTAAAAGTATGTTTATTGTATAGAAAATGGCGTGAAAAGTTGAAATTTTCAAACCGCAGGTCTGTATCTCAAACCGTTCTTGAGATATAGCCTCTAAAAGTTTCAGTTTTTTTCAAAATTTTGAAGAAAAATAGCTCTAACTTTTGAACGCGTAGTCGGAATTGATTTTAGTTGACGGATTTGGAATCAGCGTGTCAAAATCTATATAATGACATGTATAGTACCTTAAAACTCGGGAAAAAAAATTTCGCGAAAAATCGAAAAAATTCAAATTATATAGATTTTGACACGCTGATTTCAAATCTGTCAACTAAAAACAATTACGACTACGTGTTCAAAAGTTATGGCCTTTTTTCTCCAAAAATTTGAAAAAACTAAAACTTTGAGAGGCTATATCTCGAGAACGGTTTGAGATACAGACCTGCGATTTGAAACAAACAACTTTTCACTTCATTTTCTATACAATAAACATACTTTTAACGAAATTAAAAATTCTAAATTTTTTAGTGAAATTTCCTTACAACTCGTCATACAAATATCGACTAAAATACAAGAAAATAAGACATAGAATCATTTAGTTACTATATAAATATATAAGAATATATTTTAAAAAGTAATAGCTTGAACTTAATGTGTTTTATAACTAGTTTTTTTTGTTAATAGGAGGGGGAGAATTGACAAAATATGTTTCCCTTTTAAAAATTTCACGCCTCGCCACTGAATATATATACCATTATTTTATATAGTATTTCTTAAATAGTAGAGGCGTAGAGTCCTACATTATATTATAAAAAATATTAATTTTTATAAATCTTGTAATTTTACAGCTTCGTAAGATCGATTGTTTTAAAATGAGCAGTAATAAAATTTAAAAATTTTGGAAAAATCCAGTCGGAATTTATTAGAACCAGAACCGGAATAAAATCGTGAATTCTGGCCGGAATTCCGGTACACCCCTAAATATGAATCTTGATATTGTTACAATTTTAATAAACACTTATTTTAAATTAAAAAATAATAATACTTTATTGTTAGTTTTGTTACCTATATAACCTACAAAATATCATAAGTAAAAAAAAAATATAAAGGCACATTTAAAAGTAATTGTTTATACTTATAATAAAATAAAAAATAAAATAATAACATAACAAATAAATTATTTTCATTGTATAGAACAAGATGTTACCCAGTTGTTCATCCTTTTTTTAATAAAATATACTACGAGTGTATGAAAGGCTAACATATTGCTTCCGAGTCGAATGGTTAGATCCGTAGATAGATTTAATTTCCGCTTTGAAGGGCCCGATTAAACCTTATTCAATTTCATCCATCCGTGTGCGTTCGGATGTTCAACTTAATATCCAGTTTCGAAATCAACCAATCTTATTTCCTGGAATTCACAATTGTATCTCAGCTTACACTTGATTTGATTTTTATACTTTTTAATTGGAATTATTATTAAATGTCCGTTATCAATTTTTTGCAAATGTTAACAAATATAAATTTTGCAGAAGCTATAATATTGACTAAAATTAATTTAAAAAAATGGGTGTAACTGTTGGGATGCACAGTCGAGGGAATGACGTGAATACGTAGATGTGGGGTTAAATAAAACTCAGACTAGTATTGTATAAAATAGTTATTTATGATTTGTACGAACATAAAAACAATTAATTAGTATTTACAAACAAAATTGTGAAAATACGATTTTTTTTAAAAAATTTTGATTCCATTTAAAAAACTAAAAACGTTACGCCTTAGCCTTATGCGACCCTTGATGTATATTTCCATTTTATTTCTCTATAATACCTAGAGATGCTTTTAATTTTATATTTAAAAGGAAACCCACTTTAATTTTTAAACGCACCATTTCAGATTTTATATACCACTGTATCACCAACAAAGTACATATTTGAAATTTATTAATAGCTCCGACTTTCTTCGCATCTCATAAATATCAATCAGCATTCAAATATGTGATACATCTGTGATGACAAAGCATAGTCACGATGAAAGGGTCAAAGCCGCTTTGATAAATTGACGCGTCGTGGTACGTGATCACCCCACCACCCTTTTACCCCCATTTACCCCTTTCTAACTCCCACGCTCACGCTGCGCGTTACAGTTGTTACTCCTTTCAACTCCTATATTCAATAAGTGTTTCAAGTCTATTAAGTACTCTTCAGAGCTTCGACACAAACTTTGTTTTGTACACTTTGTGAATTAATGACCTACTGACAAAAATAGGATACTTTTTTTAAAGGACAATTCATTTTTTTTTTAAATTAAATCATTTAATGGCAGTTACTATTTAGTTTAAAATAGCGAAAAATACCATTTCATCATTCAATAGAAGAAATCATTGAAAAAGTGTGTAGAAATAAATTTACGTTATTTTGACAATTTATAGCAACCCGAATTTTTAGTAAATAATCCACATCGTTACTTAATTTAGAAGCTAATTCATTAAAATAAAATTAACATGTATTTTAACATTATCATATGCATGTATATATGTACATACACTGATTTGAAACAAAAAAGTCACGTATGTCCTAATATGCGCTGTTTGAATAAAAGTCTTGATTATTTAATAATACTCGTATAAAGCATATTTTTATTACGAATACCAAAATAAATATAATTAGATACATAAAAAATCAATTAAGAACAATTTATAAAAATATATGTCCTATAAAAATTATATTGAATTATTGATAATTCATATTCCTACAAGGTAAACAAAATATCGATACCAGATTACAGTTTATCTTTATTTTATTACACAATAATGTAATTTTTATCAACACTCCAGGCCTATAACAAATGTTCAAACCATTTCTATAAAAGCAAGAACATAAAATTCTATATAAAACGTTCTGTATTTGACATTAACTAGTTATATTTCGTGAAAAATTATTAAAATACTGTACGTATTGTAATAAAATAGTTTTTGTCGTTTTTATTAGCGCATTACCATAAACATAAAATTCTAAACAAGTTTATTATTAGATCCTAATATTGAATATGTTTCTTATGTACCAATAAAGTTGATTTATAATACTGATTATAATATGTGAATAACTTATATAAGCATGCGCATTGAAAATAATTTGAATATTCAATTATAAAATATACTTGTTAGCCCAATAAAAAAATCCTAAAATACAATTACTTTTTTTTATTATGTTTTTTTAGGTAAAGTAAATTTTTCAAATTATTTAGAATGAGTGTAAACTGTAAAGGAATACTAAAAAGTTATTTTAAATTTACTGAAAAATATATTTAACTAGATTTTTTATTTATTATCTGTCTAAAAATAAATATTTTCAAATATTTTTACTTATTTGTTAAATATATTACTATATCAACGCAAATATAAAAATATACATATAGTTTTTATACAAAAATATATATCCAAGTTTATGTATTTAGTATTAGTCATAACCATAGTTTTTGTCTGTTGTTTATTATTAAAAAGCAATATTTTACCATATATACCAATTTTTTAACTTGTAATACACTGCCAAAAATAAATCGAACAGCATCTAATAATCCAAATTCTTAGGGCACATAATCTACCTTCATCATTCATTTTTACATTATGTATGTTCCATACATATTTCCCCCTCCTATAGCTATCAGGCGCGCATCCAGAATATTTGACAGAACATATAATTTTTACATGCAATGTTGCAGTGAAATTAATTTGAGACCTGAAATAATCTTAAAATTTAAGAAGGGAATACAGTATCTTAGTTCCTTTCTTCACTTACAATAAAACAAACAATTACATGTACTCAAAATTTTATTAAAAAAATATTCAAATGAGGTTATTGATGCAATTTTTTATTATTTGTGTGCGTTTTTCATGTGTAGAATTACTAAAAGAATATTTTAAATAGAAGGGGATACATTAGATACCCAAAATTCCATCTTAAATACGCGCCAGTCATATGTACATATGTGAAGCTTAGCCATGCAGTTGCATTAAATGGCTGGATATTTCTGATTAGACTGCTCATATTCCATAAAACATCCGCATTAGGGGGAGATACGTCTCCCTTTTGTTTTCTAGATCCTCTCATCCTTCAATGTCTGTCATCATGAGGAATTCTTTTTAAAAGCCCTTCATTACGTCGCCAATTAGATATACTTTTTCTCTACGTACAAGTCGTACATATACGTGCAATAGACGTTAATTTTTTTTATGTATTTGTATATTTTATTATAATTACGTATATATAAAGAGATATATTTATTTCAATAAAAAAAGTAAATATACATATTTTATATACAAAATTTTGTTTTTATACATGAATAATTTGTACTTTGTATAAAGGTATTATATATTATGTTGTAGGTGCATGAAATTTTTTTCATAAAGCGCTACAAGAAATCAATACATTTTTACCAAAGAAAGTATTTAGTTTGTTTCACACATCAAAATTATTTTCTATTTTATTAGGTAGGTACCACCATTCCTACCAAAGTTACATAACTTTCAATATATTTCTTTTACTTTTTTTTCATGAATTTACATTTATTATAATTAAAATAATATATTTAAATTTACATAAAATCCAATTAAAAAGTTAAAAATATGAATATTATTAATACGTTTCATTAATTCACAAGAAAAAGATTGCCACATTAACTGGTCGAATGTTAAAAAAATACAAAAAATCAAGTTTAATCGAAAGAATTGAAAAATATTTATTTTGTTAAAATATAAATCATTGCTATGTAATATAAATTTTAAATTATGATATATTTGACAGCTTTGGAGGAAAAAATATATATTAATTAATTTCCATCTCTTTCAATTGAACAATATCCCTAATTTAGAAAGATACAAATTTTGACAAATTGTTGATAATATGCATATAAATGCTTTTCGAAAAGAATTAGCAGCATTACTTTGAGTGAATCTTTATGATTAAACACAAGTTTCTTTTCCACGAATTCAGATTTCAATAAGGTATAATTTAAAATCACTGCTGTAACAATAAATTTACCATTCCAAAATCTCAAACTGTAAAAAAATGAATTTCTGGTTAAAATTATACTTGACACTTCTCCTAACTCTAGCAAATAGCAGATCTGTCAGAATATACGTTAAAAAACAATTTCAGGCGTTCCAACAATGCGAACAGCAAGATATAACATCCGCTTTAAAAAAATAATCAAAGCATTTTGTTGAATGACTGATTTTACTCACTGATTACTCCTTATGTACATGTGTAGGTGTGTGTGTGTAGGCGAGAGAAGGGAAATAATACGCATGCGCAGTGCGTGGAGCATACGGGTACGGGAAAGTAAATAAAAATTACACCCCGCTGCAGGGCCGGATTAAGTAAGCGCGGGGCCCGTAGCAAATGTAATAAAGAGGCCCTTGGCAGTGGCTTCATGGGGGGGGGGGGTGAAACTAGGGGAGTAATTCGATAGCTTCACCAACTCCCCCCGAAAAAAATCAATAGCATTTTTTTTGCACATTAAATTTGAAAGCACAAACTTTTAAATGTGCTTTGGAACACGCAAATTAAATGAATTTTCGCGGAAATATAACTGTTTGAAAATTTGAATTTTTTGTTTTGCTTTTTTTTAATTATCCCTTAATTTTTTTGAGGTGTGTATAATAAAACACCACTTTTACAAACAAAATTTTCTTGATTTGATTTGAGCAAATTTAGAAAAATCGATTAAAAAATCAAAGATCGGAGATTCAAAAATCGATTTTTCGATTAAATCGAATTGAGATCGGAAATCCTAAATTTAAATTATTAATTATTGTAGATTTGGATACCCCGTATGAACCATTGGACGGTAAGTGGTAAGTTCAATAAGAGATATTTTTCCGCAAAGTCGCGGGGCCCCCAGAGACGCGGGGCCCGTAGCATTTGCTACTCCCGCTACGTTGTTAATCCGGCCCTGCCCCGCTGATGTATCACGGCTATATAAGAGGTACAACCCTTAAAACAGTCCATCTTTGTTCTTGCATAGATGATTGTTATGTTCAACATCTTAGTGGTCCTAAATTAGAAATGGTCCCTGTACCAGGACCGTAACAGAAAAAGAGCATATTTCTTTTACAAATATTAGAGTTTAAAACGTTATGAGAGGGTTGAGAGGAAAAAAGTAAAAGTAAAAACAAATCTGTTGAACTGGTACAAAAAAAAAATTCGTATTCTTAAAACTGTTGTGTTGGCTTAGATTTTGTTTCTTAAATTAATATGTATAATATGTGAAAGGGTTTTTAGCCACCCTGTATAGCCAAAATCACATTTTAATGAGTATTATCTTTAGTTAAAAAAAAACTTATTTTAATGAGTTTTCGATCTCAAATTCATAAATGAAAACGTCTAATATTACTTTGACATCAAGATTTGATTATTTATTCACATTAACAATGAGTAACAAAATAAACACAAACAAATGTGTATTAATTTTACTTTGAACCCACTCATTTTTGTTAACTGTCTTTTTCAATATTTACTTTAAAATCCGTTATAACAGGTAGACAAGTAAAATCATAATATTATACCTTTTTATCTAAAAACAAAAATAATTAACATTTCTGTTTACTCGTATATTAAAGAGAAGTATATTTTTGCAAGAATTTTCAAAATTTCAGTAGGTTTTACTTTATTCTTTAAAATGTGTAGTTTTTTCTAAAAACCCACGTTAAATACCTTCTCTATTTTTATATGTATTCTTTTTTAAAAGATCTTAAAACTGACTTATTTTACGTAGGCTTAACCTTATTTAATATAAAATATTTTCTTTTAATAAAACCTTAATTTATTTATTCTTTATTTACCTCAATCTTCATCAAAGAACAAATAAACAAACAAACAAAATAATTTTTTTTGTAAAGAACTTCAAAACTGACAGTACTACGCTCTTGGCGCGCGCATGGGGTAAATTTACCCCCTCCACTCCCACCCCTCCCACGCTGGGTCCGTCATGCGTGCAACTCTCTCGGCAACTTATTGATCAAAATCGCATGGGGTGCCCAGACAATACTAGATGTAGCGGGGGGTTGTAAGCGCTACTACCCTTGCAAACGGGGGTGTGTTCCCGCGACAACACAGTATCAAATCCTAGTGCAAAACTTATTCCTCCTGATATTTTTTTAGACAACAGTACCGATATATCTTCCAAAGGTTTTATACGAATATTGTTATTAACATATGTTTTGAAAAATGTGATAAACGTGTATTGAATATAATTGTTAGGATGTGTTCTTAGCATTAGCGAGTGACATAAACAATATTAACTTTTGGAAATAAATGAAAATAGACAAATGAGAGTAAGACTTTTTTGTAATTTTATATAGACGAAATATCATTTTTTTATACAAGAGTAAACAAAGGAGAGTATACGCGATTCATAAATAAATAATTCCTTTTATATTGTTCCCACCCATGCTGAATATGCGACCATTGATAAAAACATATATCTAATTGTAAGTGCGTGTGTGAATAGTAAAGTAACTACAACATGTTTGTACTGGGATAAATATTATTTCACTGTGCTATTTGTGGACAACGTGAGTAATAGTTATTTTATACATAATATTATTTTATTTTGTAAATGTGTGGAATATATATGTGTTTACAATTGTTAAAAAATATTATAGTTCATAGTAAGTATAGTAAAATAATACTGTGAAAGAAAACAAAAACAAAATAAAGCTCATAATCTAAATGTAAAGACATTTTCTTATCAGACAATGTATTTGATTTTTATTGAATATTTTAATTGTAATGTATTTATTAACTTCATGTATTTCTAGTGTTATATGAGACTATCAACTACTATTTAGGTTTTTTAATATATAAAACAAGTAATAATAAGTAGACATTTTATTTTATAATTTTTATTAAAAAAATAATACATACTACTTTATATCGCAAATTAAAAAAAAAAACCATGAGATGTTATTTTTATACAAAAAAACAAAGTGACAAATCAACATTATTTGTCTTAATCAAAAATGACTGCTTAAAAAAATTACACTTTACTTTCCACACTGATTCTAAAAGACCCCCCTTCTCTAGTAAATAATGATATGTCGTATCAAAAATGGTGAAATCTAAATTTTGAAATAAATGCCAGTAGTTAACGATTCATATATTACCGAATTTACAAAAATTGACAAATTTATATCATATATTTTATGCCTGATAATATTTTCTCATGCTTATTTTTCTGTACTTAGAATCGAAAATGTTTATTAGTCTGGCATTTTCAATTTTTATTTGAGTTATTAAAAAATCGAAACTTATTTGCTGTATATTTTATAATAATAATAGTAAAAGTAAAGTAAAAGAAACCGCAATTCGTGTTGTTAATTTAACTATAAATTAAATTGTTTATATCTGATTCATTTGTATTTTTCGATGAGCAATATTATTGCGTGGTTTGTTTTGTTCTTTGTCAATTATTATGCTGATGTTGACGTTATTTTATATTCCTTCATACAATTTAATAAGATTCCATTACTAATATGTAATTAAATGGTAATACTTCATGTAAATAACGTTATATTGTCTAAAAGCCTTTATACACCAGCCAATTTGCAGGGCCGCTTTGTATGGAGGTAGAATGGGGGTAAATCAGGTACTGTTATAGTAAGTAGTGTTTTTTTTATATTAAATCGCCCCGACTTGCCTATACACGACCCAATCTGCAGGGACCCTGCAGATTGGACGTCGAATTGGGTGGTGTATAGAGGTATTTATCCTATAGTAAATGTTAGTATTATTCTGATTTTAATATCGATAAATATTAATTTATTACTGCCAATTAATTATGAAAAATTATGCATATGTATACTATTTTTCGGGAAATTTCCTTACAACATACCTTTAAAGAATTTCTTTGAATGAATTGATATTTTTGTATTTATTCAATTGATAAAATATATTTTATCTGGAGGAAGGTGCCAACAGATTTTTTTTATTATCACTTGAGACTAGCAAGCATAATATATACATACATTATACATACATATGTTTTATCTATTTATTGAAATATTCGATAAACAGTAAATTTAAAGTATTATAACTTCATTATTCATTATGATTATTATTTGGTATCACAAAATATTTAATAATATTTGATTGACTAATTTAGAGTAATCAATTTTGAAATTTACCATTTGTGATACTTAATGGGCAAAAAAAAACACTTATCTATAAAAATAGAAATACTACTTCTAATCCTATACGTAAACCGTTTGGGAATCACAGATCTAAGTAAATAATAAAACAGTTATACAAAAACCTACACAAATACATACATATATATTCGTTGAATTTTGAAAGTTCACTCAAAAGGCATGAATAACTAATTTAATTAATGAATGAATTAATTTAAAATTCAATTTGTTTTGTAAATTAAATTGATATGTCAAATTATTTCACAGTAGGTAGTACCTACTTAAAAAATGTTGTTGTTTTTATCACAGATGAATATTTTAATGAAATTTTCACACGCTTTTCATAACAACAATAAGCGATGTAAAATTAAATTAGTTATTTTGAGCATTACAAAGAAATTATTCAAAATAAAATTACATCGAAAATTTTGACATAAAATATTATTGTTAATAATTTAAATATTTATTTTCTAACATCAGCACGTTGTTTAATGGTATCAATTTACATATTTACAGTACATTCAATTTGATAAATGTCATTCACAACAAAAAATACGTAGAACATATATATTCTGCAAGGTTTTATATAAAAAATATAGGGATCTCCCCCTCTGAAAAATTGATTCCCTGTTTAATGCAGCGTATGACACTCTAGTCTGTATCTTATATCGTTAAAACCCTCACCACGACCCTTCTTTCTTACCTAGATAAATATATAGTTCTGTATAAATAAAATATCAATATAATATTAGTGCAAATATATAAAAAAAATAAAAATAAACATTGGCTAAAAAACAAACCAATTTTTGGACATGAAATTTATCACTAACAATAAAATGCCAAATATACATTTTAAGAAATGTGCAAAACATACATAATATGTTTTTAAGGTGTATCAGTATATTTTTATGATATTAGTTCGAAATCTATGAAGAATAAAATTATATGATGCATTTACTTTTTTTCGCAGTTCTTGAATTTTTGTTCAGTTTTAGCCGTAAAAATTGCACGTATTGACTCATAACTCGCCACTCATCAAAATTGCTTTATGTCTATATAGTTTATACTACTAATAATAATAATGTGATTTATACAAATATGTTCATTAGTATTACGAAATCTTACAAAAAATATAATATGTAATCAAGATGACTCCCTTGGGCATTGAAAGTAAATAAGAAAATTTAAAGAATGATATTCGATGTGCGTAAATCTAACAATAAGTTATTTAAGTCGAGAGGTTTTCTCTCAAAACGAATTATGAAAAAAATCAAATGAAATAAAGATTTGCGAGTCGGGCATTCTAGTGTTTATTATTTTTTTATGGAGCAGCAAAACAAAACCGGATAAATCCACATTTGAACCGAAATGAATTTTTTTCGGACCAAAGATCACGGATCAAATATTGTTAAAACCCCTTTAAAAATGACTTTAAAAACGTATCTCGGAATAAAAGCTAACAAATCTACTATAAAAGAACAGAAAACGTTTGTGTGCGATTATTACGTTAAAATTTTTTTGACAAAATGTGCCTTATTGATTAAAAAGTTTAATTATTATTGTTTTCTTTCACTTACAACTTTTTGCCATTATAGGTTATGATGTCTCTGTGGTTCAAATGTGGATAAATACAACTTGTAGTGGAACAAAACCGGATAAATCCATGGTCGCAGAACAAAACCGATTTACTTTTTTATAGTTATCCATCTTCCAACTTGTGCAAAGACGCTAATTCAAAATTTGGGTTTTAAAAAATCTCCATTATACCTACCTATAACCATACTTATTGGTAAGATTTTTTGGGGTCAATATTTTATTAAAAAATTTTATGCTGGTATAAAATAAAAAATTGCAAATAGTGTTATGTTCATGAATTTGATCTGAGTGGAAAGTAAACTTTGGTTTAGTTTTTGTATCGCGATCATATTCTGACCCAATGTACATAATAATTTAATTAAATTTAAAATATCAAAGCCGTTTACTCGAAAAAAACAAAATTATTCGATTTCTATGATCATTTCCAGTGAATTATTATTAATACACGAACGGGTAATATTTCTTTTTAATGTCGTATGTATAGTAAATTCATAATTATATTTATTATATCACGTTTTCAACCTATATGTTAAAAACCTACGCATACAGAAATAAAGGTTTTAGTAATTAATTATTTTTTGTATTTTTTGGTCATAAACACCAACAGAAGTTCTTACATAATGATTAATAAATTTAAGAAAACAGCATGCCTCGGTTTATGAATGAAATCAATATGTACAGAGTCATAAAACTATTAAGAGCATGCTGTTTTCTGTAATTAATTAATTATTTGTAACAACTTCTGTTGGTGTTTATGGCCAAAGTCGAAGTTGAAATTTTGAATTTTAGTTTTGGATCAAATTACTATAAAAAAATGTACTTACGAATTTATCACAATAATACACGAAGGTTTGGATGTATCTTAAATATAATTGAAATCCCTATGTATCCTTTGAATTTCTACTACCGGCTTATGAAACAATTGTTGTCGCGAATATCACATATATATCACAGAATACAAAATATTAATTATATTGGTTTAAGTACTGAGATTTTCAAATATGGTTCTAACGGTAACTTACAAATACGTTTAGTTCTTACTTTTAAAGGGAGTTTAAAGTAATACGTTGAAAGTTTAAATGTATATTTATTTATTATTTAGTACTTATTCGAAATTTAATAAAAATAAAATAATATTTCATTTTTTATGTTTGCCTTTTGTAGGAAATTTCCCAATAGATAAATAATATATTTTATGTCCCATTCTTTACCCTGCATAAACATAATATTGAAATCGATTTAAATATTACAGAAATGATGTACTAGAAGCAAAAACCGGATCTCCGCACCCGAGCAAGAGCCTGAACGACCTCCTGATGGAGCATCATCCGTCGCCGCAGTCCCCGGCGCCCCCTACGCCTCCCAAGCCGCAGACCCCCACGTCCACACCTCCGCCGCCGGCATCCCGTGATGAAAGTCCGGTCAGTGAGACAGGACCCGCGCTTAAGAAGGTGATTTTATAAATTTAATTTTTGGTAATATTTTTTACTAACAATAGTTAGTGCCCAGATTCGATAAACAAATAGTTATAAATCCAAACTGAAAACAGCAATTGATAACTTTCTGTTACTATTTCATTTCATTAGAGCCAATTGTGTTAATTTCTCGTAAATTTTATTTGTATCAATATCAAGGACTTGAACCGGAATTTATTTATGGTTCTGGTTCGGTTTGAATTCAAATATAAATTTTGATTCAGGTTTGGGTTCAGCATAATGCAAACTATTTGGGTTTTTTAAGTTCAGATTCTGGTTCAAGATTGTAATTGAAAGAAAATTATTTTGTTCGAAAAAAAAATTATAAATCACAAATAAAACATTTTCTGAAGAAAATACTTCAAAATATGGCTAGAAAAAAGGGAAAAAAATATAATAACATTTTAAAAATTAAAATCTCTACTTTTCAGATTTTTTCTGAAAATTGAAATGTAATTTGATATTAATTATTTTTTATGTAAAATTGATCTCACATCATACAATGAAATTCAAACAAATTTCCAGTTAGTACATTTTGTAATCTATTTTTAAATTCATTGGAAAAAAATAATAAAATTAATTTATTGAACCTATTTGAATAATATATGGTTACAGGTAATCCATGAAAAGGTTCATATTCTAATTCAGGTTCGTAGGCTTTAAAATATAATGGTTCGGTTCGAGTTCAGGTTAATGAAAAATACGGTTTTTATTTGGGTTTCGGGTTCAGGTCCCTGATCAATATTAAATTAATTCAATCAATAATTACCAAACAGTTCGAAATAACTATTATTATTATTATAATTAATAATTAAGACCATTGATTTCCATAATTATGAATGCGATAATACTTTCATTAACATATTTATCATTTTCCAGGCGCTAGAATGGGAGCTATCGCTAGACGCTCGAGATCTGCGATCTCACGCGTGGTACCACGGAGCAATACCGCGAGCACGTGCCGAGGAGATCGTGCAGCAGGACGGTGACTTCCTGGTGCGCGATTGCTCATCTCAGCCGCCACCTGGTACAGTCGGAAGTCACGGAGGACCCGCGTACGTCCTCAGCTGTCGCGTGCGTGGGCAGCCGCTGCATTTTGTTATAAATAAGGTAAAGTGATTATTTTTATTAATTTATTGGGTTTGAGTTTCATATTTTAATCTTTTATCAGCTGCAATAAAAAACAAAAAGCTGTTAAAATAATTTTTTTTAAATAGTTAATAAATTTTACTAAAAATATACAATACCATAGTTTTAATATCTGAATTAGAGTTGGGTGCGAGTCGTGAATTTTTCGTGTCACGTCGGGTCGTTAAAAAAGATTTTAAAATGCATTGTAGCTTTATTTTTGTTTTGTTTGCTATTACTTGTACTAGGAATGCAGTTTAAAAGAAATAATATGAATATAAATGCATGTAAAAAATATTAATTTTCATTTCAAAATTTAATTTACAAAAAATAGGATTCGTGAGCGTGAGCAAAAATTACTTACGCGTCCAGCTCTAATCTGAATTACTGATTTATCACATACATTATTGTGCAAAGTGCGTGCCGTTAAAACCAACGTTAAAAAAGGGTACGCGTATGTTATAAGTTTTTGAAAAACACTTCTGTATTGTATTCGTAAATGCGAATCGAGATTAATATACTGATAGACGGAAGGTTAAATTTACATTAAAATTTAAATATTCATTTATGCATGAAATTAATATATGCCCAATTTGGTCAAATGCTAGTTTCAATTACAGACGGATGTCTTATATTTTATCATTAATATAATTTATCATTACGGTTAACTCATTTCGATTTCCCTAAGAATGAAAATACAAACCAAACGGTTTATATATAAAGAGGATGAATTATTGTTATGTTTACACAGTTTTATATATTCTTCTAGGTTGTAATCCAACCCGACACGGTATACGAACGGGTCCAGTACCGTTTCGAAGACGACGCCTACGACACAGTCCCTGACTTAATCACATTCTACGTGGGTTCAGGCAAACCAATTTCAGCCGCATCCGGCGCCCGCATTCAATACCCGCGAAACAGAATGTACCCGTTATCGTTTTACGCCACAAAATACCCATCACCTTACCCGCCAAGCCGTTTAGTATCTCCAGTCAACACCCCACTATCTCAACAACCACAATCGGCATTCCGGTACACGCCATACGCACAGAACTCTTATAATAAGTTATCTTCACCGTCAAGGACTGGTCCTGAAGTTAGACCTCGTTTACCCGCAAAGAAACATAGATCACAATCATTGACACCTGCTGAAGCCCAACATCGTGCTACTCAGGAGAAGTGTAATAGTGCCGATGGAGTGATTCAGTCACCTTTGATGACACGTTCTGTTGGATCTGATAACCACACAGCTAACTTTAAGTTCTCTACGCATTCTCTACCTCGTACTCCCTGTTCTAAAATGTCTTTACCCCCGAATTGTGCGACAGTTGGTCGGCCGAGCAAACATATCGTACGCGTGACGAGTGATCCCGCTTTATCTCCTTGTGCCGAAAGGAGAAGACTTGTGGAATACGAAGATGGAGAAAACGAAGAAGATAATATCAGAGAATCACCTCCACCTAAACCTAGCAGGATTCCATCGTTATTAAGGACTGACTCTAAGGATTCTGCAGAAGTACAGATCGACGGGAGAATTAGTGAGATTGGGTTTGCGCCGCATGGATCAGTACAGAGAGTTTCATCTTACCACGCTTCTGGATCTGATTCCGGGAATGGATCGGGAGATTCTGCGCAGAGTTCAGCGACGGGAGATAGCGTGGATGCGGGACACAGGAATTCGGGAGTTGTTATAAGAAATCCTAGATACATCATGGCTAATTCTGAATCTAGTATCACCTTAAAGAATATGGACTTTGATTACGTTACGGCGGAAGAGCAAATTATGAAGTCTGATTTAATAAACATTGAAATGAAGACTAAGTATGATTTGGATAACTTTCATACGTTACTTCTTCCAGCTACAGAGAATAAACCATTGGATGCGACTGCGTTACAAGGGATCAAAGTGTTGCTCAAGGAATCGGGACCGAGGATATTAGCTAATCATTTAACTAGGATCGATTTACAAATTATTTTAGGAGATAAAGACAAAGATAAGAATGAATTAGCGCTAGGTTCAGGCATTGAGCTGTGCTCTCTACCACATGGTCATCAATTAAGACTGGATTTAATTGAAAGGTGAGATTGTAAAACTATAATAATCATTAATTGAGTTAATTAGAAGCCAGAGACTTTGTAAATTTTTAAGAAAACTAAAAACCCGTTAAATATTTGAATTTCTTATCAACAATTTCTTTATACCTCTTATTTTAATAGTTTTCGTACCAAAATGAATTAAATTTTATACATAGTTTATGTGATGTTATTCATATTTTATTATTGTCATAACTTCGAGAAATGAAGCTTTAGCCTGCAAAAAATGTGACTAATATACCTATCAAATTAATTTTTTAGTACTACATTTATGCTGTTTTGTAGACCTTATAATACCAAATAACTTTCTTATTATACATAATTCAATTTATGTATTTTTATGAAGTATACGAGTATTTATTTATAAATAAATATTAATTATATATTTTTTTATTCAACAGGACTGTCTGTCTTAAACTGTTGGTAGCTGTATCAATTCTAACATGTCCAACAAATTTAGAAAGAGCAGATTTCCTTAACAAATGGATAGAAGTTGCTATCGACACAAAAACAGCATTAGGAAATCTATTTGGTTTTTGTGGAATAATGCTTGGGTTGTGTTCACCACAGGTAAGAATATTTTTTTAAATTTAAAATAAATGAAGAAGTAGCTAAAGAGATATTTTAAAGTCAAGCGTTCTTTTGATAAAAAAAATTAAAAGGTATTATATATTATAGAAATTATGTTTTACATATCAACAAAATTTTCAATGGACAATGTATTTCATTATGCTCTATTTAAAATTCTCCTACATTTGCTGCAAAAGTTATTCATAAGTCTGGTCCTGGTTGAAATATAACAACCAAATGGGCCCAATAAATAATAATTATCAAAAATTATTTACCTTACACTTTTATTTATTATTACATTTACCTCTATATTCTATTTGTTTTTGGTAGGTACAACGGCTTGAGTCGACATGGCATATACTGAGACAGAAGTATACAGACAGTGCATTTAATTTCGAAGCTAAGTTACGGCCTACGTTAAAAAGTATGAATGAATGTAATAATCCACAAGCGCCGAACACTACAATACCTCATCTTCTTCCTGTAGTTCTACTCCAAGAGAGAACTATAGATAATTTGACAAGTAAGTTATTTCAAATCAAATAATTGAAGTCATATACTGAATTATAGCTGTACATTTTCAATTGCCCAAAGTTTTGGTGATATGATGCTGCCGCTTAATCAGTACAATGCTAACGTAACTGTGGAATATGACTGTAGTTTAATTTTAATTTTAAAGTGGTTCTCAAAGTTTTCTAGAAGAAGTACTTTTGGTTTGTTTATTAATACTTTTATTTAATGGTTTGAATTTTTCAGATGTTGAAAATTCCGATCAAAGTATTCTAATCAACTCATGTCTAACTCCATGGGAATCAAAAACACCAGACTTTGGACTGACAGTTATGTTTAACCACATTGAAACAGCAAGGAAGTTCAATGACAACATCTTGATGTTTAAACGTAACGCAGAAATAATCTTAGGCGATACATGTAGGATTGATGAACTGATGTTAGATGCTTTCCGTACAGAATTCCACTTGAAGTTTCTGTGGGGCAGTCGATGTGCTTACAGTAATACTAAAGAACGACATGAGAAGTTCGAGCGAGTACTTAATGTTTTAGCTGATAAATATTCAGAGTCAAATACGGCAGAGTCTTAAATTAAAGTTCCTTTTGAAGCTGTTAAACGAGGAGCAAATATACTTTTATGCAATTTTTTGTATTAATACATGTACATGAACCAGGGAATACTGGATAGTTTTTCTGTTTTTTTAAGCGATTGTATTGAAGTGATGAAATTAAAAAATATAGTAGTCTTAGAAAAATAAACCTAATAAAAAGGCTAGAAGGTTTATTTTTTTAACATGAACAGATGTATTATTATTTCAACGTATTATAAAATTATGAATAAAAGTTTATTTTGTGTACTCGTGAATGTATTATAATTAAACTTATTTTTGTTATTGAATTTTGTTGTTTACATATTTATTTGTTGTTTTTTTGTTTGTATTTGTAATAAAGTTATTATGAAAAAGTATAGAATTTGAAGAAAATGATCTCAAATTTGTGTATATAAAATCCTTATTTATTCATAAATATTTAAAATTGGGAACAGTTTTTTTTAAATAAATTCATCTAGATAATAAATAAACATACATGTATAATTGGATCTACTATTAATAATATTTTTTATGAAATCGAGGAAACATATATAAAAAATCTATTTACAATTTTTCATTATGTATTTTCAAAACGAATGGTTGGAAATAGATGTTTTGAGAAATAAGCTAAATTTAACATATTCTAAGCTTAACTGATCATTGTACGTAACTGACATGTAAAAATATTAAAATATAATGCAACTAATCGACAAATATTATAAATAAATGTATATATAATTTCATTATTGTTACATATTTATCGACTGAAATACAATTTCCAATAGACAGTTATATTTTCTGAACTCTGGTTCCTCAAATATTATAAAATAGACCATACAGATCTTCTGATCTGGGATACTGCCAAAATACAGGCTTTAACATATATATTCAATGGCAACTATACTACCTACGTATTTATAGATTAGGGTTAGCAATAATAGAAATGATTGTACAATACTTGTGAACAGTAAGGCTAATCGTACCTAAAAAAAATTACTTCTAGTGGTTAATTTTTATATAGGTAAGATAAAATTACAGTTTCACAAAATTATCATAGTTTCATTTCAGAAGCTTAAGAAACTAACTTCACAACTGATTGATTCTGATAAAAAAATATATGGGATTTTAATGTTTGTTGTGTTTCAGATATTGTATCGACACAGATAGATACTATTTGATTATTTATGGACAAGTAAGATAAATTCCGAAAAAAATTATGACATTAATCTATTGGACCTTTCCAATAGATTCCAACAAAAACAAAATATGCAATAATGTTTCTTATCGTAATTTATTAATATGTTGATTTCAAAATAAAAAGTTTATATTTAATAATAAATGCTTCTGAATAGTTGATTCATGTGATTTTTTATTTTAAATTTTATAAAATTAGTTGCTTGAAATTGGTTTCTTTTAGGTCTGATTAACCTAATTGTAAGATGTAACTTTGAACCTAATTTATCAGTAGGATTGATAAAGTATTTATTTTTTACTTATTTGTAAATAATCGTTGGATGAAAAGTGGAAAGTTATCAGCAGTATGTGACATTAGTTGTGAAATCGCTCAGATGAAATGTTGAACAATAATTAATAAGCATTTTTGTCAGATTTTTCTGATTTACTGTGACTAAGATACTTATGTACCTATTTATATCAAAATAAAATTAATTAGAAAAAAGTGTTGTTTCTTTTTTATACAGTATTATGATAAAATGTAGATTATCTCAAAATATATTTTTTTCTGTCTGTTTGACTTTTTGGGATAAATTCAAATAATCCAGTTTTCACCAATGGATTTTATTTGGGCAGGTTATAAGCTATACTTATATGATCATAATGTTACCACCCAAGATGACAAATCAGTGAAGAAATATGCTGTGCAAATGAAAAGAATGTGATTATTAGTAGCCATTTTAATTAACGCATTACTGAACATTGAATTATTATTATAATTATAAATAATAATTATTATTATTATGTTTGTTATAGCAAACGTCTAAATATTGAGAACTGCCTACATTTCAATAAAATATCTTAGATTGTGAGTAAATGTAACTTATAAATTGATAGAAGAATAGCTAATTATAAATTTTTTAAGGCAAATTTTGTTTTTTAATTTCTCAGTATTTTTGTGAATAGAAACATAATTTTGTCTTTTAATAGTGAGGAATCAATATAATTGATTAATTGGGAAGTTTCTTATGATCAACCTATTAAATAAGACCACTTTCTCATGAGATACCAGCATTTTTTATGTATTTTACTTTAAGGCAGTAATTACTAATGATTTGAAATTTTGATATTTAAATCTAGACTATATAATGAACATTTTATTCAAAAGTTTGTGTAATTTATAGTTTCAAAGAATCATTGCCAAACAGAATTTTAAAAAATCTTATGCTCAACTACTTGTTAATTATTTTTGCTTCTGAATGACTAAACACAAATAAAATTAATATTTGATTTATTTACATTCATTAACTTACATTACCTTCTTTCATTTTAAATAATTCATTTTTAACATGTTCCGGTAGTCTGACTTTTTTTCGTTTACGTTTTTGAATAGGATTTTCACTACTACTAACTTTTTTTATGTCCTGTTTTACTTTTTTTGGTTTCTTACAAGACAACGGATTCGGACCACCTTTTTTCTTTTTCCGTTTTCTCTTATTCTCAACCTTTTCTTCTATACCGGACTTTTCTTTCAATTTACTTAATACAACTGACTCATTTTGGCTTGGATTGAATCTATCACTTATTTGAACTTTAGCCATTTTGATACTTGCGTCAGAAGGGGCCTCCAAAACAGGTGTCTTTTGATGAAGATAAAGAAGTGGAACTCCAGGTGTATTTCTTATATAGTCTTGTAATTCACGATCTTGTGTTGCTATCATATATCTGTTTGCATTTATTTTACCGATCATAGATTTTATGCATTCAGATCCGGAAACTGGATTTGCTCCATGGCTGCATTTATGTATTGCAAATTGTTTGACGATGAGCATAGCACCAAATAACTTACTTCCGAGTTTTTCTACTTCGATTGTTATACATGAAGTTGTTAGCAGTTTAAGTTCAGATTGGAAACATCGTGGAAGTTGGTCTTTAATGTTGTGTTTATTCTGAAATTTAGAAAAGATACATATAGGTTATGATCATCAGATTTTAATACAACTTAAAGTATCTGTCAATGAGTTCAAAATATTTTATAAAACTGAAAAATACTTTATTTATTAATTTTTGTAGATAAATTACCTTCAATGAAGCAAAACAATAGGTCCCATCTACAAGAATTTGATAAGGAGTTCGAAAACCATAATTATTGACGTAAAAGTTTAAGTATTTACTAATTTTCTTTTGTCTGGAGATCTTCATTATTGATTTTATGTACGTGTTTTCATATTAATATACAAATTAAACTTTAAAATATAATGTAAACTATATTTTTAAATCAAATATCCACAGTTTCAAATTATAAATGTCAATTTACACGTGGGGATTTCTTGACATAAACTTCAGCCAATAGTAATACAGAATAACAGAACCTAGTCTATGTTCATCGCGCACTTTCTTTCATCTGTGTTTCACGTTTGGTTTTTGACGTGGTTTAGGCAATTTTTGATGCATGGCTGTTTTATGGGCATCACACAATATGATAAAATCGAAATGTTCTTTCTTCTCTTCATCTCGTTGTTTCATAAAATTTCTATAAATTCAATTTAAATAAATAATTATTCTGTGCGTTTTTTTTGCCTCTTTTCACTCTGTGGAGATGAAGTCATATTTGAATATTGGTTCATTTATGTATTCCTAAATAGAAAGACATAAAAAAATCAAGGGACTGTATACAAGGTAACCGACACTGGACTGCAGTTACATATTAATATGTTCTGTGGTTGCAATTATGAACGAACTTTTCTGTCCAACTTATACGCAGGTGGATTTAATTAGTCGGTTTACAGATTCCGCGCTGTTAACAAAACTGACACTTGAAGTAAATATGGTTCGATGTATTGTGAAAACATTCTACAATAAAAGTGAGGGCATTAACAAAGTGAATAGTAGAATAACTTATCATGTGTAAGTATATTTTTAAAATTTTTGTGTACCATATTTATTATTATTGTTCTCTACCAGTACTCAGTTTAAGTACTTGAAGTACAAGTACCATGTACTATGTGAAAGTACTTCAAGTATGAAGTAATTTTTGCTATTTTCAAATAAACTTGAAGTAAGTACAGTAAAAAGTGGTCGTCCAGTTCATTCAAATTCGCGTATCACAAACTTACAATAAGTAGGCTCCTCTTATTTGATTATTTTAATATTTAATAATTTCTCCATGTACTAAACAAAGACAGATATTTTGAAACTCATTTGCTAGATAAAGAAGTACTTTTCATTTATAGTACTCATATATATTTGTGCGATTAAATTATTATGTAATCTATTGAAAATTATCTAAGTAAATTAATTTTGGTATTTAAGTATGTTTAAATTATTTTTTTAATGAAATGGACGTATATTTGTGTTTTTATTTAAAATGGTGTAACTATATATGTATATTGTCTTAATAATTCTAAACTGTTGTGAGTAGAGTGACCAGATTTTAGTTTTTGTAAACCCTGACATGTAAATGAAGACCGCTTTTTATTTTATTTTATCCTTTTTATTTTTATTTTTATTTTCATAAAATTTATTACTCCAATCTGCAATTTTGCTCTATTTTTGACGACCTTTTTTTTCTACTCGTCAGTTTTTTATTATTATTTTTTGATCGAAAATTATATGTTTAATTTAAGTTTAAGTATAATACTGCAAAATAGTACGAGAGACGATAGACGATATTCACAATATTTTTTATATTTTAAATTGTATTTAAAAGTATTTAAGTGATAATTCATTAACAGAGATGGTTTATTCAGAACCATTATATCTCTTACAGACCAAATTCAATTGTAATTTAAAACATATTTGCATATTATAAATTTTAAATATAAAAAATGAATTTAAAAAAATTGTCACCTTCATGTTTTGATATCATTCAGTTTAAATGTTCAGATATTTCTTCTCAATATTATGCCTAGTCAGAGAAAAATCGGACCAAATTACAAGAGTATTATAATACTTATAATAAGCTAAGATAAACGACATTATATTTATAAAATCAAGAAATGGATATTAACAATATGGAGAATTAAATTCAACCATTCTAATGCAACATCATATCTCTACTCCATTGGAGACATTCCAACATGCGAATGTTACAAAGCAAAGGAGATTTAAAGTATATTATAATTTGCAATGTCTCAAATACAACAGAGAATAAATGATAAAATCCTTTGTAAAAAACGGTACTTGACCTTCTTTCAACATTGATACAATCTTTCATATTGAAAAAAATATTAAAGCACTAACAAAATACCTGAAAGAAAACACCGTATAAGAATTTGCTAGTTGAAATAATCCTATTGTGTTTCTCTATAAAAATCTGTAATCCATGACCTTCATGTGCGTCAAATTTAAATGCTTTGATCGGCTCGAGATTATTCTTGTTCATTTTTACTTCCATGTTCCGAAGGAAATGGAAATAATGTAATACCGTCGAAAAATCGTGTCCGAGATAATGACAGATTCTGATTGTACTAACTTCAAAACTTAGAGAAAAGTTAATTTTCGCATGGCGGCTGTGCGTGTGTCTGGATGTAGAATTTTCTTTCGTTCACGATAACTACTGTTAAAATGCACCGATCTGAATTATTTTTGGGGAAAATGTTTGTCTCATTTTGGTGCTAATCGGATTAGGGGTTTTGGAAATATTCGAAATTTTGTAACTTTTATCGTCTAAAAAGTGAACGTTGCATTATCTCACTAATTTTGATAAGACTTGGTACATTTGTAGTTCAATTGAACCTAACAGCCATTGAAGGGGTGAAAAACACCCTCAAAATTTGAATTTTAAATACTAATTAACAAGGTTAGTAAACCTTGACTAATTAATACGTCATTAATTCATGTTGCCTTGGAAACAAATGCTACTAAATTCAAATTGTCAAATTAATTATTTACGAATGTGTATTATGTTTTTGACATTAGGGCATTAGAAACTAATATTTATATACAAATGGCAATAACTGCTGTAACCGTCGTAATTATATGTTTTTTATGTATTACGTTTGAATTCATATAGTAGTATGTTGTATATAAATAAAATATTTTTCAAAAAATTTATATTTCAAAATTATTCAAAAAGATAGAAAGAACTTAACGCGCATGCGTCAAGGTCATTCATTCATAATCATTAGAATTGTTAGTGGGTTGTAATATATATAGCATTTAATACCTCGCAGATAGCGTTATATTAGCTTTTGCTCGAGAGCAATTTTTTTATAATACCGGACATTAGTTAACTTAAACATAACATTATAACAATAAATATAATAAATTTTGTGGTTAAGGTGTAAATAACAAAATAAGAATTAAACCTACATATATAAACTAAGTAATGATTTTATACAAATTTTAGCGCATACACACAAACTTAAAATCAGTGGTCTAAAAACAATGTGGATTAATGTCCAGTAGAAAGGAAAAAAGCTTATATTTATTTTATTACCACTTCTCTAAAATCCAAATCAAATTCATAACGATTCCACAATCCGAAGAAAGTGTTAAATTTTGATTGTATATTTTTGATAATATAATCACCCGATCAATCAATTACTGAACGGATAATTTTACTGATCATTCAAATAACTCAATTCACTAAAAAGATTAATTTTTCTCATCTCTACTCTACTATATATGCGTAAGAGATTTCTAATTTGATAAACCTCATATCTTTTAATTAAGAAAATTAAAATAAAATAATAACGAAACGTTTCAAATCTATTCAACTACATTTAATCAGCGAGCCAAATAAACTTGCTGTAAATCAAGCATAATTACTGCTTTAATTTTAATGTTTCAGTAATAAATAATTCATACAACATAAAACATTTGTTACTCATTTTAACCTTAGAGTAACATAAATATAGTTTATTACTGTATGATTAAATTTAACAAAATAGTTGAAAATTTTCTTCTGACGAAAGATAGAGAGAGAAAGAACTAGCGTGTCTTGAATGCGATGGTTTAACAATTTTATTGAAATGAAGTTATTATTGGAACTAAAAGAAAGAGATGTGTAATTGGTGATTTATGTATTGGTATATTGTTGTCTTTGTTGCATATGAGACTCGATATGTGTGTTTTGAGTGTATGATAGAGCGAGATGAATACTCTTTCCATAGAAATGGTTTCCACAGTTTCTCTGGGAGGATTTTCCACACAAGGGCTGTTCAGTTTGTTGTACGTGTAATAGAAATATGAATTTATGTACATATATCTGCAGTACCTACATATTTATGCAATATATTTTTTGTATTATACATTCAGAAGCTAAAGTTATTTCACTTTTAGTCGATATTCTAATATTAATAAATATACCAGTAAAAGGATTTTTTCTGTTCTGTTCGCTATGGTCAGTGACCACTCTGCCACATATCAGATAAAATTTGAACCCTTCTGAAGTTCCCAAACAGCGATTTGAAATTATTAAATATAATATCAAAATTAGGTAAATAAGCAATTAAAATTATTAAAATGCAATCAAAAATAAAAGAAGAACTAAAACGCTGTGCTGTACCAAATTGTGACAATAATTCATTCAATAAAACATTCATTTTTCATCAGTTAGATACCCTAAAATAAAAAATAAATATGGGTGAAAAATTTAAACATAACCACCATTAATTATAAAAATATTTATGTTTGTTGTGCGCACTTTACTCCCAATGACTTTTTTAATAGTACATTTATATTGAACGGTGAAGGTAATAATAGGTTAAAAATGTATCTAATTTTGAATTCAAATCGCTGTTTGGGAACTTCAAAAGGGTTCAAGTTCTATCCGATAGGTGGCCGAGTGGTCACTGACTAGATTTTTTTTTTAAAAGGGACTTATGCTCGATTGTGCGCCACCCTACCTGGCCTGGCGCCCCGGGCGGTCGCTCCCCCCCCCCTAAAGCCGGTACTGATAAGTGAAGAAAAAAATGTACAATGTTAATTTTATACTAATAGACAATCCCAAAAGTATTTAGAGTTTTAAGCGTTCTGTAACAGAATCTGTAGTACAAATTGGTTACCTACGTCAGGTTTTTTAGTTATCCTAACATAAAAGTGCGAAAATGAGGAATTAGCTCATATTTATAAATTTATTACCAAACGGGTAATTTTGTTCTTTAGTTTTCATTCACGTCAACAAATAGTACCATATTTATAATACTTTCAACGTAAGATTTTTTTCGTCGGGATATACTTGCTTAAAGATACTCGTATGATATTTAAAAACAAGAGTGGAGGCTAGACACAATAGACTATATTATTCATATAACATTATTAACTTCCCAACAGGAAGTTATTGTAATCGGTCCGAAAATCAAAATAAAAAATGTCAACATATTTTTATGTTTCAAGGTCACTTTAGTATATTTACACTATTTTCAGAAAGATGTATGTGTGTGTATGCACGTGCGTGTCATTTTCTACGTGCACGAAATTTCGCAAATAAAAAATGCTATTTGACTATATGGAATCAATAAATAATCATGTTGGGAAGTTTGTTGGGTCGAACCCACTGCTGGTTTTCTATCTAGTATTTCTCAACGACAACAAAATTGTATAGTTAAACAAAAATATTTTTTTAAATAGCATGATAGAAGTATTTGTTACCATGAATTAAAACTTTAGAAATAAATTCCTACTTGGTAATGAATTTTTTTATATGACCAAAATAGTGATTTTTATAGTTTTTTATGTTATGTAATACATAATAGGTAATACGATTTGCTTCAGCATTCCAAAAACCTTCGGGATTACCACCGATTCAGGTCTTTGTTACTGAGCAAAATTATTTTTTTACCAAGTGTTTTCAGAATGATCTCAAATATTTATTTATTTTTTAACATCTCCAAAAATGACTATCATTTAAAAAATATCGTTGTTTTTTATTAATACATATTTATTTACATTATTTGTATTGTATTTATGTTTTGTTTGGTATATACAAATCATTGATTTTCTTAATTTGTGCGAATAAAATAAAATGTAATACAAAATTGGGTTAAAGGCACTGATATAGTATCATTCTAGTAATATATTACTGGATTGCGGATTCCCATGGAATTGCTATTAAATCGGATGTAAAATTTTCAAACTGCTCGTAAAAATCTCTTTTCCTTGTATACGTATGCTAGAGACGCAACAATGAACTTTATTTTGATGTAGTAAAAGGTACGTGACATACATCTATGATTTGTTTATTCAATTGTTGAATTAAGGCCTGACAATTAAAGTAAAGTACAGGTATTCGCGTATTGAATAAATTTATTGGAGTTGAGAACAGTCGAACTTGTATATGTATTTAACTATATCTAACGAATAGTGACGATAAAATAGAATTTGATCGTCCGTTAAAGCATGCACACAACCTTATGTTTCGGTTCATAGCGAATGTTCAACTTTAACCATTATTTTTGCCTTGCGGTTTTTTCCTTTCAAATAAATATTTTTTCACATTTATCTTACCTTTGTCTACGACAAGGAAATATATAGGACTCATACCATTCTACCTAGAATTGTTACCATATCGCTCCACAAAAAATCGCTCCACGAAAAAAATCAACTGTTTGGAATTATACAACTTATTAATAATAAATGTTTTATATTGCGTTTAAAACTATTTCAATGATAAATCAATAATAGAGAAATGCCTGTTTGCAACCACTATCTCTCTTACAGTACAGATTCAATTGTAGTTTAAAGCTTATTTGCATATTATAAATTTTCGACTGACGCCTCTGATATATTTTCATGGAAATGACATATAATACCTCAGATTAGGAAAGACTATGGATACATAACAACCAATAAGTCTGTATATGAAACTATTAACGAAATTTTACGGTGGCCATCTTTTCTTAAATGTCACATCATCATTTCCATGCATTTTATCCCAGAGGCGTCCGTTGAAAATTTATAATATGCAAATATGCTTTAAATTACAATTGAATTTAGTATGTATTAGAGATGATAGTTCCAAATACACGTTTCTTTGTTAATCATTTATCACTGAAATTCGTTTAAAGACAATATAAAACATGTATTGTTAATTAATTTTATAATTCAAAACAATTGACAGTTATTTTAAAATCTGAATGATACGTCAATGATTCGTGGAGCGATATGGTAACAGCGCTAGGTAATGTGTTACTTGGTTCTTTGTCCTTTATTTTCCCTTGTCTAAGTATAATACAAATTAGCCGCCATAAGTTTTTTTAACAGTTTCATATACGGACGAGTATTGCTTTATATGTATCTATACTCGTTCTTAATCTAATTGTAAGACCTTTGCTATTATTAATATAAATATGTATACTTACCTTTTAGTGGGACTTTTATTTATATTATTGATTTGACAACAATTTATTTTATTTTCAGATAGTGTTTTATATTTTCTTTTTATTTGTAGATAGGAATTAATGTTAACTATAAATATAAAATATTGGTAAATATTTTTCGAACACCAGATTCATTTGGGGCTGCTATGTTTATTATGTGACCTAGTAAATATATTTTTTTAATTTCTAGTTTCCCCTGATGTATTTTTTTTTAACGTAATATTTTGATTAATATATTGAAACATACATTCTAATGTAGAAATACTATGTGAAAAAATACAGTCTGATTTGGTACCGACAAGTAATTAGAAAATTAAGTAAATTTTCGTTATAGGGATGCTGCGTGTGCAACCCTGATGATCTCGCCGGGTGGCTAAGGATGCGCGCGCACTCTCCAGCGCACCGTCGCCCGGTATCGAGCCCAGAGGTCCTCCGTATGCCGAGCTGTTGTTATGTGCGCGACGTTTCGACCAACAGTGCCTCCGAGCTGCAATGTGAACAGTGTCTCGTGCTTGTTGTTGTTACCAGTGGCGTGCTAGGATTCATTTAAACTGGATGTTTGTATTCATCTTAAATAAATATATATAACTATGTACACATGGTTTTCGGTTTAAAAAATGAAGTTTAAGTTGTAATAATTAATTCTGAATAAGAAAATTAATCTAAATACAGTAGATTCATTCTATGTGAAGTATTAACCGAGTGTATTGAAATACTCAAAAATTTACTAAATTATATGATTGTTCTTTTCGGCATGTTTGATATAACTTGCCAATACGCATAACTCCATTTTTTGTCGATTTGCTAATTTTAATATTAGAGTTTTTGATTAGTAAATTACTTTAGAAAATCATAATTTCATATTATTCATTAACTTTCTGTTTATAAAACATGGTTTGTTTAGAGGACTTAGTCGTTGAAACTTCTTAAAAATTCATGTGGGTAATTTACAAATGTGTATTTATTTACGAATAAAATATTTTTCTTAAACTTTTTTTCCTACGTACCATCTTTTTTTATTTAAGAAAAATAATAATTTATACAGAAAAAGAACTATTGTAATAAATAAATAAAGTATTTTCATTTTGTAATTTTTGTGAATTATAAAAAACTCACGAGAACTACCAAATATTTTTGATTCCTTTTATGTTAGAATGGTAAATATGAAAAAATAAAAATTAATGCAAATCCACGAAAAATGGATACTTTTCTAAATTCGTTTGCTGGTTTAGGCCATACTTTAATATAATCACTGTACTAGGTAACTATTTCACCACGAATCTACTGTATTTCATTTGATCCGCGGAATAAAAACATGCTCTGTACACACATTTTTTCTCCACAATATTAAAACTAATTACATCAGTGAAAATAATATCGAACTTATCAAATACACAGAACTATAGACAATAAACACTGGGCACACGCGTTAGTCCTCTAAGTACACTTAAGCCGCGAGTGAGAGAGATAGGTGGGGTGTAAGACGAAGATGGCATTAGCACGAGATGACGACAGCACGTAGCGGAACATGTGGGTGTTGGAATTGCTGTTACTGTTGGTGTCCGCCACGTCGAGGCCTCCACCAGGACATGGAGCCACGACGGTGAGGTTTGGCGTTGACGCGACCGCATCTTTTGTCGCTACTAAAAGAGGTACGATTTTATATATGTTTATAGATATGATTTAGGCGTGCAGGTGCAAAACTGACCTTGGCAGACACATATAGAAAAGTTGTTTCAGTCAGACCAGCGTAGGTCAACCCCTGACCTGCTAAACTTTTGTAACCAGTCAACATTAGATAAATAGATGATTATATGAAATAAATACATAATATGTATATATATTAATTAAATTAATTAGTTCAGTATACGCGATAAGATATTAAGGAATAAAACATTTACTCCCATAATTGTAAAAAAATCAAAATCAACAAAATGAGACCGAAAACAGCATTTTGTAGCTCAAAATTTTTGAATTTTAGAATAACGAAGCAAATATAATTTTTTCCCCTCAACTTTGACGGTGTATATGGGGTTAGAAATTGGTAGTTAGCTTTATTGGTACCATATTAATATTTAAGGTTCCAGCTTCAAAAAATTTTGCTTAGATTTTTATTTTTGACTGATTTAAAGCGAAAAAATATACAAACGAATGAAAATTGTTTTATTTGGTCTACCACCTAAAAAGGTTGAATGAATTAAACGATAGCATTACTTATTTATCTTATGTATTGTAAGGTCACTATATAAATATTTCATTGTATAAACTGATTTTATTTAGCGCTGTCTTTTCAATATTTCCCGTACTAGTATTAGAGCTGGGCGCGGGCCGTGAATTTTTCGGGTCACGTCGGGTCGTAAATATAATAATATTTAAAAACGAATTATAACATTAAAAAATACAGTATAAAAAATAAATTTAATTTTTAGAAGCACTTTCACATGGTCAGTATTGCCAACTCTATCGGAACACCAAAAAAGATTTATTTATTGCTTTATTTTCCTATTGTTTTGTTTGCTATTACTTGTATTAGAAATGCAGTATAGAAGAAATAATATGAATATAAATATACACATAATATAATGCACGTTAAAAATAATTTAAATTTGATTACAACAATTACATTAAATTGTGTCACGAGCGTGACCTGTCGTGCGTAATCGAGCGTGAGTAAAAAGATAAGATTCGTGAGCGTGCGTGATCATGAATACTTTTTTTTGTAACCGTGAGTGAGTCGGTGTAACTAAAAAATTTTCTCTCGCGAGCGTGCGTGATCGTGGGCAAAAATTTCTCACGCACCCAACTTTAGTTTATATTACAATTATTTCTAGAATATATAAATGCATCATTTGATTTTAAAAATTATAAAGATATATAGTTTCAATTAAAGGGATTACTATTTGAACCGCTGTACTTTTATATATGCACTTAAATGTAAAAAAGTAAACTCTCAAGGGACTCATTGTCAGAAAAATTTCAGAGAGTAAACTATTTAATGTATAGATGTTTTATTTTGACTATACATCTGTAAGACCATACATTTGTTTTTATTAATCGTGATTCTGACCAGATATGCATATATTTATTTATGATTTTATTTTATAATTGACGAAACAATTGGCTAATATATAACTGTAATAAAATTTGCCGATATTAAAATCAAGTGTAATTTAGATCAAGATTAAAAAAAAGGTTAATACCCCTCCCCCTCTATTTTATGGGTTGCATTTTGGTAAATCCCTTGGTAGAAGATACAAAAATGAGAAAAGGAAAAATACACTTCTAAAAAGTCCGTTGCGTATTATTAGACTGATAAATATATTACAATAAATATATGTTGTACGTACATATAATTAAACATAATATATTTAATATTAGATATAGGTATGATGTATGTACATACGTATTTATTGGTACAGTTTTCATTATTATGTTGATTGTGCGATTATTTTGATTACCTTAACTCTAATTAAAATCGGTATCTATGATCTACATAGATATACTGAACATTTGTAATTATGAATAGTTATTGCTAATAAACATGCGTATATTGTGATATTGAACATAACGTATTCCACTAATAACTAATATTTCATTTATATAGGTACACATTTAGATTAATTTACTTATTGTTAGTCAAATGTTTTAAAAAAAATAAAATAAAAGTTTAATTATGGGATTATTTCTTTTTATATCTAACATTTATTTGCTTGTATGTAAAATAATGTATATCTATCTATATATATAATATTGATTTTGTTAATTAACTTACATACTAAATAGAGCCGTAAAATTAATTTTGGGCGCACTTAGTAAATTAAATCTTTCACTGAAAATATTTTTGAAATTAAATAATGAATTATAATTTACTTTTCTAAAAAAAAAACACAGTCAATTCAAATTTCAATGAATGAAAAAAGGTCGTTTAAAAGTCTGACAGCGAAGCCAAATATTATAATAAATATTTGTTTAAATTTTTTTATCAAACGAAATAAATAAAACGAAGCATATAAATGTAAAATGTATTTAATTATTCTACAAAGAATACATCTATATATACATAAAGCTCAACGTTCTCTGGCCAGGTTATAGGCTACATTTTGTTACGTTAGGTAACATAATAACTAAGCGGTGACGATAATAGTAAATCAAGTCGGAAAAAAATTTGCCGTCGGCGTGCTATTTTGTAAACGACTGCCTCAATTGTTCAATATTGAACAAAATAATGTATTAAAGAATTGACACCATTTGTCCAACTTTTATATTTAAGCCACAATAACAGCTTTTATGTTACAAAGAAAACTTAAAATATTTGGGTTTTGTTTACGTGGACTTATGACCTGCAAAACATTAATCCTTATCGAAATAAATTATTTCACCGTCATAAGTACTTAATGTAGATATAATTTGCCCTTTACAGCATCCAATTTGGTCGTATAGTTTAGAAAATATCGAAATATACATACGGGAACATATTATTCGCGCGATGGCGACCTGTGTCGCGGCGTGCGGCAAGGAGGGAGCGTGCCGAGTAGACGCAGGGCAGAGGGAACGATCACAGGCCGGTATTATTTTGATTGTCAATTGTTTATTTTGTTTTCAATAATTAATTTTTAAATTTAAATAGAATAAACATTAGTTTTACTTTTCGTTCTGATTCGTTTTTGTTAGGTAGGTAATTTATGTGTTGTTTGGTTTTTATTACAATAATAACTAATCGTGTATATTAAGTATAATTCAACTATATATTTTATACTGTTGTAAATAACTAACTTCTAACAATTTTTTTACTTCTAAAATTCGTTTTAAAAATAATAATTTTTTATCTTACATTTTACTAATTTATTACCAACAGTGTATTGCAAAACCTATTTTAATATAATTTATCTCCCTGGACAAAAACCATTCACAGATTTACCATAAACAGAAACAACATTCTGAATTGTTCCTCGAAGTAACTCTAGAGCAGTAAAAATAGTTAAAATACACCTACTACGTCGCACTAAACGTCTGTTCCAACCGTTGGGACATAAATAGACAAAGTGTCCAAGACTGGGAACATCCAGAAGGAGGTGGGGGCGGCCCCTGTAGGGCGATACATCGGTGGGATGGGCGCTGCCTGCTGCCTGTGACAACAAGGCAGTTAGACGTTATCGATGGCCGATTTTGAATAGTGGTCGTGCACATAAAAATGTACTGTGAATGAGGCAGGAAGTTCTCTGAATAAAAGTGATTCCGCTTTTGTCCGCGTTCCGGTTTTATGCCCGGTAAATATTGTGTTTGGTATGAATTTTTATAGGCTGTATAACTCCTTTGCAGGTATAATATATTTTTTTTAGTAAGGTTGTTAGCTTTATTATTAAAGTATGTTTGTATTTTCTTTTTTTTATATAGTAAATACTTTGTTTATTTTCTTTGCACTGAATCTGATAGGTTTAACTATCGATTAAGGTCGTGAAAATTTATAGTATTTAATATAACATATAGTTTTTTTTCGTATATTAATTTGCTCTTCTGGTTTCAATTTTTAGATTTGTAGTATTCGTTAATTGTATCTCAATATTACAATAATAATAGATTAAGCAATTATAGTAGAACCTTGATATTTTTTTCAATTATACCTGAATAGTTTAATTTTACCTTTCTAAACTATACAGATTTTTGTCCGATATATTTGTTACATCAGAGTTTATTATATCGATGTTTTACTGTATTTTTATGTATTCATATATTAATATATCATTGTATAAAATACGTAAAAATATATAGACTGGATGTATAACAAATAAATAAACATCCAAAAAGAGTCCGCATTAAAATAATATTTCACAAATATTATCTGAAAAAACAAATCTGTATCTTGTGAAATATGAACAACAGAATATACAAAATCTGAATCAACTGGAAGGTATTTATGGTTTGGAAATAAACTCTGTTTTTCATCGCTACGTGACGGTACCTTAATAAATTACATTCAACCAACAAAAAACTACAAATTTCATTAACGGCTTATATACATATACAGGGGTGGATTGAGTTATCTTATAGCTTCGATTTAAATATACGTTCCATACATATCCTTAAACGATTATATTCCATTTTTTGGTTTTTTATGTTTATTTTCAATTTAATTTATTTTTTTATTATAAACGACAAATAAGTTTTATGTTAGTTAATTTGGTTTATATTTTAATTTTATAATAAAGTGAGTTTCAGTTCCAAGAAAATGATTTGCATATTAATAGATATTTATAGATTTCTGTCCAATTTATTCTCTGAAAAAAAAATTACTCCATTGATTTTAAATTTTACGGTTTCTTCCCTAGTAATTTAACTTTTGCTTCATAATATTGATTTTATTTAATAGAAATGAATAGAGTGATTTTATACTACTAAAGTACATTTTAAAATTATTTTTGTATAATTTTTTACAGTACAACGCTAAATTGGGTTCAATTTCACATTTGTCGCTATGTCATGTAAAAATGGTAAATTATTAGTTTTTTTTTGTAAATTTGTACCCCAATATATTTTTTTAAATTCTAAAAGAGTATAATAAAATTTGTATTATTGATTAAAAAAAAAAACAATATGTGAATACCTTCATTTTTTACTTAAAAATAGCTACATATCTACTTATTAAAATTCACGTACAAAAAAACTGTTCTAGATGCATGTGCACAATTGAATGGTGTAAGTAATAATAAAAGTAAATTGAAACATACTTGGTTGACACTTTAATTAATATTTGATAAAACATGTATTATCCTTTTTCGTTCCCTGGTTTATGCTAGCTATTGAAATAAGTTACTATACCCGTGTCTTAATTCGGCTCTGGTAAGGGTGCGTTAATAAATTAAATTCATTCAACAAAAAACTACAAATTTCATTAACGGCTTATATATATAGCACACTATTCAGAACATTAACAAGTTTAATATCGTGGCTCGAAATTTATACCTTCTTTTGACAATACTGAAAATTATTATTATATATATTTTATATGGAGGAGACATTTCATTCAATTCATGTTGAAACTTCCAGTTCATTTATCATCACCAAAAGTTTAAATGTATCTGCGTTTTGTTCAGAATCTGAAATGATTAAGTCCTTTCAACGAAAAATCGATGTTATCCTGATACGGAAAATGTTTTTAAAATTATTCGCAAATAAATGATTTCTGAATAATAATTCATTAATCAAGTATACCAATAGAGGAGAGTGGAGGAAGGGTGCGCACACAAGCAAAATTAATTCTGGTTTTGAATCTATTATAGTTAATATAAATGTAATTATGTACGTAAGGAAGAGCTTTAGCTATTATAATTTCAATATTTACAAATTACAAACTATAATAGACTAACTAAAGAATACAAAAATTGTAAAATATATAGAGTTAAATTTTTTTACGCTGTTTGAAAAACACAAAATAGTCGTATAAAAACCAATTATCTGTTTATTTTATAGTATAAATTAATTTCTAATGATTTAATATAAAAACTTATTAACACTTGTTTTGTTATAATTCTTGTTATTTAATTATATAGTGGGTAATTGTGCCAAATAATTTACTGGTGTGTCAGTACTATTTTCAGATTTTTAGAAAAAAATATTTAAAACAAATAAAGTAATAATCTAAACAAAAAAATTCACGTAAAGTTGGTTGAAAATAATCAAATAAAAACGGTAGGACAGTTTCTTATTTTCTAACTATGAAAAATAATAATACAACATGTGAATTTCATTTTTAATCTGTCATGTTTTAAACAATGGAATTTTTACAAATATTTTTACGTGCCATTGTTATACATAACAGTCGCAAGGGAGCAGCACTAGTTGAAGTTGCCAATTCCACCGAGAAATATGAAAAATCGTCATGTGCCCAATTACCCGCAGTGCACCACACTCCCCCACTACCTTAACAATATTTTCTAAAGTAAAAAAATATATAACGTTTCATTTTCATAGTTTTAGTGTATTAATTTAAAAAAAATTTGAGGAACGATTTGGTTTTTTAAATTTTAATGTTGTTGAAAAATAACTGTTACATTTATAATCAATAATATATGTATATCATAAATTTGTATACTGTCTGTACAATGAAAATATTTCCGGTCTTTTGAGTCTATGCGTTAATTTACAGACAATTCATTTGTTTAGTAAATACTAGATATCACACTATCTATCAAGAGGCTAAGCAGTAACATTAAATAGGTATTGAGCATAGATATAGAGCATGGACCGCGCATTTGACTCGAAAACAGAACCGTGTCAAAAGAAAGAGATAGAAAATGATTTGGGATATACTTGTCCTTATTTAAACGGAAAAAGAGATATATCCCAAACGCAACTATTTTGAAGAAATGTCACACAATTATGTTAATAATACGTTTTTATCATTTTATTTAATACTATATCTGCGCAGTTTAAATCACACTATTTGAAAGAAAGAAAGATAAGTACGTTTGACAAAACAAACATAGCAGTTAAAAGGTGCGGTGACTACATAATGAAAGAAGCTAATTACATAATCATTAACCGACTACAAAATATACACGGGGGAAGTTATATAAGTATAAAAGTCAATGTAGAATTTATACATGGTGGAGGCGCAGGGTACAAAAAAACATATTTATTACAATAAAACATTGCGCTTTTAATATAAAGAATTTCACTGTTTTAGTTAACTATAAAAAAGTAAAAAGTTTATTTGTGTAGCTAATATATAATAAAAACTAATGCATCTTTAACATTTACAGCAGGAAAATATAGACCCTGTTTGATACGAAGCAGTAGTTATTAATTTAGAAGTCATGTCGGCACATTTATGACGTATTTATGAAAAATGAAAACGTACTATTAATATCTCTAATGGTGCAATTACACTAAGTAAATGTAATCATAAATCATCACTGTTTTTCTTCACGATTTGTGCGCTGTTTCGTAATGTCACAGATATTTCCGATGCCTTAGAAATATTATTACAGGTATTTAATGGAAAATAATATACAGGACTTCTTATAAGACCGGAGTCTTAGAAAAATATGAACTATCAATAATATAAAAACTAGAACAAGTTCAGTTGGCTGAATTTATCAAAATACTAATCAACCGAATGACTACAAAAAGTTGCAGAATTTTCAACTATTTCTACTTGGCAATAAAAACATCCTATATCTATATATATAAAAATGAATATTCGTTTGTGTGTGGCTTATAGACTCGGGAGTTACTGAACCGATTTCAATGCGGTTTTCACCAATAGTCAGATAATTTTTACGAGCAGTATCGTGGCTAATAATATTTTATGAAAATCTAAGATTTAACATCAAAAGATTAAACAGAATCTTTTGCACAGCGTCTTTTGTTTCTATGATGTCAGAGCTTAGAACTGTCATTTATATAAAAACACAGTAGCCATAGACGCTGAAAACAATTAATATATGTGAATGTCAGTTTGAATCATGATACCTACAAATATATATCTTTCCACCATGAGTTTGAATGAAAAAATATGGATTTTACAATATAAATAAACGGATTTTTATAAATTACAATAAAGAACTTCCAAGAAAGGTAACTTATTTATTTATTTTTGATTTTCATACAAATTCTAAGATAAGACCTGGAGTTTCCTGCGAGAAAATATAATTTTACACGATTTTTTCAATAACTACTGATTGGATTTTATTCCGGTTTTCACTAATGGATAGGTTAAGTTTAGGTGTATAATTTGTGGATATTTTGGGTAAATTTCATGAAGCCGGAAAAAACAATTCGTGCTGAACCGTGTGTTGTTAGCATGTTGGGTGGGCATGTTGGGTGAGCATGTTGAGTGGGCATGTTGGATGGGCATGTCGGGTGGGCATAATTACTTTATGTTTAATTAAATTAATATCCCCGGGTAACACCGGGCCAATGCGCTAGTACATAATAAGCGTAATACGGTATTTATATATAGAAATAGTATAGGACATTTCATTCAAGTAGTTACTAATATAACTTGTTTGAAATATTTCTATTTCTATAAATATTATTGTTATAATTGTCTTGGAACTGTCAAATACATCAATACAAATATTATTTCTAAGTAAAGTTACCATTATTACAGCACGTGTATCTCATTTTGTTAAGCTGTGTTTGTCGTAGATTCAATGTAGTAAAAATAACAAATATTCAATAATAGAATGCTATATTTTACTTCTAAGAATTTATTCTTAATATAGAACAATATAAAAACGTATTTTTTTCTTTTATTGGTGTACAGATTTAGATATTTTTAACATTTTTTTTTATCTTTTCACATAAAGCTGTTTCAGAAGACTATTTTCTCGATGAGAGCTTTACTATATTGAAATTTAATGTTTATTTTGGATTAAACCTATTTACAGGTATGTAATTTTTTATATCATTTTCAAGACGACTGTATCGAAAATGTGGTAGCCATAGGAGTACATTTTTATGTAAAGTATAACCTCTCAATGTTTAAAATATTAGTTTTTATGCTGTTGATAAAGGGCGCAAAAGACAAATACCATGTTAAAAAAGTTTTTTTATGGTTGTAATGTGTAAGTTTTTCACATTGATCAAAATTTGATAACGCACCTGCGTGGTATTTGTGGCGAATCTTTTATTGGTGTAATAATATAAATTATATGTAACAAAATCTCAAGCAAGTTACGGAAAATTATAAATAATAATCTCTCCAGTGCATAATGAATAATTATTAAAACAATTATAGGTATTTAAATGTATGTACAAATGTGTATTCTTCTAAATAAATATAATATGCTATAACAATGATTATATTTGGGCGTCAGTAATTCCACAACTAGATAGGTACACAAAATAATGAATTATCATAAATAAACAATGCAGTAAAATAGAATACCGATTCTGAATCGGTACATATTTGATGCGAGAAGCGTGTCGTACACACATGAATTTACAATCGACCAATAACCGCAATCGGAACAGATACATTCGAATACAAGTGCATTAACTTCTCTCTAAAATTTGGTTAATATACCCATACTTCCTTCATTTTTGTGGTGTAAATTGAATGTTGTATTTTCATATATTTTAGCTATATTTTGGTTCAGAACCTTAGCAGATCGATTTTTTTTACTAAACAACCAATTTACATATGTAATTTAATTGCCGATAAAAAAAGTTACATGTTTTAAAAATAGTCATTTTTCCGTTTTATGATACCAATCGCATTAAAAAGGACAGTGAGTCTGATGAAATGGACTGAGGTACGTAAGTGGTGCCTATCAAATATAATTTAAATCAAATTTAAATAAACTAATTAGATATTTTGAGATCTAAAATCATTTTAATCTAGTATTTGTATTATTACAAGTACATAAGTACTTATTTCTAAAATTTTTGTTTCATTAAGTCTAATTGTTTATTTAATTGCAACTATTGCAAAATAAGTTCCGCAGTCCTTTAAAATGAACCTATTTATTGAATTTAAAACATTTTAATCAGTTAACATTACTATTTAAAACTAAAACTTCATCTACACATAAATAAGATTTGAAAAGTAACTTACCATAAATGTTTGACTCAAATAATGCAATTATACAAAAAACATCAAAAATACAATAAGTGTAATATCTCACATTTGGAATCATTTAAAAAAAACAATTTTTTTTAGTATTTTACAAACATAACACATTACACTAAGCAAATGCCATCTTTATGATGTAGTCTATGGAGTTGTGTGTTAGTGATACTAACAACAAAATTTGAATTAATTCATTCGGATAGTTTCGATTGAACATATATTGTACGTTTTATCAACTGTCCGTTTCATTATGTATTTCCTCTATCAATAAATGATAAATATCACACATACAACAATGCAACTTGGCTAACTAACAACCGTTTATAAAAAAATGACGTACGCAGACAACGATTGTGTTTTATTTTAGCATATAAATAACATTTGTATGAATACTGTATACACCAGAAATATATTTTTAAAATCGGACTTCAAATGTAGTGCACTTTTGAATCTATTTTATGCTAAATGAATTTTTTTTACAAAGGCTATGATAAAATAAATACCAAACGGTAGGAAATATTATGTTTTGATTGAATTTATTTTTACTCCGGCGAGAAATTGTGTATTTATCTAATTTAATGGGCGGAATATTATTTTTATATCCAACGAATTTTGATGTTATTTATTTAAATTTATGCTATCCGTATTTTTATAAACCGTTACCTAATAATTTTGATACCGCAGTTAATTGTTTTTCATAAACCATAAACATAACACCTCTAAACTTTTTTGCTATTTTCGATTGTTAATTAAATTGGTCATTGTAGGTTTTGATTAATTTAAATAATAATATAATAATGTTGGGTATTATCATAAATAACTCAAATTTGTTAGGTATCAAGCTCTTTGAAACGAAGAATCAAATTTAATTAACAGTTCCCTTGGAGTACCAGGGCTTTTATTGATAGTTTAATGCATGCGCGATAAGTGATAAATAGAGATTGGAAAAATAGTTGTTATTTTCAATGAAATAGTTACTAGTTGAATTTTCTTTTGGAAAATAGTTTTTTTTACGATTTAATAGTAATTAGTGCAAACGAAGCAGTAAAATGTGTCGCAAATAGTTTAAAAATAGTTGGGAAGGTAGTTGCAAATAGTTGATTTCAAATTGTGTTCAATCAAACCAGTTTTCTGAAAACGGTGGAGATATGTAATAAAAATTACAAAAAATGCATTTTCACGCAATAGTTGAAAAACTATTTTTCCAATCTCTAGTGATAAACAACGGTATTAAAACATTGTACATAGTACATGAAATATATTTTGAAAGGTCAGAGTTATTAACCGCATTTTAATAAATTGAAACACTACTGTTATAAATTTAAAAAAAATCCATAATTTATAAAAAAGTATATACCTCGTTAAAAGTGCATGTTATATACATAGTTAACACATTTTTGTTAACTCCTTTATAATACTAAGCATAAAAGTAATATAACTTTACAATATTTTACATCCACTGAACATAATATCCTTCCTTTGACAATTCCTTTTAATATTATATTAAATATCTCAAATATTACACCAATATAATTCTAGTGTCAACTTAATATGTAATCAAGAATAACATCAGCTTTAAAATGCTCCTCTTTACAATAAAATAACCGTTTTCCACCAATTTCACAAATAATTCCCTTCATTTCATCTCAAATCTTCAACAACCATAAAATCCAGATAACTGTACTAAATCGTCTTTAAAACTTATTATTAATTAATCCATAGCGCCCAGATGTTCGTAAGTGGGTGAGAAACATGAAGCCAGTATGTCGGTGCACACAATCGTAGCATCCAATCATTTATGTGCAGGTGATGTGTACCTGTGGGGTTCATTAATTCAACAACTGCCATAACAGTAATGACGAATAGGTTATGTGTTGCATTAAGCAACAATAATCTAATCTACTTGCGTTACAGATATTGTTATGTACTGCTGTCAAATGTGTGATGAAGTAATAATCAAAACTATGTTTAGAGCATTATATTTTGGTGACGGAACCAGATATTTTAGTGTTAATTAAGTTTGATAGTGTATGCAAGTTTGAGATTTCTTAGAGTTAATAAATTTAAAATTAAATATATATTTTTTACGTATTCTCTAATAATATTATATTCCTGTAGAAAGAATTAGCATGGTACATAAATAATATTTTTTGCTTTTATAGTCATTCGTGCGATAATTTTAATTGTTTTACTGGCTAATTATTTATATTTGTATATACCAGTACTTATACTCAAACTTTCTGTATTCAATTTTATATTTGTGCGAAATTAAATAAAAATAATTTTAAAAGGGTGATAATGAATTTCAAATATGTTTTTATTTTACTTTAAGACTAAATTAGTAAGAATAATATAATAATGAAAAATAGAATTATAACGTAATATATAAAACTTTGAAATTCTAAATGAAATCTCATTGTATCCGAGAACAATCAGTCCTCGTCCCAGCATTAGTACGGGAACAATAATATAATTACCTATTCTAATAAGAATTACCGTAAAATTTGCATTCTTATTCCAAAAATCTTCAATTTCCAGTTCAAAAGGGGCATATCCCAAAAACGATTTGTTTAAAAAAATCATTTTAAATTTTGAAAATTTAATGAAAAGATTTTCTTGTGTATGAAAATGGAAATAAGTCAAACAAACTAAGAATGATACAATCCTATTTCTCGTCAAAAACAAGCATTATTAACCTTTTCACATTGTAACGAACAGGGTTAAGCAATCCGTGACCCACTAGTAACATGTCGACAATACATATCTCTCTATCACATACGTACCTGTACCTATTCTACACACTTTATGAGAATTCTAGCGGTTTTGAATCCCAGGCGGCTTGTCTCGATAACAATTTTAATTAGAACATGCAACAGAAATAGAGTTATTATTTAATCATGATACCCCATACGTCTCTCCTTATCGCACTCACATACCGTTCACTAGTAGGATGAGCTAGATAAAGACAGATACATTCGATGACATAAAGACGCGTGTTTGCTGTCACTGTTCAAAACGTACGATCGCATGTTGAGAAGTGATATGTATTTAGTTCGGTCATATAATATCACCTTCGTAGGTACCCTTTCGTCACGATGAATATTCAATTTTCCCTAAAGTATATAGGCTTGTTAAGAAAACTGTTGTAACAGCCAACCTGTTTTGTTTTATTAATCTTGTTTATAATGTAGTAGGAGCTTTGAAAATCCCTAGACAGAATTTCGGATTGCGCGAGTATTTACCCTTTTTTAATCTACATAATAATACATATCTAACAAACGTCGAATCTAAATTAATATTATGTTGAAACAGACCTTCAACAAAATTGTGATAGAACAATTTTTTGTTCTTTGGCTTAAAATTTTATTAAAATTAAATAAATAAATTGCTTCTAGTCCGAAATTTATATAATTAATATAAAATATAATTTTGGAAGATATTCCGAGACGAAGAAGTTCAGTTACAACATTAGATTCATATGTTATAAAGTATTAAAATTCAGGCCTGAGTAATTAAAAGATTTATAAAAAAAGTGTAGTTTAGAAGACAAAATCTGTGATGCTAATCGAAAACAGAACATAACCAACATAAAAATATTGTTTTGTTATTTATAAATGGCAATAAAATAACATACACAAGTAAAATATAGTCCGCAACTGTTCAGATACAGTTTATTGTTTTTCAATTTAGAGTGTGGCTAACATTTGGAAAAGTAAGGATTTATTGGTTATACATACATAACATATATATGACATTATATTTTTTTAATTACACATTTATATAGAAAATAAATCACGTGCTGAATTTTAGCGGTCGTAATAAATAAGAAAACTGACTGCTGCTACTTATTGAAGATATAAAAAAATTGCAGGGAAAACTGTTTCGAATTTTTTCAAATTATTTGATACTAAAATTAGAAAATATGTAAAAATAACAGATAGTCCTTTTGTGTTCTGAATTGCTCACTTTCATAATTACATTTGGTATTTGATGAGAGAGAGCTATGATAATAAATTGATGCTTTGATTAGAATTTGCTTTTTTTGATCTGAAACAAAATCATTCAAATATACATTACTTGCATGGTAACACAAAAATAGAATTGCATCCATGAAATAACTGGGGAATAGAAACTCGTTTGCATTTCAATACGCGTATTGATTTATTTTCAAAACAGTTGTACAAATAAAAAACGCATGCAGAATGAAATGGTCATATATGATCGAATATTTTTTTTTCCATTAATTAAAATATTTTAATTTAAATATTATTAACTGTTGATTTTGTAAGTAATGTTTTGTAAAAAAACGCATTTATTTTGATTAAAACATAATATAAAATATCAGTTTTTATTTAGAATCATATGTCAACAGTAGCAGACTTGCTCGCGACTTTTTCCGTGTTGTATGATTTTTTTATGTTGTCAACACAAATAATATTATTTTAAGTTGTTGACTTACCCCCATAGTATATTTCTGTTTTCACTGTTTTTCATTTTTATTGAAGACTATATTGCCCAAATTTTCCGTTATAACTTAAGCTGATAAATATATCGAAAATTCACCCCCTGTCTTCCCCCGCCATGAGGGGTTGAATGTCAAAATTTGTATTTTAGTAGAACACTATTTTGCCTAAATTTACGTTTATAACATTAGCAGCAATGCAGTAAAACTTATCAATAACCGACCATCGTCCCCCTTCCGTGCTATTAGGGGTTGAATGTCGAAATTTTTATTTTTATTAAATATTATTTTGTCCGAATTTACCTAAATATTATAAATAATTATGTAGATAAATATCTCAAAATTTAAAAAATTTAACACCAATCCCCTCCTACTTTAGGGGCTGAATTTCCGAATATGCTATTTATCTTGTAGAGTATGTATGCCAAGTTTCATTCGAGTGAATACAGACAAAAAAAATTCTCATACAAACTTTTCCATCCCCTTGCAACCCCTTAGGGGTTGAATTTTGTATTGTAATATATGTACTGTAGACAGAGTATTTATTTTAAGTTTCAAGTTAATCCGACTAAAAAAAATGTTTTTCCATATAAACTCTGACACCCCTTTTTAGAGTTGTAGAGGTTGAATTTCGAAAAATTATTTCTTAATGGGTGCTTACATCATAAAAGGAAGACACCTCTGAAGTTTCACGTTTCTAGGTCTAGAGGTTATTGCTAGGCGATGATGAATCAGTTAGTCAGTCAGGACATGTTATTATATGTATATAGATTACTAATAAAAATAATTAAAAGTCTAATTTATCGTGTTCACCATTTTATAAGAAACATTTTCTAATATTATAAACCAAGATTAGTCCACTTCGATTGCATAGTTAGCAAGATAACGGTAGAGTAATTAAGTAAGCAAATAACAAAATGCAACAATAATTAGGTAAATAACCGTATCAATCATATTTTCAATGACCGCCTCATTAAGCGTTGTATCCGGCGATAACGTCAGATGAGTACAGTCAGTACACATAAAGCTAATTTTGATTTACTGCCTAAACGGAATTTAATAATGTCAATATCCATAGAACTAAAATGGCGCGTCCAATATGGCTGCTGCTAGTTGTAATTGACAACTGATCAGTCAATGATTTTGTGCATTGCTTCAATCGTAACAGCTGTGAACTGATATAACATGTAACCAATTTGACATTGGGGTGGCCAACTAGATCACTTTTGGGAGATATTGGAAAGCTGTGTAGCTAATGAATAAATCAGGGCTTACCAACCTTTTTATACCCCATCGTTACAACAGAGTGGCGTTTACTAAAACTGTTAAATATAAATAAGTTAGATACATATTAACGGAGAAAAGTTGGAGGGTCCATGTTTTATCAATAATATATGTTTCTTCTTTTTACTTGTTTGTGATTTACTTGAAAACGAATAGACTGATTTAGATGAAATTTGTTTTGTATTATTCCAAATAATAACAAAAGATAATAAAATTTATTTTCTACTGTTGGATTTTGTGGTCGTTATCGATATGAATTTGAACAAAACTATCTTTCTATTAAATTTTAAATTTTTACGTTGAATAGTTTCAGAGGAAATTTCCTCTAACAGACGGACGGTCGGACACCAAAATGATTCCATTAGTGTTTCGTTTTCACGGAAAATGCATATTTTTCGTTACGAATTTTCCCATAAAACTAAATATTTAAAAACTTATAATTTTATTACATGCCAAATTTCAATTAAAAATTTTATTCAAAAAATACATTTAAAAATAAAAATTTACTCGTTGATAACTTGTGGGCAACATATGGTAAAGGGACATTCCTTTTTTTGTAGATTTTTTATGTACTTTGCGATGACGCTAAAGATAGTTCTGTAAATGTTTTGAAAAATCTAATTTTTTGGGTTTTTGTTTTTGAAAAATTTACTCCGTGTTGAAACAAAATGAGTTTGACTCAATTTTTTTTTATTTCGTTTTCGTAAAAAAATATCCTCCTTGTTCAGGCGCTTTTTATGCTCGGGGGACCCGGGGCACTGTCTCGGCTGCCCCGGTGGTAGTTACGGACCTGGACTTTGTATGAAGGAAGTTGAAATTAAAAATATTTCATTTTCAATTTTGAACGAAAAATATATTTTTTGATTTGGTTTTATATAAAAATTGAATAGTTAATATCTCAGCTTGGCGCGATCCTACAGACTCAAATTTTCTTTTAAATGTAGCTTACACTATTATCTTTAAGAGAATTATGCACTTAAAGACCCTCGCGACCTCCTTCCCTTTTTAAAAACAAATTAAAACTCATAAACTAACAAATAAGTAAATTGAATAGTTAATATCTCAGCTTGGCGCGATCCTACAGACTCAATTTTTTTTAAATGTAGCTTACACTATTATTTTTAAGAGCATCACGCACTTAAAGACCCTCGCGACCTCCTTCCCTTTTAAAAAACAAATTAAAATTCATAAACTAACAAAGAAGTAAATTAAATAGTTAATATCTCAGCTTGGCGCGATCCTACAGACTAAGACTAAATTCACTTTGATCTTTTGTTTGTGTAGGTAACACCAATACTGTTATTTATTTACAAAGTCTTGTACGACCGTTGACGACATGTGTTTATACTAAAAATACGGCAGCATTAATATTTGGTCGGCACTAAAACGCAGAGCGCGTAAACCGCTTTTACTTTTACCTTATCCGCTGGAACACGATCAGATTTACGAGCGCTGCAGTCGGTTTCGTTATTGCGTAAGTAATGACGTCACTAGATAATTAATGCCCCTATCTGCAACCGAACAAAAGAAAAAATATTTTCCATTTTCTATGTATTCTATACATGTTATGATATATAGGTTACTGTTATTTATATGTGTGCTCTCTTTTATTAGAAAATACGATAACTCTACGAAAATATCTAATGTATTTTTTAATAAATTTCTTAACGTTTTTTTTTACTTATCTAGCAATTGAAAAGTTCAGTGAGGAAATGATTTAAATATTATAATAATCAAATGGGAGGAGCTTACTAAGTTTGTAATACGCTGATTTGAATGAAAACTGGACGACCACTTCTGCATTTCACTGTACTTAGTATTTACTTTTATAAATAGGATAGTAATAATATCCAAATTGATCTTATTAACAAAACCTGTGGACCACATGTTGAAAAACACTGCATAACAAAATTTACAAGAAATTGATTTAATTTAAAATTATCTACATAAAAAAACATTACAAAGACACTCGAGCATAAAGAAGTAATAAGATACACAAATACGCTTCAATATGAATTAAAATTCCTTGAACTTATAAATAAATTAAAATTCCTATCCATTTAATTTTAAAGTACACTACAATAATTTGAAAATCAAATAATTGCTTTAAACATCCAAATTGAATTGAATTCATTTGTAGCAACATATTTCCCCTTTTTGACAAACGTTAAGTTTCCTTTTTGAAATAAAATTACATCGAATAACTCGATCAGGAATTCGAGAGGTACTTTGCAACCCAAAACAGAGCATCATCAAAAAACCAGCTCAGTGTTTATTCAAGTTTACAAACTGGCTACGGTCTATTGCGTTAACTGGCATCAAACGGGAGAAACAACGACTTGAAATAATAGACGGAGATGAAAGAAACCCAACAACTTTTATACGAGAAAACTCTAACTTGATGCCTTTCGAATTGACTCCAATCCCCCCGCGTATACCAGAAATACTATCAAACAGCGGTTCCTAAAATTAAAACCAATGTTGCAAGAAGCCATTACAAGATAATTAATTTTAAAAAAACTCTTATGCCTTTCGAATTGGCTTCAATCCACCCGAGTATACCAGAAATATGTACTACCAAATAGCGCTATACCTATAAAATTAAAAACAATATTGCATGAAATAAATCAAAGATTTATTTGTATTTCTTAATACTTCGAATTTAAAGTAATATCAGTGATTTTTATTTTTTTTAAATAATTTAATTACTGCCTTTCACTTGGAAATTTTAATAATGCATAAGGTACTGGCACCAGCCTTGGATATGACTCCAGTAATAGCTATTTGTTCATTAAATGTACTGAATTATAAATATTTGTTGATATTTGTTTACTACCATTTCTGAATATTAATCTATATACATTTAGTTGTATTACAGCGTGATTTGATGACAATCGGCCAGTAGGTCTCAAAATCGTGGTCATTTAAACTAATTATTAGTATAATTTATTTAATAATTATTTCATCATAGCAACTGCTATATTTTGTAATCATTAGCAAATGTCCATCACTGCGTGCTCATTACTGGTTTTACTTTATCCATTACTGGAGAAAAAACATAAACAAAATAAAAGGCTATAATTTAAAAACACAAACTATATTTGCGGACTGGTAATATTGATTAAATAAAGATTAACTTGTTTTATTAGTAACATGACTTATAATTATAAAAAAGAAACCCGTCAATCATAAAAACAGTAAAAACTAGCGGCCATAACTGGTGCCATACCTTATTTTATTCCTAAAAAAACAGTTAAAAATAACAAACGTTTTTGAGAGCGATTTTCTTCAGTAAAGAACACAAATTGGTTGATAAATTAGCAAAATTGAAATTATAAACTTTGATCCTTCTATACAAAAAGGTAGTTACATTGGTTTTATAATGACTAAAATGAATTCAAAATAATTTCTTATTTAACTTTTATAAGTACATACTTGTCGTTATTTTGGTGGATGCATTTAAGCAGTAAAGTTGATGTCATTATCTGTATTACATGGGCTATCCAGCTGTTTCAACTGAATAGAGGTACTTGCATCACAGAACACAGTTATTTTTATTGTAGGGGATCTTTCTGGATGCAATGTTGTCAAGATCTTCAATTTAAATATAAATACATAATATACTAATAAAGAACATTAAGTTTGTCATTCAGAAGTCAAAACAATTATTTGTGGTAGAAAAATGTTCAAGAATATAAATTTTTGATATGAGATATACCTACTCAAATTAGTTTAGTAATAAATAAATGATATATGAAGCATATTGTTCTTATGATAAAATTCGTAATTCTATTAAATTTAGTGTCAAAATTAAAATTATTTCGAAATATTTATATAGTAACAGAATCTTCTGAACAAGGGTATGAGAGAGAGGGTGGAATTTTTTGGACCATTACAGTAAAATATTTTGCAACTTCTGGTGCAGAGGATTCAGATAAAATCCTTATCTTCCTTGTGTATTTTCTTGCCTTTGTTTCCTTTCATTTTATTTAACAAAGACTTTAAATGAACTAGGTTTTATTATTGCTTTCATGTCTACTTTAAGATAAAGATTTTAAGTACTTTTCATTCATTTAAAATTAAAGAGCTTGCATTTTAAATAACTATAATGACCAAACACATTCAAATCAACAAAAATAAATTTAAATTATTTTAATATATTCAAAATGGTTATTGCTATTATATTTTATCAAATAACTTTGGAGAAGTAAAAATGAGAAAAGCATTATTTTCAAAATTCATTTAAAACATTATTGTAGTTTTAAAGCCAAATGGAAAAATCATTACTTAAATATGTTGTAATAAATGCTACTCGCAGTAACGGACATTTATATATAATGGGCTGTCATATATTTATTAACAACATTGTTTATAAATTTTAAATATTAGTAAATTTTTTTTAACTATTTGGTTTTAAACAGTAAATCAACGTTTTATTATATTGTTAAAATTTAATGGATAGAATTTGTCACTCTGCAGAAATACAATAGAAATTTCTTTAAATCCCCTGGATAGATAAGTGCTCCCATTCCACCTTAATATCTAAGTCAGCACGTTTTAAAGTTAACCAAACACGTGTCGTGTACTTATTGTTAACTAGTTAAGCATTCAGTGAACGCGCAGAATAAGTCCAATGATTCAGTGCATTCCCAGCATTGAGCTTTTAGCAAATCCCCGTAAAAGCTTCACGTCACTGATGCACTTTAAAATACACAGTGACCACTTGCTTCATGCAGACCACATATGTATGTATATCATGAGCAGAACCAGAAGTTTTCCAAAGGGGAAAAAATGACAATGTTGATATAATTTATAACTCGATCAAAGTAGAGGTAGGATCTTTAGTAATGGTACTGAAACATCTCAACTTCAGTTCTTCTAGATCTTACAGTGAATTGATCTGAATTATTTATATGTATTTAGGTTTTGACCATAATGCTGTTTCGATCTGGTATTATTCGACCCTTGATGATGATTTCTTGTGACGTTGAAACCCATGTCAATTTTAAGATTTTATATGACCAAGCAACTATAGTAATAGCGAGTTTATTGGTATTATTATTATCATCAATGGAAGATTGTTGTAGAGTCTAAATTCAGGCTTTGCTTGTATTTATAGCCTTAGTAAAATACATAAACGGGGTAAATAGGTTTCACATGTTTGAGTCCAAAATTTTGTAGTCGCTTTTGAATCGATAAGTGACATATGACGAAAATTGAATTAATTTTTATAATAATGGACGACACTGTTAGTATAATAGCTGTCATCAAAAGAATCTTTTTAAGTTGATAAATTGAAGCCATCAATACATCAACTAAAAGGTATTTGCTTTGTTTTATTTAATAAGCCATGGCTAATCACGTTTGAATATCAATATAAAAAAATTATAATAATTAAAAAAATATTTTTTCCCATTACGTTGAGCACATTTTCCCTCTGAATCCATCTTTGGGGTGCGTGCGAGTGTATGTGTGTGTGTGTGTGTGTGTGTGTGTGTGTGTGTGCACACCTACACATGGACGTGACAAAGGCCTCTCTGTTGTAACGTGTAGTGAGTTTAGCTTCCTGCTATTTTTTTCCGTTCCTGTATTTTCGCTGATCTTTGCTGAAATTTTCTTCTAATGTTTGAATTGCTGTTTTACTTACGAATGAATTTTAACTTACATATATTAACATAATTTGTTTTTATATGTGAGTGCAAAAAGTGGTACCGTAGACGGAATTTGCAATTCAGTGTAATAACAATTAATAATATTTTATTTTATTGTGTGTTAAAATTGCAGATTAATTTTGTCGTAAAATGAAAATATTAGTGTCTTTTGAAACATATTTACGTATTTTCTTTGAACTATTAAATAAAATGTGTCTGATTAGTATGTATTTGAGCCTGTTAAATTATATCCAAGGTGAAATAATTTATTCTACAGATGTAGGTGTAACAGAGTAAAAAATAAATTGATAAATAAAATTCTAAAAATTTATTATTTACCGACATTGGAAAATATGAAAAAAATACTAAACCGATTTTGATCAGACTTTCACTAATAGAAAGCCACGGAAAAATGTAGAGCTTGATAATGTAACTATAAGACAAGAGTGATAGTAGTTATAACATCAGATCATATAAAATAGATATCCGACATACATTTACTTGTAAACTAAATCTTTTCTACAGTTAGTTCGGTTTATCTATCGTGCAAAAATCGGTAAAGCAGATACAATTGACAAAACAACATCATCTAGTCAACTCATAGATGCTAGCATGCCGTGGTTTTTATGTAAAAGTATGTCATGGCCATCTTCTCGCTTAGGGGTAGTAGTGGAGAGGACGGAGGCGACGGCACACCCCCGCGTGGGTGAATGGGCGGAGGCTCAGCGCGCGTGTTCAGCACACCCTGGTGACAACGGCCGTAACTAACCTACCCCCAGTGATGTTGTCATCCGCACACCGCCGCAATCTGAAAACAATTTAAGTTTAATCAGAGCGTTGTGACGTGGATTTTTTAAGGTTATGAATAGTTTTTTGCCTGAGTTGTAACAGTGTTTTTCGAATTTTTTTGGACGAGCTAGGTTGGCGGTTTTGTTATTTTTTTTAAGATAGGTATTGGAGAATTTTTATAAAATAAAGATAGTAAAATACATTTTCAATTGAATGGACCCTGGTGTAAAACTTGTATTTATTTTTGTTCATTTTTTACTGAGAACAGAAAATTAAAATTTTATTACATAACAAGATTTTTTTCTAAAATCTTAACTTTTGGCATGGATTAAATTCAAAATATACATATATGTACAAACAAGTAAATATATAACGTATTTGATAATTTTTGAAACAAATTATTCGTTAGAAAAATCAATTTTATTCTTTAAGTTTAATTAGTCCTTGTTTTTTTTTTAATGCAGGTAGACGACAAACTTGAGAAACCATGTTACTATTACCTGTAAAAGTCTGAAAAGTTTTAATACGTTATGAAAATTTCAGGAAGGAATAAAAACATTACTTTCCGTTATACTAGTTGAATTAATAAAGATTATGTTTTAACACGTTGAAAGTTGTTTTATCTATTTATTAAAAAATTAAAGATTATTTTATTTATTTATTTTTTTATACTATGTTGTAATATTTAATTAACTGTTTCAAACAATATATTTTTCATTAAGTATAAAAATGAGGAGTAGTAGAACAAAACCGGATAAATCCACTTTAAACCGAAATGACTTTTTTTTCGATTTGTCATTTTCAACCATTGTCGAACCAAAAAAGTGTGAGCGCGATTATTACGTTATTTATTTGCCAAAATATACCTTATTGATTAAAACGTTTAATTATTATTGTTTTCTTTCACTTACAACTTTTTCCCATTACATTACAAATGGGGATAGATCCAACTTTTAGTGGAACAAAACTGGATATATCTAATTTTTAAAGTTATCCATTTTCCAACTTGCGCAAAAACGCTAGTTCCAAATTTGAGTATTAAAAAGTCTCCACTGTACCTACTACCTATAACTATACTCAAAAATTAAAAAAAGTACATGAAATTGGGTAGGTAGTAACATTTTGACCTCTCCTGTAAAAAATGGATTTATCTGGATTTATTCTGCTGCTTCTCAAATCTTTGATTACGAATGTCACCATAACTCCGATACTAAAGCATTAAAAAACTTATTTCAAAATCCTAAAACAAAAAAAATATGAAATAATGTTTTACATGAAAGAAATGCATATTTCATATTCAATTTTAAAACTAACCAAACAAAACTGTGGAATATGAGCTAAAGAGCAACGCGGCATACGCTATATAGGACTTACATTCTTTAAAACATGAATAATAAATCGACCGCATTGTAAAAATCAATGCAGAAAAAATAGCTCGTATTTACTCAGCGGAAACCAAATATGGGAAATGTTCCAAATATAACATTCACTTCACATTTTCCATTTACACAGTTGTGATTTTGCTGAAACCGCAAGCCTACTCCCCCTCCTTGCCCAATTGCAGGGCCGGATTAAGAAATCACAATAATAACTAACAATCTTATTTATTTCTATATGTATACAATAGGGTGGTCCTTATATGGGGTTAGGACAAATTTTGATCGGGCCGCCCCCCAAATCAGCTCCAAATAATTCAAAAAAATTGCGGAAAATGTTTCAGCCCTCTATCTTGAAAAATGGCTATTACCAGAGGGAGGTGATTTTTCCATTTAAAATATACGTGTTTTTTCGATTTTTCAAAGACCTACGGACTAGATTGTCTTAAAAATCTTTCTAAAAATCTAAAATACTCTTGAAAGCATCCCTGGTACTCATATTCCATATCTAGATGGATAAATAAAATTTGTGATTCAACGTTGACAGCTATATGGGCCATTTGGTCATTTCATCAAAAGAAAATTATTAACAATTTTTTTTGTATAACTTCTCGATAATTTTGTCAGAAAAATGTTTGACAATAAAAACATTGATCTTGAAATAAAAAAAAATTGATTCTAAAATCAATTTCTAACTGGCGCGATCAATTTTTTTTTGTTAATTTTAATTTTAGAATCAAGAACGAAATATATTCAAAAAGTTGAGGACTGCCTATATTTCATATGTACATTTTTTGGTATGTTCATTCTTGATCTAACATAAATCAAATGATAATTTTATCATTTATTGGTTCCTAAAAAATCTCTATTTTTATTTTATTTTTGAATTAATATAATACTCGTATAATTAACCGCTCAAACATTTTAATGGTAATAGATTCTATAAGATTGCAAAGCTGCAAGTTAAATAAAATAACATGCCACGAATTGTAATCAATCAATACATGTTATTTTATACATTTTTTACATTTTTTTTGTTCATGGTTAAATCCAAGGACAAAATTTTAATCTGACCGTGAACAACCAAGTTTAAAATTTACAAGAAAAAAAATATTTACAAGATTTCGTATTTTCGATAATAAAACAACTAATAACTTTCATAACAAAGATAGAACGCATTTTATTCATTATTGAATAAAAATCACAATTGCCATGGAAAACTAAAATATGTTTGTTAGTCGAGGTGTCAGCGAAAACTACAACAATCACTCGAGTGCAATATTAAAAAGTCAAGTAAGCTTTGGAAAAAAGAATGGTTGATGTTTAAAATTTTTATATTATTTATTATTAAAATTCGTTGCTTATTTTGTTAATACACATATAACATCAATGCCGACTTTAGGAAGGGAGGCTTGATGACTGCTCGGGTTATCAGTTCAGAAAGGGCGGCGGACAGCCACATGGAGAAAAACTTAGCTAAAATTCTAGTAGATTTTTTTTAGGAAAAAAATTAAGAACAAAAAAAAAACTAGATATAACCGTAAACAATCAAGTTAAAAATTTAGGTACAAGAAAAAAATATATTTACAAGATTGCCGTATTATTATTGAACCGTTCTAATGCGACGGGCATGAAAATTGTTGTTTTCCATGATTTTTTTTGAAATAAAATGCGATAACCACTTCGATATTTTTTTTGTTTATTCAAATTACTTATCTTGTAGGTACATAAAAATATTTTCTTAGGACTTACTTTTATTTTTTGATCTGCATTCAAATACATAAACTGGGCAAATATGAGATAATAAGATTACTAAAATGTTACAAAAAACATCACAGCTTCCACCTCGACAATCTGCTTTAGGACCTTTTATTTTCCGCAACCCTGTATCACGTGCGTGCCTGCGTCTTCTTACGTAGGAGAGATAAACAGCAATGAGGGGGGGGGGGCTGTCGGGATTTGCCATGATAAAAAAGACAATACAAACATCCAAAACGTGACTCTATTTATGTTGACAGTGATAATGAACGACAAATATTTAGCGCGAGATAAGAAAGTACCACTACCTCATATCGAGTTTACTTCTGATTAATTCCCACCGATATATCAAGCCGTCAAAAACCGCGCACGTTTGGTAGCGCAGCTATTTATGAAACTGTTAAGACAATGATCCCGAAATTGGAAATCTCGATATAATAGGTTGATACAAAAGTTATGGCCGAATAGTCGAATGCCGAATATTCGTTATATTATTGGTAAAACTCAGTGGTGAGGCGTGAAATTTTTAATAAGGGAAGCATATTTTGTCAATCCTTCCCCTCCTATTAACAAAAAAAAATAATTATGAAACACCTTAAGTTCAAGCTTTTACCTTTTTAAATAAATTCTTATATATTTATATAGTAACTAAATGATTTTTAGTCGAAATTTGTATGACGAGTTGAAGTTCACTGCAGGAAATTTCACTAAAAAATTTTGAATTTTTGATTTCGTTAAAAGTATGTTTATTGAATAGAAAATGACGTGAAAAGTTGAAATTTTCAAATCGCAAGTCTGTATCTCAAGCCGTTATCGAGATATGTGTTAGTTTTTTCGAATTTTTGGAGAAAAAAGGCCATAACTTTTGAAAGGGTAGTCGGAATTGATTTTAGTTGACGGATTTGAAATCAGCGTGTCAAAATCTATATAATGACATGTATAATACTTTAAAATCCGACAAAAAAAATTTCATCAAAAATCGACATTTTTTTAAGGTATACCCCTTTGAATTTTTTCGATTTTTCACGAAAATTTTTTTTTCGAGTTTTAAGGTATTATACATGTCAGTATATAGATTTTGACACGCTGATTTCAAATCCGTCAACTAAAATCAATTCCGATCACCCATTCAAAATTTAGGGCCATTTTTCTTCAAAATTTTGAAAAAACTGAAACTTTGAGAGGCTATAATCAGGTTCCATTTTTATTATAAAATATAAATTTTTATACTACGTACTAATACGTATCTAGCCATTCAATATAAATTATTTATTAAAAAAAACAACATATTTTTTGTCATTTAAAAAAATATTTTTTCTAAAAAATTCTAATTGAAAATTTTCCTTACGTACATGCCTTAATTTAATTATTATGTAACCTAAACTAATTCTACACTTTTAGGTTTTAGAACAGTAAATTTTCCATCATAATCGCTTTAATTTTTATGTCATGACTCATGTCACAACAATCAAATAGACAGTCAGAAAAAATTCTAAATACTATCAATAGATTTAATTGTCAGTTAAACGATTCCAAATTGTTAACATTGTAGAGACAGAGTCTACATATTTATACATATATTAGTATAAGTTAGTGAATATTAGCTTACCACTCATATCAAATACATTTATGTATGTACAATACATTCAAAATAAAATATTTATTAATAAATGTATAGTATTTTTTAAACAGTCGAGATTTTGTCTGTCGAGATTATGACCTATCGAGATTACGAACGACACTGATGATATATCATGCCGTCAAAAATCGTGGCACGTCTGATAGCGCCATCTGTTACGAAACGCTTTATTTTGGTACACATTTATATCATTTATTCAGGTGGTTCGAGTGAACGTATGGTCTCTAATAGACGTGCTGGGAATTGAAACTATTGCTATTAGTGCGAACAAGTGGTCCCGTGGCCCTAATAAAACCACTACATTTTAATCAGCGTGCCACATGATCAAATGTTTTTAGCACTGAATTGTTTTATTGTGCTTATTGTTTATTTTATTTATATCTTACATTTATGGCCGATCTCACCGCTTAATCTTAGCGATTATGGAATACATAAAAAATTTTAATTGTTGCACCAACGATTTAAGTGTTCCTTAAGTCGTTAAGTATCACCTAAATTTAAGTACTACTCAAAGTGATACTTTAGTTCCACTTAACCTTAAAACTGTACATAAAAATGAATATTGTAAACATTTTTGATAAAATTATTGATGGCAATGATGCAGATACTATAGGTACAATATTTTATGGCATTTCAAGCCAAGTTTATTATAGATATAACTAACCAATTTTACGATATGTCAAAATTAACCTTTTTAAAACTGTTTCGTTTAACAAAGCCTCCAGTGTTAGCTTTGATAGCTCGTTTGAAAAATAGACTCGAATATTTAAATGACATGTTAGTAGTATTTCTTAAAACTAATACATACATATAATACATATATTCCTGCGTGAAACTCGCTCCTCTCTTTTATCGCTTTTGATATATTCGTGTATTACTGAATATTTTTTGGATAACAATTACAGTACAAATCAAATCCACAATTCATATTCAAAATTATATTGACATAAACCAAGGTGTAACTTTCCCCAGAATTTTGTTATTTAAGTGACACTTGGCTAACTATATGATAAGATAGACCTGTGAGATCGACGTAAAATTTAGGTTCAACTTAAGACTAAAGAATACTTTGCTAAGGAACAGAAATAAGAGCGGTGAGACCGGGCATTAGTAAATCAAAATTTTCTTTAGAACATTAATTTATTAGTATAATGTCTTTTCACAAAAGTCTTGCATTAAATTTATTAAAATTAAAACTTTTAAACTCTAAATATTTTAATAATGGAACACCCTAAACATTTTGTTTGACTGTACCGTACGTGTGCACATACACGTGTATAATATTTATGTATGTATATGTGTGTGGAAACGCCGTTTGATGTGGTTGTATGTGTTTAACGTTTAGAGCTAATTAAAAGTTTAATTGTTGGTACAACTGAGTTGACTATATTTATCCGTGATAAATATTTGTCTCAGTTATTCGGTTCTACGCTGCGAAGTATATAATTGAAATGTAACAGATATACATATATTATCCATATACAGGATATTTTTAAAGTTTCCTATTATATTAGATCCAAAAGCGTGGGCAGTTAATAGTATATCAGTAACATAGATGGTTCTATGATTTTATTTCATTCTTTATCGAGGCTTATAATCGTATATTTATAATTTTTAAGTCAGCATTTCTAGGATAATGTGGAAAAACGATTTTATTTTTTGGTGGATGAAAAAAAATCTTCTTTAGTGACATATATTCTTAGAATGTTTCTTTTTATAGTTAAGTGTAACTGTAAGGTATTAAAATTCAAAAATAGGATAATTTGATGTTAATTGTTTTTGAGTTCACAAATTTCAACTTTTAAAATGAGTAGGTACGATTTTTGTCGTCTTTTTTGATAGTAGAGTTTTTAATATTCACTACCTACTACATTCTTATTTTCAAAAGAAAATTGAAAATCCCTACTTTACATATACATGATAATTATGTAAACAATATTTCTTGTTTGCTTAAACTTTGATTTTTAATCGTCAACTGTCAACAAAATATATAGATGGATTTAAACAAAGTTCATCAACAAAGAAATATGGATGTATGAGGATTAATTTAAAACAGAATACTTATTTGTATACTATTTTCTCTTGTGGATGTCTTTTGTAAACGGATTTATGTATAAATGTAATATAAAGATATTGTCAACATGAAGTTTTATGTAGGTTACAAAAATCCTAATTATTTCTTATTATAATGTACATATTAAAAATTAGAAGTTTGAGAATTTTTTTTGTCAACATTTTTGTGATTCTGTTGTTTATGTTTTTAAAAATCACGTTTATATTTACATAAGTAATAAACAACTATGTTATTTCGGTTTTTTATTAACTTTTAAAAATAGTTATTTCTCTTATAGGTAAACATTTATGTAATTGATACAAATATCTTTGCAAAAGTACTTTATACATACATATATCGTGTATGAAAATCTATGTATATTTTATATTTGGTTGACAGAAAATGATTTCAACTTATTTTTTTTACAGAATAGACAAATAATAAAAATATGGAAAATGATCTTTGTACAAGAGTTATAGAAAATTTAAATAAATTTTTTAGCGATTATCTCTTGAAGATTTATTAGACAATGCTTGTATTATATAGTTAATACTAGGTGCGAAAAACAGTAACTTGGAACTTGGACATCAATATAATATGTATTCTTTTAATTTTTAGCAATATAAATATCAGCTGTCAAAAAATAAATTGTTATGTTTTAAATTTTCGGTAAAACTACAAGTTATTTAATAGTTTTTAGTATATTCTAAAACACTACTGTTTCTTAATCGACCGACTAATATAATTCGTATCGCTAACGATGAAAAGTAAAAAACGATGATTTTGCTTCCTCGCCAAATCGAAGATAAGAGAAGCTTTGTGATCGTTTTAAAAAGAGAAAAAAATTGACTTGATCTTTCCGCATCAGGTCAAGACAAACACTTTTCATCCTGTGTCTGTCTGTTTAACCCTTGAATCCTTGTCACACGTATAACTCGTGAACCACTAAACCGATATTACTGAAATTTGGTTGGTTCGTTGGGTCTGGTAGGCAATTCATACGAATACTTTATCGGTTTTTATTTAAATTGTTCAATAATTAACTACTTTTGATGAATTTAGCACGAGACAGCACTGTGCCGATGCTTTTTTCCTAAAAATGTTTGTTTTTGAATATTAATTATGATTAACATGATAATAATTATTACCAGAGAGCAGCATCATTAAGTATGTATCATTTTGCTTCCATCTCAATCAATTCATTACATACATAACATCGCATCTAACACAATCTAGAACAGAACATCGCTAATAGCAGCATCACTACCCGAGAGATCAGCTTACATTATCAATTATAGATACCAAACTGATTTGACAACCCTTGCACGTAACACAGAATCTTACACATGTACACGCAATTCATGTGTGAGTGTGTGCGTGAGCAAACAGAGAGACAAGGCACGCGGGCGACAGAAAGCAAAATCTGGTAGCTTATTAAACATTAATTGTCATTTCACAATCTTCATTTCTGACGCGAGTGTCAGTGCTGTCATCTAGTAGACAACTGTGGCACTTATCTCGAATTAAAGGGCTCGGTCTTTGTGATCGTGTTACAATCTCTCTCTTAGTAGTGTCCGTGCAGTGGCGCCGTGTATGAGGATCAGGGGGTAAGGGAGGGGGCAATTTCAGACATTTTTAAAACTCATACTGAGGCTGTTAGCTAAAATATATTAAGGAAGAAAACCACTGTGGTGGGTCAAAAAATTGTCAATGTTTGAGAATTTTTTTCACAAGTATTACTAATCATTTTAGGATCGGGTAAAAGACATTTTATTAAGTATAGATTCAACTTATTCCATACCAATTTTTATTGAAAACTATTAATAATTTACAAAATTATGAACTTTGATGTAACGATAAAAAGCTATGGTTGTGCATAATTGTTTTATTTTATTTTGTTTTTCACAAAATGGCGATGGTTTGAAATTTTTAAAAATTTTTAACACCTTTTTTTAAATTTAAGTGGTCTTAAAAAATAGTAAATATCAAAATTTCGAAAATCGGCTAAGCACAGCCTGAACCACTGCGATTGACTGTAACCCAGGCAATTTTCAGAATTTTAACTTAAATTAAAAAAAAATATTTTTGAATATGTATACTTTAAAAAATGCATAAAAAAGATTTTTTCAGTTACAGCGGCTTCCCCCCTTAGAAACAAGAAAGAAATGTACTAAATTCTGAATACTTTTTAACTTTTTTGAAATAGTTTAGCTGGTATGCCGGGCAGACCGACAGACAGCAGACATATACCTACACAACCGACAGAAAGACAGACACTATGCGAAAAAATGATTCGGGATTCTCCTGTTTTTGTAGTAGTTATATATAAATACATTTATTCAACTTAAATGTTGGATATACTAAAATATTTAAAATTTATACTACCTATTTTGCAGCGCCACTGTGGTAACATTTCTGTGAACGTGGACGGGTTAAACCCTGTTTAATTTTAATTATTTGTTTCTAGCTAGCCTCGCCCCTTGTTAAAGTGAAATCTCCGAGACGTAATCGCGACGCTATTTTTGCTCTATTAAGCAATTCCAGACAGTTAGCTTTTATTAAATTTTTTGTCGAAGGTGTTTTAATTTTATTGAACCATTTTCTAAGTGTTTAATTTTAAATTTTAATGACTGTACGTACATGTATGAAAATAGAAAATAATTTAATTGCTATTGCCATTTATATAACAACGTTTCGTTACACATTTGTACATAGTGGATATAGATATAAGTTAAGATATTTTCATGACAAGGATGAAATGTAGGGTGGAAATAGGATCAAATAAACACAGTTTTTATACAGAAGCCGAGTAACTACCGGTAATACCCGTTTTTACGAGTTAATTGGTTTCTAACATTCGCTCGTAAATTCGGAATTACCTGTATACAGGATATCCCAGTATTTTTTTTTTTCGATAATAACCTTACTTACAATTACTGTGCAATGTTCGATAACAAGATCAGCTATAATTTCACTTTATTTCGTTGTATATTATATTTTGATATTATATTAACTTATAACAAAATAATCACTGGACCGAGTTTAATGAACGGATTTTATTTCGGTTTCCACTAATGGATAGGTGAAGATGTATAATGTTTGTATATTTTGAGTAAATTTCGTGAAGTCGGAAAAAAATAATTCGCGGTGAACCGTGTGTTGTGGGCATGTTGAATGGGCATATCGGGTGGACATGATTACTTCATGTTTAATTGAATTAATATCCCCGGGTAACACAGGGTCTAATGCGCTAGTATAAAAATAATAATAATGATTTAAATTATTTTATATTGTAAATAAATGCATCTTAAAATATAAACGCCGAATACATAGTTAAGTTAGTTTTGTATAAATATCTAAAACAAATACTCCAAATGCCCGGATATAAAATAACAATTTTACATGGCCCTTCCAAGGATAACATTGCGCACCACTTGGTTACAGCATCGATTTTCTCAACTCCGGAGTCACTCATTTTGATTTCTGAACAACTCACACGTCACACAAAAAAACAAAACAAAGAACAACGACGAGTCCAAGTTTCATTTCATATTCAGTACATTATACAAGCATCTGTAGGACACACATACATATATTTTGTCCAGCGGCAGCCGTCGGTTGATTTATCCAGCAAAGACAGCGGAGGCGTTTTGTAGAGTAGAGACTTAGTGACGTCATTAATTTATCACACACACTCTCGACAACTTAATCCGGGGTTCCCGTGTTCAAGTAGACAAAGATGTATCGTGTAATGCGGTCTCTGTGTGTGTGTTCTCAAACTGTTTTGTTGTCTTGTAAACAGGGCTTGCCGTCCCCGCCTACTGCGATACAAAATAAATCACAACTTTTGAATTTGAATGACATCGCAGGTTGCTGTGTATACACATAGATTAAACTGGTTTTTATTACGTGTCACTTTATTGATAGGATTCGAATTGTGAAGGAGTGATTGATTATCGAAAATTGAGAATTTTTATATTTAATTAAAGGTGAATGTGTAGTTTGACGCGGTGTTGTATAGGTCGTAGGTGAAAATGACGGGTTGAAATATTAAAATTACATGATTTATGGGTGTGAGTTGTCTATTTGGTAATATTTTTCAGTAATTTGTAAAAAAGTCAACGGTTAAGACGTTCAAAAGCCAAAATAAATAAACCAATAAAAAAGAAATTTATAAATGAAAAATTAATAACGGGGAATAGATAATTTTCATTTTTATTCTCACTTTATCGTCCGTCCATCCTTTTCAGTCAAAGCAAAATATCTCGTAAACTATATAAGCTAGAAACTTGAAATTTTTTACTGAACATGTAAAATGATGCCCTGTAGTAAAAAATGTACAAATTTATTGAAAAAATAATTTTTCAGGAGGAGCGCTAAGGAGCTAAAGCAATGTAATTTTTTTTATACCTTATACTTTCAATGTACATTTTTAAAGACAATTTAATTGCGAGCACAAGCTAATGGTTTCCACAAACAATGTTTGCTTTTATTTTCAGAATTCCTCGAATCTGATAGACTTTTAAACGGTACAATTTTCTTCGAAATACATCATACAAATATAATATTTCTTTACAAAAACACTTTGTTTGTAAGGGTTTACTTTTAAATTAATCTTAATAATTTACTTGGCAATGTATAACCAAACCAGTGAAATTTGACCCTCAACCGTTTGTAGTTACAGCCTTTTAAGTAAAGTCCATACATAAAAAAAAACAGTTTAGTAAGTAGAAGAATAATACATAATGAACATCTGAATTTTTTTTTACTGATTTATTCACAAATGTAAATATGCGTTATATTACTATTTATTTAACGCTATAGGTGACATGTAATGCTTTCAATGTACAATTTTAAAGACAATTTAATTACGAGCACAAGTTAATGGTTTCCACAAACAATGTTCGCTTTTATTTTTAGGATTCCTCGAATCTGATAGACTTTTAAACGGTACAATTTTCTTCGAAATACATCATACAAATATAATATTTCTTTACAAAAACACTTTGTTTGTAAGGGTTTACTTTTAAATTAATCTTAACAATTTACTTGGCATCTATAAAGGTTAGTTTAATTTCATCGCTAATTGCATTTTGAATGTGCCCTCTATAAAGAATCTTGTCTTTGTCTTCATTGTCTGATGAAACAATGCCGATTATGTACTTACTATTTGATATACATATCTGGAAGCCAATAAGCTCATTATTTGTCCATCGTGAATCGTTTTCATCTGAATGTTTTCTTATTTGAAAACCCAGTTGTTTTTATTTTGAAAATATTTAACTTTGCATCTAATATATTTATTTTCTCATAAATGGATCATTTTAATTGCCTAATGCTCGTTTGTAAAACCAACATTAATTTGTTTCGTTAATCACTAAATATGTTTATATCTTTTTATAAAATTAATAAAATAATTATACGACTAAAATAATCTGTTGACATTAATCTGAGATACAACAGAGGCTAACAAAAATTATGCCAATATTATTTTTGTAAACATAAAACGGGTAAAATTTTCATAAAAATGTCTTAATTTTTAATGAAACCGGCGGAGGCATCCAGTACTTAACCCCAGCGTTACTTCTATGTTTTATTTAAACAGCAAATTTAAGTGAAGTTAATTTTATCATTAAAAATCTAATTAAAATAATAAAACCCGACAACCACAAAAAAATGAAAACTGACATCATAACAATAAAAAATACATAACAAGTTTAAAGAGTTTTTTTTTGTAGGTAGAAATAACGTGTTTCTAAGATATCACTATGCTTGGAATTAATTACGTCACTCCTAATTACAAGGGTCGGAGGGGGAGGAGGTCAGGTGCGTCATGAGATAAAAAAAATCCCATGGTAGAACGTTCATTAAAATTTCCTCTCACGATTTTCACCATTTTCCTTCAACGACAAAAGCTTTGGATAATGTATGATAGGCATTAATTTTTCTATACAATGTTAATGCCTTTATTAATGAGTCACGAAAAATACAATAATTAATTTTAAATTTTCGTATTAATTGCGATAGTTTTTTGTTAATGGCTTTTTGTATGACATTATTGTTGTTTTCTCTGTGAATACTGTGAAAATATATTGTCATATCTCTGACCTACTTATTTACAATAAAGTTATTGTTATACCGAACAATGCAGTATGTTATTTATTTTTTATATTTTTATGATGAGTAGTATTTTCGGAAAAAACACCATTTAGTTTAAAAAGTTATCTTTTATATTTTTATCTATATACTAGTTATTTTCTTGTGAGTGTTATATTACATGTATCATATTATTATTTCAACTCGAAGATTGTTTCTAAAATATAATTATTATAGTTCTTAACTTATGAGTAAATTATTTGAGTCAACCAGAAGGCAAAATAATTAATTCTACAATGAGACGTGTGAAACATTAACAAATATACGTTTATGAGTTATTATTACTGTATTATATTTTGTTGTAATAAAAGTTTTATGTTTGTTTCAAATTATGTTATACTTGTGGGAAAATGAAATATTTGTTTATTATATGTATCATGTAATAGACTTGCATAAAAAGCATATTTTTAATTATTTTAAACAGTAGATTTTTCTTGGGTTGCAGATTGTACTTCCGGAAAAGTTATGTTAAACTAAGATACTGGCACCAGTCTTGAATAATACCCTAGTGTTGAATATTTTTAATTCAAATGTACTGAATTAGAAATATTTATTGATATTTGTTTATTTCCATTACTTGATATTAATCTATATATACATTTAACTGTATTACTGCGTGATTTGACGGTAATTTATCATTTTGTTTAAAAACAGATAAATACACGGAATGTGTATTTTTTTTGTTGTATATTGTTTTAAATTTTACGACTCTTTATTTTATAACATTTTTGTAGAAGTACTAACCATTTTGTAATTTTTAGCAAGTGTTCATCACTAGGTGATCATTACTGGTTATACGTTATTCATTACTAGAGAAAAACATATACTAAATAAAAGGCTACAATTAAAAAAAAAAATCATATTTGCGGATTTTGGTAGTGAAATTGTATTATTAGTAACATGAGTTCATGAGAATTACAAAAAAGAAGCCCATCAATCCCAAAAAACAATACTAAACGTTCAAGACTGGTATCAGTACCTTATTTGAATATATATAATTTTTTTTAACCACAGGGATTTTTCTTATTTTTATTTATTTATTTTTGATTTTTTAATTTTTACTGCAATATTTTTTTTTACTTTTACTTATAAACGTAAAACTTTTTATCAAAAAAAACTACATGTCTGCTTGTTAAAATTTTCGATACGAGACCAAAAGAGATAGCTTCAATTTGAACGAGACGAGACTCATCTAATTCTCGTCTCTTGTGCGGCTTTAGTGGCTAAAAATAGATAACCTTACCCTACACATAAAACGATACATCACGTTCAAGTGTGCTATTTTAAGAATAAAATTTAAATTTTAAACTAAAGTACTTTCATCATTCACTCGGCTACAAAACCCGGGGTTGAAAAATTTAAATACAGAATCTGATAAATAATTCGCACGGTCCATAAACGCAATGAAGCCGAAGATTTACTTCAGCATCAGTGAAAATAAGGCCAGGTGTATCTGAGCTATATTGACGACCGACGGATATTTAATTCACGAGGTGAAACCACCAGACAGTACGCCCTTGTTTACATTTACTACCTCTATTTGAGGATACTAAACACTGTATGTGCTCCCAGTGTAGAAGGTTTTGTTAATTTTCTGGTAATCAAGAGTGCTGTTATATATTTAGGTAGTTTTCAGTTTGCGTTCAGTGTTGTAAAAAATCTAAAAGTACTATTTACTCAGTTTTATGTTTGTTTTAGTTTCAACTATGGCCACTTAAGACAACTATAATAATAATAATAATGTACATAATATGAGTGTTTAAGTTTATGTTGATTTAGTTTAGTTGTTGGATTTACTATAATAATTATGTCCAATTAGGAGATATTATGTATTTCTACCTATACGTTGATAAAAATAAGAAACTTTTAATGAAAATGTGATTTTTGAATATATGTATTTTACATACATATGTACATTACAGACCTGCGGTTTGAAAATGTCAACTTTTTGCATTATTTTCTATATAAAAAACATAACTTTTAACGAAATCTAAAACTCAAAATTTTTTAGTCAACTTTCATGGTTTTAATTTCACTTTTCATAGAAATTTCAACTCGAATGCATACAAAATTTAATTAATAACATCACATATTAAATTTTATTACGAGCGTGATCAGACGTGAGAAAACATTACTCACACGCCCAACTTAATCCAAAGTGAAATTATTTTTTATGTTGTTATTTATGTGAGGCCCTCAAATAATTTTAGGTTGTCTATGCGGCCCGTGGAGCAATTCGGGTTAACCAGGCCTGACCTAAATGATAACTGACACAAATTTAGAAGCAGGGCAATAATACAATATACAATGTACAATTATACTTATTATAGTTGAAATCAACATATATATTTATAGTAATTTGATATTAGCGTATTGTTAGATACATCTCAATATGGCAGTTCAATAATATTTTGATACGATATTGTAGATTCATTGAAAACAAAAGTTTACTGACACGAATTCGAACACACTTACACACGTGTAGTGCACGTGTGTTCATACATAGATAATTCATTGCACCCATAACGTATAATCCCGACGCTCTGTTGAATTTATAACTAACATGGCGGATCCGGAAACGAAGCGAATCGCGAGAGAACATTGGAGAAGTACGTCAACCGTCCCTCCATTGTAAAATTATATTTTTATGATTTCTCTGTGCGTCGACGTTCTCACCTGTCTGTCAAACAAAGAGAACAATATGTATTCGTACGCAGACGTATACATCCGTCCTTTTTTCACATACGACTTACTTTTCGTTCAGGTTACAAATACCAAGTGAGCCAAGCACATTTTGACAGGCGAGATTTTTATAACTTGGTTGGTATCTGATTCAAGCAGTGTACCTCATTACCGATTATGAAATTGTAATTTCAGTCTGTGATATTTTTATTCAGGTGATGATATCTTATTTCCACCTTATGTATATTTTTCGATTTATTCTGGAATATATTTCGAAACTGTGAAATGTATTTTTAAAATGTATAAGAATATAATTCATATATATACCTGTACAAATGCTAAGATTTATATATTTTTTATTAAAAATTTACGTATAAGAAAACATTTTTAAATTTGATAAATATTTTTGATATTGATGCTTAAATATATAATTCTAGTAAAAAATCATTAACGGTCATATTGACTGGTTAGTAATTTAGCAAAAAAATAATTTAGCCAATTAAAGCAGGGTGTAAGAAAAATATCTTCAAGAAAACAAGATATTTATTTTTCACTTAAATTTTTATCCATGTTATGATAAATGATAGTAATAGCAATTTAAATTTTATTTTTCCTGTGCGCAAATTCTTAAACCGATCATTCTGACCGGTTAATGTATCTAGTGTTAAAAAATATATTGTTTATGAATGAAACAAATCAATATTAGTTCAGTTACAGCAATAAATTAACAATTAAATGATGTAAAATTTGACTTATTGTATTTAGGACAGTGCATTTCAAACATTGACCAAATTGTGAGCAAAATGACACTACTTCCATCTAAAATCCATAGTCTAAGAACTGGCGAAGTGTTATTCTACATCATTTCCATCAAGGAAATTTTCTAATTTAAAATATTCTCTCACAATTACCAATCAATTATGCTATACATCAGTCTGACAACCTTGTACGTGGAGTTTTTGGGAGTGAATTTTGTGCTTACTTTAAACACCTTACCTTAAAGAAAGCATAATTGTGTTTTAATTATTATTTTTAATTAAATTGAGACTAATAACACTTATTAATATTAATTATTTTTATACTGTTTAATGGTGTAGGTGCTGTGTAAGTCACTGCCAGATTCAGACCGAAATTCACCCCTAGTGAACAGCTGCTAGATTTATAATTTATTGAAAATTGTAGCAGCATATTTTAAAATAAAAAATTTCCTAGATCAAAAGATGTAAGCTGGCCCGCCACTTGCTTTACATCTGCTATTTCAATATCTTCAAATGTTAAAATCTTGAATAGGTACAAAGCAATAATTTCCATCATCCTTTAGTACTGCAATACTTCTTCTTACTAAACATTCAATTACAATCGAAATGGAAAAAATAAATTTAAAAAAGTCAACCGACCATCAGTAAAAACTGTTAAAATTTGATTAACCATTCCAATTTAGGCCCGTCATTACTCGTCTTAACCCAAACCATTTGCAGAAAGAGAAATGTAGGATTCCTTCAGCGGCCAATAAACAGAAGACAGTGCGGAATGTTAATTGTATAGGATCTTTTATTTCTTATTCTTCTACTTCCTGTTCCGCTGCACTAAAGCTAACTTATAACGATCGCAGTCCTATCAAAACAGGACTTTATGTCCCCAATAATGCCCTTGCTTTATTACCCCGCTTTGAGTACTGAAAAATATTTTATTTGTGTCTCTCCTGTTGCAATTTATTGGCGGACTTGTTTTTTTAAACAATTTTTAAGATCATGGCATGGGTTATGGCTATTGATTTCATATGATTTGTAAATGCTTTTCAAGTTTTATTACGAATGGTGATTGGAGCATTGTTTTTATGGTTTCAATCGGTGTTATTTGGTTTTGTAGTTAAATTTTGACCATAGGAAATTGATTGTTTATACAGAACTGTATACAAATTCTTATATTTTTATAACTATATAAAAAAATAATCGATTGTATTACTGATAACAAATATGTTTGCTTTAATTCTTCAGCTTTGAACAATAGATAAATACTTTGAAATGGCTAATGTCACATATATTATAAATCTTTCGACAATAACGAGATATAGTAATAAAATAAACATCAAACGAAGTTGGTTAATATTTGAAATAATTCAGGTTTAATATCATTACTTATAAAAAAAATATTATATTTGTATATTAAAAAACATGCTTTATATTATTTTCATAATAATTTATTTTAAATAATGTAATAGGCATCATATTAGATTGGAAATCAAACGTTGAGATCTGAGAACATTTAGGGTTGGGCACTTTGTACCCAGATCCAAGTTCCTAGTATATTTACTATTCAAAATTCCATTCAACACCCGTTTTATTAATCTTATACACAAATATACGAGTATATATCGCTGGCAAATAATAATAGTAGTACAGAAGCAAGCACACATATATTTGATTTGCCCCATCCGTCAGTGTCTTTCCGCGAGAGCGGTGACGTTTGAAATTAAAACGTAACGTTATCTCCCGCTCTATGCGTGTAAACAGGCGCGCACCTACGGGTTTTATATTTAGAGAAGATGCTTTGAATAATTCTACAGTATCACTAAACGCTATTTTTTAAGATTTGTATATATGTTACGGGCAAAATCCGCGAGGTGTACATAGTCGACACTGCTCGGGCAATGTCAGCATTGCACATCGCTGCAGAGTAAAGTTCACATAAATGGTTAACTCACAGACTTGACCTGGTTTTAATCAGGCATTGTCGACAGTGCTAAATCGTCGTGAGCAGTACTGTATTATGATATTAAACTGATATTAATTATCACATAAAATTGTTTGGTACAAGTTTTAAAATATATTAATTACAATTAATCATAGTTATTATCAGTTTAACATTATAAAACTACAGTACTGTCTACGATTTAGCATTATCTACAATGCCTGGTTAAAACCGGGCCAAGTCCGTGAGTTAGCAGTATTCGTATTTTGTCGTGTCTTCCAAAAGAGCAATTCTCTGCCATACTGACTATGTCGAATGTGTTTGATTTAAAAATTAACTGTCACTGGCCTCATGGTAAATTTCCTATGTCTAAATCAACTTGGAATACACTGTATATCGTATATTTTATGATAAATTTAAAATTTAATCGTCGTATATTCGTTGGTATATCTTCCATATAAAGGTAGTTGAATAGCTCTCTCAAGGGAAGTGTATTTGTGATTATTATATGATCTATAGCAGAATAAATAAATCTTTCGTATGTTATTTAATGGTGGATGAGAAATCAAACACTATTATTTATAACGAATTACTTTATAATGTGTCTATTTATTTTGCAAACTACAAAATAACGATTGTTTTCAAGATACTGACTCGATTTAATTCGTCCACTAAAAGGATTCGTTCAAATATAATTATAGATCTCTAATGGCGTGTTTAAAATAAAAAAAATAATAACACGGTGTTTTTTTGACAAAATGGCAACAAAACATATATATTATTAAATACGAATTATTTAAAAAAGCACCGTGTTGGTGTTTTATCTTTTTGATATAAATACGGCATAACAGATATTAAATATTAAATACCTTCTGTATTTTATCGTTTTTGAGTGCAGTGTCTTCAAACAGAGACACAGACACTAGTGAAAATAGTTAAAATGGGTTGGAAAAAAATCAAAATGTATATTTCGTATAAATGTATAAGTACGCCAGTATTTTATTTATGTAAAAAGTCTAATTTATTAAAATTTATTTGAGAGATATGCAACTGAAGATTGTAAAATAATTTCTCATTTTCCCTGTATTAAGACGCGCCACTGCATGTGTTGTGTTTATGTTAATATGCATCGACGTAGGTAGTTCGTATGCGAGATGGATGCTGGGTATCCATTACATCACATAGATGCCTTGTTTAATTCGGTAAAGCGATATAATTGTCGTTCGTGCAATCAACTCGTGCGTGCTTTGATGAGCCGTCTTGTATGTGTGTGTGTATGTGAGTGCAGTGGCAGCTCGTCAGAATTATGGAAGTTTTACGAGGTGAAAAGTCAAGTTGTCATTATAAAAGTGAATTAGCAGAAATAAATAATTATACGTCAATTTTCAAAAAAATGTGATAACCTAATCATTTTGATTTTTTAGTACTACCTACCTGAAGTGAAGGTCTGAAAAAATGATTTTGATTCCGAATTTTTTTCTAATACCGGATATATGAATCAAATATATTATTAATCTTAAATAGACATTTTTTAGTTATAAATAATAATTGGAATACATTTTATATATTTTAACCTTTATATTGATAATATTAACTAGCATACGTACATTTTCTCGAGATCTATTTATGTTTTGAGAGACAAACTTATTGTAAGTATGAACAATTATAAACAATCAAATATATTTATACTTATAATTTAATAAACGATTAAAAAACACAGCTACACAAAAACCAGTACGGAGCCAAAAAAGCGACCTAGCTTTGTAATATTGGTCAAACATAGTCGAAATCCAAATTTTTGGAATTTTCTGGTTACCAGTGTTTTATATTTGAGCTTGAATTTTAGGTTTAAGTTGAATTTTTTCAAGTTGGCTAAACCCAAAATTCAAACTCAAATATAAAGAGTTCGAAAAAAATCGGCTTCACTATACTTACTTATACTAATGTATATTTCATATACATGGTATAAGGAAGTAAAAAACTGGTAAGTATAAAATTTCAAAAATTTGGATTTAGACTAAGTTCAACCAATACTGAAACGCTACATAGGTCGCTTTTTGGTATTGCATCCTTTTTTTTAATTTAACTTAAACCCTAAAATTAAAGCTCAAATAAAAAAACTGGTAAGCAAAAAATTACAAAAATTTGGATTTCGACTATGTTCGACTAATACTACAATGCTATATAGGTTTTTTTTTTTGGTATCACACTTTTTTTATGTAGCTGTGTAATTATTTTAGTAAAAACTGAAAACTGTGTAGACTTTTTGCCGACAATATTATTCCGCACGGCACTGTATTGTTTGGTAAGGTTTATGCGTAAGGGTATTGTAGTTTACGACTGTGGTTGTATGTGCTGAAACATTTGTAGAGGCTGATTTAAAATATTGTTTCGTTTAATGAATTGCTTCTGAACAGAGCCTCAATGGGACGACCGTAAACGGATAAATTGCTTACAGAACTGCTGTTGTGTTGGTTTTTGTTAACTACTTATTATGTACTAGTTCTGACGTTAGCAATTAGTAAGCATCAAATGCTTATCAAGTTGTTTCTATACACTTGTTACATATATAATGTTTTGTTTTGACATGACTTGTATATTTTAATCTCTATATACATATATTAATCTGTAAACATACGTGAATTATAGCAGGGGGGGGGGTAGCGTTATGATAAAAATGCTCCTACTATTTTGCCTATGAAGATTAAGTTATTTAATTTTAAACAATCCTGCTGAAGAATTGCTCGTAGAATGAATTTGTAAAATCTATATTATAAACTAGAAATTTTACTTAAAAAAATGGAAGCAAGAGGTTTAATAACCAAATATTTTTTGTCAAAAATCTACCAAAAATGTGAAAATATCGTGTTTACTATAAGTATTTTTTTTTTATTTCGATGCAACCAAATGTAAGTTGAACTTGTTATGAATAATTTACTATTATTGCAAAATGGATATAAATAATTAAAGATTATTTGCAATATTTCATTTACACAATAAAAAAATATATAAATCCAATTGATTTTCACATCCATATAAATAAATAAATAGTAAAACCAATTGCGACAATTGCAGCTTATGCATTTTTGAACAATGTTACAATAATCTGAATGCTATATTCCATTAGAGAGCGATCGTGCTAGAAAATCCTCGTGGGAAGGACGCGAGGTCCCTGTTTAATAATCGAGAAAGGAGATGACAAGGCATTAGAGATTGCTAGACATCACCGCTACGATTGTTTATAAACCAATCTGCATCAGCTAAGGTGTGTATGTCTGTGTGTATATGTAATTGAGTTCTACAGGATGACAAAGAAGTTATTGAATTGTGGTTCGAGTGTTCAAGGCAGATATCATAGAAATATATAATTCAGTATATTTTATTTATTTATAATGTACATAAATATATATTTTATCTAGATCTTTTTTAATCATTTTATTTCATAATTATAAATGAAAACCACTTAAGCTAAAACGCCTTCTACAACAGGAGTTGAAAAAATCGGTAAAATAATTAGACCTAAATTTTGTATTTTTGTAATTGGATAATAAGTTCTCTAATTAGACCTAAATTTCATTTTTGTTTCATCCAGCCATTTTCTATATCATACGCTAGTTTCTGGGCGGACATACAGATACACAGACTGACAATAATATAGTATGTTTGCAACTAAAACAACACACTATTTAAATTGATAGCAAATAAGTACTTACCCAGAGTTCAGTGGAACTAATTATTCAGATATTTTCTACATAAAAAAATACACAGTTAAAATATTATTTTTGTTCAGCTACAAATTAATTACTAATTTCAAATATTTTTTATAAGTTTTATATGACTGGTGTGTTATTAATTACTAAATTTTTAAATATCTTCATGCAGAATGTTTTTTAAGTGTAGATAGGCAATTTTAAAGGTTTATATTACTGACTAAAATAATTTAAAAAAAATAATAAACAAACATGCCATTTTAGAAACATAAAATAGAACAGTAATAACTGATACTAAATTCTAAATGGTTTAAATTAACTTTTTCATGATAAAGTTCTTATAATGAATAAAAAAAAGTCCAATCAACATGAGTTTGCAAACCTACCCTTTTAGAGAAGCGAGCTTCCAAAAGTTAAATGACAAATAATGCGATTATCTACTGAAATTATTAATTTAACTTCTAGGTTTGAAAACACTCATATCTCTGAATTGGTTGTTTTGCGAACCCATGTTGATTGGACTTTTTATTCGTTGCAAAAACTGAATAATAAAAACATTAATAGATAGATCATTTTATGAGGGTGGGAATTATTCATATGATTATAAGGGTTGGTTTGCGATTAAAATTTTAAACACACCTAGAATCATTTTTTCGTCGGGAATATATTTATAGAAAATCCTGACGTAAAAAAACGTTTCTTCGGGCGACGCAAATGCAAAGTTTAACGACTCAAAGCGTAATATTGACAATACTTTTACAATTCAAATCGAAATGACGCAAAGTGGGGGATGAGTAAAATTGTGTTAACTTACTTTTTTATTTGATCACATTTAAGATTTGAACTGCTTTATTAAATTATTTTCACGTAAGATTTATAGGACTATGTATGTATCGGGTGCACCAACAAGAAAAAATATCCATTAATAAAACGGCCAAATGCATGTTCGGCACGCACATGATAGGGTTCCGTAGTCATTCTCACTAATATTTATAAAAAATAGTTCTTTTAAAAATGTTTATAAACTATTCGTGCTGCGGTGTTCATTGTAATTTTCATTAAAAGCTACATCTGGAATTTTTTCAGTTTTTTTGTATCAATAGTTTAGAAATTAAGGGACGCTCTGACAACGACATTGAAAAGCAAATATATCGTGGCTGAAGGGTTAAAATAAAAAAATTCTAGAAACATTTTATTTGCTATTTAGACCTATCTAAAGATAAGGTAAGTGAAAAAAAAATGTGTACTGATTAAAAGCTACATTCAGATTTTTTTTACAAAAAATGGACTCGGTGGGTGGCATTTGAGTCGAGATATTTACGAAAATGTGTATTTATGGTTTGATTTTTAAACAAATTATTTTTGGACAGAATAACATTTGCCGGGTCAGCTAAAACGACAATTACAACCCTCCATACGTGTCAGAGAGTGAAATATCAACTGCCGTGCGAAGCTGGAATTTGTTCATTGGCATTTATTATATTATTTATATTATAACAAATAATGCGTATCATATCAAATTTACAATTTGCATTCTTATTTGATACCCGATAGTTTCATAGTTAAAATATACATCTAAAAACTTTCTTGTTATTCTGTACCATCCGCATAGAGAACGTGTTGACGTCTGTGCGGCTATACGGCAAATTAACAACGCGATGGCCGCAACAAATAGCCTGCTTACTTGCTTAAAACATGTTCTTATTGTATACTACATATGTATGTTCAAAGCCACTTGAGAAGCTCGCCTTTGTAATTCTGTATTGATGTTGAATAATAATCAAATCTGGAACAAGCACAAATGTTTGTGTAACTTGATTAGATGTTCGGTCGATTGTTTGATATTTATAGTAAAGTTTTGATATCGTTGAACTATGTATTTTCAGTGATTTCCAAAAGTTATGTCTTTAAGGTCTCCGGGTGTCACCGATTTTGATTAAAAACTTCTAGACAATAAACTTCCGAGTTTGTTAAAAAATGGCGGTACGATAAACTTTTTTATAGACATTTTTATATACACATTAAAAAAATGGGTATATCAAGCAATCGCGATTTTTTTATTTCGATGCAGTATTCTCATAAATAATCATTTTCATGAATTTATTTAACTTATATAAAAAATATTATAATAAAAAATTCGTTGAAATTAGTTGAAAGATCATAATAGAAATCAAGAAAATTTAGAAATACAAAACAAAATTAACAGTTGTGTATAAATTTATTAATTTAAAATTGAAATAAAACATTTTCAGATGCCTTTATATCATAAGTGAATATTTAGACTAGAGATGTACCGGAATTTCGGCCGGAACTCACGTCTAACTTCACTACTATTATATTTTAAATATATACATAAATTATTATCTTAAATTAATATAACATTATTTTATATGGAATTTCTTTAAGAAAATACATTAAATTATAAAAATAGTGTTTTCTACATATTCTGTAATTTTTACAGCTCCGTAAAATTATTTGTATAGCATACGTTTATTTCGATCGAATCTAATTACATTTCTAGTATCAATAATAATATAATATAAAAATAATAATAATATAATAGTAGTGACGTTAAAATATTCACTTTAATTCACAATCTTGATTTCCGGCCGGAATTTCGGTACATCTCTAATTTAGACTAATTAATTTGTAAAATTTAAATTGATTATTTTTATTATTATTATTTTTATTTTATTTTGTTTAACATCTTTAAAAAGATATAATGAAATAAATAAATAAATCATAATGAGCCAAACAAATTTCTAAGAGAATAAAATTAGTGTGTATATGCATAAAATCGGATGTGTCTTTTTTTAAAATTATATATTATCCCAGTATTGTAATTTGATCCATTTAGGGATTTATAATCACATATTTTTATTAAAGCACACATACGCTACCGACAGAACAAGGGCACTAGAAATTCAAGCACTATACGTAAAATTTAAGCTTTAATTTTACCACTCTCAAAATAACTCGCGATACAAACAAAGACAACCTCAAACCACAATATGCCAACATGTATAAGTCTCTCTCTATCCCACATATACGTTTGTGTAAGTACAGTACATCCGAATAATAAATATTTACCGGAAATTTAAAAGCAGAGAACGAACTGTTTCCTTTATAGTTCACAGTACATCTCTGGTAAGTTGTGCAGCAACCTTTTCGTTTTTGATTTACCTGTGTATGGTTTTCAGAGCGGAGAAAAATATGGTTTCAGTTTAAATTGAAAAACAGACGCTGTTTTTATTGGTGGAGAAAAAAGCGAGTATAATCGATCTACTCAAGTTAATTAATTTTGATAAGCTATATTAATTTGTAATTATAACTGAGGTTTCAGTATTTTGCATTTTGAATTCTCGATTATTTAATATGTGTAAATCTATATATACTTATACTTAATTAATAACATGTCCTAACTGACTGACTGACTGATTCATCATCGCTGAGCCGAACCCCTTAAACCTAGAAATGTGAAATTTCGGAAGTGTCTTCTTTTTACGATGTAAGCACCCATTAAGAAAGGATTTTTCGAAATTAAACCCTTACGGGGGTGTAAAAGTTTGAATGAGAAAAAAATTGAAGCAATATAGTTTCATAAAAATTAAGTCGGTCTCATCTGGGTTTCATATCGAACTCGTGACCAATACCAAGATGAGATCGATATCGGTTACGGTCTCGTGTTGTTGTAGATTTTAAGATTAATATTAATTTAAATTTAAAATCTAAATCAAATTAAAGTCGACGAGATAATAAATAGATAAAGTTGATATCGTATCATTTCTTGTTTCGTTAGAATCTAAGACAGTCTTGTTTAGGTCTTCAAGACATACTTTAACTTACAACCAATTTCAAATGTTTTGAATTGATGTCGGGTTAGGGATTTTTAGATTTTTTTATATCTTCGTAAAATGTTTTTTGCTGTTGATTATATTTCGTACAAGCGAAGAATACGTGATTTAAGTTTCCATTGATGTGTTATCACAAGGGAAAATATGTATTTGATTGTAACACGTTTATTTTGTACTGGTGTTCCAAACGTGTCCAAACGTTATTCTGGCTATGCTAGTTATTTCAAATTGACTGTTATTATCATATTTTTCATATCAAACTTTTTATTTTTGTATTTTTACGGATTTTGCCATAAAGTATTCCACTTTACCCATTGATGTTATTTTAATCAATATTGGACATTGACTTGACATTACTTTTGTATTGTAAGTAATACTTGCATGTTATACAGGTACAATAATTCACTTTTAAACCTTTGTTTGTTGGATAGATATATTTCAAAGAAAACTATGTATGTTTCATTTTCATTTCCTATTTCGATAATGATGTAAGTTTTTATGGTAAGTTAAAAATGGCAAGAATCTGTTGATGCAATAGAGTATTTGACACTATTAATAATAAAGATTAAAATGTAAATAGTGTAGAATATGTTACTATAATTTACAAACAAGTGTTTTTTACGTGAAAGAAGTCAGTATTTTAATAATAAATCTAATTTAAAATTTCAATTTTTAGCTTGTTTGTCACGTGATCTAGCAGAACTGTCAATGGTATGACTATTGGTTGATTTCAGTTTGTTTATGAGACACTGACGTCACGCATTCCACGTGACTTTGAATGCGCGTTTAAGCGGGAATTTTTTCATTTGAATTGAAAAAATATTATTTTCAAGAGATACTAAGGAAATGATAAATTAAAAATGTTTTTTTCAGATTTGATCTACAATACATAATAATAATAATAATAATAATAATAATATTTTTTTATTTGACAAAGACCAGTACAGGTATACAAAAAGTCAAAACAGCAGTAATATACAAAAACAAAAAATACATAAAAAATATACACAACTATTATTCTACTATCTCATCAACTTCATAAGGAACCATATTCAGCAAATAACTTTTAATTTTTGTTTTAAATTTAGCAGATATTCTTTCATTTTTTATATCCTCCGGCAATTTTTCATAAATTTTGAAACCAGCATAAATAGGCGTTTTCTCGTAGAAACTTGTTTTATGCATGAAATCATATGTATATTTCGATCTTGTATTATAATGTCCCTGTGTTTTTGACATTGTAAAATATTTTTTCTGATGCATATAAGTAATTAATTCATATATGTATATACTCGGAAAAGTTAATATTCGATGTTCTTTAAATATGTCTTTACATGTCTCTCGTGATGATAATCGAAAAATTACTCTCATGATTTTTTTTTGAATTATAAAAATTCTTTTACACTCAGTGCTTCGGCCCCACATTATTACTCCATATTTCATTATTGAAAACACGTGTGCATAATAAAACATAATTAATTGTTCGATTTCCATATATTGACTCAAAGTTTTTAACTGAAACAGTAACTTATTCATTTTTTTGCAAATAATATTAATTTGTTCTATAAATTTTAAATTAAAATCTATCACTATACCTAAAAATTTAGTATCCATAACATTTTTATGATTTCCTATTGTAAAGTCCATATCTTGTGTAATTTTTAACTTAAAGTTTACTATAGCTGTTTTATCTAAGTTTACCATTAATTGATTTTTATAGCACCATAATTTAAATTTAGTAATCACTTCACTAGTCAATAATTTTGCTTCCTCTCTATTGTTTCCTTCAATTAATATTGTGATGTCGTCTGCATACATAATCAACTTTCCGATATTAACACTTTCTTCTATATCATTTACAAAACATATAAACAATAATGGACCCAAAGTACTACCTTGGGGTACTCCACAGTTAACATTTATTATTTCTGATTGTCGATTATTTATTTCTATATAGAACTTCCTATTATGCAAGTAAGATTGTATTAAATTATAAATATTTCCTCTTATTCCTAACCTTTCTAGCTTATGTAATAAAAAATCATGTTTTACAGTATCAAATGCCGAACTTAGGTCGAAGAATAACCCAATTACATACTTTCCTGAATCCAGTGCTTTTGTCATATATTCATATATTTCAAATATAGCAGTATTTGTAGAGTGGTTTGCTCTAAATCCATGTTGAGCTCTATTGAATATATTATTAGCTTCTAGAAAATTAACTATTCTGGTACAAATAACTTTTTCTATTATCTTTGACCACACCGATAACAACGACACTGGTCTGTAGTTATTTACCATGCAACGATCGTTTTTCTTATATATAGGTCTGATTTTCGCAATTTTTAATGTATCTGGAAATATACCTGTTTCAAATATTTTGTTTATTATAGAATACATTTGTTGCGCCAAGCAATAAGCATTATACTTAACTACATGTATCGGTACTCCATCTATACCTGTGGACTGCTTATTTGGCAGTTTATTTATTGTATTATAAATTTCTCCCGGACTGGTTGGTAATAAAAACATTGTTTTTTCATTTATAGAGTCAGATCTAGTACACTCCTTCGATATGTTATCGCCAAAATGGTCTTTTAGTTTATTATTCACAGCATTATGATAATATTCTGCAAATATTTTTAAGACACCATCTTCAGTATTTTCTAATTTGTTGTTATAATATAATTTTATTTTTTCACGTACCTTTTCTGGTTTATTTAAAATCTTGTTTATACCGGCCCATATATCTTTTGAATGACATATATTGTTTTCAATATTTTTGAATAATGCACTTTTTTTTGCCCGCTCTATGTTAATTTTATGCTGCTTTTTACAAACTTTATATTTTTCTTCTATTTCGCTATCTTCTCTCTTTATTTTGAATAACTCTCTTAACATTTGCCCTTCTTCTATTATGTCTTTTGTAACCCATGTTTTTAGTTTTGTATTTTGAATACATTTTTTCTTTATAGGAAAACTTGCATCAAAACAGTACTTGAAATGTGTCCAGAATGTTTTAAAATTTTCATCATTTTCCCAGACTGTGTTATGTAGCATATACTTCATATGTTCTGAGTTGAGTGTATTATATATTCTGATATCTTGTTTCTCAACTGTTTCTTTTCCAGCAGTTATGCCCTTTGTTTTGAGTGTTATAATTTGTCCGGTGTGATCTGATAACATAGTATGTAGGACCTCTGGTTTTTGATCCTGAATGTTGTTCTTATTAATTATTATATAATCTATCCCAGTTGATGAAGTTCCATGTATACGAGTCGGTGTTTCAATGATATTTTTACAATTGTATGTATCCAATATGTCCACCAATTTTCGCCTATCAATATTGTTTTTTTAAGTAGTCAATATTAATATCTCCCATGATAATTATATTATGTTTATCTGTTTTTGTGCTTTTAAGAAATTCGTCAAAAAGTGCCATAAACGATTCAATGTCTGCATTAGGCGATCTATAAACAACATAAACGTAGTACACATCATCTTTTATGATCACTTTAATTCCAGCACATTCTAAAATTTTGTCTTTACAGTATCTGGTTACATTAATATTATGAACATTTTCAGTTAAACTTCTTTTTATCCATATACCAACTCCACCATGTATAAATTTTGTCCTACAATATTGCGCGCATAAACTAAAATTCTCTATATTAATAGCATCGATATTTATATCAGAGCACCAGTGTTCAGTTAATAGTAGTATATTTATTTTTTCACTATTTAAAACTACCTCTAGGTTATTTATCTTATTATTTAAGCATTGTATATTTTGATGTAATATTTTTAACTTATTATTATTTCCTGTATTATTTTTTTTGTGTATATCTTTAGGTTGAGCTATTTCGCCTCGAATGCCCTGTATATTAAAATTCATTGTATTAAATTTTTCATTTTTGTTTTGGTGTTTCATAACTTCTGTCCCATTGCTGTCTTTCTCGAAAAAATTTGAATCTACGTACTATTGTTTTCTTTGGCCAGAACTCCGGTTTGTATAGTTCTTCTTGATATTTGGAGTCCACTCCAATTTTGAACGCAGTATTCGTACCTATGGTATTTAGCTTTTCACAAATTATTTCTTCTTCGGTGGTGCATTTTTTTTTAATATAGTTGATAACAGTATCGTGTGTTACGGAGCTTTTTATGCCTCCAATATATAGCCATGTTTTTCTATCGGCAGCTACAAAACCGCCTTCATTTTCAGCAGTTCCTATAATTGCTGGTTTTTTGTTCCTTCTCTTATTTATGACCTCTGTAAAATTATTATTACATAAGTAAAAATATTTTGACCCTCTAATTAATTAATTTGATGGGTTCATAATCTTTTCGTATTGTTTTAATGTCATAACTGCAACGAAACTGTTTAGAATCACTTGCCGCAATTATGTTATACAATACATCAATCATCAAACAAATTAAATCTGACAAAACATATTTTGCAACACATTTTTTAGAGACACGCTATCGCGTTCCGACATACATTCTTGCACCACAAGAGAGTACAGCAAAAAGTATATTTTACATACGAGCCTAAAGCTTGCAAACTTATGCAGGCTCTAGGGTTACAGGCTCTCGCATGCATGTACGTATTAGGGAACACGTGTAGCGTGAATATAACCATTGGAAATTCAAATTTTTATATTCTTGTTCGTATATTTACTTTGTACGACGTGTAAAGAGAGTTATTCTATATCCGGTTATATATTTTTTCTTCTTCCCCTTGTGTGACAGATTCATCTTTAGAAATGTTATTGTCATGCAAAACTTTCTTGTCGAGTAAAGCAGTTAACTTGTAAGAAATATTCAGCACGGTTTTGTGCCGCAATAAAATATTTTGATCAACGTTGTAAAAAAGAAAAATCATAAAAGTATAAACATGTATGTATCAATCTCTGGATTTTGTAAATTGGAAAAATTATTCGACAAATGTTTCGCTGTTGTTTTATTTCCTTACTTTTTTTTAGCAAATTTTAATTAAATTACCTTTTTTTAATTACTTGTATTTATTTTTTAAATGCATTTTTTACATTTTTGTCCGACAGAATAAAATAATAAAAATTGTAGATAATGGTTTTAAGATTTGTGAATAAACATTTGTTATTTTTTAATTATTTGATAGTTGAATGTAATATTTCATTGTGTTTAAAGTATTTGAAAGATTTTAAAAGAAAGCATTTACTAGAACATTTAAAAAAAACTATTTGGAGCTGATTGGGGGTGGCCTAATCAAATTTCATCCCAACCTCATCTAATCTATTTATAATGTGGCTTTTATCAAAAATTTAAGATTTGAAAAAATTAAAATGGTGAATTTGGATAAACGGTTAAAAAATCTGAATCAATGCAAAAAGCTCATGGAATCTGTTTATTTCTTTATAGAATAACGAAACGGATTTGCAATTTGTTAAATGTATACAATGCTAATTAAAAATCATAATGGAAGCAATGTGTGTTGTTCATGTATTCCGTATGATTGCTCGAATCAAAGCCGGGCATCCATTCAATCGTGAAGCATGGTTATTTTTTAATTGGATCGCATTAGTTTATTGGAATGTTAATCGAGATAAAAAAAAGAGATTTCTAACGAACAGATATGGGATGAGTTCAGTTGTCATAACGATTAAGCCCACGCATATTCAGTTTGCTTATATTGACTAACAATAAAAATATTTAATGATTGATTGTTTTCAGCGTATATTTTATTTATCCACGATTTTATCTCCTATTTAACTACTAGTCAAATTATTGGAAGTTAATTTTACCACTCTTTTTTGTATTGACTTATGTTAAGTATGTATATATAAGATACTGGCACTAGTTATGGCCGCTATAAGAGCAAGGTTTACTGTTTTTGTGATTTAAGGGCTTATTTTTTGTAATTCTCATGAACTTATGTTACCAATAAAACAAGTAACTATTTAATCAATTTAATTACCAAAGTCTGCAAATATAGTATGTTTTTTAAATTATAGCCTTTTATTTTGTTTATGTTTTTTCTCCAGTAATGGATAAAGTAAAACCAGTAATGAGCACGCAGTGATGGACACTTGCTAATGATAAGTACTACAACATAAAAGATATGAAATGAATAATCGTCAAATTTGATACAATGTAAAGCAGTTGCTATGATAATATAATAGTTATTAAATAAATTATACTAATAATTTAAATGTCCACCAATTTGACATCTATCGTCCGATTGCTATCAAATCACGTTAAATGTATATAGATTAATATTAAGAAATTGTAGTAATCAAATATTAACAAGTATTTCTAATTCAGTACATTTAATTAAAAAATAGCCATTACTGGGGTCATATCCAAGTCTGGTGCCAGTACTTTATATCTACATATGAAAAATAAATTGATAAGTTTTAAATATTCTGTATTAAAGTAAATATTTTTGTTACAGGTGGGTGCTTGTACTTCTTTTAAAATGAAAATGTATGGTAAGATTTTATATATGTTATGAATTTAATATAAATTAACTGTGAACATTCTTTATATTGAAATAAAGTGATCTATAGTTATTAACATATACAAATACATATTTTTATATATTTGTGTAATAGATATGTCTCTCTGAACAAAATATTATAATATTTAGTGCAGTAAAGTTAAATATAATACAAGTCACTAGAATTTATGTTTGTTTGAAAATTCAATATTACAAAATAAACATAATTTTGTCGATTTTTTTCAAGAGCTATAGGTATAACCTATTTCACGTTGAAAAAACAATCAATTAATTTAGTATCTATAATTAAAGTTATTATTATTATTATTGTCTTAAAATTTTAAAAATATTTTAGAGTGCTTATTATTAGCTAAGAAATTTTGAGAGAAGAAATTGAGCATATGGGGCACAGGTTGATATGAAACACCTTTTTTATATTTGTTTTTTACTTATTTTACCAAAAGACAAAATTATTATAAAAAATAAATTTATTCTATACATATAATAGTTTTTTGTAATTAAGTAGTAATATATTGGTCGTTAATCTACACAACGAATAATATCACGTTTACATCCATAATCCTTTAAATCAGTGAAATATTTCTGCAGATATTGTTTCATAATGTGATTGCTTGCTTCTAGATAACTTACAATAACGCTGGTTATTTCTCAAAAGTAAATTTTCAAAAATAGAGCACAAAATCACAACGTTGAACAGTGTAGATTAACACAAACATTCCGGTACCGCGTAGCATAATAGCGGTGCGCCGAGTTGGTCTGGCTAAAGTTGTCGGTATAACTCACAGGTGTTACCCCCACCACTGTCTCGAACCCGCATAACATAACCACTGCTGTAAAACGTAAGGTGTACTCCCACCGGGAGTGGAGCAAGCCACGTGGAGGATCTAAGTATGTACAGGTCCGTGCTGGAAGTATTGATTGCACGTGCAGGACTGGTGATAGAGAATTTGTGGCCCTTGACCGTCCCTTCTATTAACAAAAACAAAACTATTTAAGAAAAACTTTAAATTCAAGCTTTTACTTTTTTAAATAAATTCTTTATATTTATACAGTAACTAAATGATTCTACTTCTTATTTTCTTGTATTTTAATCGATATTTGTATGATGAGTTGAAGTTCACTGCAGGAAATTTCACTAAAAAATTTAAAATTTTTGATTTCGTTAAAAGTATGTTTATTGTATAGCAAATGACGTAAAAAGTTGAATGTTTCAAACCGCAGGTCTGGATCTCAAACCATTCTCGAAATATAGCCTCTCAAAGTTTTAGTTTTTTCAAATTTTTGGAGAAAAAAGGCCATAACTTTTGAACGCGTGGTCGGAATTGATTTTATTTGACGGATTTGAAATCAGCGTGTCAAAATCTATATAATGACATGTATAATACCTTAAAATCCGACAAAAAAATTTTGGTCAAAAATCGACATTTTTTTAAGATATACCCCTTTGAATTTTTTCGATTTTTCGCAATTTTTTTTTTCGAGTTTTAATGTATTATACATGTCATTATATAGATTTTGACACGCTGATTTCAAATCCGTCAACTAAAATCAATTCCGACCACGCGTTCAAAAGTTATGGCCTTTTTTCTCCAAAAATTTGAAAAAACTCAAACTTTGAGAGGCTATATCTCGAAAACGGTTTGAGATACAGACCTGCGGTTTGAAACTTGCAACTTTTCACGTCATTTTCTATAGAATAAACATACTTTAAATTTCCTGCAGTGAACTTCAACTCATCATACAAATATCGACTAAAATACAAAAAAATAAGAAGTAGAATCATTTAGTTACTGTATCGACTAAAATACAAAAAAATAAGAAGTAGAGGTATTATAGTTTTATAATTGAGCGTGTAAATTAATATTAAATGCTATTTTTGATTTTTGGTTAAAATATTTGAGTAAGTAGCGCATAAAAATGAATATTCTAACAATATTTTAAATTATTTATTAACTAAAAACACAGATTTGTATTAATTTACCCTAAAGTAAGAGAAGCACAGCTTCCATGGACGCTTCGCCACTGTATAAACATCTTTTAAAACGGTGAGATACAACTCGCAACGTTTCCTTGTTGGTTGATAATAGGCACAAAAAAAAAAAAAAAAAAATACAAAGTCAGTATGTCTAGAGTCCTCACTCAGACAAACATTTTGAAAAAAAATATTTAAATCGGTGCATTTTTACAAAAGTTATAGCAAAAGTAAGAACATTCTACATTCAGATAGACACACACACAACCATCGGTCTGAAAACAACTTTTCCTTAGGTTTAAAGGTAATACCTACAATCTGAATGTGCTTTTATCTTGGACACGATTTTTCAATGATTTTATAAAACTCCCATTTCCTACGGAACATAGAAGTAAAATAACTTTGAACCTGTATGATTTTTAGCTAAGTCGTTTTTCCAGTGGATATCGATATATGCAATTTCATAGCAGCAATAGCTGAGAATAATATGATAACTTTTAGATACATATATTCATATACAGTATCAAAATTCTCTATATCGTTAGCAAGAATGGTGATATTATCTTTACATATTCCAATACAAAACCATAAAACACCGAGATCCCTCTACACTCTACATTCTTCAATAACTCTATATAAGTATATTCGTACGTGCGTTGACGTTATTAAGCTCTCCTACCCGTTAGTAACGCCGTTGGTGACGATTGCCGTTGCAGTTTGCGTGGATTACGTATAACGGCTGCGTAAATTATAACGAGTTTATAAATTTTACTTTTAAAGCACTTTCTGCTCTCTTTCTTTATTCCGTAGACGAGAAATGTCAGTTGTTTTTAAGGAGTGAGGTTTATGTATTACCGTTTTTAAATTTATTACTTAATTATTTAGAATTGGGACCTCTTTATGTGCGAATGTTTTAAAGATGCCATTCAAGATGGTTGTATCGTTGGAAAAATTTAATTTTATAAAGATAAAATCAAGATACATGGTGTCTCAGTTTTGAAACATTTATTTTTTGAATTAATATTTTTCGTATCGCTTAATAGGGCAATACCAGGATAAACCGTATTTATAAATTACACTTAATCACTTTTTACAAATGTGAACAAAAATGTTCTACTTAATTTGCTATTTTCTTTACCAAACAAAAATCTTTATGCAAGGTACTAAATCCCGTTATGTTGTCTAAGGATTATGTTAAAACGAAAAAAATACTTTTAAATCGCAATTAAAAAATCTCGTCAAGTTATAAAAATGTTTTTGGTGCTTTTTAAATGAATTCTTAATTTTGCTAAAGGTTTTAATTTAATTGTTAAGTTTGTGTATTCTTATATATTTGCTAATGTTCACAAGTGCAAGCCATATTAACATAACTCAATAAATTGAAATACTATACGGTACGGGAAACTCATACGCGCGTCTTTACTCGCACTTGACATGAAACATAAGACTGCATATTACATTTAATCACAATGTAAAAATTAAATGTTACCATAATAATATCACCTTCACTATATTAGTAACACTTTAATACATAAAGCAAAAATATTCAACCCAACAGTTACGAAACCCTAAATACAAAAAAAAATACCTCACCTACAAATCTGACACGTATATCAAATCTCAAAAACACGCTTTAAAATAATATTATCTTTTTTTCTATACATAACATTACGTAGCATATGAATTCCAATATACGAAGAAAAAATGATTCGATGCGTCCCTCTTTTCCCCCACCACATACACGCACCTGGCACGACACCATTTCAAAGTAATCGTAGTGAGAACTTCACCCGCGACTGTTTGCTCTCTTTTGTATGAGGAGGGGGGAGGGGCAGGGAGGCATTATCTATTCCACCCGTTTATGTCTACTTAAATACAAATGAAATTGTTATTTGGTTTTCGTGAGCCCAAGTTTCATGGGGGTTATTTCATTTAATGATTTTAAATAAAGATTTTAACGTGTCATATATTTTAAGTAATATTATTATGGGTTGGAGATTTTTAGGATGAATTATGTTATGGAGATAGTAAAATTTGAATCTGTTATAACCACGAAAGGTTTAACTTAGAGTGTAGTAACTAACTTTTAATAGAGTTTTCGATATTTAGGAACAGTTTTAATGGCAAGTGATTCTGTTTCCTTGATTTCGTTTATAGTCCTCAGATTTTAATATCTACATAAATTATTTTATTAGATTTTTGTTTTTAGTAAGCTGGCAACTTGTGTTGGGTTCTGTTATTAGTTATTTCGGTCGTTTTAGAATTATTTAAATTATTTTAATTGGTTGGAAATATTCACTTACAAATTTTCTTTCTACCAGAGGTCTTCAAGTTAGTGATGTTATTTTAAGAACTCCAATTTAACGCTTTAGCAAGTAAAATAGCAATTAAAAGTTATGATAGGATTCAATAAAAAGGTTTTTAACCAATGCCTTCAAAATGAGTGATAGTAATTTTGAATACCCGAAGATCGAAAAATATTGGAAAAGACATTGGAAGGCCAAAGTAATTGAAAAATAAATGGTTTTATACAATTTTATATCTGGTATTATAAGCGATCTAGCAAAATTTGCTAGCTAGAAACACTTTCAAATGAGGAGAGTTCTCCTTAAGTTTCTTGAAGTGTTTGACAATTTTCGCGCACGCGTGGTATATAAACACCAACGGTATTAAAACAGTGGCGATATTATGAAAATTATTTTGTACGGTTAGAGTCACCAACTGTGTTACAATAAAATGAAGTATCACTGCTCTAAATTCCATAGCTAATCCATAGACATTATCATATAATTAATATCCCATTTGAAAATGCTTGCTATAGCTAGCAAATTTGCTAGCTCCTTTATAATACCGGACAATAAAGTTTCAGAAATCAGATACAAAATTCGCAGGATATTTAAACTGAAAACATTTATTCTCTATATTCGACATTTATGCTAATACTCGTTGAACAATCCGATATCACACAATACGAGTATATGTAAAAACACAGGTTAGTCGATATTTAGCACAGTGCACAATTACACAAGCTAGAACATTTCAAATAGATATACGTAGACAAATATAACAACACGTTAAGCCATGAAGTGCTAGTAATAATATAAACTTTAACAACACAAATATGCACTATACCGCATGACGATAATTTTTGCAGCATGCATGATATTAAAGTGGTGCATAAATAATGGCCGATTTTATTTTACAATATTCTGTATCATTTATTAATCAATATGCAAATATATGAATACATATGAAATTTTAAATAAAATGTGTATAAATATGAACTGCATGTTTTGAACTTTATTTTGAATGAAACTACATTTATAACTCAAATGACATTTTTGGGTGTTCATACATAAGTGCACGACAAAGTTTAATATTAAGAAAAAGATGGCAACACAGTCCAATTTACATTTTACTTACAATTTTTTTTAGATTGATCTCATTATTACTTTCACAGACATGGGCAGGGAATTAAATATTTTTATGATTTATTTATTAATTTTTTGAACGAAGATTTTAATAATAATTTCATTGAATACTTCACTAGTCGATATATAATAGTTGAACAAAAAAAAATTAAAGCTTTGTAGAAAAAAGCACCAATGTAACAAAAATCACTAATAATTAGTGTCTGACCGCAGGTCAGTTTTTGACCGAAGCCGAAGCCAGGATTTTTTTTCATCTTTTATTTTTAAAATTTTTCACAAATGAAAAAAAAATTCAATGTGTAATTGAATTACCATTTTGCCCCCTGCCCATAAGTTATATCTTCGAAAGTAAAAATTGAAAAAAAATGAATTTTAAGAAACTTTTTATGCGATTTTTTGATTATTTGAACTCATTGCTTTTGGTTTTAGAAAATTACAGAACTTATTTCTAACGCAATTAATCCTTTGTATCTACCGCATAAAATAATACTTTACTGTACAATATTATACTATATAGTTCAACCTTCAGCTTCGGTAAACTTTCGCCCTAATTTTAGCCGAAGCTAATTATTCAGCCGAAGGTGAAATATTGGCTGAATATTCAGTTGGATACTACCTATAATGTCGTCTGAGCATTCAAGAATTATTTTAACTTTTATTAAGTTTTTTTTGAAAAGGGTAATGTTATATGTATGTAAAATCGGTCAATTCATATGCACCAATCTAATAATACTGATCCATGCAATCATATCAAGTCATAATAACTACGCCATATAAATAATAAGCGCACACGAAACGAATACAAATTGTATTACATATTCAATGTTATTCTCTATTACACAGTAAAGTTGTTTTTCTCGTTTACGATTGCATTTCCATATTCAGCATCTTTGTACCTCTCTATTTCTAAAAGATAGATGTGAAATAGAAGCAACTTTGAGTAGGTTTAAACAGCAATACTGCTTTGAAAGATCTAGAAAATTTGATACAGAAGTTCTTTGAACAAAGGATACTGATTCTCTTTTAAGTTGTTTTGAATTTTAAGAAAAATATTTACTTGTGTATAACAGGCAGTGAATATACCTCCAGGTGAAACGTTTAATTCTGTTTATTTGTAAATTGATTTCAATACAACGGTAATTTGTTACGAGTAACTAATTAACCGTTCTGTTTATTTGGTTTTATCGGATTCGATTCTGTACAAAACTGAAACGGAAATTTTATTAGGTGATTTATTTACATATTGTGTATATATGAGCTAGTCAACTTAAATATATATACATACATTTTCTCGATTATATATTTGTTTTGTGAAGTTTCTTGCTATAGATTCGGAGGAGCTTAAAGTTTACCATCAGTGAAATAACTTATTTGGAGATACCTTTAAATAATGTTAAATATATAGTACTTATGTATAATCATAGAAGACTATAGAGACTGATATGATAAAGAGCTGTGATTAACTAACAAACTTTTAGAACCGACTCTTTCTTCTGAAATACCACATACAAATCATGTTTTTTTTTAGTAACCGTAGTTGGTCAGTTTGAAGATGTTTTACTGTAGGTATTCATGCTGGTAAAAACTAGATATAAATATACATAAATATTGAAGTTCTACCTAAAAAAATCGCTTTGTCTTCTGTAATCATATTAAAAATTATCACTGAAAATTTACGGACTAAATAAAATATAAAACCGCATTTTATGAAATATTTTTAAACGTCCCATTCCTCATTTAACAAATTAGTATCTCATTTATTTAATAAACAAAATGACACAATACAGAAATATATATCATTTCAATCAAAATAATTAATCCGTACGTAAAACACGAGTAAACCAAAGCCATATAGCTTACGGCTTTACAATCCACTCTTGACGGCATAATACACCATGTGCGTCACCAGTATGGGGGGCACACAACATGAGGAGGGGGAGTATCGCTACAGAGACCTACTTTTATAAGTTATGCAAGGGATGGTGCCCGCCGCGGTAAAACAACGGCGGAATTAATTCATAAAGTACGACATTTTGAAAATATCACGTAATGGTGAGGTTGCTTTTAACGGAATTTAATTAGAATTGTACGAGGTGGCTTCGACATCTATTTTCATCTCTTTCTATCACATGGTTCTTTGAAAAATTACCGAAACACAATTCACGAATTTTAAATTTATTGAAACAACAATTTAAGGAATCATACAATTTACTGCAGTGTAAAATTGAATTATTGATTTACTGACAATGATAGTTACAACTTATTAGTTAATGAAGGCTTAGAAAATATTATTATTAAAATGTTTAAGCTGCACTCAATGTAACAACTGACAACTAACTAAATTCGAGTTTGACCGTAAACACCAAAAACAACCAAAAATATCAGGTCTTGAATTGATTTTGAAATTAATACAGAAAGTTACAAAATAAGTACATTCGTTATTTTTATATTTTATATTTAAATGTATTATAATTTATTTCTTTATTTTATGTAGTTTTATCACATGTTTCTATTATTCTCTTGTTTATCTCTTCTACGAAGCATTTTACACCATTAATTTTTTTTTAAATAAAGCGTTATTATTATTATTATATTATTATTATATATTATTCTTCGATTTCTAATTGTCTATATATTTTATCTGATTCGCTGTAATATTTTAAAACTTGATCTTTATTTTTAGTAAATTATAATTCGACAAAAAATGTAATTTCGGTTAGTTGGTAATATGTTAAACTGTATTTGATAAATCGAAAGATTGATACATTTACTTTCAGCGTTTTCTCTGCAACCACTCACACATAATTACACACACACACCTGCCAGTGTGTTGTTTTTTCAGAGAGCTATATTCATTTCAGTTCTTTCAATTAATTGATCAGAGATTTAAAACGTTCTAGTGTTGTTTCTGTTATTGGTCTTTACCGTTCCTTCACCCGCCGTTCGTTGTTTTCTTCCCAGATTTAGAAGAGGGATTTAACTGCGAGCTTGCGCAATTTACAATGATGTTTTAAGAGATGAACGATCTGTTTTTTAATTTGATGAGCTTGTTGTTAGGATGGTAATCATGGACGATGATGACGATTATAAAAATGCTTGGATCTCTGTTTAATACCGGTAAAGTGTGGGTTTATTATCTTGAGCTTTTGCGCTAATATTCCTATATTTTCATTATAAAATGATGAATTTATTTCTGTTTTGTTTAAAAGAAAATAAGAACAATTATCTTATATTTTATAGTTAGTACGTAGTTAATTACGATAATAAATCCACTACTTTTCGAATTTAAAAATACACCCAACTTTTTTATTACTCGGTTGATACGTTCCAACGAAACCCGTGTAAAAAGAAACACGTAAATCGGATAAGTGATTCTCGAGTGACAGTCCAGGAAAGTTTTTATTTACGGATCCTCAATAAGTTACGTCTTCAGGGTACTAAAGTAATGTAAAAAAACCATTTTGATATTCATTAAAGAAACTAAAAACGATAACTTAAAGTGCAGTTCAGTTTGAATATTTATAAATAGGGATACTAATTATACATTTTTAATAATTTACGAGTACACTATTTCTGTTAATCAACTCACAAAAAATGTTCAGATTCCCGGGAAAAAATTTTAGATCTGAAGTGATCAAATCAGATCTGAGATACGTCTGCATTTTGAGACAAAATCATATTTTTCACTGGGTTTTGATCTGTGGAGAGCCACAAAGATCTACAACGACCTACAAAGATCTACAACAATCTTCAGAGATCTTTGTAGATTCTTGTAGATCTTTGACCCTGTCTCAAAATGCAGATCTATCAAGATCTGATTTGATCACTTCAGATCTAAATTATTTTCCTAGATTAGCTTAAAAATTATTCTTCAATGTACCCCTAACATTAATCATATAATTTTAAAACCGCCCACGTCGCGTTGTGGGCATTAATTCCGTATATAAAAACTAAAACGCTCCCTAATATGCCTTTCAGTGAACCGAGAAGTGCATCATGAAATTTTATTATTCACATAAAACATATATGGAAAAAAATAAAATGTTTCGAATATATGAACTATAAATAGAGTTACGCCACATATTTTATAAAGGAATTATCCGTTTATAAATATTTACATGCATAAATATATAAAGTTATATCTGAATTTACGACGTAAGTATAAGGTGCCATAAATGATATAGGAGGAGGTATTGTTTTTATGGTACATTTAAAGATAATAAAGTAATATTTGCCGTATTTCATTTGTATGCTACCTTCGTGGGTATTAAATGTATAAAAGGAGGTGTTTTTGAAAATATATATGCTTTTGCTTAATAGGTTTCTACTTAATGGAAATAATGCGATGTAAATCAGTGGCCGTTGGTGAAAGAATTTGGTAAAGATTATGCAAGTTCGGCTTAATTCAATAAGCTATAAAGCTGAATATGTGTGTTATTGAGTTTTATCAAATTTGACTTTAATGACGTATGTAAAAATACAAAACCAGTATTATTTAATGATGAAAAAATAGCCTTTTTTGAAATCGAATACCTTTAAAACTGCTGTCATGATTGCAGTTAAAATTGAGAATCTCTATGTTTAAGGTACTGTGCAATTAAACAAAAAAACTGAATTACTACGACCCTTTTCTCCCACAGCGATTGTATTATTAAGATAATAGTGAAAACTTCCAACAGTTTAAATGCCTTTTGATAATCCTTAGAACAAATAGTACCATTTATTTAATATTTTCACTATTAAAAGATCAAAGATAAGAAATACCCGGAAAGCAACCAAAAATTATAACCATCTTAAAAAGATATAAAATAATATATAACAATAAAATTAATTATTAGAGTTACATATTTTATACATTCTTCATCGTGGAATATCTTTGCTTTTACCAAAGAAGCTTTTCTTCGTTTATACATTTTTATTTATTTAGGTCAAAATTTTATGGAAGCTATAAAAATTCCGAATTTAAGTAATTCATCTAATTTAAATAAAAGAGTAAAAAGTATGACTATATTGATTTATAAAATAAACTGTATATGATATGAAAAAAAGGTCGGGTTAGTGATAACTAAACATAACTAATGAAAGTCTAAAACATATTTAATCATACATTTTTCGCAAGCTTCAATAGTAGGTACCTAGTATTGACAATGTTCAGGCATTAGTTACAGTAATCGGTAAGTCAATATATCGATATTCAGAACGGAATAGCTTCACTTAAAAAAATGATAAAAGAAAATATTTTTATAAATTCTGAAAGATATCAAGAAGAATATGATCTGAATCACGTTTGATAAAAATTGTAGTTAGAAATCGAGTTAAAATATAAATGACACTAACTATTATTGACATTATTAAAAACTAGTCACTGCATTGGCATAATGATTTGGTATTTCCAAAATCTCAAATATTTAATTAAAACAAACATAATAAGAATCACACTGTAAATACACACATATATATTTTTCATGGGTATGCATTCTTGAACAGAGGCCAAGTTTTTGTCGGTATTCCATCATTTGCATGTTTAAATATTTCAAATACGCACTTTATTTAAATGCAACGCCGCACGAGTCCAACGGGGGCCATAAAAAACCACAGCCTACGTCATAACTTGTACAACGAGGGTGGTCGTAAAGTCTACACACACGTCTCTGTTTAGGTATTTATAGTAGTGGTGGCCCGCCTTTTCAGGTTTTGTGTTTTAACCCTATCCAGCTTAATAAAAATATTCTAAAATTCCCTGGATGCGACGAGATTTTTGCCACTTTTAAAAACATATTTTTGTATTTATATTTTAGATAGAAATTTCATTTTTTCCAGTGATAGATAAACTAAGGATATATAAAGATTATATTAAGTTTTATATGACGATGTGATCAATCCTTTATCAGATACTGGAGTTCAAATTTTATAGTTGTGATACAAATGATACATCATCCGCATGGTGTGATTGTATGATAAGTTTACATGTGCTTGTGTTAGTCGGACGTTCAGTGTTAAGTCTTTATTGTCTGTGGTGATTTTTCACGTTTTATTTTTTACGAACGTGCGCTGCTGTCGAGTGTTTAAATATGGATGCCATCCGTTGCGTGAAGAATGTGTTTTAAGGTATTTAGGAATAAAGATGTTGCTGTAGGTTTATAGGGATAATTTACAGGGAATTATATTTTGTTTATAGACTTTTTATATTTGTGTGGAATAACTTGCACTAGAAAATGTTTGTTGTATTGAATTTTATGTTTTTGTTGAATTGAAACGAAGTAACAATTAGTTTAGGAAATTGAATGCTCCATAAAAAAGATCCCACAAAATTTTTACGTAACATGTATCGTTCTTGAAATATCTTGAAAAAATAAATATTTTGGGATGTCATCCATTTTGATGATTTTGAAATGGAACCGTCCTCAAGCCAGATCCAACCATCCAACCAAGTTTAATTAATATCGGTTTTGTAGTTCATGAGTTATTCATGTGACAAGGATTAAGGGGATAGACACACATACACACAGACAGACAGACAAACATGGAACGAAAAATGTTTGTCTTGACCTGAAACGGAATGATCAAATTAAAATTTTGAAATCGGAGAACAATTTGTTTGTCTCATTTTAAAACGATCACAAAGCTTCTCGTATCTTCGATATTGCGAAGAAGCAATATGTAGTTGAATCTGTTATCGCGTCATTCAAGATATTTTCTGTTGCTATTTATGCATTACACTATAATTAAATAAGCTTCACTGGATACAGTTTGTTTCCACAAAAATGCAAAACCGTGGCAACTAGAGATGAAACTAAAATTTTCAATGGGTGTATACAAAAAGCTTATACTTGTTGACATGAGTTCGCTTAATTTGAAAACTAAGAACAACATTCATCAACAGAAAGGTTCTTCTTGTTTCATAAGTGCATCTGCACATTAAAACCATCACCAGTGCGGTTGTAGGGATTTTCTTTATTTTATTTTGGGCAAAATTATAAAATAATTTACTTTATTATTACATACTTCATCCAGAAAAAAATAAAATACTTATGTATGTACATATTTACCACAGTAAGAAGTTGAATAAATCTCAAGCAAATATAAGTTATTATAACTTCCAAACATTATCTAATATACGAGTATATATGACAAATTTGTTCGATAAAAAAATATAGTTGGAATAAATTTTCCACAGTTTACACATTCTAAAATAAATATAATCTACGTCCTCCTTTTAACTGCTTACGAGATAGCATTACTAAAACAAACAGACCGACAAAAAGTCTTTAAAATTTATCTTATATTGACTCCAATTCATCGCCGCAATTCAAGTTTATTATCTTGCGCGTTACCATAACTTGCCTGGATAATTACTACAGCAACAATTTAACAAAATCAATAATTCGAACAAGAATTTTACCAAAGTGCGGTGAAACGTTTGGAGAAATAAAACGGGTGCGTTGTTGTCGCGGTCAGACAGTGGCGTTACTACAACGGCGCAAATGACAGAGTTTCGAAAGTAAAATAATTATTTACATATACATAAGAATATTGTTAAAGTTAAAAAAATAATTACATTACATTAAGCTCGTCTTTGAAATTTAAAAAAACTTGTAGTTTAGTTTAAATAAAAAATATTCAAAATTTTTTAATAAAAATATATAGAAGGGTAGTAGGTAAAGTAAGATAATGGAGGTATTTTTCATAAAAGTTTAACTGATGTCAGAACGTCTTATACCTTAGAATAAATTTAGATTACATAATATCATGTTCCTCCACCAAACATGTGTTAATAATGAAATACTATTGAACCGATTAAGTGAGATTTTCATTCGAACACAAAGTCTATTCAACGTGGCAAAACAAACACAGCAGTTATGTTAGTAGATGGCACAGTGATTACAAAGTTCCGTATGTATTTAGGACAACTAATAAAAGCTGTAAAAGTGTAAGCGCATTCGAAAAAATTATTTTACACGGTTGCATTTTTCATAAAATATTTATTATAAACGGTTTTCAACTATCTATTTTTAAAACAGAGATTAAATATTACCTGAGTGTTAAAAACCTGTCCCACAAGCTCATTGTTATCGAGCTCTGATTGGCTGATGGCGTGCACTGACAGTTCATAACCCTATACTAAAATCATTGCATTTGCACGATTACCATGTAAACAATTGAAGCATTTTTAGGTTGAATAATAGAAGGGGTAATGCGGTACGTTGTTGTTCTATGTTGTTTTCTATTTGTATCAGCCCGCATTTTCCCATTAGAGTCATCACTCCAGTAATATTATACAGACTGTGTTATCATTCAATGGGCGAAATCATTCCAAAACTGTCAAAATAAATACATTTCTGGAGAATAAACTGTTATGATACCTAATTTGACAGTTTACAAGATTTAATGAATCATCTAAAACCCAACTGGTATTTAATTTTAAAATATTTCTATTTGCCGCATTCCAAAAAGTACTTTCATCATGAGGGGGCCTTAAATTACTTGTTCTAACGTGTAGCTACGCCACTGCGGTTAGCAATTACAGAGTTTATGTTAATTGCTTAATCATTGCCGTGTCACACAGCGCCGCTAGCGGCGCTCTCGTGAACTACAAATTTATTTGCCCTAACCGTTTATACAATGTGGGTTGTTTTCGTCAATATTTACGCTAATATCTTTTAAACAAATAATTAACGGCGTATAAAGATTTGATCTGATGTCGCTTGTGGAAGCTGTTCGTTTTTATGGGGGTCGGCAATTACCGTTACACCTGTTAATTTCGTGTTTCCGGGACAAAAAATATGGTCGTATTTTTATGGAAGAGACTTTAATGCAGATTGCGAAATTCGTGACTATTTTAAGTTTTCTGTAACTGCTACCTAAAGATTTTTTATATTCAAAATAGTTATTTTTATTTAAAGTGGTTTATCTTAAGAAATTAATTTTAGTCTAGACCAAATCCAAACTGAATCTTTTTCCAGGCATCTATGGATCTTGACATTTTAATGATGTATTTAAAAAAAAAATAATCGTATATAGACCAATCAATTTGCCGAGCATTCAGTACACCAAATAGTAAATAAAAAAACACAAATACATTTTTTTGATAAAACCTTCATTATAAATTACGAATTTATTAAATAACCATGTTTTGTATATTTGTTGTACAAACGCTATGCTAGTTTTTGTTATAATATCAACATAAATTTGAAGCATATTACATAATCATTAATTAATAAAAAATGATTTACCGAAAAAAAGTTGATACATAAATTACACGCAGGGAAACTTTTTTCACGTTTCATAAAACATCAGATTGAACTAACAAATCCCAAATAAGCTGCGCCGTTCACAAAGAGTTTAAATAAAAAAATACACACGCAGTAATATTTTTTCCAATGAAAAAATCAAAGCCCCGATAACCGCCGATCGCATGCATATTTGAATTACAAATAAAAAAGTAAGTATCGAAAAACCACACGTAAAAATGTAGATAACAAAAAAAAAATTACCGACCGCAGAATCCTTTGTTACCGCCAGAATATATTTATACAAATACAGTGTTAACTGAAGCTCGGTACGGTCGGTAAAGTAGAATTATGTTTAAATTTGTTTTTTATTTCTATGATCAGAGGGGGCTTACTTGGTGTAGTGCAAGAAGAAGCAACATGTACATGTTATTTAAAACATTAAAATGTGTGAAATAATCAACATTAATTGCAAATCCGTGGATAAATTTTTAAAGACCGTTATATTAATTTAATTTTTTTAGCTCAAGTTATTGTTTCTATATTTTATTTTTTATTTTACGAAATGTTATAGCTTCATTAACTGGATTTCTTACTTCTAAAGAGATTTATTTTACCGTAGATGGAAGTATAAACAAAATTATACTTTCTTATTAATATATAATTTATGTAGATATAAAATTTGATAACAATACATTCAATTTTTTTTTATTATTACAATGCAATAATATAGTTTTTATAGTTTCCTCTAAAATTTCCTCAATTTTGGTTATGAACTATTAAAATTAATCCATCGAAATAGAAGAAGTACCTATGCATGTAAAACGAGGCGTAAAGGCAAAGATAAAAGAGACTAAATTATATATGTAAGGATTAGAAAATGACGTAGTTTTGGTATAAGCTAAGTCTTATCCGCATTTTCAAGTTAATTGTATGTTTACATGTAGTTAATGTAAAAAGAGGCAATTAATATGAAGTTTTGTATTGAGTTGGATTAATTCATAGTCTAAAATCCTTATTAGACAAAGTTTCATATGGTTAGCTCAACAAAAATAAAAATATATGTTTTTTTAACACTACTGAGTTACGACCATAATTGCACCTTCATCTTCATAATCTTTTTTAGAGTTCCGTAGAAAACTGAGAACCCTTATAGTTTCGTTCTGTCCGTCTGTCTGTCTATATCAATTTTATACCGGCTAAGATGAAATTTGGTATACGGACGAAGATTGATAACCCAAAAACAGAAATTATGATATTTTGAAAGAAACAACATATTTTGGACCCCCTTCCCACCGACTGAAAAGTATATTATTATTTTTTTTAAATTTATTTAATGGGGTCTTTTTAGATAGGTCTTCTAAAATGCAACAAAAAATATCTTAGGACCTTTTGATTTTAACCCTTCAGTAACGATATATTTGCGTTCAACATTGTCTCCCCTCTTTTATCAGGTTTTCAAAGTGATTCTTTACTCCTGGATGTAAACCAATTTTTGAAGTATTCTGCAATTTATACAGAAAATATGAAATTATCCTGAATACAACCCTTTAAACATTTAATCCCAACTGTGTCATCAAACTTTAATTATAAATAAAATATTTTTTCTCGTTTAAAACTGCTGTGGTATTTTGTACAACAGTTTAAACTTAATGTAAACAATGTGCAACATTAACAAAATAATGAGTGTTGCACCCCTTGCAGCCTGCCCTGGCTACGTCAGCGATATTTTCTACAAACGAGTTACATAAAGCATTATGTAATCAGTACCTCTCATCATTTACACATTATACTGCTGTGTGTATTAAAATAACGATGCATTCGTGCTCGTTCTGAACGTGTATTATTTATTTTTTAATCTTGGTTCTTGTATTTAGCTTGAAAAAAATCAGGTTAATTAATGAATATTTTATTTATATTATAAGTGTAATATTTTTGAATTTTTTTTAAATAGATGCACATCAATTTTAAAAGTTATGTCCAGTATTATAAAGGAGCTCGCAAATATTTCTAGCTTGCAAGCACTCTCAAATGGGGATTAATTCTATACTAGTATCTATGGATTAGCTATGGAACCTAGAGCAGTGATGCTTCAACTAATTGTAACATAGTTGGTGACTTTGACCGTAGGTACAAAATAGCTTTCATAATATCACCACTGTTTTAATACCATTGGTGTTTAACTACAACGCGTTGAAAGTCATCAAGAGAACTGTCATATATGTCTGATACCTCATTTGAGAGTGCTTGCAAGCTAGCAAATTTGCGAGCTCCTTTATAATACAGGACATTAATGTTTTTATTTCTATGAGTATCCAACGACCGACATCATGTGAATAACATAGTGGGTGGGCATTTTAGAAACATAATGTAACGCGTTGAGATCAGTTTGCGCGCTAGTTAAAATTTATAATCAGTGTATCTCGATACTCATTGTCAGAGAAGCTACCACGCGGGTTTTAGTCGCAAGTTATAGATCTCAATTAGATCTACGTGATACAAGTACAAATCAAAACATTCAATCTGTTTTTATGAATGAAAAACTTCATATTATAAAAAAACAAAACAAAAAAAGAATAAAATTTCGTATTTCCACGATTTCGCTTTTAAGTATTAAAAAATTGAATTGAAACAAATTTTACACTATATAAGAGTACATTCACTAGGCGGTAACGTTTTGAATTTTTTTATTAGTAGAGATACCGTCAAAAACTCTGGCCCAAAAGCACGCGATAGAATGAGTATAAAAAATAAAAACCTTTTCTGTGGTAAATATACAAATTGATGTTTCACACAAAATACCCAACATAGCAAAATTAATTAAAGTTTCAAATCTGGATTTTCATTTTAAACAACAATCATATTACAAACTCTCCTAACTGGAATTTATATGAAACAAACTACACAACTAATAGATTAAAATTCAAGCGTCAGAAACAGAACCGTCAACATTTAGATTTATTACTACACTAAAATGGACAGGTTAGTTTGCAGGTAGTTCTCAGAACACAGCTCATACTACAAATATCTGAGAGTGCTGTGCTCGTACCATAGACAACACCACATCAAAGTGTCCATAGATAAAGGAGGCGGCTCTCTACGCTCTTTGTCTGTGCGGTTTTGTTAAGATGAATATATGTATATACCTTTTCGGTTGGATATTTTTAACTATATATTATTTAATCATATTGCCATTGTATGTTCTGTAATTGTTACTCATTCTATTCCAAAATATGAAAATAAGAAATCTCGGTAAAAATAGGAACTTGAATAAACCTGGTTCTAAAACTACACGTGAATGTATGTTTTATAATTTTTATAGTTTTAAAAAGGGTTGAAATTTCGAATAATCAGTGTTTAAAAGTCTCTGTATAGAATTTCTATAAATAAAACACTTCTGGCGAGTTCTCTCATTTATCGTGTATTAAAAACTCTATTTTTAATATCCAGTTACTCAAATAAAAAATATATGAACTATCCATAAATAACATATGTATTAAAATTTTAGACTTTCATCTTCAAATTTTTATAAATTCTCTCAAAGTGTGAAATATGTATTAGTAGTAGTACCTACATATATATTTGGTTCGAGTACGTGGAGGGGACACGGTATCACATACTCGTGGGTAGAAAGTATGTAGTGGGCTGAGGTTCGTGATTGGCTGCTCTTTGCCACGCCACCAATCAAAGGTCGTTAATTACAAACGTGATTTTGATGGATTTTGTTTACATTGCTGTCAGTTATGTAAACGATACTCGCCAATTAAGTTGTAGCTAGGAATTACTGAAAGGAAATATTCACCAAATTATCAGTTTTTAGAATACACTTCATAAGATTTATATACATATAGGATGTCTCAGCTTTGAAGGACTAGGCATTTTTTCGAAAATGATTTAACTTATTGCTAGAGATCCTAAATAAAGGCTCCTTGATGGTTTACTTTTTATACATCGCGGAAAAGCTGTTTTTTAGTTCAATAGAACTATCTTAAATTAAATACAAATTGGGCGATTCAAATGGGAGCTTTTTTATATCCAATTTTTTAGATAAAAATTATGTTTGACAACTGTAGCTTATTTTAACATCTACAATGATTATTCCAATGGATGAAAATAAAATATATCTGACCTGAATAGGCCGATTACAAATATATTAACATAGAAATCAGTTTTCTAATAAGGTATAAAAAGCTGTTTTCAAAAACAGGGCAAATACCCACAAAACATGTTTTATTTTTGGATTGTTAAGTTAGGACGCTTTTGAATAAAATATATATCTAGTCCTTTGTAGCTGAAACATCCTGTATATGACCATAATATATTATATACAGCCAATAATTTTATATAATGTCGAAAAAAAAGATTTTATCAAAAAAATTAAATTGTACTATAACCGGTATTAATTGTTTTAAATCGAAAAACAAAGGTAATAATAAACAAGTAAGAACAATAAAAATAATTTTAGAATTATATATACATTTGATAAATGCTTGCGGGGTATTTAATATGACCGAATTGCGCACTGAAATATAAATTTTTCACTTATTTAGTATAAAATATCAGTTTGAAAAAATGTGAATTAACAAACATAGAGACATATTCATCACCGAGGCATTAGAAGTCATGAGATTATCATGCTCTAAGTTTCCCGGAGCACGGGTAGTGCGTGTGTTTTATTCAGGGAGACATCGCCTAGAAGTGCGCGCTATAAATATCTTTCGCTATAAAAATGCCATATATAATACTAGTATTTCAGGTACTACGTCCTACAGGTGATTGTACTGTACTTCCGGCGCGGCTTGAGTGTAGTAAATGTTGTACAAGTGAGGTGGAAATGGCCTGTATATATGTATATTAAGATATAAATGTGAGTATATCATATTTTAATAAGATTTTATCCAATGAAACATTTTTATAGTGGAAAAATAACAAAATTTTTGGATCTATGTACTTAGATATATTTGGGCCAATTTTGAGATTAAAATAGGTTATGTGAGCTTTGAAATTGTAGTAAAAATAATTTGTAGTAGATATAAGCAATATTTCTTTTTCTACGTAGTGATTACTTTTTTTTGTAAATTTTAAAATATTATCTCTCTGCTGCGCCATTCATTTAATCGTGGGGACCGGTCAGCCCCTCCCCAGGTCATATTTTAATGTTTTTCTAAAAATCTAAGCATCGTGCGCACTAGTCATTTTAAGTAATCTCATTACGTCGCGACTCGACTATCAATTGTGCTGTTAATTAATGAGCAATCTATAAACACAAATAAAAAAAAAATAATTACTTTAATTTTTGTTTTTATTTCTCAAGCAAAAAAATATTTTGACTACGTTCATGTCTCGACGCAATCCCTAAGGGAAACGGCTGAATTCAGTTTTCAGTTTTTTAATTTTCTTTAGAGTGAAAATTACCCGGAGATGGGGGAAACTGTCAACAGATCAATACGGTATCCAGTAATTGGTGTGATTTTAATGTTTTAGGGTTGGATTCAGTGAATATTTTTCAAATACTTTATATCGAAATTGGCAAGTTCTTATCAAATAAATTTCTCTTATTTTTATTTTTGTTATAATCCTATCAGGTTATAAGTAGTAGTAAGTATACATATTTTTTATATTGGTAACACGTATATTTAAACATACAACTTCGTTGTATATATATAAATATGTATATAATAATATATAAAGTATAAGTGCGGACTAGAACTACTTATCAGTCTGGCCCGGCTTTTACCGGAGGCTATTAATAAACGTAATTTAGTTCTATTCTCTTTCCACTAAAAAAAATACATGAAACATAAACATTACAATAAATACACATTATACAAAATCTACCATAAAATATATGTCGAATATATTTTTATTTACTTGGCGTTTACATTTTTTAGTGAATATACGTAAAAAGCCAAGAATTGTTGTTTTGGCATTAATATAACACTTATAAATAACTAAATAAAATAACTTTTTTCTTTGGTAATCCTTCATACTTTTAGTAAAAATCATAAATTTAAAATGAAAAAATTGAAATGGACATACAAATATATATAGTTGCATGCATTATTATGTTCATTTGCAAATTTAAATATGTACTGAAAGAGAAAGATAGTAAATAAAAATCGTTATATGAACCCAACAGTTAAAATAAACATTTTCAAAGGGATTAATACGCGCACACGTACATACATTTTTCATTTAACAAATATAACCGAATTATCGCGCTCTTTGATGTCGTCCGTAGACTCGTTAGTGTAAACGATGCAGTCAGATATTTAACTTCACGTTTAGTCAACGAAACGAACCAAATCGTGAGAAAGTGTAATTTATGCAAATCAGCTAAATTTTAAGCTTTTTTATTACGTGTGAATGAATTCTATCAAAAAATAAACTTTAAATGTAAATTTCGCGCTCTGAATAAACCCTTACTGTTCGTATTAATCAAAAGTACTGCGCAATTCTTGGCTCCTGGGTGGAGAAATTGAAAAACAGTTTATTCTAAAATACAGCTGTATTTAAAAATATATTTTTCAGAAAAGTCGCTGCGAGGATTTAATTTCATACTGTGGTTTGATTTCATTAGAATTTAAATAATTTCTGACAATAAGTGAAGAAGAATGTCGATCAGGAGAGAGTACGATTCACTGCTAAAAATAATATAGAAAAATAAAAAAAACTGCTTTATTGTTCTGCCACTGACAGTTTTAATTTCAAAGGTTAATTAAAATTATCGGTTCATAAAAACTTTCGCTTATTAGATTTATAAGAAGGGACTTCATACGAGGGTAACTAGGGTTAGGTAAATATCGTCTCGTCTCGGATTTATAACAGATAGTATTGTTTCGTCAACATTAAAACGAACTTCTTTCAGAATTTTTCATGTTACTGAAAATTAAATAAATATTGGTATGGAGAATCATACATGACTTCCATATTCTTTAATATCTTTGTAAATAATTTTTAATATATGAAAAATTTCAATGGGATTTGCCAGAAATAAAACTCACCTTTGTATTATAAATATTAGTTTTCTAATGTCAAAAACATAATACCTACATATTCGTAAAATAACTAATTTGACAATTTGAATTTAGTTGCACTTGTTTCAACCCTTCAAAGCTGTACAAATAATAAATGTTCCTTAGGTTCAATTGAACTACAAATGTACCAAGTCTTATAAAAATCATTGAGATTATACTTGCAATGTTCACTTTTTATACGATAAAAGTTATAAAATTTTGAATATTTATAAAATCCCTAACCAATTAGCACCAATATCAATAGGTCTGGAGTACTCACTGAGACAAATATTTTCCCCTAAAATAATTTAGATCGGTACATTTTTACAGTAGTTATCGTGTCGAAAGAAAATTTTACATCCAGACACACGAATATGCAGAAATCAACTTTTCTTTACGTTTTGAAGGTAGTACAATCAGAATCTGCTCTTATCTCGGACACTATTTTTCGACAGTATTACAATACTTACATTTCTTTCAGAACATGGAAGTAAAATGAGTATAATTTAAATTATTTCATACCTACAAAAGATACCTGCCATGCGAAATAATATTAATCTCTCATCAAAATTCTAAAAATACATTTTACCTACGCGAGGTAAATACTCATTTTAACATTGGAAAAGATTTCATATATAATTTCCCCGAATGCGCCCCACTCTATCTCTGACACACACTCACCCATCAACCCTCGCGAGAGTCAAGTACAGGGGTGTATTGTAGAGTGCGCGACCAACCTACCATCACTAGAGTGTTATATACAAACTAATATACAGAATCGGATTTAGAATTTCTTTTCTTTAAGATTATAAATGTCTAATGAAACTCCCTATAGAATGAATATGATTGTTTAGAGGAGAACAAGAATCCTTTAGTCTAAAAATTTTTAGCAAACCTATTTTCAGTTATTTATTATTAAAACATTTTATGACAATTTTTAAAACTTTTATGAATTTCCTCAGTGCTATGCAGGAGGTTCTATTTGATTCTAAATACCTACGCATTAGAAGTTTTATCAGAACAGTAACGATTTGAAAATTCAAGACTTTGTTAATATCGATGGTTTTAAGTCATAACATGATAACTGCAAAAATGTGATATCCGAGGAAAACGATTTGAAAATTTGAAGTGTACCTATTTTGATTAGGTTCTACTGTGACGGGCATGAAAATTGCTGATTTTCATGATTTTATTATTGAATGAAATTCGATAATCAGTCAAAATGGGTGTTTTTTTCGACAGTTTTTCGTTCAAAAAAATGTGAAATTTTCAAATAAATTTAAAAACTTCGTTTCGTAGATATGCATATTTTGTTTGTAAAATCTGTAATCCTTCTTACTGTAAGATACACTAATACGAGAAAAAAATGGGAACGAACCTTTTTTATTGAATATTTAAATGTAGAAAGAAATTTACCTAACAAACTGTATTAATGAATAATAAATAGACTATATGGAGAGATTCGATCATCTTATGTCGCCCCTAACATCTCGGCCCCCCTTACAGATACACTGATTCGAGAAAAAATGGGAATTAACCTTTTTTTATTGAATATTTAAATGTAAAAAGAAATTTACCTAACAAACAGTACTAATGAATAATAAATATCCTATATGGAGGGATTCGATCATTTTATGTCGCCCCTAAAATATCGGCCTCCCTTAGCCAACAATCCGGTCCTGGGGGTATATCGCGGTGTATACGAGTTAAGCGCGACTAACCCCACAATGTGGGGGTGTCGAGTGTGGGTGCAAAATGGAGAATGGAGGCAACAACACAGAGCTGCTATAATTTATTAGAAACTGCTGGAAGCAATTAGACTTGATTTACATGTACATTATAGCTGTGTTTATTAAATTTTAATTGGTGTACCGTCACCTTTGTGCGATACGCGAAGACCAGTTTTAATTTGTTTTTTATTATGTGATAATTAGTAGGGTGGATTTGAATTTTATATGTGCCTTGAAAAATCACCGTTCTAAATTTTTTTTCATTGTTATTTTTACGTTGTTGTGTTTTTCACGGCACGTGTTTGAAAATTATTAGTATAAAAATTTCCGTGTTTATGAGCTCAGCGTGTGTGGATTTTTATTATTTGTTTGTTTTTCTTTTTATATTTAACTGTGTCCTATAAAGCGCTCATTACATCAAAAAAAGTTGATGTAAATATTGAGTTTGTTATGTACCGCACGTTTTTAATACTCTTTTATAACTGAAACATGTTCCATGCTATAATTTAAATTTCTTCCATTTTGATATTTCAGAAACCAAAACGACTAAATCACTTTCTAGTTGATAGCTCTATAAACTTGTAATTCACAGAAACTCCAGAATTTTCTTAAAATGTTTGTTATGTAGTCTAGCTTCACATATAAAAATTATTATTGCATCGTTTGGTTAGTATTATAATGCCCGATTTCTTCTGCACGCTTTATCAGTTTGTTGGCTGGTATCCATGAGGTATAACATCTGTTAAATAGAAAAATATCTTTTATGAACATAACATGCTCAGTTATCCCAACTATAAGTTGCATAAATTCTGTCATCAACCAGTGATACCACCCGTTTTTTCCTGATAGGCTTGTTAAGAAGCGAAAAACGACTGAAATTTATATATAAGTCTATAAAGTATAGTACCTACATCAAATACCATAAATCTATACTAAATAAATTTTTGGAACAGTTAATGCTATTTCAATCCGTTGTTTTATATTTAATATGAGAATAACAGGTTTTTTAAGTGCACTTTAGACAGATCTTGTAAGATGGCACCAGTACAGAGAACAGGCATTGTGATGTTATTATTTCGCAATGCGTTCCATGAAAGCTATCAAAACTTTTTTTTAAGATAATCAAAAATAAAAGTTATAAATATGTTATGTACATTTTACCACTATATACTAATATGTAAATAATAACTACACACTTTCTAATCTGTAATTATTGTTTATATCTTATTTACATATATTGATTCGTACTCGGTACGCGACACTTATCGCATTTAATTGGTTTTAAACATGTATAAATAGTTTTTAGTGTGGGTTTTTTATTTAATTCATGCAATCACAAATTTGAACGGATTAAGGTTTAAATTATTGAATAGCTACATAGATTTTGTGGGATTAAATTTATAATATTATCACCGACCTATATAGTGAATAATTTATCTGTTAATTGGATACCGGTGTTTTAATGTACTTATTTAAAGAACTACATACTAAAAGTGCTTAGGATCGACACAATCCTTGTTTCGTATATATCGAAAATAATATTTCATTAATATTAGAATCAAACTATATTATTGTTTCTTAAAAAAAAAAAACTGTCTGACGAAAACAATAAATTCTCCGTCTAAAACAATATTTTCTTCTGCTTTAAGTAAACTTTTTTAGGCGTGTAGGCTACCTACATATATATATACATAGGTTCTAGAATATACAAAACATTTAAGATCGTCAGAATTTTCTGTAATTTATAGTCATAGAGTACTTCATCGTTCACCAAATGGGATACGATTTTTTTTTAGCCGAACAATGTATCATTTATTATTCATGTCATATTTTATTACTTTCGACAAATATGTATATATTGATGACACTATTTGTTTAGCCGCCAGTACAGATTTGTTATTTTTTATTTATTTTTTATTGCTCCTTATTAAAAAAGATCTAATAAAAAAATATATATATTTGTGGTATCATAATGATAAAATCAATGCTGATGTGAAAAGTTTGTAAGATTGATCAAAATTGTAAATCAAGAAAAAAGGCATATACACATAAAATATTAAATGTAACATTTAATTCCATACAAATTACAAAAAATAAAATTATATAGCAAAAAAGTATTTACGTTAATATTTTGAGCACGTCTGTAATTAATCAGAAGACCTATTAAGTTTGTATTATAAAGTTTTTAAAGAATACTTATATTACGTTACGATCCCGTCTTCTTAAATGAAAAAATGCAGATTTACAGTGTCTTTAATTTTCTTTGCAGTGAAATTAAATTAAACAGAGCGGCTGTCAACAGATCAATACGGGATCAAGTAAACGGTGCGACTGTGATGTTTTTGTTTCAGATTAAGTGGCATTCATTCAATCTTAAAATAAATAAAAGGATAATGTAGCAAATGAATTTAAAAAAATATTTTTTTACTTTATTTTCTAATATAGGAAATTACCTATAGTAAAGCCGATTTGTTTCTAGTTCAAGATATTAATGGAAATATTCATTTTGATTTTCTCTGAAACAATTTTGGCTATTTTCGCCATGACATAATAAAATAATAAATGTGAATATATGTTTTAAGATCATATTTTTTTTATATTTAGTTAAAATTTCAAGTTTCTAGTTTATATACTTTTATAGTTTATAAAATATTTTGTTGTAATGGAAGAACAGACAGATAGACGGAAGAGAAAATAAAATGAATATAAATAGATACCTATTTGATTCAATTTGTCTTCATTTTGTCCTGAAATCAAATATTTACATTTCTTTAAATAAAAAGAGTTATATATGAAATATATTTATATAAATTCCAATTGCGAAAAAAAAAACAAAAAAAACGTTAAGCAAATGAGTTAATCCTATAAACTGTGAGCACAAATTTCAAAAACTCAATTCCAGTAAATACTTTAACGAACATTAACAAAAACTTTCAGTAACGAGTGAAATTTATTTATCTGTGCTGCTGGAAAATAAAACTTTGTTCACAAATCAGAAAATTAAGTTGTTTTATCTATGACGGCAATCAACAAAAACGGAAGGTATAAATATTTTTTATACCAGATGAAATTTATTTTCCATAAAAAGTTGGAAAATAAATAAACAAGGGAAATTTAATTACGAGAAAGAGCACTTAATTCGGTTATTCTTGAGAACAGTAGACAGTCAGTCGCTAGCGCGTTCAACTTTCAACTTATCTAATTTGATTGTTCATAATAGAGCGCGAATCATTATAGTTAGAAACTTTTTTTTTACTAATAATATGATTATCAATTTATCCAGAATAAAAATCTGTTTCCAAGATATTAGGTCTTGTATTATAATATTTAATAAAGTAATGCGGTGGCCACATAAGCTTATTAACTATAGATTAATTTTTTATTGCCAAATAAGAGTTAACAAATATGTTTCTTGATTATTATTTAATTTAACTGGTTTATTTATTTGTTGAAATTTGAAATCTTGTGACATTTATGCCTCAAGATATAAATGAAATATTAAAAAAAAATCAAACATGGATTCTTCCTAAAAACATCGCGTCTAAAAATATTTAAAAATTATATATTAAATATAATGCTCTTTTCGATTGAGAAAGTCATTTCAGGAAAAATCAGTTTTTATATTCAGAAAAAACTTAAATGAAATTAATTTTTATAAATATCTGCGAGTTATAAAATGTCAGTGAAATCCGTATTTTTGCACCCTTACATTCATTGGAGGCAAAAAGTAATTTAACTTTGGAAATCACCCCAACCCTGCGAATAGAAATTTAATCATCAAAAATAATTCCAGTTATAATTATTCACTCTATTGTGTACAATCAAATTAGTTTAAAGTTTACAGAACTAACAGTCGACGGTTTTTGTTAATATATTTATCTTCGTCTTCAAACGAACAGACATTACTTTATTTTAATTATTATTAATTGTTACTTGCCATTTAAATATATGTATACCATCTTATTTCGTTTCATTTCTACTCGACATTGTTATTGATTTTTTTTTAATTCCAGTTAATATCTACTGAAATAAGTTTGAATTGAATAGTCTAATACTAACAAATAGGTTTTTATATAGGTATTTTTATTATAAGGTATATTATATGAATGTATGTATAAGAAAGTAAAAAAAACATATAATCTTCAACTTTATATCGGGTGTTTTTTTTTAAAGACTTTCCAAGCTGATTATTTCCAAAATAACGAATTTTCAGAAAAAATGTTTCAGACAAAAGTTTCATGGTTTTGAGGACGTTAAATATATAGGTGTAGATTTTAAAAACAAAAATTTTACCTGAAAACCCATTAATGGGACCTTTCTAAGGTTACCCTATAGTGTCAATATTTAGCGCCCACAAAACAATGGAATATTTTTACTGAAAATGTGTTATTTTCGATATAATTCGCTGGAAAGTCTTAAAAAAAACAACCGGTATACAAAATGTTATACTTATATTTTCAGTAGTTACTTTTCATTTGTAACAACAGAAATAATCAGAATACCAGTCAACTCCCCTTGAACATTTTCAACAACTATGCACAGAGAATTGCAGGATACAGACAGTAGGTGGTGCACTTTTTTCAATATACTAATCAAGCGTTAACTTCTGTACCCTCCACCCTCGTTAACCCCCTCTGTCCTGTGTGTTGTCGCCAGGTGGATGTAATGACATTCTCCCAGAATACATAATTACACCACAATTTAACACAATTACCCACGTCCGTTCTAGGAAAAACTCACCCATAAAGCGGGACTGCTTGTTTGTCCCTTGCCCTCCGCAATGTCAGCGTGCTCTCTTAGCAGTGTTTTCAAACGTTTTAAAGTTTGGAATAATGATTTAGTTGAGCCGGTCAAAATTTTCACAAAATAATAAATATTCGAGTAAATCCGTTTTATTAATATTATGATTTTAAAAAGTATGTGTAAAATTGATTTTTCTAGAAGTATTAAAACTAAAATGTAGTATATTTTTACGCCCATTCAAATTTATAATTGTTATCATTTAATATAGTTTTCCGCATTTTTAGTCTATGTCAAAAGCAATGAAGGTAGGTATCGATATATTAATGAAATAATGAACGAAATCAAACTACGAAACAATCAGTTTTAATGCTTTGAAGATAATCAAATGTGTTTTTATACTGCAAAAAACAGCAATATTAAGAACGTAATTTTCCATTTGAACTATTATTTAGTAAAAAAAAGAATATTTTTGTTTTTATATGAAAAATTTTGGCTGTAGATCTCAGTTCATTTAAAATGAAATATGATTAAATAACATGTTTTCCGATATGTAAATGTAACGAAAATAATAATACCAGTTGTCTATATATGTATATAGAAATATTGAATGCGACAACCTTCCACTGATTAAATGCCATTAGCAAAAAGATGTTTCCAATGTTTGATATTTTTTAACATTGTTTTAGTTAACTTCCTGCTTACAAATTGTGGATATTAATGGAATTTTGTATTAGCATCCTTACATATTATAAGAGTTCTAAAAAAGTATAACATATCTATCTACCGCGCATTTACTTAAAAATATCGGTCAATACACCATTCCTCAGTAAAAGTGCATGTCGATTTATGAACTATATCTTATCTCCTAAATACTTAACGTCGAAATGTTTTTATTTTTTTAATTGTATTTTTGTAAACATTTTGGACATTTTAGAACTCATCTTGCCGAGAATTATGCTAACATTCACTAAATTCACAATATTTTGCAAAAAATAACATTGAACAGTTTGTGAATAACTGGTTCGCAAAGGCCCGTTGCGGATTCGTGACGTGCGGTTAAAAGAAAATGGTGTTCGTAATTTCTTTAGCAATACGGTCTATTCCCATGTGAAGTATTAGTATTTTAATAAAATATCTATAAAATCGATAACACCAAGCCAAAAAACGCATTATTGGTAAACTTTATTTTTATTTTTTTATTTCTGGGTATAAGGTGGAAGACAAAACTACTACTAGTTTAATATAAAATATAAAAAAACGTTTGCCTATTGATTGTATATTGTACAGTGCTTCCTCGTGTTAAATTCTGAAAGAGAAAGTATATCTTTGTAAAATAATATTTTACAACAAAAGTTGTTGTGACCTTTTGAAAGCAAAAATAACAACTTTGGGATACCAAACCAATTTTAATGATGAGACTATTTACCAGCCGGATCTAATTTAAATCCATTCAGTGGTTTATAAGTTAACATGTGACAGGGATTTATGGAAGAGACAGATATACATGAAATGACAAGTGTTTGTTTTGACCTGAATTGAAAAGATCAAATGGAAATATTGAAATCGGTTCTGCTTTCAGAAATGACTACCTACCTACATAACTTCCTCCTATTCTTTGGTTATAGCAAGGATATAATTTTAAAATAAAACAACGACAATTGTAATGTTTGCGAGTTTTTAAGAAGTCAAAATAATTAAATCTAATTAACAACCAGATTAAAAAATTTAAGCCTTTATAAACAGATGTTCACGTTGTTAAATGGAAGATAAAATAAATCGACGAAAATGTATTTATGTGTTTTGACAATCTTATATACTTCTCATATGGAGTTTACTGGAAACATACCAAAATCAATAAAAAAATGTTTTATAGTGACATATTTTTTATAAATGAAATTTATACGTTACTTAAAATTAGAATAATTATTTATTTCGCAATTTTCCTAATCGATTTTTCAACAGTAGAATTTTTCATTCTTTAACAAAAATCCGAGATCAAAAAGATACCGAAAACATGAATGTATATAGTATATGTAACAGACATTACCTGATTTATTATTACACATTTTCCAAGAACTGAACTGACTGACTGACGATCTTTTGTCGAAAATACAGACGTATGTATTTCCTATTTCATCATTTTCAATTTTATTTATACGTACCTAGCGAAGTACCTTTTTGAGAAATGTTATTTCACGAATACTTTTATCTTAAAAATGTTTTATTCAACTTGCATTAATATCTGCTCCGAGAAAGGTAATATACTTATACATTGTCGTCCCCGAAAAAAATACAGGGGTAGTAATGACACAATGACAGATTATAATTTCATCAAAATTATATTTATATATTTCTACAATATAATATGACTTTGTAATAATAAATATTATTGTAAATATTACGAAATTGGACTTTATAAGCTCTGAAAATAAATTGATTCCCTCTAGAAATAATTTTTTGGATGCCCATGTTGTATTAAATATTACATTATACAATACTTTCTATAGTTTAGAATTCGCAATGATGTATTTCAATGTATTAATAAAAACTACGTCAAAGTCGTAAAATGAATAAGTGCACTTAATGCTAGCTCTTATAAAATATATCATTTTATTATCGTTAACGTCAACAGTATAATAAAAATCAATTAATTAAATCGGTTTAAAAAATGTTTTACTCCATGGCCTGCTAGATACACTTCTAAAATCAGCAACAACTCTCAATGCCAGAGCTGGAAAGAGAGACTCTTATGCGTACACGTCCTTCGGTTTCTGTCTACCGTGTCTGATTGACTCGGTGTATAAAATGTATATCTGGACAAAGGGAAGAATTACTCTGGAGCAGTGTTTGCGGTTAGTCCGGAGGATTGGATCAATACATCACAGGATTGATTATAGACATGTGTTTTGTAACGTGTTTTGTGAACAGTAGTTTTTTTTAGAGTAGATACAGGGTGATGTACTTTTAATCTTTTATTATATTTTATTTCCAATTTTAATGACAATGAATAAATTGTATAATATATGTTTTCCTACTAATTGTAAGTTTAAAATGGTAGTGCATTATTACTAATAAGTTTATTGAAAAATTTTATGTTTTGGAAAAAATTAAATAGTAATTAAATTCTAATGTAATGTTTTACCAACGATAATATTATACGCATTGGACGTTAAAAGAGATATAGATAAAATAAAATAAAAACAATTACAGAATTAATTCTTTTCGGATAATTTTTTTTATAAAGATTAAATACTTAAAATACTTTTCTAGTTATTCAGAAGCTAAAACAACGAATGCAAAATGAACAGTAATATTTATATGAATATGTTGGTAACTCAAATAAATATTCTTCAGCTTTTTTTTCTAAAATGTGTATGTTGATATAAAAAATTGAAAATAAATAACACAAAACAAAACAAAAATTGAGCTATAATAAGAAAATGAAATCAAATTTATAAAATGAACAATATGTGACTACTCTATTTTTATATTAATTATTTGATGCAACAATATTGAGAGTTTTAAGAGCCTCTAAACAGCTACTAAACTGCTTTCATTTAGTCCATGAATACACAAATTAACTTAAACCTTTACGCGCAAAAAAGGAACACTTGAAGTACTTATAACTTCTTAAAATATTAATAAGTGTACATAAAAATGTAAAAATAATCGCTCCCCAGCATACTATCAACAAGACCATTTGCCAACAAGAATTTATCGGTTCGCACGATTGCCCTAACATAAACTCGAAGTATAGTAGATCGACACCTTTTAATTACGGAGGGGGTCAAATAAATGGGGCGGTTAAAAGAACAGCGGAAGTGAATTGGCTAAATCTGGGTGAAGGAGAAGTGGTGGTTGCCAAATAGAGTGAACGTCAGTCTTGAAGAAAACTTGATTGCTACCATTTTACCGATTCTTTTTGAAATTGTGAAAGGACGCGGGTCGTTAGGTGGGAACATAATATCGTTTTCATTGATATTTGTTAAGGCCCGTATTGATGATCATTATTAATTGGCAATACCTTAAAGGGCTATTATACTTCTTCGGGTCAATAAAATTAACCTTTTTTCATTTTTTTTCCGAAAACTACTGCATCTAACAAGAAAAACAATTCATACCTGAGAGAGATACGTATAGAGAATAGAAATAATTTTTTTATAGAGTGAGTATTTTTATATAGTTGTTTATTTAACAATATGTCAGTATGTTGGAAGAAAGTTTTTCTCGCTGGCGCAGGTGATTTGTTCGCTCTAGGTGATCTGAAATAAAAAATTAAAAAAGATTTTTAATTTGTATATGTGCTGCTATCACCCGTACCTCAATTATTAATTTTCATCGAAAATTAACAAAATGGCAGCGTTTTTCGCAAAATAGTAACAAATGTAGGTTTTTTTCACATCGTTATTGGGTTAAAAACAATACTTAAAATAAAAGTTTTTTAATAATTGAGGTACCGGCGATAGCCATATATGTGCTGAATATGCCTCGAAAATTTCAGATTGATTGGATAAATAATTTTTGTGTAATCACCTGCGGCAGGTGCAAAAATATTGTTTTGAAAAAAATGCTTTTAAAGTTGTCCAAGCGCCAAGCGCGCACAAAGAGCGTCACTGTTTTGACGCACTGTACTAAACTAAGTATGTATGTAATGGACTGTACCGACCGTTGGTTGATAAATTCTGTCGAAAGAAGAAATAAAAAAAATTAATATTTCTGATCCGAAGTAGAATAGTCCCTTAAAACTTAAATTGTGAAATAAATATTGTTAATATTTTCCTTCAGATGTTTAATGTATCGATGTTATAAAACAATGAGACGAGAATCAGTTAAAAAGTCCTGTCTCGGCCATCTAATTGCCAAGATTGTTTCGTTTTGAATTTTAACCTCAAAACATCGTATCGATCTCGTGCGAATTCTCGTTTTGTATTAATGTCTAAAAAACAATAAACTTAATGCTTAGCTAAAAATAAAATATTGAACTAATTAGTAAATCGAAACAAACTATGCTTAATATCGTTTTGATAAATATAGTGTAAAATAAGTTCAACGTCAGCTTAAACTTAAGTTTCTAGATAGTACGCAAGTAATTGTTGAACTATGGTATTATTCTACAGAAGGAAAGGGTTAAATCATTATCGAAATTACACAAAAAACAACCACTACCAGTGATACACAAAAACAGTGTCGAAGACGTTTATTGAATTCATATAAAAAACAGCATTAATTTATGTTACTGTAATTGTTCTGTCAGTTGTAAACTATTTCGCATTCATCTGCTCTATTTGTATTGTTTTTATTTATTAATTTAATTCTATACGGAATTAAAATTATTATTTTACTTATTTCACATAAATAATAAACTGCTATGGCCACCACAAGATTTTATTATACATGATACGGAAACCAATATCTAGAAAATGGTTGGTTATACTGAAATCATCATTTTTAGATAGTAATTTTACCATAAAAATAATTTAAAAAAATATGTATAAATTATATTTAAATTTTTTTTTACGAAAAATGAATAATATAAATTACTATTTAGATTCTCAATCTATTTTGTAGTTTTTTTTTGCAATTCGGCCAATGGAATTGGAGATATAAAAAAAAAAACATACGAGAGAAACCGCAAAAAGGTCGTTTTTTCAAAAAGGCAAAAAATTGTCTTCTGGAGGTCGCTCAATGAAAATATTTCAGTTACGTACCTACTCCCTGTGATGTCTATAACAAGTTAATAAAAATGCTCCTTCTTTCTTTCAGTTCCTTATAAAAAAATTCACTTATATATGACACCACTATAAGTATTTATATGTAAATGATTTTAGAATATATCAATCGAAGCTGTACTGTTTACATTCTTACATATTCTAAAACGCAACGTCTCTCTGTCTGTCTGTTAGTGCGCTTATCACTCGAGAATCACTTATCCGGTTTACTTGTTTTTTTTTAATTCATAAATATGTTCTTTGCTTAGGTATTAGTATACATTTGGTACGTTAGATAACAAGGAATAAGCAGTGACGATAATTGTAAATCAAGTCGGAAAAAAGTTTACCGCCAGCGCGCTCTTTTGCAATACTACAATATATACAAATACTTAAATATTGAAGAATGTAATGTAGTAAAGAACTGTGTAGAGAAAAATATTATGTAAAATCCTAAACAATAATTTCGTAGTCCTCATGAGTGGAGCCGCGGGTATAGCTAGTTATATGTACGTCATTGTACGTACAATGTACTTATAACATGAATATTTCAATATCGAGACACCGACGTCTGCAAAAACAAAATAAAAACAAAAACGACGAATGCAGAAAACGTTTGAAGTTGCAACATAGATAAAATATAAATTATCGTCAGTATTAGATGGTCTGCACACATAGATAACAACATTGTTTTGTCATTTACGGTCCATGGAAATTGTTTTCCGCTCAAGTTCTTGATTTTCTCGGGTAAGATATGACGAGAGATCCGAACTCAGCGGTGGCAGACAAAATGGCGTTTGTGACAAATGCTAATGGAAATTTGAGTTTATTTTCTCAGAATTTTGTCTGCAAGTGCGACACTTTATTGCTATAACTTTTGTTTTTCTATAAATATTACAACTTGCAAAGTTTTACGTGTTCTCTCGTACTTTTTGTTGTCATCAAGGGAAGTCGGTCATAAAAAAAAACTTTAATGGGTGTTCAAACTATTTTATGCTGAATCTACAACAAATAGTAATGTCATTACTAGGTCCTCGTGCAATAATAATTATTATGATTATGTTAATTTTACGTTTTATGGTTTGTGAATTTATGTATATCTACCGTTTGATTTTACACATGGTTCAATTATAAATTTATGCGGGATACTCATTGCAAAAGGGACATTAAAATTTTATTAATACTATCTATACATACATACACTATCTTGTCACGTACACAAATAGTGTACAGAGATCAGTGGTTCTTAAACATTTATAAGAAATATAAATAACGTTAACTTGTACTTATATTTTTGTTTAATCTTTAAGCGACGTTGCAAAGTATAAAAATATATAAATGTTTTTAATATAAGTAATAACTATTAAATTAAATGAAATAAAATAAAATATAGCAATAAATAATAGACCAGATATGTAATAAACAATATAAAATAAAATCATAAAATCTTGATTCAAAGTTTTCGTCATTACGAAATGTTTTTTGAAAGATTAACAACATGGCTTTAAAATTAGATACTTACAATAAACTACCCAGCTATCATATAATATTTAACTCACGTTCATCACGACTTGTGTGTACCAGGATGTAAACTTTACTGCATATTCTGAGTTTACGCAATTTTTAAGTAATATTTGATAAAATTGTAAATGATGAAAAATTTAACAAATGGTGCAAAAGTTTGCATGGACATGAAGTAAATCTATTTACCATAATTTAACTCATGTTATAAATTTTGTAAAAATGTATTTTATCAACTCGTGATCATCATAGATTTTTAACTGGGTAATTAAGTGAATTAATGAATTGCACAAAGAATTTCATTTTGTATTCTTCGTATACTATCATATCATTACATTTGCCATACTCCAAAAATATTACTAGAAAAGAAAGAAAATGTAGGTTCTTGCCACTTGAACTAAATTAGCAATTGTGTTTTTTTTATATTGTAACAGATGCTTGTATATCTGAATGGATTAAAATATTTCATTATAAAAAAATGCAAATGCCATTAACTCAAGTTCGCACAAAAGGATAAAAACAAATAAAGAAATCAGTTCCGCACAGAATCCAATCTATTAATTTGTTGAGTTTGTAATAATACGGACAACTGTGGACAAATCTCTTGGAGACAATAAGAATAAAGACAATGCAATAAAAGTACAGGGCTGTCACGTGCAGACACATGACAAAATGCTTAAACATTTTATTTGCTCGCAGCAAATACGAATTTTGTGTTTATTTTAATAATGTACCGGTCTTAGATTGTTATTTATTTACTAAAGGTTTACCCCGTCAAAATAACTACATGTCCGCCATTTCAATATAGTTATTTTGACATTTATGTGGACATAAGGAAGGATTTATAATGTAAATAATTTTTGTATGAATTGAAGTAGATAAAATTGTCAATAAAGTATGACAAGAAGTATAGTGATTCATGGCTACTAGGGGTGTACCATTCTGATAAGATCGCCAGTTAACTTTCATTTTGTTAGCTGGTGAAGAATTAACAAATTATTGTACGAGTATAACATACAAAACAATAAAATAAGTTAAATAACGTTTCTTGCTTTTATAAACATTAAAAAAAGAAATCGAAGCTTAAACAAGACATTAAAAGATTATATCTCCAATTTTTAATCCCGTTTACTCTCACAAAGTTTACAAAAATTGCATATTTTTTATAATACTAATACTATATAGGTAATACATAAAACATTAGAAAGTAAAAATGTCAATTTTTAATAAATAATACATTTAAAAAAAAAACTCATCCCTCTAAAAATAATATTTACATAACAATTTTTAAATACGACATAAGTGTTACTTACTGTATTGAATAAAGTATAATTGCTAAGCCATTATAAGCTATAAATTCATATGGGCCGTTCTCTTTACTCCAGTCTAGTGCGTTCAGTAAAGAAACCATTGAACTAATCTAATAATTAAGTCACAAGCAATATACCCCAATATATATCTAATCATTTTTAGTACGGTGAAATCACCGAGCTCTTTGATCATCCCTGAATTAAATATCTACCCCTAACGGATTCGGTATAGTTGTTATATTGGCCGTGGTAATGTTTTATTTATTTATTTACGTCCCATGTTTACCTGGCCACCTCTGATTTCTAACAAAAATTGTTGTCGACTAAATCTCAAGAAAGGCTTTTATATTTTGTTGTACTTAAAGAGTTTTTTATTATATTTTATTGTTTGGTTATATAACTTTTTAATTCTTAAATGTAAATATTTCAGTGACTAATATTTCTTTTAGTTTGGGTGATTTTTTATTCATAATATGCATTTAAAATTGCAAAAGGATTACCTTTCAAGGGAATTCTTTTAATTCCCCGTTTTGTTTTAGATTTTTGTTACCTTCCGATGGTGAAGCCTAAAATTATATTTGACAGTATATTTTTGTAGTTTATAAATTTTACAAAAACTATCTCTACATAAATAAAAGTGTAAAACCACGTATAAAATCAATAACCAACACGTACACCTGAGCTACCAGTAACAAACTATTTTTTTTTTAAACAACTACAAAAAAAAATTAAATTCGCTACGGGACAATAGCCCTGATTACCTTTGAACATGGCGTTATGACGCAGTGCATGTCCTTGGACAAAAAGTGCATCAAACAAACTCCCACAAGCTTGTGTGAGTGTGGGAGGGAACATATGGGTCAGTGTTCTTCAGCACTGGAGTTTTTCAGAAATGTACGTTTTCATGAAATTTGTTATTTTTATTATTTTAAAATTTATATTAGATCATTATAAATATTCTTTGTCATTTGTACTTTTTCTCTCAAGTTGGTAGTTTTCAAGAAAAAAATTCTTGAAAGTCAAAAGTCAGGAAAAATATTTAATTAAGATAGCGTGATAAAAAATATAGGTCTCTATTTATAAATTAAATAAAAGTTAGCCTTTAGGAAAGTCGGGTTTTGTCGTTAACATCTAGTTTATATGATCTATATAATTTCAGAGTACCTACTATGAAGACGTTTTTATTTACCCAGAAGATATTCTAGTACAAAAGCATTCCTTTTTCATAAAAACGTTGAGAACTACTGTATTTCGTGGTAGATAGTAGAAGTTTTGCGAGCGACTTTGTACCGACATACGTGCTCGGCTGGTTTAAACTTGCCTTGAAGCGGTTCACCCAATTTATCAATCGACTTTGACTGGCGACACAGAAACTGGTCGCGTATCCTTCAAGGAGGATCTATAATCATATAGTGGACAGTTTATTAGCTGGGGACAGGAAGGGAATGCCAATATTATATTGATAATCTCCCTGCTTCTTCTCTTACGTCAATATGTGGACTTTACTATATATAGATATAGACTGTGTTTTTAACTTGTCTATGTTTGGACGGTTATTTTCAATATTGAATGATTTGGTTCATAATTTCTGTTAAATATAATATTGTGTATAATATACTTACTGGTTGTTCGTTTTACTTTTATAAAGAGGTAAAATCTGTACACTTAATGGGCTTAATTTAGAAAGCTTTCACCGATGTAGGGGGAGGGGTAATTTATCTGAAAAATTTAGATATTTAAAAATTATATTATTCATTTATATAGTAACAGAAAACGTTGTCTGAATATTATTGAATTTCCGACATCTTTTTTAAACTCTTCTATTTTAAAAGTCTGGACGATTTGGTGAATCGAAAGCTTGAGTGTACATTTTTTTCTTCATTAAATTTTTTGACGTTAACGTCACTAATATTATATATATTTCTACCTCTATAAATTGAAGTAATATTTTTCTATGTTACAGGTAAACTTGAAAACTACTAAACTGATTTTAATGCGGTTTTCACCAATAGTAAAATAATTTTTCAATAGGTGTTTTAATCAATTGTTTTTTATCAAGTCGTGTTTTCTTTCCATGATGTCATAGCATACAAATGTCATTTATATAAAAACATAGTAGTCATTGAATAAAGAATTTAAAAAATTACGGTTTCAATATTTTATTAATAATATAAGTCACTATTATCACGTTTTATATTTTGTCGAACAATTGGATGATTTTTGATACACATTAACAATTAAATATTTTGAAATATATTGATTGAAAATTGAAATATAAAAAAAAATTTTACTTCCAAAGAAAGGTAAAATATCGAAATTGATTATGATTGTTGCTAACCTATTTATTTTTATTTTTTTATTTTTATGACTCAGTAACTACTTAACGGATTTTATTCCGGTTTTCACTAATGGATAGTGTTTCAATAGGAAGGTTTGTGCGTTTAATTTGCGGATATTAACAAGGGTTCAATCTGCTAGTAATATACATATACTAGCTGGACCCACGCGGCTTCGCTCGCGTAGACTACGGAATTATTGTTTAGGATTTTTGAAAAATATAGTTTAATTAATTAAGTACAAACACGATTAGTTATTATTGTAATAATAATTTATCAATACCTAAATTACCTAACAAAAACGAATCAGAAGAAAAAAGTACAAATAATTTGTGTTCTGTTTAAATTTAAATGTTAATTATTGAAAACAAAATTAACTCAAACGTCAGCCGAGGGACTCCGAATATCTACCGAACGTAAGCGAATCCAGTCTGATGTACATCGCTTCGATGCGGCACGACACCATACATTTAAAATGTTACCTTTATAAATATATTTTAAGATATTTTCTAAACTATACGACCAAATTGGATGCTGTAAATGGCAAACTATATCTACATTAAGTACTTATGACGATGAAATCATTTATTTCGATAAGGATTAATGTTTTGCAGGTCATAAGTCCATGTAAACAAAACCCAAATATTTTATGTTTTTTTTGTAACATAAAAGCAGTTATTGTGGCTTAAATATAAAAGTTAGACATATCGTGTCGCTGACTTAATTGTAGAACTTTTGATTCTACACAATTCTTTAATACATTATTTTGTTCTATATTGAACGGTTTAGGCAGCGTATTACAAAACAGCGCGCCGACGGCAAAATTTTTTCCGACTTGATTTACTATTATCGTCACTGCTTTGTTGTTATGTTACCTAACGTAAAAAAATATAGCCTATAACCTGGCCAGAGAACGTACCTATGAATTAAAAAAAAAAACTCGTAAATCGGATAAGTGGTTCTCGAGTGATAAGGTAACTAACGGACAGACAGACAGACAGACAGACAGACAGACAGACAGACAGACAGACAGACAGACAGACAGAGAGACGTTGAGCTTTATATATATTAAGGATTAGTAATTGATATTTCTGATTGTTCTTACTTTTATATTTGGTTTTTTTAATGTGAAATAATATATTTCACCTGGCGGAGAATCCCCTTTTGCATTCCAATGTATACATTGAATACATTTTAATACATTTTTTGCTCTTGAAGAATAAATAAATCCTAAAATTGAAGACGTAGCGTCAAGTAACAACATTTTACACAAAATTGATGAGAAAGTGAAAAGATAACATCTTGATTTATCGGCGTGCATCTTCGTTCATTTATTTCGCGTCTGTTTAACATATTTACTGAACAAAGAGAACGACAGTTAACAGCCCCCGTCTTTAACACAATATTGTATTTGCGAAAGATGGATCCGAAAGTACGGATACATTTTCTACGCAATTGTTTCAACAAAATTACGACTCGTATTTGCTATAATTTTAATTGCGTATTTGTTTTGTCTATTTATGTTTTAAATGTTTAACTAGTATTTAACTGTTTATATTACTGTATTATATTATTAACTGAGAATGAGTTTAATTTAGAGCGACTTTTTTTTTGTTTTTGTATAGATCTTATATTTATTTTGTGTACACATATGTTAATTAATATATTTTGTCGGTTGTAAGTCTGATATATAGTATTGTAATTTAACAAGTATACTCTAGGTTGAACCTCAGAACCCCTCTTTATCCTATTGGTATTAATATCATGTAAAAGGTATATTATATAACCAATACACTTTCTATATCAACGCATCAATTTTTGACAATTTTTTTAATGACTTAAATGATATATAATTCATCTTAAGAATGGTATTCAAAATGAATTATAAGCGAAAAATGTTTTATTTAATTTTTAGAACTCACTTTCCAGTGTCTCTTGACAAAGAAATCAACCTAGATTGTAAAAGTGGTGAAAAATGAGAGATAATGAGTATATGTAAAGGGGCACCAAAAACCAAAACAGAAACAAAAAAAAGAACCGAAAACTATCAAATCGACATAGTCTCGAAAAAAAGTCGGATCTAACATCGACGTTTGTAAAAAGTTAAACAGTTTTTCAAACTTTAAACTCATTTTTATCGAAACCACGTTTTTTAAAACTGCGGAGAACGTATCTTGGCCATTTTCTATCCGATCGATGTAAAATTTTCACTGTAACTTGTTAGATAGATTTTACATCGAAATACACACGATTTTTACGATTGGTTAATAATTACGGTTTTTATAAACACTTTATGGTTGGTTTTTTCATCAAAAACGCGATTTTTTGTTCAAAGTGATACAAAATTTGCAAAAAACAATATTTTTTAATAATCGTGTATATTACGATGCAAAAACTCATGTAAATAACGAAACATTTTTTTGTTCATGATTTTGATCCATGGAAGTTCTGTTTTCCGCAGTGGAACACAAAAAAAGTCACCATTTTGTTTTATATTTCATTAAACATTTTTTTTTATGTTTTGAGACGTGTATAATAAAGCCACTTAACTTCATTTGATTGATTTTTTTATTATTCTAAAAAAAGTCTCATTTTCCGAAGTGACGATTAATTTAGGGGCTCATTTAAAACAAATTTTACCAAAATAAAAAATTGTTTTTTCTTTGCTTACAAAACATTTTTTTATCTTAATTAACTTCGTGTATTTTTTAAATTTTCATTTTAACTTATGAATTTTTTCCCTTGGTATTAATTTATATATGCAGCCAGTTAAAAACGTATATGAATTTAAATTTACATTAAGGTTTTATGCCAAGACGAGATCGGCTTAAATTTCGACAAAACGAATACATATTTCAACATTCACTTTAGAATAAATGATTTTTTTTTTGTTATTTTGAAATTGGTACTACCGTATTAATGCGAATGAAACCCGACAGCGAGTTATCAGCTGCGATTGAATGAATAGTATAGTATTTTATAAGGGAATAAGTGTCATTTAAAAATGTTGCAATTAATAGTAATAGTGAAGTGTTGAAAATTATTAGTGTCAATAAATTTACATATAAAATATTAAAACATATCTGCTTACTTCAGATTCATATCCAGTTTTAGATGTTTTAGTGCTAGCGATTATTATATTGCATAAAAAACGCTATTATAGTTTAGTATTGTTTTACATTGGTTGTTAATAGCATAGTTTTATATTCATTCACGCTTTTTATTTAATATTTTGGGTTATTTACATAATTATCGCTTAAAAACAAGCTTTACAATCGTTGTAACGACATAAATGATTATTACATAGTCGAGTTTTTTGATTGGTTGTATGTGTGTGCATAATTTATTCGGCCATCTTGTTCCAGATGTCAAACTTTTGTAAAAAAAACCGATAGGTTAGGAGTGTCACATTTGAGAAATTATTAACAGTTCTATATTTCTTTGGTAATAAAAAAATAAGTGTTTATTATTCAAAATATCTGTCAATGTTTTGGAAAAACTTTCGGATTTGTCTATAAAGAAATTTAGTATTATATCTGGAATGCAAAAAAGAATACTTATGCAATTATGAAACTTTTAACCTAATCATTTTTATTTTTTTTACTAAAAAAAACATTAACATGTTTTTTTTTGATAGTTTGAAATTGGTGTTACCGTACTTCGGTGAACGGAACCCAAGAGTGAGTGATCAGCTGTTAGTGCGTGTAAACATTCATGACGGTTATTAGTGGAAGTGTAATGTTTTATAAGTGAGCTAGTGTCATTTAAAAAATATCGTAATTAATAGTAATCTTAGACAAGGAAATATAAAGGACAAATACATATAGCTCCACGAGTCATTGGCGTATCATTCAGATTTTAAAATAAACATAAGTTGTTTTTAATTATAAAATTAATTAATAATAAATGTTTTGTATTGTCTTTAAAAGTATATCAGTGATAATCGATTAACAGTGAAATGTCTATTTGGCACTATCATCTCCTCAGTCTTTTCTAATCTAAGATAGTAATAGTGAAGTATTGACAAATAGTAGTTTAAATAAAACAACAAATTATATGAAAGAAGCAGTTTGGTGTAGTGCTAAGAATTGGTTTGCTGTCTAAGAAAAATAACAATTGCAGTCCGATGTCTCTCCCCAGCATAATTCTAGGTTCATATTTATTATATTATGTTTTAAATTTAAAATAATGGTTGAATTTAAAAAGATAAGTCTCTTGATGATTCAGAACTGACATGCCTAAATTTAACAATAAATTGAGAAAAGTACTTTAAACAAAACATTTATAATATGAACATTAGGATGTTTCAAAAAAATATTTTGATCTCGTTACGAAATACGTTAGTTTTTACTTAAAATAAATCCTTGCCGAAGGATTAATCTGCAGTTCAATTTTAAAAGGTGCCGCAAGTACTAAAATTGGTATTACTGATTCATGATAACTAATGAAAATGTATTAAAGATATTATTTTGTAGAAGATATAATTCTCTACAAAAGTGTCTACAAAGTCATCTATCTCAATTCAACGTATCAAAAGTTACAGGCATTCAAAGTGATTTATTTGTTTAATTGTACTCTCACGGCTTAATTATTGTTTCTATAAAAATAAATTAAAAGTAATTTTGTAGGAAGTTTAATTTTCTACAAAAATAGTTCAGAGAGCTATAGGTGTAAATGCAATGAGTTAAAACTTATTAGCGTTTTAAATATTTTTTTTGCAAAAATCAATATTTTAACGTCAACTTTCTATAAATAGCAATATATAACCCTACTACTGAGCTGTGGAAAAATAATGACCAAGCCGATAATTAGCACTAATAGAACATAATTTTATTCTCTACAAAATGACGTCCTTAAATTTTTTTTATCAGTTATCATGAATCAATAATACTAAAGAATAAATTTGTATATTTTATTGCATTTCTCTTAGAAACAATTTTCTAAAAATTGCGTACAATTACCCCACGTGATTCTAATGTATTTTTAAGATTAAAAATAAACCAATTTTTATAATAATTATTTTAGATAATATTATTATGTTTGATTTTGGTAATACAAGTGACAACAATAAAAAAATATGAAAATATAAATAGGTATGGATATTTAAACAAAATTACAAATAATCTAATTTTATTATTCGAAGGGGGAAAGGGATGTAGCGCTGCTGCATATTCTATCGCATTCACCTAGTTCGATCACCACAAAAATACCGCATTTCGTCCACTCACTGCGCGCCTCTGTTTGCTCATACATGTATTCGTCTTCGTTATACCTTTAAATAAATTCATTTTCATTTAAATAATAATTTATTCATTTTATTAATGCGTATAGACATCGTTCAATTAAAATATTCGCAGAACTGGATTGGTGGATTTGTTTATTTTATATATGAACTGATTAGAACCCAAATTGATCAACTTAGAGTCACTCAGAGTTTAGTGAGCGCGAATCGATATCTGGTTGATTGTAGTAGCTGAGTCTCTCATACAGCCTCATATTAATCAATATCATTAAATATACTTCATATTATTCATTATGTTCAATATAATGGTGATTTTTTATACTTGTTAGAAATAAAACATAAAGGATTTTTTAATAAATCGCGTTTGGCTGAAAATGGCGATGATGTCGAAACTCTTAATAGAGTGATTATGTATCAATCAAAGACATTATATACATAGACTAAGTGAGCCATAGCATGTTATGTAAGTCAGCGTCAGTCATAAATAATAAGAGAAATAAATATTATGTATCTACGTATCGTGGATTTTCGTTTCTGGATTATATTTATTCTGTGGTCCACAATCTTGTTCTTTCTCTTACTACAGAGAGTTATCGTTTTCGGTTGATGTCATATTATCTCTATGGTACTAACTTAAACAATAGATAACTATTAAAATATGCAATTTATAGTACCTTGATACTTATCAGTATTCATAAGGGATATTCGCAAAGTGCCCCCTAGATAACAGAAATCTGGATTCTGTGAGTTTTAAGTTAAGATCTTCATCATCAAAATCATCTCAAATAACTAACAATAGGTGGAAAAATTCATTCAATTATTGTATCCACAATGTTCGCAACACTATGCACTTTGACAATATCTACAAGAAGAATTAAATTTTTTTTTTGAAATCCTACAAATAAAAAAATTTGTGAAAATCATTGAAAGTGGAGTTTTAAGTTTTTAAAATACCTTTTTCGGCGATCAAACAGAAAGTTAACTGTTTCATTTTTAAAACTGGAAAATACATCTTTACTGATCTAGATTCAAGAAGGGACACAAGGGATCTATAAAAGCTTTAACCAAACTCATTAAATTGATGTATAGAATGCAAAGAGATCAGAAAAGCAAATAAAAATCACCAATCAACTTCGTTGTTTCCACGTTAATGATTATTATTATAATAAAATTATAACTGTAGTAGTATTTATTTCTGTTAATGTTTTTCTGGTGAAAAATAAATATATTTTATTATAGAGTTGTTGACGATAACAGATTTTTTTTTTAGATAATAAACAATGATAGTGTTTTTAATATAGATACTATATAATATTAAGTATATAGTACAGTCTATTTTATAATAATTAATTAATTCAATCTGCATACCGGATCCAATTAAAACTTTGATTAAAAAACAAACAACGGTGATCAATCTTATAATTAAGCTATTATATTTATATATAAATTTATAACATAAACGTTGCCTTTGCACAAAATGTAAACTATTTTCAGTCAAGTTAAAATTCTAATCAAATTACTTCCATAACTACGTGTATCTGTGCATACTGTAGAAACAGAAATTTAAAGTAGATGGTGTAATTTATTCATAAGCAGCGTTGGTACGCTTGACTGCAGACGTATTTTCCTGTCTGCACTCGGTGTACACTGGTATACCTACTTTGCTACTGAGATCTAATATTTACTTAACCGACAGAACACCTGCAATTATAAACTCCTTATATCAATATTGTACGTCTTCTACGCTATTATAATGAGGAATATTTTATTATTGCAACTCTTCAATGTTTGTACTAGGAAAACTGTATTCCTTTTGGGTTTTAAATTAATTTTTATATAAATCAACGCTTAAAAAAGGGTAGCGTTTAAGGGATAATTGCGGTATGATGCTTAATTTTTCGTAACACAATAAAATATAATCTTTTCTCTCTTTTTTTTTACACTGTAGATACGTTCCAAAGAAAACCGTTCATAGTATAATCGAGGATTTTATATTAAGTTTTTTATTTTATTTTTTTTTGAAATTCGTGTTAGAACAAAAAAATTGTGTAAAATAGTGTATTTATTCTTCTTTGTTGTGTAAAAAAAGTGTTGGGTGTAAATTTTATTTATATGAGATCAAAACGAACTTCTCGAAAAAAAGTGGGTGGGTGATTGGCAGCACATCACTTGTAGTGATTTGAAACAAAAATTTCAAATCTATTTTCATTTTATAGATTTGTCTTTATATATAGTATTATCTATTATAGAATCCGACATTTATATTTATAAAAAAAAGGTTTCGTTGAAAATAATTTTTTTAAAATTATTAATAAAAATAAATTATTTTCCAACGTGTAAAAATTATGGTCCGATCAGTTGATTAGAATTTCGTTTCTGCTTCCCACCAACCGAAAAAAAGCAGTTTCGACAAAAACGCGTTGAAAGACTTATGTAACAGTTGTTACACTAACAAGGTTCTCTTCTATGTGCTATATCTTCGTAAGTATTTTGAATTTCGGTCTACAATTTTCACAGTTTACTCTCAATAAGTATATTTTATTTTTAAAATATGTAAAAAAATCGAATGTTTTTATACACATTATTTTTCTTTTAGATATATTTATTTAACATGCCTTTAGGTATGATAAGATAACGTATCACAGATGCGAAGTAATATTTTTAGTTTACTTTAAATAATTTGGTTATATTACCAGAATATATTCAAGTATCGTATAGCTAAACGATTCTAATTATACTGAACATTCAATTTTTATGTTTGATGTTCTTGTATTGAGCGTGTAATCGATTTAAAATTTACGATCTTCGAGATTCCTTCATCTGAAGAGATGCTAATGCAAAAGGGTTTCTAGATAATTGCCTATCATCTCTATCATCAGCATTAATTCTATCTCACATTAATTATTTTGGAATTATCTTCGTCTGGACCTTAACGTTAGCAAAATGCCCTTTAAGAAACTATTGATCTTGACTTCAAAGAGCGGCCCGACGATAATTTAGTTTTAGATTAATTATAACTTATACGTTTTGGAAAAATTAATATAGAATTTGTATTAGCAAGAATTTATAAAAACATAAAATCTGAATCCAATTTTTGTGCCTATTTTCGAATATTCCTACCATTTAAAAAAAATTTATTAAAATTTATTTTTGAAAAATTTAATTATTAGATAATTCAATGAAAATATTTATTATATGAAACTTCGAGAAACCAAAATATCTTTAGTATCTACCTGAATAATTAATTAATAATTGTAGTTCAGAAAAGAAAAGTAACATTTCACTTTTAAGAATTGTTTTCAAAGAAAAAGTCAATAAAAATAAAGATAATGGTATCTATGTATATTATATCGTAATCATTTGCAGTTTAATTAATCATATTATATATTCGTATTAGCGCATTTCCACTCTATATAGCAATTTATATTCATCACCTCTAAGCTCACGTTATTGCTTTATACATATATACAGCTATATTTGTAATAATATACTTATTTATGCATGTAGTATACAGTGTATCCTAGGATAGATATACTCGTACAACAAGAGGTGTAATGAACAAAAATTTTCTAATTTTTGAATGGCATTTGGGGATCTCATCACGTATGTGATAAGAAATGCTTCCTCGTGCTAAATTCACCAAAGGTAGTTAATTAATATTGTTGTTAACTATGTAATTAAAAAAAAATATATTAATTTTTTGGCTAAAATTCTAAAATCAATAATGGGAAATAAGGTTTTAAACAAAAGTATTTTTATAGTTTATGTAGTATTTAAACCAATTTGACTTTCTTATAAGCATTAAAAGTGAATAATTCATAATTTGATTTTGATTGTTCATTGCATTTAGATTTACATTATTTTTGACTTAGACTGTACGTGCCATACATCCTTAAGTTTTATCCGATAGATGGCAGAATGGTCACTGACCATAGCGAATTAATTATTATTAATTATCTATATTGGAACATTTTACTTGTATACATGTCGAATATTAACATATACTATGTTTAAATGCGTACATGATAATGTAACATGATCTGGACATAATTCGATAACCATAAACTAGCCTTAACATGGCCTGTGTCTTTCTCACACAACTAAACACGCATCCACGTATATACACGCATGCACGCACACAAACACGCTTATGTAGTGATCCATATTCATGACGCACAGCCACACACCTGCAGTCTATGAATATTGATGCTGAGGCTCTCGACCACGTTGATCTTTCACGTGACCCAGTTTTACAAAAAATATACATATATATTTGATTATTTTGCCGACTTAACCTAGGTTTTCATTATTTAGCAATCGATACAGATGTAAGACAGGTATTTTGGTAAATTTGAATTACTTGAATTTTTATGAATAAGAAATTATAAATTGCTTATTAAATGAGAAGTACCTTCAATGAAGTTACACAATCTCATTTATATTAATTATTAACGCATTTGATCCGGTGTTAATATCTATAAGATCATAGTGACCTAAAATATTCAACATGCTCAACCGACATGCCCAAAATGCATGGTTCATCATTTTTTCCGACTTCGTGAAATTTACACAAAATATTTACAAATTATATACCAACAACTAACCTATCCAATAGTGAAAAGTGGAATAAAATCCGTTCAGTATTTACTTAGAAAATCGTATAAAATTAGAATTTGTATGAAAATAAAAAAAATTTACCTTTCATGGAAGTGAAATGTTTCTTTATATTTCAATTTGCAAGCAATATAGTTATGTCAAAATATTTAATTGTTAACATAATAATATGTCAAAAATCATCCAATTGTTTGTCAAAATATTTAACAGAGATGTGATCATATTTCCTTAATTAATAAAATAAAATACAGAAACCGTACATTATAGAATTCTGTATTCCATGGCTAGATAATATATTTTTATATACCTTATTCACAATTGTATGCTGTGACATCATTGATACAAAACACGACTTGATAATGAAAAGAAAAATTATCTAACTATTGGTGAAAACCGCATTGAAATCGGTTAATTAATTCCCGAGTCTATAAGCCTCATACAAACGAACATTCATTTTTATATATAGAGATGTAAGAAAATATATCATTCAAAATTCAAAAACTTTTATTTCTTTTTGTTTATAGAAAAATTAATCATCTCAACTGTCGTTAGTTGTTTAGATTTCTAAAACCTCCAAATAATAATTAAGTATAATATACATATACGACAAAAATTTTAAATTTTAATTAAGAAATACATTGCCCAAACAAATGAAATAGTCATAATATTATTTTTGTCATCGTTTTATTAAAACAGGAAAAGAAAATTACTCGTAATTTTTAGGTACTATCAACAAGTAAGATAACGCAATGTCAGGCCCAAAAATTTTTATCATCCACTGGTACAAAGGAGCAGGGATGGGCGAAAGCATAAAAATGCTATCAATCATGTGACTTAATGTTGTCAGTCGTCGCATTGGTGGAACCTTCCGTCATTCACCTCTCACTCGACTGTAACAAGCAACCCTAAATGCAGGGCCTGTCGTAGGAGATTTCATTGAAAAATAAAATTTTCATTTACTACTTTGTTATACGTGTATAGACACCATTTTTAAACTTAGGAGTCAGGACACTAAAGTTAGTATAAAATACTTACAATTTTGAATCAATGAAAGTCATGTAAAACACAGTTTTGATGGGGATAAAGTGTAGAGGTTTGTTAAGTCATAAATTGTAAGTCATTTACAGCGATTCTATGTTTTGATTTTCGATTTTTTGTTCTGGTTCCATTGTACAATTTTTTATAGTTAAAATGTTAATGTTAATATGCATAATGTAGACTTGATTATTTGACGATCGAAGATACTATTATAATTTAAATAAAAATAGTAAAATAATGATTTTATAACTTTTTGATTTTTGAAATAAGAATTTATATTTATTTTAACGCCGACCCTGTATTACACCCTTTTCTCATTGACATCTTACCCCGCTAACCCACGGAACGTTTCATCCATTTAACAATTGAGTTTTAACGGCCTTTTTTATTGTGTGTGTTTTTTTTAGAATGAACATTTTTTATTACCTTTTTTAAATGTATAATTATTACAAGGTTTTCAATGATAATGATAATTACTTGAGTGTCTTTAGGTCTGTAGGTTTTCATTAATTAGACTTTTCAAATTAATCTACCTTTTTCCTGACCGCAGAAACATTATTTTTTTAAATAATAAAATATATAAGATATGGTTCCAGAATTTCAACATTGAAACGCAAAAATATGTTTTTTACATTTTTGATTCTTCTTAACAAAATAAATATAATATATGATGGTTAATTTTTTCCCGAATATTATACACGTTTTCAATCAAAAGATAAAAAGGATATTTAGGTAGTATTCGGTATGAATTAAAAAATAATGTACTGAAATAGAAATTTTCAACAACTTCAACACGTGAATAATACGATATCCATTGTTGAAATTAACTTTTTTAACTAATGATTCTAGTTCACAAAATGGCCGCTAATGTGGTGAATACTTGTATAAAAATGTTCTTCTCCCTTTCTGCACGTATATTGCAAGCATTTTGGCTCTTTCAATTGAGGTATTAATTCTGTGATAGTATATATGGAATTTATATGGAATTTAATTGACCGTACAAAATAATTTTCATAATATCGTAACTGTTTTAATACCGTTGGTCTTTACATAACATACGTGTGCGAAAATTGTCAAACACTTCATGAAACATCAAGAGAACTGTCCGATAGGTTTAAACCTCTATTTGAAAGTGCTTGCTATACATTAAAACCTAGAAAATCGAGGTTTCTTCCACAAGTTTTCTCAGGCAGATAAAAAAATAAAATAAAATTTTCTCCAACTTCTTCTAACATTAATACTACGAAGAAAATTATATATATAAAAGATAAATATTTATATAACAACTTCCATAAAAATATGTTTACATAGTTAAAATGTTTCTCTCAGATTTTTATGTTAATTTGTGCATTATTCGAAAGGCGGGAGAGAGCAAGGAATATTTAATGTGTTTCCTAAGTTAAACATAGATCAATTTCTAACTCTTTTATAAGAAGCACGGAAAATCACTCAAATATATTGAATTACAGCTACGAATGAGTTGATAAAAAAGTACACTTTAAAGTTCGAGAGCTTTAAAACTTTTCTTTTTAAAATGTAAAAGATATAATTTTAGATGAATATATATGTTAAACTAAATTGATTATAAGATTATAATTTCCCATAACCGTTTTAGAGATTTTTAAGAACTTCAACGTAAAAAGAACTGGGTTAAAAGAAATGTTTATAACAAGATTAAATGGTGGATGATACTTTTTCAGTTTTTCAATTGTTAACCTTTAACTACTCACACCAATTGTTTTTTCATAATTTATTATTTTATACAAAAAAACCTGTAATCATAAAAATAAATATCTAGATTTAATAATTTAAAGTGTAATCCTAAGAAGTATGTAGTACCAAACTATTAACGATATTTAAATTAATATAGTATACGTAACCAGCATGTGAGTTATAGGGTAATTATCTTAATAGTGGTAGAGGGTAGTTTTAAACAAATTCGATAACTTCCTCTCACAAATTGTGTATATAGTATACACAATTTGTGTGTAGTTTAAAGTATATAGTGTATATACAATATAAGTTACTGACCAGTGACGAAACGTCCATGGAAGCAGGGGAAGCAATACTTTATATGGGCAAATTAATACAAAACTATGTTTTCAGTTAATAAATAATTTAAAAATATTATTAGAATATTTATCTTTATGCGTAACTCAAACATTTTAAACAAATAGAGCATTTAATATTAATTTACATGCTCAATTATAAAACTATAATACATCTACGTCTTATTTTCTTGAATTTTAGTCGATATTTTTATGACGAGTTGAAGTTTACTGCAGGAAATTTCAGTAAAAAATTTCAAATTTTTTATTTCGTTTAAAGTATGTTAGTTATATAGATATATAAATGACGTGAAAAGTTGAAATTTTCAAACCACAGGTCTGTATCTCAAACCGTTCTCGAGATATAACCTCTCAAAGTTTCAGTTTTTTCAAAATTTTGAAGAAAAATGGCCGTAACATTTGAACGCGTGGTCGGAATTGATTTTAGTTGACGGATTTGTAATCAGCGTGTCAAAATCTATATAATTACATATACAATACCTTAAAACTCGAGAAAAAATTTTTCACGAAAAATTGAAAAAAATCCTAGGGGTATACCTTCAAAAAATATCGATTTTCGACCAAAATTTTTTTGTCAAATTTTCAAGTATTATACATGTCAATGTATAGATTTTGACACTCTGATTTCAAATCCGCCAACAAAAATCAAATCCGACCACCCTTTCAAAAGTTATCGCCATTTTTCTCCAAAAATATGAAAAAACAATTAACATACTTTTAACGCAATTAAAAATTTTTAATTTTTTAGTAAAATTTCCTGCATTAACTTCAACTTGGCGTAGAAATATCGTCTCATAAACATTATAATAATAATTTATTTGAAATAGTAAAAGCCTGAACTTGTATTTTGTTTATGTTTTTTTTCTCCAGTAATGGATAAAGTAAAACTAGTAATGAGCACGCAGTGATGGACACTTGCTAATGATTACTACGATGCAGAAAATATAAAAGAATGAATCGTCAAATTTGAAACAATGTAAAGTAGTTGCCATGATAATAAATTATACTAATAATTCGTTTAAATATCCATCATTTTGACACCTATTGGCCGATTGTCATCAAATTATCCTGTTAGAAAATTAAATGTACATATTTAGATTAATATTCAGAAATGGTAGTAAATCAAATATCAATAAATATTTCTAATTCAGTACATTTAATTAAAAAATAGCCATTACTGGGGTCATATCTAAGACTGGTGCCAGTACCCTATGTACATATTACACCGGCGCCAGTCTTCAAGGGTTAATACTGCCATAAATTTGACAGAAAATGTATGTATATTGATGAAAAATGAAATTAGAAGTTTTTTTTTCTACGCATAGATATTTGTATGTAAAAGTTAAAAAATATCATATTAGATTATCGGAAGTTTCTCTTACATTTATAATATTCCAAGAATCGAACTTTAATAAAGATTTTTTTTTCTTGGAAATTGTAGGAGTAGGATATGCCCTCACGTTTTTGCGTCAAATACAAATATAAGATTACATTTTTCATTAATCTGCCTTTTGCAGAGATTGTAGGCTCTGTCTTTGTTCTTTGAACAAGTATGCGAATATAAATTAATAATGTAATAGTAATAATAATAAATCTGACTTACTGAACATTATTAATTATTTTTTAATTAATACTCTTAAAGCATTTATTACATTTTTCAATAAAAATATGTTCAATCCATAATACAGGAACTTTTTTTAGGTTAATGCATCCTCTTAATATAAATTGTTGGATACAATATTATTATCCTTACTTGATGGCTTTTATCCATAATCATAACAGTTTATTCTTCGTATTTTCCTGTAGCAAAAAACGAAGTGCACTACGTAGAAATAATATAATTTCTTAGTAGGGCTTTCAATGCGATATCGTAGTTATTGATGCTCTTAATATTTAAAATTGTATTAAGTAAGATTATTTGCGATTTCTGTAATATGTTATATATATTAAGCTTGCCAAGAAAGAGGTTAATGAGTGAAATTAGTTATAATAATTAACAATAAGCAAGATTTTATGGAGTCAATATCTAAAGCATATCTATGTATATTTTGTATATACATATGTACATATATCAATATCTAAGCATAACGATATTCAGGTTATTTTTTTTATGTGTTACTATAATACAAAAGACATCAATTGGCGTGATATTAAACAATTATATTAATGATAGTACACGGAAATAAAGATACTATAATAATTACAGTTTTTCCTGTTTATCCGGGATATAAGCGAAGACATATAATATTATTTTACTGTTTGAAACTATAATAATATAATTTTAGGCTGTATATTTTAAATAACTCTGAAACTAATACAGATTTAAAAAAATCTATAATACAAAATTTTCATGATTGTTTGTACTGTTTCGAATGGTAACAGTCGAAATTCGAAAACGTGAAATCGCTCACTCCCACTTTCCACCCACCCCATTATTACTTAAAATTTTTTTTCTATTTATTAAATTTAATTGTATTATATTTACAATAGTAATTCAAATATATAATACATATTTTACCAAAAAAATAATTAACCCTTTCAATGCCACTTTATCATATTTCGAAAAACACATAGTACATCATTTTTTTTATTACATTCGCGATAAGAAAAGTGCTGACTATAGTTGAAAATTGGCCAATTTAGAAGTATATTTATATTTCAAGACCCCTAGAAACCAGTAGATTTTTTTTAGCTCATGTTAATCTAGAAAATGGTCGGTTAAAAATTATCATTTGGTACGTTTGTTTCTTGCATTAGTCCGATGAAAAATTACTTTATGTTACTGTTATAATATTTAATCCGTCCGTCAGTCAAAAATATTTTCTCACCTCTGAGATAGACAGACAAACAGGCAGCAAACAGATAAACTTACCGACGTATATGTTTATTTTCAGGACGACATTTAATTTCTTTCACAAAATTAAATTCACATTAAAATATTTTTTCTTCGGATTTCTACCTTTGGTGAATTTAGCACGAGGAACCACTGTGTGTTTACTTGGCAGACATTTTTTCCGTGTAATTAAATTTTATAATATTTCATCTGATTATCTTATGCTTTTGATTGAATATCGTAGATAGCGGATAATTGTAAACCCTATTCCAAGTACACACACACATACACATTCGCACACACCCCCGCCAACACGATGACGTACAACAATCTGACGTGCGTAAGTACGAAACGACAACACACATCAGACTCATGTGCTGTTTTGATAAAAAAACACATATATATTATAATGTGGAAAATATGTTTTGGCCATATTATGTAAATATCCAGAAAATGAAACCGACGCCGCTGTGATCCACGCGTAAGAGGTTTTGGCATGTGTGTGTGCCAGTGCCTCCAAAACTTTGTAGGTATATGAACCGGGGCAGAAAAACTTTTCTTATACGACTGTATGTATGCAATACTTATTGTAAATATTTGTAAGTATTGTTAAGCTTATTGATGTATGCAGGCTCTGAAAGAGATTCAATGGAGCCCGGGCCAAATAAAATTTCGGGGGCCCAATATCCCCCATTTCGCAAGCGTATAAGGATATTCCTAATAAATACAATATAATCCTATTTAGTTTGAACTCGCATTATGTAAGATAATATAAATAATAAATATTTATGTAAAATATGTATAAGTTTTTTTTTGATTAATGGGCTTATTTTTTGTAATTCTCATGAACTCATCTTACTAATAAAACATGTTACTCTTTATTTAATCAATTTAATTACCAAAGTCCGCAAATATAGTTTGTTTTTTTAAATTATAGCCTTTTATTTTGTTTATGTTTTTTAACCCGTAATGGATAATGTAAAACCAGAATAAGCACGCAATGATGGATACTTGTTAATGATTACAAAATGATAAGTACTACGACACAACAGATATAAAAGAAAGAATCGTCAAATTTGAAGCAATGTAAAGCAGTTGCTATGATAATATAATAATTAATAAATAAATTACACTAATAATTAGTTTAAATGTCCACTACTTTGACACCTATTGGATATATAAGATAGTTAAATGTATTTTATAGATTAATATTCAGAAATGGTAGTAATCAAATATCAACAAATACTTCTAATTCAGTACATTTAATTAAAAATTTGCCATTACTGGGGTTCTTGTGAAGACTGGTGCCACTACCTTATATTATTTTCAATAAGTTTTTCAATTTAATTATATTTGTTATATTTCCTGAAGTAATATTAATTTTTTTTTATTGTTTCAGGTAAGAAATATTTGCATAAATAAGAAAAGAAATGTTTGTGGTAAGTTATTAAATATTAAATAGTACATATCTGTAAAATGTATATGTATATGATACTATATTTAGTTGAAACTTTATTGATATTAGAGCCGTTATGAAATAGCTATACCGAGAAGTTTTAGGAGATATTGCTGCTATAAACATTGAATCTCTTTTCCGTTTGTAAATTGCTTTACAAAAAACAAAGCAATTATTTTTGATTGATTTTACTTTCCTTTGGGTAATTTTTTCGAATCTCGGTCTTTTAATAAAAAAATCTTATTATTGTTTAACGAATAAATCTAGAAAGAAATTAGTATTTACAGTTGTAACATGTTCTAATAAAAAACATTAATTATTTTTACTTTTTATCGGCAAAATCTACAATAAATTGTTATTTTCTTTTTGGTATCTAGAATTTTTATAGTAATTTTGTAACGAGCTATCTATAAAATTGTTTAATAAATTTAATAGAACTTAATTATGTTTTCTAAATATTCGACGCTCAACAGCCAATAAATTAGCCCCGTAAAACAATTTGAACAAATCAATAACTAAAATGAAACTAAGAAAACTAAACCATAATTTTTCATATCATTAGCCTTTTCCTAAATTCGTACCATACATTTTTTTATGGCGTATCTAATGAAAATAAACAATTTATTTTTTCGTATAAGATCTTTTAATTTATTCATTTATGTCTGGGGGGTCATAACAATCAGAAAGTCGAGTAAATATATTCAGAATGAGAAAATAATCAATTTTTAAGGACAATTATTTCTACTAGTTTATATTTTCTACACTAATCCGAATCTATTCAATTCTGTACAATACTTCCGTTCTACAAAATCCCACTAAATCATTGTTCTAAATTAACTTTGCTCATCTTGTTTCTTTTTGCTTACATGGAGGTTGTGAAGTAATAGTCACACTTTAACTCCGTTACTGCGAACAAGCGTTACTGATCGATGGGTACTCTAAGTCTTCTATTTAAAACTTGTTACTTTTCTTATTGTTTTGTTTCCAATTTAAGTAAGTCATCGTGCGAGAAGATAGTATTATTTGTAGTATCAGTGGCGTACATAGAACAATTATATGGGTAACTTATTTGCTTTAACAAGAGAAATAGATTATACTGAAATTATAAAATATTTTAATTTAATAAATGTCTAATTATAATATTTTAACTATCTATTAACATAAGTTACTGACGAAAGTAACTGACCACAATATTTCTGTCGACGGGCTTGAATAATACAATATATAAATTGAATAGCCCACTGTACCCATACCCATATTAAAATTGAATACAGTTATTAACACTCAATTTCATAACTGTATAATAATGAGTTCTTAAGATAATGTAAAAAAATATTTATGTGTATCATCTTTGAGAGGCTGTAGCTCACTCACAAAAAATTTCCGGATATGTGTTCATATATTATTTTTTGCCTAAAGTAATTTCCTTGGTCAGCTACTAATATTCGTTATGTTAGTAATCATCATGTAACATTATAATATAAGGTACTGGCACCAGTTATGGCCGCTATAAGAGCAACGTTTACTGTTTTTGTGATTGACGGGCTTCTTTTTTGTATTTCTCATGAACTTATGTGACTAATAAAACAAGTAACTCTTCATTTAATCAATTTAATTACCTAAGTCCGCAAATATAGTTTGTTTTTTAAATTATAGCCTTTTATTTTGTTTATGTTTTTTCTCCAGTAATGGTTAAAGTAAAACCAGTAATGAGTACACACCTATTGGCCGATTATCATCAAATCACGCTGTAAGACAGTTAAATGTATATATATATTAATATTGAGAAATGGTAGTAATCAAATATTAACAAATATTTCTAATTCAGTACATTTAATTTAAAAATAGCAATTACTGGGATCATATCCAAGACTGGTGCCAGTACCTTATGTATTTTATTTTCTTATAATTTTGAGGGGATCTAGATTCGTTAGCTCACTCTACTTAAGTATGTATAATATAGTATACGTACTAACTAAATGTTGTATTTGAATAATTTCCCATTGTCTTAAGAGGACATTCGCACTACCTTGCGTGCGTCTATGTTCAGTAGTACAGTAGGTAGGTGTTCTAGGCGGGTTTGAGATCTGCTCAAGACAGGAGCGACTATAAATCTTGGCGGCGGAAGACTCTAGTTCGATTCCCTGCAGATACAGGATTGACGGCGTGCGAACTTTTAGATACAAGATAAATTGAAAAGCGGAGATGCTCTGATTGATATTTTACGAACGCTTTTCAAATGTTTATTTTGCAGCGTTGATGGAAAATGTAATTCTAAAGGGTTCCGTTTTTGTGTAGCTTTGATATATTTTATTTATGCAAGAGGTGTTGGAATTTCAGCGAGCTGGAAATTGTGTGAATGTTTCAATTTGGTATCTGCGTTTGTGAGATATTATTTGGTCTATGGATTTGTCTTTACTTATATAGCTATATGTAAAAATGTATTGTTCAAAGCAAATATTATTAATTTAATTAAATATGACTTATTTCTAGTATTATTAATGATAATATATTTTCATATATTTATTTACATATGTTATATACAAAACTGAAAACGTATTTTAGTATTTACGAATAACTTTAAAAATTCTGAAAGTAGCAATTTTTTTCGATTAGATTTTGAGTTTTGCTAATATAATATGTATTCAAAATTTTTTGAACATTTATAAGATTATTGATTATAATTTTATGGTCAGTTAAAGACTATTAAAAAAATTCGTTCGCTATCATAGTCTTAGAGTATATCTTTGCCACGAGTTGAAGCTAACACCAATACAAAATTTCAAAAGATATCAAAATCGAAATTTAATTAATTACGTATTCCTTATTATCGTTCTATAAATCAATGAACCATAAAAAATGTGTATTAATTTGTTAAAAACAACAACAACGAAACTGTTCACAAACGTATCGATTACAAATCCGCTAGCAAATAAAAAAAGGTTACAATGGAATTGTACATTTAAAAATCTACATTCAAATATTCCAAAAAAATATCGAAATAAATATGAAAACGACGAATTATTCGACTGCACACAGAGATATGTCGTTCAGAAATTTATTAAAAGACGACAAACATCTTGAAACAAGGCAAGTGAACCGAATAATGCTTTTTTTGCAGATACAGCTTCCTTCGCCAGATTAAAAAAAGTAGGATAAAAATAAGAAATTGTACGTTTTTTTGTATTCAACATCTTGATGTGATATTTTTCTGCGTATGTTCTTGTATACTGTGTAAGTATTGGTGGTTTTTGTAATGATATACAAACGTACATATATGTAACAAAAAAAGGTGTTCATTTATAAACACTCCTTTTCGTAACCGTGCTACAATAAAAATTTACGCTAATCATAGTAGAAATATTTATAGTAATAATTATTATAATTAATTATAATTTGATATATGTTCAGTCATTTATTTAAAAAAAGCTACAATTAGTGTTTTCCATTAAATACTTTTTGATCATTTTTTTAAATTTATTTAATTTGACTTTCTTAAAATATTCTGATAGGTTATTGAAGCCTCTAACACAAAAAAATTGTATAGCCCTTGAAAAATTATTAAAAGATTTGTTAGGTTTATTTTCTATAATATTGTGAGATTTCTTTGTTTTTCAGTAACAATCTCTTCGAAGCCCCTAAGATGTCCTAGATAATTGTCTATTATATAACATCCCTCATGAGGCCCCCGTCCTCGCGACGTCTCCAGCTAGCGCCTCATATTCCTGTTTATAAAGTACGGCTCTAATATAAATGCAATAATATTATTAGGTTATTTTCTATTGTTAATTATTTTCTTTTACACACATTTTTCTTATAAAAACAACAACAAAAACAAAAGATGTTAGATATGTAAATAGTTATTTTAAAAAGTACAAAATAAAGACTCGAGCACACATTTTTGATAACCACTGACGCCACAAATTAATACAACACATCACCTACAATTCGCGCGATACGTACCAAAGCACATTAGATTAGATTAACCAACTATTACACTATATTCTGGTGTGATTGGACGTGGGATGGGGCTATTTCCGGTGGATGCACAACTTCCTGTTTTCACGCATGGCGGCACCACTTAAACATTTCTGTTACAGCTACCATTATCGTGGTTACCTTCATGATTCCACTACGTCTTGCAGCAGAATAACAAACCTACTTTGTGCAACTTTGTACTTTGGCAATGCTGACGGTCCTGGTTTGGATAATATGGGCGATTTTAATTATGTCTGCAGACATTGCGAATATTAAGACCTTAAAGGCTTTCGCGGTAGTCTTTTTTATTGTTTTCGGGTATTTTTTGTCCAGATAACGAAACAACATTCTACACTACATAGACTCCAAAATTAAGGAATCACTAAATTTTTCAATATATTTAAGTATTTTTGAATGGCTGCATGTATCTCCGCTAAAAATGGTCCTTGAACAGTTAAAAAAAAAATTTTATACTTGATCGTTCTAGTTTTCGAATCATTTGTTAAAAATTTTAATATCCTTAAGGATAACCTCTTTTTTGAATATGAAACGCCGAAAAATTTTATTAACAAATGTATATCAATTTTCAGAGGCTCTACAGGACATGAGAAATTTTTTGGTCAAATCAAATGAAGGATGTTTTTAGATCAGACTTTTTTTTCTTTAATTTGCTTTTTTTCTATTGCTGTAAGACAAGCTTAAAATGCTTAGACCATTTTAATTTCTTAAAAATTGGAAAATTTCGGTTACAACGGTATGTAAAGCTCTGTTTTTTCTTCAAAATGTGGGTTAGGCTGTTTTGGGGCTGAGCGCCTCATTTATATTGTGGTGGCCTGATTAGTTTTTTATTTCCTGTTTTTTTTTGGGTGTAAAAAACAGTTTAATAAATGCGTATAATAAAATATGTACAAATTATTTATATTTATATAATTTTTATTATATTAAAAAGGGTAGCTATTCTTCCTGACTTCTGAATAACGCATATATGTATATATTTATATGAAATATACACAAATGTACGTAGAAATATGTATATTGAATTATGTGCCGACAGATATTTTATGTGAACCGATGCATATTTGTTGACAGGCTTGATGATTTACAAAATCCTTCGTGAAAAATGTAATTACAAGTTCAATATTCTCCCAGCAATTCGTCCCGGATTCACCTCCCTTATTCATTCCCATATTCGCCGCCCTTTGCTACTACGTCCCGCCTCATTTCTACCTCCCAAATACGTGCATCTCAAAATGTTTATAAATTTTATCTGAATTCAAAATATGAACAAAACGATGATTCAAGTCATGTCAGTGTCAATGAGTCGTTCAAATGTCAATGAGGTTATGTCAACTCTATCGTACACATAAATTTAATTGTAAGAGCGGGCTTACATTTGATTTTAGCTTCTGAATGATTCATATGCAATCTTATCTCACTTACTTTTAACATACCTACCGAAGAAAGTATACATATATCAAGAAATATCATTGCAATGATCTAGATTTAAAAAAATATCATTTATTTTACTCACTATAATAGTTCGTATCTCATAACACCACTGTAAGATAACGTAAAGAAATAATAATCCCAGAGCGGCAATTTAACGTTAAGGAAATGGACCTACAGGATTTGGGAGATTCCAGAATACTCAAACCACATCTACGCACTTCCTTTGGGTCTTAAGTGATACCCTACCAAGTTTGGTGGCCTAGGATCAACCGTGTCGATTTGCATAGCCTTGAAAACAAACAAATTCCAGTAAAACTTTGTAAATTATAGTGTAGATAGATTACAGACATTTACACTGTGTACATATATATCGTAAGTACAGTGATACTACGATTAATGCTGTAATAATATAATTATTCATATTTTATGGTCACTTCTGTTTTATAATTTCATTACAAACGTCTTTATGACTTGATAAATATCAATGAGAAAATCTTAAATGTGATATTTCAATGAATATTTTTATATATGTACAATGTTGAGAACTTCTGGTGCATTGTCTGAAAATCGCTATGCGTAAAAACTTATAAGGCATCTACATGCTTCTGCTAATATTATCGATAGCTAGAGAATCTTATTTTCCGAATAATATTTTCATCCTTCACTCTCCAGAGTAATTTCACAGCTCTTTATCGAAAAATCTTCGATCAATTTTCAGTTTCAATTGCTATACTTGAGTTTTCTGAATTTGATGAAAAATATCTTGCTGATATTATGTATTTCAATCTTTTGCTACTTTTAACTCAAATATGGCAATTATTTTACTTAATTTTACAAATTCTTAAGGATTTTAGAAGAAAAAAATACAGTTTAGTAATGCTTTGTATATGAATTTTCTGTTCTTTATATGTATTAAAATACCATACTTTGCCCAAAAATAATAATGAATGTATAATCAAATATTTATTTTTATAGTATATAAACCAAACATATTCATGTTATAAGTTGATTTCCAATAAGGTACTGGCACCAGTATTGACCGCTGTAACAGTTATACTGTTTTCTTTTTTTTGGAGGTATTGATGGGCTTCATTTTTATAGTTTTCATGAAGTCATGTTACTAATAAAATAAGTACCTCAGTATTGAATCAATTTAATTACCAAAGTCCGCAAATATAATTTTTTTATTATAGCATTTTATTTTGTTTATGTCTTCTTCTACAGTAACGGTAAAAAAAAAAAAACAGTAATGGGCACCCAGTGATGGCCACATGCTAATGATTACACAATGATAAGTATTACGACACAAATGTTATAAAATAAAGAATCGTAAAATTTGAAACAATGTAAAACAGATGCTATGATAATATTAGAATTAATAAATAGATTACACTAATAATTAGTTTAAATGTCCACTATTTTGACATCCATTGGCCGATTGTCATCAAATTTAAGCTGTTCTACAGTTATGTGTCTATATTTTATGATTCAGTAATGGCAGTAATCAAATATCAACAAATATTTCTTATTTAGTACATGTGATTAAGCAAGTGTGCAACACTAGAGTATTGTCCAAGACTGGTGCCAGTACCTTATAATATATATAATTCTATAAGCTATTTTGTGTGTAGATTTTTAATAAATGTCTATTTTTAAGTCAAAAACCTTTAGTTTGGAAAAAATATAAAGATTAAAAAATAACAGCATTATTTAAATGTTAGACAAATATCTACTTTTATTGTAAAGTAAAGGGTTTCCAAATATTGTTAATATTATACCTACTGTAAAAAAGTTTCGAATGCATCTTTCAATTGATGTTTAAAAAGATAATTATTTATCATAATATACCATGTTAGTAACATTTTGAGAACGGTATAGTAATTAATTCAAAATAAAAACAGACGATGAAGCAAATATATATATATAAAATTCTTTTGTACCGATCCAAGAGTGAATAAATATCGAAAAGATAAACGAAGTAAAATAATATTCATAATGAAAAATGAATTTTCGTTTAATATTTTCTCAGGCAAAGCATTATTAATTTTCTTTTCATGAACAAACACTTTTTTCATGTTTATATACGTTTTCTGTATTTTTATTAATTAAGAAAGACACTAATCAATATTTTGGTTTCATGTTATTTTTACCATTTATTCAAATTAGTATAGCAATATTCACATATTATATTTTACATTATTTGGTTTCAGTACAAAACATGCGTCTTCATTAAGTATTTAGATTCATACGCGGTCGCTTACATGTGTCAAAGTAAATGATAGGTTCTAAATAATAATTTAAATCAAGAATTAGTTTTAAATTATTACGGTTATATCGAACGAATGAGGAATTAAAAACGTATTAGGCTATAAATAATATAGAACATCAACACGAGGTGCTACTGTATAAAGTAGTGCCACCAGTATTGACAAGGACCTCAGTAATGGCAAATTTTTAATTAAATGAACTGAATTAGAAATATATGTTGATATTTGAGTACTACCATTTCTGAATATTAATCTATATACATTTATCTGTTTTACAGCGTGATTTGATGACAATCGACCGATATGTGTCAAAATGGTGGACATTTAAACTAATTATTAGTATAATTAATTTATTAATTATTATATTATTATATCAACTGCTTTACATTGTTTCAAATTTGACGATTCTTTCTTTCAGATCTTTTGTGTCGTAGTACTTATCATTTGAAATCATTAGCAAGTGTCCATTCTGCGTGTTCATTACTGGTTTTACCTTTGCCATTACTGGAGAAAAAATATGAACAAAATAAAATGCTTTAACTTAAAAAACGAACTATATTTGCGGACTTTGATAATTAAATTGATTAAATAAATAGTTATTTATTTTATTAGTAGCATGAGTGCATAAAAATTACAAAAAACAAGTCCATCAATAAAAAAAAAACCCGAAAACTTGCTCTTATAGCAGCCATAACTGGTACCTTTTATTAAATATTTATAAGACGACACTGCCAGTTTTAAAATCTGATACGAGATATGAGACAAGTTTTGTTTCGTCTCAAAAAAAATTAAGCCTATTTCGTCTCGAAAATTTAAAGCCAGTCTCACCTTCTAAATATTTTAGAATGTCTCTATAAACTTTGTATTTATAGATTTTAGAATATAGAAAAAAATCCATACGCGACATTATTCAGTTGATTGTCAGTTACAAATTGGTACATTGTATTAGCATTAATTTAATTTGATTTGGAAGAATAAATTATTTTATTGTTATTATATTTTACAAAATAGAAAACAATTATTATGTGTACCAAACGAAATTTTCACTCGGAGTTTAGGAGTCAAAGTAATTTCAAGATTTAGTAACCATATTTCATATCACAATATAATTTTTGATTTATTATCGATGATTTTTATTAAGTTTGATGTATCATATATTAAATTTTACATGTCTAAAAGTATTAATATTTTTCTTCAATTTTGTCAATTTAAAAAGGATGATGGTATATTTTACGATAAGCTTATGAGGATTTTACAACCGAAATTGTGTAGGGTATGTATGGGTAAATCTAATTTATACATTTATTACATTTAATTTAAAATTTTATTCAATAAAGAGCTAATATTACTTTTGCCATATCGGAAAAATGATTTTTGTGATTAGTAATCAATATAACATGATGCTCTTTTATGTAACAGGTAATAAATAAACGAAATAAAACGAATTTTAATTTTTTAAACTATGGGTTAAACTTTTCGGATTCAATTTGGAGGGGGCAATATCATGATTTTTTTAATAGTAACTGCGATTTTTTAAATAAGACCATACATTTTTATTTTGAAGATCTTATTGTATTTGAAAAAGTAAGAACTTTTGTTTGAAAAAAATTTTATCTGAGGCGATTTAAAAAATTTTTTTTTGGAATAAAAATTTCTTATTTTTATACACACATAGAATCAGATCACGATAACAAAAAAATAGTTTTTTTTATTATTCAAATTAGGTATCAAAAGTACAGTTTTTTTGAATAGCTAATAATTTGAAACATTTCTTCTAATATACGAATAAAATAACGAAATCAAATAATGAGTGATTGTACCCAGAACCCAAAAAACTATAAACTTGTCTCGTTAATCAGAAATATATTCCCCACAACAAACAAAATAATATAATTCCACTTTTTCGTTACAAATTTATACACATTCTACGAAATATGGTAATTTTTTAGCATTTACTTTATACATATACTACATAATATTGACAAAAAGTCGCATGCAGACTTAACGTGTAGACAGTTTATCTCTGTCATCGGCAGTGAGTATAAAATGTAAACACAGTGGTATTCACTTCTGTATAAAATATGGTTGATTTCATGTAAAAGAAACACTCCAGTACTTCACCGTTGCTATAATTAATGATGTGTAGGTGTTTTTGTTTATTACGTTTTGTTCATTATATTAACAGTTCCGATTCTAAAGCGGCCAACTGCAAAAAAATACAAAAGAATATCAATGTTTTAGAAATTGTACCAGTAATATTTACATAATTTTTTCTTTTTAGGATTGCTAAAATTATTATAATATAGTTTTTTGTAAGTGCACAATTGGAAGTTGATTAATTCAAGATTTTATCTTTGGCTCAACTCTTGTATGCAGCTTTTAAATTTTTACCAAAATTTATTACCATCCCAATTTTTTAAATCAAATGCCGAACTAATTTTCTTGAATAGTAAACTACATATCTTATTTCTACCAGCCTCTGAAAATTGTATCACATATAATATGCAGGTCTGATAGACTTTTTGCTACAACTAATGTTATGAAATAGAACGCCACTGCTAGAAGGCTAAACAAAAAAATAATGTAAAAAATATGTGAAAACTGTTATAGAAAATTATAACTAAAAAAAACGGACAAATTGTCCGTTGCGAAAGATCTAGCACTAAGCTTAGGAAATATGATTAATATGTGATATCTAAACTATCAAAAACCGAGAACAAAAAATGTGTTAGGAAAGCATTATAAGAAATTTTCTTTTGGGAATAAACTTTATAGTTTTGTTCTTTCTGAAAAGTTTTTAAAATATACAATTAATAAAATTGATAGAAGGCGGAGTTAATCACATTGGTAACTGAACATTACATATTGTACATATGTATATCATCATTAAAAAAAAGGTTTGAGATTCATTTATGTTTGTTTTTTGGCTAATTGCACTGATCAGATTTAAAAATTAAATTATGTATTAAGTGCAAATAGTTAGTCGGGTTGACTTCTGAAATGTTTATATATTGTATGTTATTAGATTAGATATTACCTATGATCATTATTGGAATATTCGTTTTGTTCTCGATTATTTGTTTTCTATACGCTTTTGTTTGATTAAATAACAAAATGGTGTTAATATTAACGTTTAATTACTGAAGTGCAATATTGTGCTTTAATAATGTATGTCTATGATATTTTAATAAAATATCAAATGTTTTAATTATTTTAAAATTAATGTAATTTTATTTACATTAAAATAGTTAATTTTGATAAAATATTTCAATGGTAAAATTCAAATCCAAATCTAAATAATAATGATAATTTTTATTTGGAAACATAAAACTTTACTTTGTCAAAGGATAATTTTTATTTTATTCCTATTTTAGTTTTGAAAAAAAAACCCTGCTTCTTAACTTATTGGAGAGCTGAAACAATAGTCATTTTCAACGGTGTTTTGCCCTGCTTTTGATTTAACAGGGCTGGCAGTAGGATCAGATATATATACGTATATATTTCAAATTGCATTTTATTAATTTTACACATCGTTGGAAAGGCCAATGTTTCAAAATAATATTAATTGTTAAACACGCCAGTATTGGTAGAACATTTTGAGAACCCCTTGTAACGGTGAAAGCATAAGTAAAGTTTTAATTCAATGATCAAATGTAATTTCGTGTATTTGTTTAAACATGTCACGCAGTTTAATTTAATTTCAAATAAAATATTGATACTAGAGAGAAATCAATATAGAAATCCAAGATGTAGACGCACAGTGCGTTTGTTTCTGCATGACGGGATAATGTACATGAGCGTGTAATCTAATAAGACTTGACGTTTCCGTGAAGAACATTGGCAAGGATGGTCAGGGTTGGGCTGGATATAAGGATTTGAATATTTGATTTTTGAGCCCTCGATTTTCATTCTATTACAATCAATGGCTGACAGCTATTTTGCTGCTGAGTAGACAACTTTCTAGGATAATTTGGGCACGTTTAAACCAAAAGATGACCTTCATTTTGTTTAATCAGTAGATATTGCAAAATTCCGTTTTTTCGATTTACAAACATTCAAATTCGTATATAATATAAGATAATTCGCAATGTAGCTATGGGTTCTAGTTGAACTATTTATATGTCTAGTCAATTGAACTATTCGATTTCGAACATCTTAATTTTTTTACTGCGGAGAATATTCAATATATTTCAGGTGTGATATTAACTCTAATTATCCTCCTAGCCCACTTTTCAAAGACTACTAATTTTAGTATTCGTGTCTTACCGATTTCTAGATAACAGACAATTCTAATTCTGATATGTGTTTAAGCTGCGTATCAAGTAGGTGCCTTTGTGTGTATGTATGTGTGTGTGTTTGGGCGGGTGCGTGTTGATTAATTACGTCCTGAGCTATCCCTAGGAAGGATTACACCTAATTCTGATCCAGGACAATGCACTCTCGCTCTTAATGTTTCACACACAAATAATCTGTGCGAACACACTCCAAGTGATATCAAATATGTATTAAATTGAATTTCGTATTAAAAGATTTACTGTTATCCTCATTAACAATAACACTTAACCCTTTTTTATTTAATATTGGCCATACAAGTATTAAGTAAGAGTTTTTTCTTATTTTTGACAAGGAGACGGATTTATGAAAGAAACTTTGAATTATATTATTAATTAATTTTTTTTTTTAAGTAACTATCAATAATTTCTACAAATATGAAAGTTACTTTCAAAATTATAATGACAATAAGAAATTATCTAAAAAACCTGAAAATGCGGGATTTTTACGGTTACAAATTTCAGAATTATTCAATATGTAAATCAATCTTCTGTAAAACCTTTTTTATGATACGAAATCTAGTGATGTTTAAAAATAACTCCATATTTTAAACAAAAATTACATTTGTGATCATTCTAAGCTCTAGTGAGAAAATTAACTAATAAACACAACTAATGCCCAGGGCAGAGTATAGAATTAATGCGAAACTTATAATAAACTATCGGTATCATCGCTAATATAAATTAAAAATGTAATCTGCGATAATATGCCCTTGGAGTAAATGAAGATGAACTCAACAGGATCATGTAATATAACACGGTAATCTGATCCGTATCGACGTATTTTAAAACAAGAGATAATAAAATACCTAGTGTCGTTATTTTCTAAGTATTCGAGCTTTTGGAAAAGTGGTGTCCGTCGTATTAGTTGAATTTTGATATGTTGGAGTTCTTAGGTCAACAAGTCTGAAAAATATATTATACATATATAGTAAAATATATATTACGGAAGAATTAAGCTATATTAGCAACTTAATGACACATTAATTCATTATATATTCTACGTTATGATGTGTATAATTACATTGCACCTCCACCATTATATTATAAAACTAATTTTAAAATATGGATAATTGGAATTGTAGTGTTATAAATAAATAAATCTAAGCAAATGCTGCATTATGGTGAACATAAATTACCTATCTCCCTCCTCCCCCAAATTAACCGTGAAAGATTTAACGGCTCATCTAATTTAGTTAGTAGCCTAACAACAATAAAAATAATTTTTATCTCATGAATGGGAGATAAATTACTTCCCATTTGAAAAGTTTGAATACAATTTTAGGAAAATTGTAGTCAGTATCAAAAATATACACCGGTCCTCTCAAATGCCACAAAAATATCCATATTCATCATCAAAAGCAGAAAAAAAATCCGTACAAAAAAGCTTTTTTTCAGTTTTATTAGTTAAGACGTTTTCATACAAATTGCCTGATCCTTTGAAGTTGTATTGTTTTATAATTATAAAAAAGGATACTTTATTCCAAACATAAAATATTTGATATTTTTTTTATTCGGTTTAAAGATATGTATTGTCGGTACTGAAAGGGTTAAGTGAAGCTTTCAATCTTTTTCCACAAAACACATACGAACAAGCATTTGTCCCAGGACACTTTCATACATACATATATATATGAAAGTGTACCGATGGTTGAATTAACAAATATTCATATTTCGCTTTGGCTCTAATTTCGTTTTAATTAAACAAAATTGTTGTCGAATGGGTCTCTAATTTAAGGAATTACTTAAACTGTAATGTTGTAATGTTTCATTTAATTATGTTGCACTGATTGTTGATTTGTTTAGCTGGATTTAATTTTAGTTGTGATTCTTTTTAATTATAATATTGATGAAAGTGTATACAGCAGTATACACGTCTAATTATCTATTTATTTATGAATTTATGTTTCATTTGACCTAATTTATAGGCTTTGTAATAACGATGATATAAAATAAACATATACTGGGTGTCCCAAATCTCAGAAACAATAGCACCGTTTAATTCTACATGAAAAATGTCTTCAGGGATTAGGTCGAGTCAGAGGATGGCAAAAATAGGTATTTTTTTTAAATATTGTATAATGTTTTTATTTGACATATAATACCAAGTTTTTACACAATGTTATAAGTAAATTTCACGAAAATTTCAAATCAAAATATGAATTCTGGACCAAGTTATTTGCTTGATTGTTGAACGCTTTCTTACAAATACTGCCTTGCGGTGAGCATCAGTATATCTTAGTGGTTTTATTTAAAATCAATAAAATAAAATAAAATGATTAGTTTAATACTAAGCAAAATGGCGACCTCTGAAAGCGCTCCTTTATTGTTTATAAAAAAAGTATTAACTCAAAAAAAATCCTTCGATTAAGAATTAGTTTTTGATACCTAGAATATGCTGTATAAATATAAATATTTATGTAAATCTGTCGAGTGGTTTTTAAAATATATTGTTCAATGTCTTTGAAAACGTAGTTTAGAGAAAATGGACTTAAAGTTTGACACAGATTCAAATATATTTATTTATACATATAAATAAATATATCTCTAAAAGTATCTATTTTATCAACTTGAAATTTTCACAGAATATTTTCAAAATATTATACTTCAAGAAAATGCCAAAAAAGAATCGATTTAAAAAAAATCTGATTCGACCTAACCCTTTTATGAAACCGTAAACAAATATAATCTACTTTGGCAAAAATAAATAAAATAAAATTTGCATTTTTCGTTTTTTTTGAACCACGCTAAACTTAAAAAGAATTTAGGGACAACTCTTTAGTAGGCTTATTAGTAATCAAAAAATTAAAAAAAAATGATCAGTGCTAAGATATCCAATTTAAAACAAATGTAATAATGCACATTTTTCTTTTTAAATAAAATTTCAGTTCTTTTATAAAAATGTAAATATGACATAATTTTTAATTAACGTTTTTTAATTACACTTCGTTTCGATATTTTAAAATTAAAAAAAGAAAACTGAGACTAATTTCATTCTTGTCAGATGCAACATCGCTTCAAAGTAGTCATGTATTGATTTTCGTAATTACAGTGCGATGAAAAAGGATGGGGATGTTTTTGTTGATACATTAAATAAAGTTTTTAACTAAATATTGGAAAACCTTTTTCTTTCAAGCTTATGTTAAATAAGTATATATAAAAGATAATTGGCTCTTGATAATAATAGGATGGGACTTAATATTTGTAAGTAGGTTTCTTCAGATATAATATGATATAAAGATGATAATTTTAATAATAACAAGGAAAGTTTCATGTTTATTAGGGAGGAACTGATGTTGATATAATTATTTTAGGTATAATTGTTGGGATAATGTATTATTAAAATATTTAATGTACTTAATGGAAATTATCTTTACATTTTTAATAAAGTATGTACCTAGGTATATTTTTGATATGAGAGGAAATTTAAGACGTAAAATTGACATTAACATTTTTCAAATTTACATAGATATGTTATATTTTAAGAAAGAAATTTTATACGTTGGTTCGTATCTCAAATTGTTCTCAAAGTATTAACTCTCTAAGTATTGTTGGTATTAAATTTTGGTGAATTTTTTTAGATTCAGCGTATTAAAATATATTGATGACACCTACTTTTAAATTAACTATATACACCCCGCGAGGTGTGTCTTACCGATTTTGATGTAGCATCGTACTCTTATAGTTCAAAGTTCAAATAATTCTAAATATTTTTTCATATGTATGGTAACTGCTATTTACTGGTTGAAAACCACTCTAAAAATGTTCCTCTATAACGCGAAAACTGACACCCTAATGAAAAAAATTGCATTGGTTTAAGACAATCCTCGTTTCATTGTTTCTCGTTAAAACACTGTTATTAGATTAAAACAATAAACTCTCTGTTTTAAACAATATTTTTTTTGCTTTTAACCTTTGCATACGTGCATACAGCATCCGGTTAAGTTCTAGTTTTAGCTAGGTTAGGTAAAACACTAATGTCGAATCGAAACAGTATTAAATTCTGAGAAAAATTATTCGGAAAGGAATTACGAGAGGAGGATTGAATCAAAATATTATTCAAGGTCATTCAAACCCATATCATTACAATTTGTAACACTTTCCTGGTCGAATAAACACATCACATTAGCCAAATAAAATCATATCATCATCACATCCGCAATTCATTAAAAATCCAACAAAAAACGCGATATTTTCGAAGCGGATAAGCACAACAACGCGAAGAACAATACAGTCCGAGGGTTTTCAATGAAACAAAACCGGAACACAATTAGCGGTGATGTACGCGCATTGTGCCTCTGCTGCTTTGACCGAAACTCATTCTGGTTATGATAAAGTTACCCTTTGTAACGTTTTTCAGCTAAAACCGCAAGCATTTGGCGGTTGAAAGGTTGATGGAGGATTGGAAAGGAGGGTGGGTGGGTGAGTGTGTGAGTGGGTAGGTGGGTGGGTGTTGAGATTATGTGGAATTATGAAAATATGTACTTATATGTTTTAAATTATGTATTTTTTATATTTTTGTGTTCAGGTATTATAAGGCACTAATAACTAATCGTAAGTTTCTAAAAAAATATTTACAGTTATGTAAGGTTATCTATCAATCATTGAGAGTTTGATTTGTTGCATCGTTTTAAATAGAAGGAAAAATATATAAATATAGTAGATAAGTGTTATTCTTGAATGATTCGTTCTTTTTAAAACGAATTGACTCGTGGCAGTAATTATATTACACGCACTTTGAAGTATCTGAAGAGAGTTAAGGCCTTTATATATATCTGCAGGGTCGATTTGTAGAGAGATTGGGGGTAAATCGGGTATTGTTATAGTAAGTAGTGTTTTTTTATGTATAATCGCCCCGACTTGCCTCTAACTACTGCAGAGACCCTGCAGATTTGATGTTATATTTAATGTTATATTTATAAAAATAGTCCATTTTAAATACCACTATAAAAATATTGAAACTGCAAAAAAGAGCATTTGGATCAGAAATATTTATATTGATTGTACTCGTTAATTTTTATAAAATGTAATTTAAATTGAATTAAAGTCTGTTTTTATAAAAAATAAAATAAAAATCAATTTTTTTATACACAAAATGTCGTCGAGTTAAGTAAGTAGGTATTACTTAAAATTAAAATTAGCAATGCTAAATATTTTTTTATTTATATCAATCATTAAAAATTTTAAAATAAATTCAGTGAATTTAAAAAAAAAACAAAAAATCGGTTCAATTTCATTGGCTCTCTTCACCATAGTTAGAATAAACAAGATGCATGCAAGATCATTCACACGGGAATTAAAAACTGTGCATAAAAATGTTTAGATAAATATTTATTTTGAAATTGAAAACGTGTGTAATTAATTGTAAATTTTCTTAAACGATAATATAGAAGTTAGGTACCGAAATTTTGATAGTTATTAAATTGATATTTCTTAAGACCAATCATTTCGACTTAAAAATATGATACACTCATATGAATTTTTTTCTTAGAAATAATTATTTGCTTTTAACAAAAGAGAACATTAAAAAAAACTTTGTAGATATGTGTTTGTTTTTGTCTGCGTGAAGGGGACCAAATTACTAAAATTCATAGACGATATAATACAGCTGTCAACTACACAGAAAATACTTTGTTAATTATAATTTTAATTTGGTTTAGGTCGTAACAAAATTCATTATAATTACGTAAATAATAATTCGTATTCAACTGCGGCTCTATTAAAAATACAATAATGAATATATGTACCATAAAAAACATTACAACAAAAGTCATATAAAGTCCAAAAAAATGAAATTGATTTGTGAAATTGAAGAATAGAAAAGACATATTAAAAAAAAGGTAAATATATATTTTATTTACTACCAATTCGAATGATGTAAATAAAATTGCGAACCTTTTTTTCAGCATTCCCTGCAATAAAATTTACGATTTACCTTTGTTTTGTTACAAAAATTAATTATTTTGTTTCAAAACAAAGACGGCTGATGCAGATAAGTATTAACGTCACGTTTATCCCTCTTTGTCCTTCATGCGCGTTCCTGAAGTCAATTACAGTACTGCATAATGAAGTAGTAATTTGAAAAGCAAAATAACATTTTGCTGTGGAATAATTGGAAACTGTATGATTATGTGAGGTCTCAGAAATAATTGCTAATTAAAACTGATTTAATTTACGCTTTCAATCAGTAACAATTTAGGTATTTATTGGTCCACTGACAAAGAAACAGTTCAATTCGTTGTATTTTGTATATATTATATTTTTTATAATATTTACTGTTTGACAAATGATATAACATTTTTTTTAAAACTTATCTCCAATATTCGATTGACTATGAGTGTACTAAGTTTCATCAAAATCGGTAAAAAAATACCTCGTAAAGTTCCTATGTTAGATCATAATAAACAAACATTAAAAAAATCAAATCGACGTATTTTTACATAAGTTATCGCGAATGAATGAAAATTTTACATCCTCACAGACTTTTTGAAGATAGTACGATCAGAATCTACTCTTATCTCGCTCACAATTTTTCGGCGATATTACAGTATTTCCATTTCTTTCGGAACATGTAATTAATAAACATTAGAAAATTCAAAGTGTAAAAATGAAATTGAAATTAACTATTACAAATAAATTCGTTAATATTTTATGTATTTATTTTAAAATAGCTATCAAATCGTTGTTTTTCTCTTTGGTAGGTACATATAATTTTAAACTTAACCAACGAGAAAAACGTTTTAATATATTTAAGAAGATACTTAAATCGATATAAAACATTTTAAAAAGAGCTCGTATGTTTGCCTATGTACAATAATGTACATATAACATATATTTTGTAGCTAAACCTGATCTGCAGCCAGCCGTTTCAAGGAAAAAAGTTTCACTCCATAAACATATTATACTAACGTCAATTTAATAAGGTTCAATTCCAACAATGTAATACAAGAAATATTTTCATTAAAGCCATGATTTGCTTGAGCGGTCTGACGAGAGTACGGACACACAAACCCACATAAATTGGACACGAATATTCGGAAATAACACATTCCGATTACAGATAGATGTTTCATTAGTGGCGATCAAACGAATGTGTTCCGCATGCCATGACTAAACAGAGGGGTTCACCTTTGGGATAAATTAGATGTGGAGGGGGGCGATTAATTCCACAAGGTGTCGGCACGGTGGAGGTGGTTTAGAGAGAAGGGGAATCTCGCCGGAAGACAGCTCCCTTAGTGACTGTTAGTTACCGTTTAGTTAGTAACTAATCTACGAACTGGTTCTGAGAATTTGCTAGGCTCTGCGGTATCGTTTTCGCTCTGTTCTGTGGTTTAAAATAGTTACGGTGTATCCAATCATCGACAAGTATGAAGTTCAGTCATATTGTGTGAAAGCTAATAGATGAATTTGATTTTATTAATTTTACTATGAAATACTTAATTATTTTATTTATTACAAGCTTTGTATACTACATGGGCTGAAAACTTTTTGACTTAAGAATAAAAAACAATGTTTTTAATGAAAAAACTATTTTATTCTTCGATATAATCTCCATCTAGAGTAATGCACTTATTCCAACGGTCGTCTAACATTTCGATACCGGTCTTATTGTGGTTCGCGTCAAGTCCCTCAAAATAGACGTTTGTTTCCAACTCGACCTCTTAATTAAAGTAAAGTCTTTTGCCAAAGAGCCACATTTTCAATTTCCAAAAAAGGTAGTAGTTGCTGGGTGCCAGGTCAAGAAAATACGGTGGGTGCGGAACCAATTCATAGCGCAATTCTTTAAATTTATCGGTCGTAACGTGAGCTTTGTGAAATGGTACATTGTCTTGGTGAAACATATTTTTTTGGTACCCATCGCGCGCAAAGCTTTTTTTATGTAAACATTCATGAAGGATATGGCCAACACGTTTCTTTGAGATGCCTATGGTGTTAGCTAGCTCACTCACTTTCACTTTGCGGTCATTCCTGAACGTGGTGCATCATTTGTGCTCCTACAGTCACGACGAAACTCTACAAACTAACATTTTACACTTGAATTAGCTGGGGCAGATGTGCCGTAACACTTATCAAGCCATTCCTTTGTTTGGACGGTATTTTTTCCCATTAAAAACAATGTTTAATCAAAACACAAAATTCACTTTTTTCCATGATTAAAAAAATAAAAAAAACACTTCGAAGGCTGTAACTTGAACAAGAGTACATGAAATGTCATTAAATTTTGACAGTATTCTAGTTAAGGTTGGTACTCTATGGGAAGCATATTTTTTTTGTTTATGTCGCTATTTGTATGTCAGGTCAGACTTTTCAGCCCATGTAATATATATGTATATTAAAACTAAAACAAATAAATATTCATGTGTCGAATGTATTGTTTAATATTTCAATAGTGAAAATTGAGCTTAATTTTGATGCCAATCAGAGTGGTTTTGGAAATATGTGCAATTTTATATATATATATATATGAATATATGTATAAGAATTTTATGTATCGTAAAGAGTTTTCTGGCAAATTCCATTGAAGTTTTTTCAAATTAAAAAATATTTTAATTAAAAAATGATAATGAAATATGGAATTCATGTGTGGTTCTCCATACCGATATGATAAAATGAAATATTTTTGAAAGCTAAAATTATGCATACATACGTAAATATATTAGCAAGATAATGCAAATATGCGGTTCTGGTATATAGAGCGCTGTCTTTAGAGCAGGTTAAAGAGTCTATTAAGGAATATTCGTTATGACAAGCCGACGGTACTTATTATTATTCATCGCCGAGTTAAACCGCAGATAAAACGAGCCACCTAATTTTGCGCGCAGCACAACTCTATATTTAATTCATAAATCTTCACCTTGTCTAGTGCACCTTGCTTCTTAAAATTCCATTACGTCCACTTCTTACACACTGTAGATGAAATACGGCCCGTGGTTTTGGTCTTAATCAGTGGCGCGATTCTTTTTGTACATCTCTATGTCAGCCAGGATTAATCTATGGCCTGAGACTCACCCGCTTTGTTTCTTTGCTTTTTATTCGCACAATTCCTCAAGATTTTCTTATTGGCGTTTTTAATCGAACGTGCATAAAAACAGTCGTACTTTTACTGGGGTTGATTATGTTTGGAAAAAAAATGTAGGTAGTTATATATTTTCTAGTACTGTATATATCTATATATCTGTGTGTCTAGTGTCGATAAAACATTCAATGTATGGATAGACCTTTTGACAATAGGAATTCTTTCTTTTATATATTAGAATGAATGAAAGTATTCCTTCTATGTCCAGAATGTGACCATACTCTAATGTATTTTCTTTTATAGGAAAACTTATGATGCTAATAATTTAATTTAAATGTAGGCATGTAGATTAGATCAGGCAATAAAAAATCATTTATTACCTTAAGTATTTGAATTTTTTTTATTAATGTTTAATTTTTAGTAACAATTTTTAATTTCTTTATTTATTTTATATAGTTACAATACATAATTATATATTCGTTCATAAATGAAATAAATATAAAGTTGTTACAGTTATCATAAGAAAAAATATTTTTTGAAAACTAATATTTGTCAAGTCATCCGTAGTATAGGTACATAATGTATATGTAAATAATAACAGCTTAATTGTGTAGACGTCAGAAATTTATTAAAGAAAAAGTATTAGCGAGCTTTCGAATCACAGATTCATCCTCAGGCTATTTATAAAAGGATATAATTTCTGACGTTTACACAATCAAGCTATTATTATTTATATTTTCAAGGTCACTACAACTATATTATAATGTATATGCAAATATGCATATGAAAAAATAATTTCTTTGGTCGATACGTATTATAAGGACAATATAATTCATTTTGATAGTTTTGTCAGAAGCTTGAAGACCCCATAATATCATAATGTAGCCCATCAAGAGAAATTAGAGAATATTCATTGTTATGCCGTGTTTAGACCGAAAAAACAAAACAGCAATATCGTGTCTGTTTGACAAAAATGCAACAAACCTTTTTTTAATTTTTTTTTTTTTAGTTCACCGCACATTTAATAAAATAACTATAAATATTAAGAAAAAATTTCTCCATTTCGTTAACAGAATAACCTGCGAAAACATTCTAAATTCACTACTAAAAACACTGTTTAATAATTCATAGAATTTTGCGAATAAACTTGTGATTAAAAAAGAAAAAAATGTAAGTGATTTGAGTGGAGATGCTTAATTTACCTGTCGAGACGTTAACAAAAAAAGTGTAAAAGTTTAAGAAAGAATGGAATCAAAACCATCTATGTATAACTTTGACAAATGGAGCTAGTTGCTTGTCAGAACACATCGGGCTGTCTACGTTTAGCTATAAATTACAATATAATTTAAATTAATGCTTCTCTTACATCACTTCGTTCCTTTGTAAAGCCTACGCTCGCTGGAGCCAGAAGTCTTGGAAAATCAACTCACAATGTCGACCAAGTTAATCGAATTTATTTGCGAAGATGTATTTTTAATTTTTCAAATTTTACATTTTGTATGCTTCATTTTTTAAGAAATTAGTTTATGATTTGCGCGCGATGTAATTTGATTAAAGGAAATTTTTTTCCTCGGATCGGTTTTTTATTGTAAATATTTTGCTATTGTGTTGAAATTGTCAGTTAAAAATGTTCTTTATTTTGTAATTATTACCATATTTTTATCTGTACAGTTCTGAGTGTTGTTACATTTATGTTAATATTTCCACTGAAATATTAGATAATAAAAAAGATAATAAATAAATTGATTCTGGACTAATATTTTCAGCGAATTTTTGAGCAATTTTTTACTTGTCAGATAATTTTAATACATCATAATTCAAGGATATGATGTAATTAACCTGCATTTAAAATAGCATACTATATCTTTTTATTATATCATTACTATAAAAATAACGTACAGCTGCATTGGAAATTTTTTAGAAAAAAGTGTAAAATATTGTATTTTTACATCTAGCATCAGTTGCCACAATAAAATGATACAATAAATGTTGAATTAACATGATTTTTTGCGATATTTTTACCGTGAAAGTGAATGATTTTTTCAGTTTTGTTTTTATTGCACACGACGTGCAATAAAAATATAAATTCTAAGCAAGAATTTTAATTGTAAAATTCAAATTTCAATCCACCACCACTTATACCTATACAGACTTATACAAACTAAAATAATTATACTATCGCAATTTAACCCTACAATTTTATATCATTCCAACAGTCTGTTGAAGAAGCAATTGCTAATTTTTAGTAGCGGGTACTACCATTAACAATAACACTTAATTTTGTTGATAAAATCCCATTATAAATACATGCTGGCGACCATATTCACACAATATATCCGACTCTTTACAACAATGGCGTCTTCCGGCACGTTTCTGTACCGGATATGACGAGTGGTTGCCGGGTTCTAGACCTTGACAGTAGCCCCGTGCGTGGTGGTTGAAGGAACTCATATCTATCAAATTGTTTGGATGTGTAGAGGCTGATGTACACGGTCGGGTTAGGGATATTTTAATATATTCTAGGTTATAAAACGATAAAAGTGCTAATAAACCGAATAGATAAAAATAGTAACTTGTGACTTGATCACAGATTATGACGTAAAAATATTTATGATATAAATATTACTTCTTAAAATTTCAAATATGTTTTTTTTTAAATTGATTAAAATTATCGCTAAGGCTTGCAGTACAGGCTTGCTAGTGGAGATGACAAACCCTGCGAGTATCAAGGACTAAGTTGAAACCAAAATCACTCGATTATATATATTGAATTGGGTATACTAGAGAAGTGGTTTGGAATATGTAATATTTGTTTTGATATTTAATTAAATATTTGTTCAATACATATAAACCTAAATATTGTTTTATTTTAATACATTTATTTCCATCGTATTTTAATATAAATTGTCAAGGTATGTAAAGACAAGGTTACCTAGTTTTATGCCTACACTTTAAAAAACCGATGAGTGTAATTGACCAAGAAGTGCAGGGGTAGTTTTGCATGAGTGAAAGTGGCGAAAAACTGTTTTTACGTAAATAACTTCAAAATGGCAACTGCACACATTGTTTTCTTAAAGTATAGAAACCGAACTAACTATATTATACCAATTTTCTTTGATAAAGGAATTATTGTGTTCGAAAAATCTATTTTTACTGTACTAATTATACATTTATATAATTTGTAAACGCTGATTGGTCAAGGAGCTACTGAGGCTACCTTGTCTTTTCAAACCTTAATAAATTGTGTACGCAGCTGGATTTACGGGGTCTGGATGTGAAAAATACTCGCGCATGTACCAAAATAAGCAAATCGATAGTGAATTTAGAAATATTAGTAACGAATGATTCAGGTAATTTATTCTTAGCATCCGGACCGCAACGAGATAATTTTTATCACCAACCCAAACAGAAATTAACTAGTTTAAACATATATGTTTGAATCCATACAATATACGACTATATTATGTACACATGTATGTATGTATGTGTGTGTGTGCGTGATATATTTATATGTCGAATACGGGCAAATGTCCACGGCCGCATTCCTGCAGGAGAGATGAATTTAAATTCGATAGTCCCGGCTGGATGTTTATTCAAGCTTTGCCAATTCCTTGGGGATTACACCCAACGGCCGCATATTTGGGCTCTCCACACGCGCTCTATAAATGTATCTGTCCGTTCATATACCTGCACCACACAAAGTGAAACTTTCAGATTATACCCGGCTACATTATTTATACATTGTCTTGTGGACGGCCGTCGTTAGGATTTTGATCGGTGAAATTAAAATATAGTATTTGACTTACAAAAGGTATCGATTTTTAATACTGTATTCGGTTAATTGTTTATAAAATATGAATTATACTAGTATGTCCTCAGTGTCTATAGAATGATAGTATTTTATTGATAGTATTTCATTAAGAAAGTTGCAGCTTCTATTTTCGCGTTAAAATAATGGTGGTACAAGGTAGTTCATGCTTTTACTTTTTTAAATAAATTCTTATATATTTATATAGTAACTAAATGATTCTACGTCTTATTTTCTTGTATTTTAGTCGATATTTGTATGACGAGTTGATGTTCACTGCAGGAAATATCACTAAAAAATTTCGAATTTTTGATTTCGTTAAAAGTATGTTTATTGTATAGAAAATGACGTGAAAAGTTGAATGCTTCAAACCGCAGGTTTGTATCTTAAACCGTTCTCGAGATATAGCCTCTCAAAGTTTTAGTTTTTTCAAATTTTTGGAGAAAAAAGGCCATAACTTTTGAACGAGTGGTTGGAATTGATTTTAGTTGACGGATTTGGAATCAGCGTGTCAAAATCTATATAATGACATGTATAATACCTTAAAACTCGCAAAAAAAAATTTTCACGAAAAATCGAAAAAATTCAAAGGGGTATACCTTAAAAAAATGTCGATTTTTAGCCAAAATTTTTTTGTTGGATTTTAAAGTATTATACATGTCATTATATAGATTTTGACACGCTGATTTCAAATCCGTCAACTAAAATCAATTCCGACAACGCGTTCAAAATTTATGGCCTTTTTTCTCCAAAAATTTGAAAAAACTAAAACTTTGAGAGGCTATATCTCGAGAACGGTTTGAGATACAAACCTGCGGTTTGAAAATTTCAACTTTTCACGTCATTTTCTATACAATAAACATACTTTTAACGAAATCAAAAATTCGACATTTTTTAGTGAAATTTCCTGCAGTAAACTTCAATTCTACAAAAAATAATTAAGCAAACCGCCATTTTTACGCGAAGATTGGCATCACCTAGGACCTGGAACATATGCATATAGGTTTTGAATGGAAATCAGTGAGGTTTTTCTTTATAATATTTATTAAACATTAAATAATACAGTTTTTTTATAAAAATATAAATATAAAATATCTGTATATTTATTGGAACCAAATTTTATTATGAAAGTTAACAAATCTGCGATAGTAAAACATCGTCGTTTTGAAAATTAAATAAAAGTTATTTATTTCCAATAAAATGTAGTAAAAATTTTCATTAAAAAATTTAGTATCATCAATTTTATCATATTTAATGATGAACAAACCAAATCGACTAAAACGTCGTGGCTTACACTCAGATGCCAATAATTATCAAAATATCAACGCAAAAGCGCTGTATATAGCTTGCACTTGTTTCTATAAGAACCACTATTTATTGAAACCATTAAATATAATAATTGAAGTGGAACACACTGTTTGAATTTCCCAATTTCACATACACTAATGATAAAGCGATCAAATCAAAAATATATTTAACACGCATTACACAAATGTGCCATGTGTAACGTATGTGTTTCACACAGTGCGAGAGCGTTTCTCAGTCATAATTATAATTTAATTTTTAATATTTACACACTGTATTAAAACCACAAGCAACCGTGTTCTGTAACCCGTTACACATATAAAGCAGGGGTGAACTAGATATAAACGGATTAAAAGAATAAACCCAATGGACCGATAACAATCAAGGTTATATGAAATATTGTTATTCATGTTAGCTAACTGCATCGATATAAGGTACTGGAACCAGTTATGGTCGCTAATCAATTTAAATAATTAGTCCGCAAATATAGGTTTTAAATTATAGCCTTTTATTTTGTTTATGTTTTTTCCAGTAATGGAAAAAATAAAGACACTAACAAATGATTACAAAATGATAAGTATTACGACACAAATGATATAAAAGAAAGAATCGTCAAATTTGAAACAATGTAAAGCAGTTGCTATGATAATACTTATAATAATTAATAAATAAGTTATACCAATAATTAGTATAAAAGTCCACCATTTTGACACCTACTGGCCGATTATCATCAAATAACGCTGTAAGACAGTTAAATGTATATATAGATCAATATTCAGTAATGGTGGTACTCAAATATCAACAAATATTTCTAATTCAGTACAAATAGCCATTATTGGGGTTATATCCAAGACTGGTACCAATACCTTATTAATATTTATAAAAAAAGATTAATGGCATTTTTGAACAATCAGTTATTAATTTAATTTCTTGGGAATTCTCTTGAAATTTCTTTACTCAAGAATTCAGAAGAATTGAGAAGCGAGAAATGCTTCAGATTTATAAATGTTAGAGTAATGGAAGTAAGATACTTTTTTAGTTTCTGACAGAATGTTCTAAGAGTATAATTTTGATATATAGCATTCAAAGAGAATAAACCTTGGACTAATCCACATCTGTATGCACAAGTATGCTAGTGTGAGAAGGAGCAAGAGTAGAGTTTGTTTGAGTTAATGCTTCAAATATTCGCTTTAATGTTATATAATTATCAGAAACTGTTATTGAAATAGCTTTGGCTGCTCGATTGGGTTACACGTGTATAAAACACACTCGGGTTTGTACAAATATAGATCGTATCAATATTTTATACCTAATTCATTTTAATTGGCAGTAACAGTTCGTTGGAAAACACAAATTGTATAGTGTTACAAAAATAATAAAATATTACTAGGATTAGTGTTAGGACCACCCGCTCATTGAAATAAATTAATACATATTATATTGATTTAATTATTGAGTAATAATAAAATTTATGTTTATTTATAAAAGTTAATTAAAAAAAGATTTTTTGGATTTTCCCATACTCTGAAGAGGATAAAACGCTGGCCTCGTTGTTGTGGGAAAACTTAAAGATTTTTAAGCGACACACTTGACGTCCGACTTACTTGAAAATGTTATTAACGTTTAATTGTACCACAATTATGAGAGAATAAATGTTTTATAACAGTAAAAACTTTGGGGTTTATAACAATTACTTCCTGTTCGTAAGAAAGCAAGTTATATGGTCATTTTATAAACATTATAATAATGCGAATGCTTTTAGATAGAAAATATTTTTAAGAAATAAAAATGAAATTTTATCCTTTATTGAGTTTTTGATTGATGAAATAGATACTTTAATATGAAATAAACTAGTAATTTCATATTTAGGTACCTTCCTATAAAAACTATAATAATAATGTCATTATTATTAACTACTCCATCTATTCCGAAATACTGTTCCGATTTACATTTACGTAAAGAATTATTGAAAATAAATTATATTGTTAATTAAACACATTTTTTATATAATTTATATTTCTCTTAAATTATTATTTTCTAAAAAAGTCATTTTATTAAAGATATTTGATTTTTTCTAGTCAAAAACAGTAATAACATCAATTCGGAACAGTATTTCGGAACAGAGGGTGTATTTGTTTTTAAATATAAAATATTGATATAAATTATTACACCGAATAAAATAATGTTTCTATTTCAGGTATGTTTCATTCCATCGTCTTCTTCCATATAAATTCTAGAATGGTAAGTCGTTATTTTATAGTCTTTTTTTCTTTCGTTAAACGAGAATATCAATAGTATGAAGTATGACTATTAGAAACTTAAAGAACTATAAGATAAATGTTAACGTTTCTTATGCGCTGATCATAGCAGGTGTTTGAATGATCAAGATGGCTTGATTTTAATTGTGATTTTTTTTTAGAAATTAAATACAACTAGATTTGAATGTACACTAGGGTGTGTCAAAAAATGAACATTCGCACTCGTTACGAAATAAGTTAGTTTATGATCTAAAATAAACCCCGCCGAAGGATTATCCTGTAATTCAATTTTAAGGGGTTCCGCAAAAGAGGGGGGTCCCGTTTCCCATTTAAATAACATTGAAATTTTTTTTTAATATTAACGTTGGTGTTACTGATTCATGATAATGGATAAAAAAAATTAAGGACGTTATTTTGTAGAGAATAAAATTATTTTCTAACAATGCCAGTTGTCGGTTGGGTTATTCTTTTTCTGATACCTCAGTGGCAGGGTTATATGTTGCTATAAATAAATATTTTAAATGCTTATAAGTTTCAACTCATTGCATTTACACTTATACCTCTCTAGATTATTTTAAAATCAATTTTCCCATAAAATTAATATTTAACTTATTTTTATAAAATCAATAGTTTAGTTGTGAGAGCTTTTTAGACGTTCGTTTTAACAAATAAATCTTTTTTTTTTGACACACCCTAATATATATACATTTATTATTAAGATCATTATATCATTACATTTATTTTAATATGAGTTAGGAAATGATGTAGGTTATCAATTTTTTATAATGTTGTTATTTATATTTTCCATCATGATATGTACCAGAATGTACCGATGAAAAGGGCATATCAGCATTATATAGTTGATGTTTGTGCGATGATATTTTGCTTGCATGTACAACTACAACAAGCATCTGGTATTTGTTTTAGTCAGTGCAGGTACTTTACAGTGTTGCAATGATTAAATCGTACTCTGCATATTGCGGTTAATTGTCTTCTTGTTTTGTTTATTTTGTGAAGCCAATGTTTGCTGAAGATATATAGATGGTTGTATCTCGCCATTATATAGAGGTCACGTATACTTTTTTTTAATGATGTATCAGTGAGGCAGCTTTAAGGGAGAAATGTTTAAAAATAATAATAAAAATATATAATAAACTCCATAGTGTCGCTTTTTGCCAGGTTGCCTGCTTTATCGTTGCCTGAGTGACAATTATGCCTTTTGCACCATAGAAATGTTATCTCTTAATTATTTTTCGAGTCACTTATTTTTTTAAATTTTTCATCATGTAAACAAAAGACGACTTGATAAAGATTTTTTTAAGTCTTTTGATTTTCATAAAATATTAATAGCCACGATACCACACAGAAAAATGATCTAACTATTGTTGAAAATCGCATTGAAATCGGTTCAGTAATTTCCGAGTCTATAAGCCTCATACAAACGAACATTCATTTTTATATATGGAGATATAAAAAATAGTTTTCAATTAAAGTTTATCTTAGGTTGTAGGTAATTTATTTTCCAAGTTGTTTACCATAGATATAATTTACTACTTTTTAACACCAGAAACAGTATTTAACTTTTCTAGAATCTGACATGACATAAACTTTTTTTAATTTGTCTAATGTGATTGAACCTAAAAGAGTTTCAAAATAGTCGTAGATCATTTAATTAAAAATTTTTACACGCGTTGGAGTTTTTGAATTTGTGTGCGTGAACAACGCACTACGCCTCGGCCATTAATTAATTAAAAACGTATCAATTTAAAACCGGACCTTCTCAGGTCACTACCGTTTCAGGATTAGTGTCCTTTGGGATGTAATCAGGACTTCGTGATTGATCAACACCCAGATAATAACACTCACTCGCATTTGTCTGTGTCCGAAAAATATACATACGTGGCTTCGTGATGATTTTATTTATGATGAGACATTTTTTTACTTTACCAAAAAAGAATTCAATTCAGTGTTGGAAACTTGTTTAAATTAATGTATTAAATTAGAAATATTTGTTGATATTTGATTGCTGCCATTACTGAATCATAATATGTAGACATATACATATAGACAACATGACAATCGACCAATGAATGTCAAAATGGTGGACATTTAAACTAATTATTAGTGTAATCTATTTATTAATTATTATATTATCATATAATCTACTTTACATTGTTTCAATAATAATTATCATTTTGTAATCATTAGCAAGTGTCCATCAATGGGTGCCCATTACTTGTTTTACTTTAAATTGATTATATGTAGCTGTAAATACTTTTATTTTATAAAACAATTTTCAAATAATAAAATATTAGCAAAAATCCATTAAAAATGTTAATCTCGATTATTTTTTTTCATTATTTTTTTCAAAATTAAACCTACATCTACGTTAAAAAATAATTAAAACAACATTTGTAATCACAACCAATAGGTACACTATTGCGCAATAAAAAATCCGCATTGAAATATAAATCCTCAAACACTCGAAATGTAAAAATTGCTTACACTGGGTGTCGTCTTCATGCTGTAATTACTAGAACGTGTCACGGAGTAGACATAGTAGGGCAAAATACAAAAAATGATAAGATATTGAAAACAATTTTTTTTTATTATAAACCACAATACAAGTTTATTATTGAAAAACTTTTGACTTTTTTATACTATTCAAAATACGTTAAACAAATAATAAATTAATTTTCAGTTGATTTTTTTGTATAGTCAATAAAAATCGATAGTAAATATATATCTAATGCATTTAAATGGACAGTATCTTTTAAAATCAATATTAAATTAATACATTATTGTGGATTCTGCTTCCTCACTATATTCTATGGATAGAGGAAGCCTTTCTATGTATTATTATTGAAAACCGAAATGTTATACTTATCGGAAAATAGATAATATAATGTATGTAGACAAATAACGAACAGTTTTATAAATCATTAAAATAATAAACACGATTCTGGCTGTCAGATTACTCTCAAAAAAGAAGGTTACGTATTTTATTACCATTAAAATCCCGATGTCGAAAAATTTATTATTATACTTACGTAGTATAAAAAAGGAATTATTTCTAGAAATCTCTGACCTCAGGCATCAGTAGATTAAATTGATCCGATGTATAAAGGTTCGATTACTGGAATCAATTTACATCAATCAATTCTACATAAAGGGAAAATTAATTATAGTTTCTGTGAAGCCTAGTAAGATAAGATCCTATCAGTATTATTTATTACAATATGTATGGTGTATCTGTTGTATTGTTTGACAAACAGAATCTAGGCCGAGTCAAATATTTAGAATAGAATTTCTATACCTACCCTAGTAAATCAGGTTATTTAAGTTTAAAACGTAGATTTCCCTTTTGTGCCAGACGATTGCGAAGCAATTCAAGTAGAATTATTTAATCTTTACTTTTAATAAATTCAATTTAAATTTAATTGTGCTTTTAAAGTAATTAATTGCTCTATTGGTATTAATTCGTTTAAGATTTATGAATAATCTAAATATATATTTATTTTTAAATAATAATAATGAATAAAGTCATCATGGGTACTTTAGGTATATATATAATGAATAATAAGGAAAAAAATAAAAATTGTATGTTTCATCCCCTGTCTTAAAATATTATTTGTGCTGCCAAGTGTCAACATAAAAAAATTTTAGAACGCGGACGAAGCCGCGGGAAGGTCCGCTAGTATTTAATATACAACACTTAAAATGCATGTATACAAAGGTAGTAAAATACAATGAAACACCTTTGCTATGACACCATGAGAGTGTTAGATACCAGTTACAAGTATATTTATATAGAGAAAATTGATTTCGTTTTAAATTGTCTGATTTGCTTTCCCGGATCGTAATGAACCCGGTTTTGTTTGTTTGCTATTCAGACGCAACCCACATTATTATACCGATTTAAAAGAAACATTTTCAGTAAAAGGAAAACAAATTCGCTGATTAAATATATAGATTTCCATCACGGCTTAATCAAACGCTTTTATTTCAGCTAAAAGGTTTTTATAGACCTTTCCGTTTGTGGAAGTTCTCAAAGGGGAATATGTGCCCGTTGAATATATTTCTGATAATGTATGAATAGGCCGGAGAATTCTTAATTAAAGGATAAAATTTTAAGTTCTGGAGAATTATGTAACTATATGTATTATGAAAGTAGGTCATATATGATTTTATTTTTATTATTGAATTTGTCGTTAATTAATAATAAATTGTGCATGGTAATGTTACAAGTTAAATAAATTTAAGTTAATTTTCCGTCAGTAATATAGTTTATTTAAAATATTACGATTTTTTTTGGAAAAAGTTTTTACGTGAATAACATTTAATGTTTTACCCCAGATACTTGGTGGGTATTTCAGAAACTTGATGTAACGCGCAAAGATCAGTTTTACGCGCTAGCGTAAATTTAAAATCAGTATATCTCGACACTCAGAGCAGCTACCACATGGGTTTTGGTCTCAAATTATAGATCTGAATTAGATCTACGAGGTATAAGTAAAAATTACAACATTTGACCAGTTTTAACGAGTAATAAATTTAATATTATAAAAAAAACGACAACAAAATGTTAAATTTGTATTTCCACCTCTGCGATTGTAAAAATTAATTAATTGAATTGAAAAATATAAATATTCTCTACGATCTAACGTTTTTAATTTTTTGAATAAGATTTTTTAAATTGAATAAAAAAATAAGAAGTTCATTTTGTATTTCCACGATTTCGCTAGTAAATATTAACTAATTGAATTAAAAAAACAACAGTATATAAAAATATATTCTTCACACAGTAATATTTTTAATTTTTTGATTAAAGTTTTTTAAATTGATAAAAAAATAAAAGGTAAATTTCGTAATTTCACAATTTCGTTTGTAAATATTAATTAATTGTTTTTATGAAATTGATATTATTATATGATTTTTCCATCAAAATTTCCATACTTTTCAGTCATAAATTATTTTTAAATAGTTAATGGTATGTTAACCTGTTATCTAATAGACTAGACGTGTAGTGTAGACATGATAAATTTATCATATAGCGTTATTAGATTCTGGAACGTTTATGAAACATATTACGAACGTCAGTGTTCAATTACGGCAACTCAGATAATATTGGGTTAAAATAAAATTAATCTTCATATTTGAAGAGGGCATTTTGTAAGCACTATAGAACAAAGTCTGGGTGTTTTCAAATTGGTCGTTTAGCAGAGAATATTGCAATGCAAGCTACTCCATCGCAAAATTTAACCTTGTACTCTTCACATAATAATTACGAAAGATGTGCACATACACGAGATTCAGTTGATGCAAGAACTTCAACAGGCAGACATGGTGGTGGCGCATGATAAGTCAAGTCTGCTTCGTTTTCGACCACACATTCATGTATGGTTGCAATATTATCGGCTAAGTGCTTGGTTAGACTTGGCTTTATTGCCCACCCCAAGAGTGTGTTCTATTCTCGTCCTATTTTTGTTTGCTTGTATACATTGATTAAATTAGCATTATTTATTATATTTCTTTAGTAACCCACTTAAAGGTTTACATTTTCTGAAAGAGAACATTCCAGTCTCCATATTTACTTAGTTTAATGTCGATTGGTTTTAATTATTATCATAAGTATCATTACGCTACATCTATAATCAAGATAAAATTTGGTATGTTTGCATTAAAAAAGTATATTTATTTATATTAGACATACATAAAGTGAATTTTTTTTTTGTTGAAACTGAATATTTTTAATCCTGAAATATTATAACTTTACGATTAACGTATTATGATAAATGTAGATTACTTTTTTCGGTTTTTGTATTGATTAATTCTTTTGTGACGGATAATGTTAGAAAAACTATAATTATTATGTGAGGTTATGTCATTTATTTATAAAAAAATGTAAAAAGTTGACAACATTATTAATTAATACATTTTTAAAAAGTTTAAGGGGTGTGCATTTTATGGCCAAGCCATGCTATTTGCTACTATTTCGATACGAACATTTATCGGTAAATTGCATTATCCGCCTCATGATCTCGAACGAGATTTTTTCTGTATTACCGTATTTGAACTCTGATTTGCATAATCTGTTTTCATAAAAACTATGTGTTGTAGAATCATGTAGCGCTCCATAATGAATTTGCCATGTTTACACTACACGTTTGTTATATGACAGCTGTCAGGAATGCACCCATCAAAAATGTTAAGCAATTCGTGTCACATATTGTGTATATAACGTGTAGTACCTGAATATTTCTGAAACTTTTTAATTTAAAAACAATTTCAAATAAAATTTGTTTGTTTTAAAGGTTTTTATTTGGTAGATATTTTCAAGGTTAATTTTTTTCGTATGGAAATTTATTTATATTTTCTATTACGGTATTTTATTTTATAGGAAAAACAAGCAATTATTTGCTTCTTACATTATTTTTTCATTAAATCCATTTAAGAAAATAATATTCTGATTTTCAAGAATTTTTTAACGTATATATAACATTACCTGATCCTTATAGATATGTAGTGATTACTTACTATGGCATGTGTTTCAGATAAGCATAAACAGGGTTAATCAAAAATTGACCATGTTCTTTGGTTAATCTAAATCAACAATCTAAATATGTTTTCTATTTGTTTATAAAATGTTTAAACAGTTATGCCAAGCAATCATGCATAATTCAAAATACTTCCCAAACAAAAAAAAAACAACACTTAAAGACACGATATTCCGATGTGGTATCTCTTTCTTTCTTTCATAGCAAACACATGTGCTAGAGCGGGTGAACGATCACCGGTCGTTTTCGTCTTGTTCACATAATTGTTGAAAAACTTTTGGCTCGGTGATATACGGCAAAACTTCTGTGACATTATCATCTAGATATATTTTTTGTTAGGAAGCTGTAGATCTTTGTAGCAGATCTGACGACGGTGTTTGCTTCAAGTGTACATCTGTCTGTGTATTAGTGTGTTATTATGTAGGTATCTGTGTTCAGTACAACTTAGAAAACTCGACACTGTTTTATTTTTAGTATTAACTGAATATTTTTATTAGAACTTGGTTGCACACATACATATACATATGTATATAAAATAAGAACTTCCAAAAACTATGCATGTACCTAGTATGTATGTATATAAAATAACTTTATGTATAAGGTACCTGTTTTTTTTTCTGCACTTAGTTGTCGGTTGGCTTGATCCTAGTCCGACAGCTCAGTAGTATCGTGGTGTGTTATAGGTGATGATGTTTGTGTGTGTTTTGGGTATATGACAGAGACACTTACTTAAATAAAAAAATGCGGGTAGATCCACAAAAATTGGGGTTAAATTAAAAAATAAATCAATACTTAACTTTAATTCTGAAGTAACTAAAACAGAACATAAAACAGCTGTCTAAATGAACGAACAGTTCGATAGACAAAATTAAAATTAAAAAAAAAAAAAAAATTCTGAAGTAATATTACCAATAATTTAAAATTAAATCCTCAATAAAAAGTATCTTAAATATGTAAAACATAAAAATTAAAACTGAATATTATATCGATATAACTGCAAACATTTGATAATCCGGTAAATGAGGCATTTTATGCATAACTTACAACAAAATACCGCGAGCAATAGTCAATAAAACGATGATGATATCAAAAGAGAAGTAGATTTACAGACGGCTTATGATAATTACCTTAAATATTAAAATTAAACACAAGTGATTCGGAGCATATTCTGTACACCAGTGCTCCACAAAATGTAATAGTATTAAATCATTGAATTCATTTTATTAATTATAATACTTATAAATTAATCATTCACTCTACATTTTATTCGGCTATAATCTTTGAATTGAATATTTGCAAATATTTGACCGAAAAAGTTCGAGAAGAAATATTTTACATTTTTTAATACATACTTCATAAATCAATATTATGATCTGTATAAATTAAAAATTTGTTTGCAAACGAAATTTTTGTAAAAAAGTAACAACTTTTTTTTGTCTGTGGATTTGATAGTTAACGCTTTTATTTGTCGTACTAAAAAAAAACTATTAGAAAGATTTTGGTGTGGTTTGCTTGCATTATTTTAGTAGAATTGTATTTATCAAAACTATTCATCAAAACTACCAGCCATTTCAATTTATCTGTATTTTAACTTGAAATGTCAGTATTTTCCGTTAAATTTTCTATTGAGTTATCACCCAAATTACATTTAACGTAAACGACCACATATCTAAACTACATGTTAACGAGCAAATCTGGATTCACTATCGCCAATTAGTACATCCCACAAACTATCTGCTAGTTAACTAAAACCAACTATGATCGAAAATTTTATAACGTGCTTCTGTATTTCATAAATATATATAAAAACTAAAACATTTTTAGAACCGCTATTTTAGATTATTAATTTCTCCAACCCTAGTCGTACGCTCGCTAGTTCACATATTTGTATGTGTAGAAGGGTAGAGTTGGTAGACCTGGTAGAGCTGGTTCAGAAAGAGGACGAGAAGAAGAGGGTAGGAGTAAAACGGAAGTGGATGGCACGCACTGTCGACTTCCTGCTCACAATGAGAAATGTTTAATTGTAAATAAGGAAAATTAGTGCAGTACTCCGAGTTTGTACCTCGTCTGTATATTTCATTTTAATTTAATTATGGTACTTGTAAACTCACATTTTATGTCTACTTTGTGTTAAATTATTTTTACATAATTAAACAAAATATTTTCTTCATATAAACCTTACATTGCATGGCTTTATGGGAGAAAAGGTATACATTAAATCATTAAAATAAATAATAACTATCAAGCAGTCTTTTTGAATCTTGATTTTTAATACATAGTGTGTCATCCACAAAAACATACTTCTATAAACAAGAACTATAAAATATATTAAACAAATTCCACGACAGTTTTCAACAAAAATAATTAAAATAAATCCAAAATCAGAGTATTACCATGGGACTGTTAAAATATAAAATGAAAAATACTTTAATTAATATTATATCTACTACAATCTCATACTATTTCATCTAAGAATGAACATAGTTTTGAACATTGTTACAAGGACAAAAGAAAGCCAAGTAACTTTTGTCAAAAAGAAGGCCGAGAAAACAAACATTCATGTAGATTTTATGAACATTAATTAAGTAAATTTATTAAATTATATACCGTAAGTCCTCGTGCTCTTCTTGCAAGATGTACACATTAAAGATAAATCTAAATAGCACCCTTGAACACAGCATCGTTGAGATAGGACCACCATTGGCATCGCAAAAAGGAACAATGGTACGGCCAAATCGTCACAGCACCGAAAGTATGATGATTCTTACGTTAATTTTTACCAAAAATTATTCGTTTTTTTTATTAAATTCCACTGTATTTTATCAAATGACTAAAATGTCAATTTTAAACCCAGTACATATTATATGGACTTTAAATCAGAGTTGAGCATTTACTTAAGTACATTTTCATTTGTTGTTCCTGAATATAATACAGACATTTCCTCGATGATGTGTATCTGTGAACGCCTTACAGCCAAAATAGTGCAACTTACAAACATGGAATTTTACTCGTATGGGGTATGTGTATAACCTATCTAACCGAAATATAAAATAAAAGTTCTAGATTATAGATAATATTATAATCTATAATTTATGTTTTTTTCCGTTCATCCGGTTATTAGGTTCTAATAGATAATAAAACGCAGTTTCTTCAACAGTTTATTTTAATTTTACTTAATATTTATATTTTTGGCAGCAAATAAAAATTCTTATTTGAACAAACCGACTTTTCCTAAAACTCTTAGAAACCCCAACAATTTAATATGTTATTAATCCTATAGAGATTTTCTTTTCAAGACACCTCGGTCAGTTTGGTGTAAAACAGGCATAATAACAACTGCTTTTAGTAACGCTACTGATTGTTAGAGTGTAGAAAAGGCGGAGGTTATCTGTCTGTCGGCAAAGCGCAGTTTTATCAAAGTCCCGCACCGCAGAGATCGGACCAGAAAGTGTACATGCCGGCATTGTTGCCAACACAAAAGTGCCAATAAAACAGCCCGAAGACTTGGCCATTTGAAAAGTTCAAGCACTCGTCTGCTATGTTGTGAGTTTTGTTATTTTTAATTGTATGGTTTAAAAAAGTATTTTATTTTACCACAAATGAAGTAAAATTGAATTTTAATTTGTTCAAAAAACATGTCTGAAAGCCCTTAGTTTTTGAATAATTAGTATTATGAAATATACTGACAGTGAGATACACGTTTTATAAAGCTCAAAAATTCTTTTCACTAATGCATTATTCAAAGAACGTCTTATAGACCAAAAGATAAATTTATTTTTCAAATATTAAAATGTAAATTTTAACTAATAACAGCATAAAATTCGTTGTTTTATTTATTTAATTTTATATACGAATAAAAACTATTGGAGTAATAAATGATTCAAAAATACTGACGTTCAACTAATGCACCTGTAAGTAAATTTAATTATAATATGTGTATTTATATTTATAATTAAATACGTACATCATGTGAAGTATCCTAGGTACAATTGTAATTTAATAAAGATAACATATATATCACTTCGTTTCACAATTTTCTAGATAAACCGATGTTAGATATATGTTACAACCTTGCAGAAATTCCCACGAAATTGAGTTTTGTTTTCATTTTAATAAAAGTTATCAAACGTTTATGTAAGTTATATAACTTGATGTGAATATAAAATTTTCAAAATACATATAACATGTAATTTAATTTGTAAATGTATTTTGTTAATTAAGTTTGTGTTGAACTTCTTATAAATGATAACATATACGAGTATGTACATTAGGATGTTTTTTTCTTGGTCCCATTAGCCTATGTTTTTGTTTCGGATTTAAAGATAACTGTCCCTAAATTCTAGACTCAAAGATCAGACCTGTGAACGGCGAAAACCGAGTCTTCTTTCTCCATTTGATTAACATGAGGAAAATGATTTTTTTACTTACGCGTGAATAGCTCGTTGAAAATTGATTTTTTTTAATTCCTCATAGCAGCATTATATATAGAATTAAATTTTCTACAAAAAATATCCAGTACTCAAGTAATAGATCTAGTATTTTTAAAGTTATCTTCGTTTAAACATTATCATAAAAATTGGATTTTGGAAAATTTTTAATATTGTGATAATGTTTTAACTAATGTATCTTTAAAAATACTGGATCTATGAATTGAACACTTCAGATCTTTTTTGTAGGAAATTTAATTATCTACAAAATATTGTTGTGAAAAATAAAAATAAAACTTTTTTTCGAGCTATTCACGCGTTAGTAAAAATGTCATTTTTCCCGATTTTAATTGATTATTATATTAATTAATTATCTCTAGATCCAATGCTTAAACATAAGCCAAAGGAGAAAAACAGACATTCTACTTACTTGGTTATTAAAGACGCATTTTTATTTATAATTTCCCGTTGTTGATAATTATTATATTTTTTAGACTGTAAACTATAATTACAATAAATTCAATTACATAAGTACCATACCATAAAACTATTGCAGGGTTAAACTAGAACCCGAATGGACTGTGTATGTGTGAAACCTGTTAGATGGTTGTTGCTAAACAGTTTTGGGACGCTCCACTGAAATCTCGGAACAAGAAACAATAAGAACAAAACTCCGGTATTCTGCTTTTGGAGTTTCACGTTCGTAATGTGAATAGAACTACCAGTGCATCATAAAATGTTTATTTAAGTTACCATTCAACTCCATAACATTATATTTCGAAATATCCGCATCATTGTATTTTTCAAAAATATGATACCTACCATTTATTAGGACTTTCTTCTGTTTAAAAAAATGGATCAATATTATGTATATTAATCAATACATAATATCAATATTAGTATCAATCCTTACCAATAGTATTCAACTATTAATTCAAATTATATTTTTAATAAACAATTTTATGATTCTATAATAAGAACTAGAATATAAAATATGAATTTTACAGAGCTGTTTAACTGTTAAAAAAAAAATAAACAAAATTAGTCACTTATACCTAGAAGCAATGAATCAGGCCAGAGTCAGGTAATAAAAAACCACGAACTATTTTTGGAACTTTTGATATATATACAAGAACAGTTCACATAATGTGATGAGATTTTAAGAACCTCTTGCACAAATAGAAGTAAGGCAGATTAAACACAGAGCACGGCGGATCGTTGATAGAATCAGTCCAATCATTGGCGACGTGCCGGGCATGCTGATCGCGCGGCGGTGGGTTTTAATTAAACCCGTCGAGGATCCTCCACCGCCGCTTACCTATCATTAACCGCGCCCAGGTGAAGCCAAACACGTTCCGTATTGTTGTTGTGGACCTAATGTAAATATTAACAGCGCTAGAATTATTAATGTTAGTTTTTAATTGGAAGTGTATATAATGTAGGTAACCATGGATGCTTAATTTTTATATTAGTTCAGAAGCCAAAATCTGTTTAAGTACTTTACGTTTGATTTTATTAAGAAGTGCTTACACTTAAATATTTAAAAAAGTACATTGTAGTTACTTGTACTTAAATATTTATAAATGTGACTTATTTATTTATAAAGGTACTTCAGTATTTTTTAGAGATGTACCGGGATTTTATATTACGAACATTACATGTATAAATCAAAGATTATTGAAAATTTCGGATTGTTATGGTGTAAAAATAAGACTACTCTAGTCCTAGATCTGTTTTCTTCAAAAAAAAATTCCGCTTCCGAGAATAACCTCTCCGAATAGGCTGTACTGTACTTATCTAACAGATAATTTTTTTTCTACTTTCAGAAATAATCACATAGTTTCCCCTATCCTTTGGATAAAGCGAAGAAGCAATATTTAAAACAATTTCAATATTTGTTTAATTTATAATTCCAAGCTAGAATGAATGTCGTCAAACAAAATATTTTTTGTATTTGTGTTAATATTTCTCTCTTTACACAAATGTAGAAAGAACGTTAATTTTGTTTCTAAAGTAACCTTTATAATCAACGGATTAAATATCTAGTTGTCAGGAAGCTTTAATGCTTCCACGGTGATCTTTCTAACTACCTTAACGATTCGGACTTACATCTACATAAAAACTAAAATTATTTTATTCATTAGTAAGAATATGTATTGTTTAAAAGTATACGAAAGTAATGTAAAATAATAATATTAAAACGTTTTTAATCAAAAGATTAAATTACAGCAAGTCATGTAAAAATAGGTATAATTTATTTCTCATAAGGATACAGCTCTAGGGAGTTTCCAAATATAAGTTTTAAGCTCTTTAAGCCAACAAGACCTACGTTTCAGTTCGTATTTAAAGTTATTAACTCCCGAAAACTTACACCAGGTCTCTATGAATAACATTTAGAAGGGATTATGTAACTAATAAATGTTAACCTTTATTTTAATACATATAATTAAACGTGAAATGTATGTTTCATGAACAAACTTGTACATTACTTAATTATATATGTACCTAATATTTATCAAAATAGAAAAAAGTTCAGAAAAACTTATACGCGGAGAAAGTTTTTATGTAAAATGTAACATAAAAATCACTGCATACATAAATTAGCGTGCTACGAGAGCACAAGTTGTTGCCACTATACTTTGTATAGATTAGAAAGTAATTTTTCATTTACTATAAGTACCAACTAAGGGTGAAATATTATTTAGTTTACACTGTAAATTTTACAAAATGCATAGAATAATTTATTATACATTTTAGACTTCTTATTTTAAGTTTCTACAAACATTATAAAACTTTATAATTAATCTAAGCGTTTGATAAAAATTTCTGAGCTGTGCTTGTATGCATTTTACTGTTATATATTTACGTCATTTATTATAATCTGTATATATTTAATTACCAGAATTTTACTTTGTGCCTTCGATAACATGAATTTCACGGTAATTTTTAAAGAAAAAATCTTGTACGTATTCAGATACCAAGAATCACTAAAACCTTTAACATTTAACTGCAATTATTATAAAATTAGAAATTCAAAATGCATTAATATTCGTAATAAAAAACACATCATAGTAATTTTTAATGCACATTTAACATATTTAAAACCTATATTTGTATTATGTAGGTTTGTAAAATGGACACACTTAGATTTTTTGCTCATAACATACCATTCGAAAGAGGACCATAATAGCTATAACATTGCTGGAAAAACTTATAGAATACTGTAATAAGAAAAAAATATAACCATTTTTCTGGAGAGGTTGAAATAGGCTCCAAAAAATTTTGGCATGTAAGATGGACACCCTCATAAAACACTATTTTAATTGTTTCAGTATTTTGTTAACACGATTTTTGACGGAGCTTTATGTGATTCGTATTTTCGCTTTTGACCCACATGAAAATTAAAGTCTATGAAAACAATTATAACGATAGTAAACATCCCAGTCTTGCTAACGTCATAAATGACAAATAGTATAGGGTACCCATCTTACAAACCTCTCCTCTATAGTACATTTGTACTATGCAGGTACCTATACTTATATCAATTTACACGAAAAGAAATAAAAGTTAAGCTGATCATAGTTCTCAGCGTGTGTCCAATATAAAACAGCGAGAATCCCCAAGAACCCGGAGCAAGCCCGGAGTAATGCATCCGGACGAATACAAAACGTAACTACGATTACATTTTGTCTACTCACTGTCAGTTATACATATTGCAAACACTTTGTCGCTTGTATTCGATTGATGGTCGGTTGCTTTTTGTCGAAAGAATATAGAAAATGTTATTTTATGATATTTTACTCGATAAAAAAGTCAAATGAATTTACAGTTGAAATAATCGACGTTTTTATAAGCGTGTGGTTGTTTATAAATTGAAATCCATTTAATATTAACAATATGTTGGGAAAATTATAAAATTTCCGTGTAAATTTATATTTTTCAATGAACTGGTCTATGAAAATTAATGTTTATTTTATTTAATTTTCATTAAGTTTGCATAGAATTCATTTTGGATGGCTGATAGAATAATGCAGAATGAACCGCAGTAGAAAATTAAATAAAGTGGATTTTTTTTATGTATTAATGTATTTATACAGTAGCTTGCATAGCTTCAACATAATATGAACGTATGTGTGTTGGGGGGGGGGGGGATATTGCCGCGATGCAGCTAGAATGTGTAATGCCTGGTTTTGATTGATTATTCGCAATAACAGATGTAATGGCGCGGTGCTGTTTGCATACATTTTACCTTTTAAATTAATTTGATGCGCGTGATTTTGCCATTTATAAAATTATATTTGACAAAAGCATTTAAATAATTCAATTAGCTAGAAAATCTAACTATTCGTGCAGGTTAAATGACAAATTTTATATTAATTATTAAATAATTGCTGGATTTTAAATAAAACTAATTGTAACGATTAAAGTAATCAGGTCAACTTAAGGCCTGCTCACACAAAAAAATAAATATATAATACTGAAATGAAGAAACCGTAAATACTGAATTTTAAAATTTCCCTAACCTAACCTTACCTAACCTTTAACAATGAAGAATAAAAATTATTAAATATTATTAAACTACCTGTCACTGGACTGCAGAAAGGTTCATTCAGTTCATTACTTAATATAACGTGTCATCTCTATCACTACAACATAAGCGGTTAACTATAGTTTTAATAGGGAGTAGCACAGAAAATATATTTTCACAAACTATATAAAACTTCGAGTAAGAACTAACTTCATATGCATAGTCACGTGTAATTACATTCTTAAGCTCGGTCTTCTTTGGTGATAGAAACTATACACACAAATCTCCTGTCCTAAATTTCTTTAGAGCTAGAAAGGTCAGAGCTCCACCTTTTTTATTTAACAAAGGGGCAAGGTGTGTAATTATTGATTGCTACTATTAATACTTAAAATAAAATACTCCAAAAAATATTTCAAGTACTTTTTGATACTTGACGTATTTTACTTGAAGCATATTTAAAAATAGTAAAACGTACTTGATATTTCAAGCACTTTCACTGAGTACTTATTGAAATAAATTATTTCCATAATTTGTCGTTAGTAATAAATAAGAGAACTTCGATTAACATATTTAATATCTTTTTAATAAAAATAATAATTATATTTTTATGGTAAGAATCGAAAATAGATAAAAATAAAATTTGTTACAAGAATCCAACGACATTGCAAAAATACAAATAGGTAATTCTTGACATAATTTAAAATTATAAATGTAACATAAAGTTTTGAATTCTTGTTTACTTTGGACAAAGTAAATTCTAAACCTAGCTGTATAACATATAATACCTTTTAAATTTATATTTACAAGGGCAATCAACGACTTTGCAGGCATATGTAATATGTATACTTGAAATAATATTATAATTTTCATTTAGCATAAAATAACTTTAGAATTATTGTTTGCCATGAAATCAAAGACGATGAAATTTATCTTAAATAAAGGAAATTCTACTATATAGTTATGTTGTATAATTAAATGTACATATTTTATATTTACATGACCGATCAATGACGCTGTAACGAAACACCTGCAATTCACACTTTATGTGTTTATCTGTATCCCTCGGTTGGTATATTGGGGTTCCACACACCCCACAACATTTTGTTTTTGACATGAAATTTTATTTTTAGCAAAAATCCACCACTGTAAATAAAAAAATAGGCTCAAAATTGTGTGATCCTAGTCTACCGTTCTCGTGTTTTTTTTTTTTTTTTTTTCAAAAAATAAAAATATGTAACTCTTTTTTCTTTTCTTATTATATTTTTTGGTAAATCAGTATATATTATTCTAGTGAATAATTTTTGATATATTTTAGGAAATAAATACCTATATGGTTTTATAAAAATAATGCTTCTCATAATTCAGAGGTAAAATATCTCGTAATTTGAACAGCTTGATTTTAAGTTCCATTCAGATAGCTGTACTCGACAAAAAAAGCAAAAAGTAATAATGTGAAATTTTAATTAATACATTTAATTCTCATGCTAAACACCACCAAAAAATTCGCAATTATAGGACAAAAATAAACAAACATAAATACGGTACTGACACCAGTTATGGCCACGATAAGAGCAAGGTTTAATGTTTTTGTGATTGACGGGCTTCTTTTTTGTAATTCTTATGAACTCATGTTACTAATAAAATAAGTAACTCTTTATTTAATCAATTTAATTACCAAAGTCCGCAAATATAGTTTGTTTTTTAAATATAGCCTTTTATTTTTATTTTTTCTCCAGTAATGGATAAAAGTAATACCAGTAATGATCACGCAGTGATGGACATTTGCTAATGATTACAAAATGATAAGTACTACGACACAAAAGATATAAAAAAAATAATCGTTAAATTTGAAACAATGTAAAGCAGTTGCTATGATAATATAATAATTAATAAATAAATTGTACTAATAATTCGTTTAAATGTCCTCCATTTTGACACCTACTGGCCGATTGTTATCAAATCACGCTGCAAGACATTTAAATGTATATAGATAGATTCAGAAATGGTAGTAATCAAATATTAACAAATAAATATTTCTAATTCAGTACATTTAATTAAAATATTGCTTTTACTGGGGTCATATCAAAGACTGGTGCCAGTACCTTAATTTCTTTTATACAGATCTTTCAGTAACGCACTGAATCCAATGAACAATGACGATAATTTTAAATTTCAAATGTCCGTTCGTGCATGTGCAGTAATGTACACCGTTTATTTTGATTCTAACCTCAATCTTCGATCGTTGTTTTTTTTTACTTACCTATAGATATATATAATCCGTCCAGCCAAGCCAGTGAATAATATGCTTGCTAAGCGGCTGCCGGAACGAATATGTCAGTGCAGTATTCGAAAATGCAATCGCTGCACTTCCCCATTCCATAGGAAGTGCCTTGCTGAAATGCTGATCGCTAGGTACTTGTTTCTACGTTTGATTATGTTTAATTTTAATACTTATGAATTGAAACTATTTAATAAATTTTGTGGTGAAAAGAAAAAAGCCGTTTAAATTTCAAAGAAATAAAAGTGTGGTTTTTAGAATCATAGATTTATGTAAAATTTAAAACATAATCATTTATAGTTCATAGCACTACGGCGTGGATGCCTAAATGGAAATATTTTGACTCCTATTTTATTAATAGACCGGATATTATCTTTTGTGAAGCTTTTTAAGAAATTTTGTTTGAATTAATATGATACGATTTTTTTTAAATATTTATTTAATTATATATACGAAGTACCTATATTCCTATATGCATTTTAAAAATTATATTATGCTGTTACTTTCCTCCAGAGTTCTTACATTTTCTTCAATTTAATCGAACAAGTTCCACATATGTATTTACTCAAAATTAATTTAATAAGTTGATCAGTACTACAAAATTATATACAAAATATAATTGCGTATTAGTAAGTTAATAAAAAAAAACACGTAATATTCGACAAACACTTATCTACATAAATACTTTAGTGTTGTTAAACTTTTAAAATGAATAAAAGTCACAAAAGATTTTTTCTCAGAATGAATAAAGAAAAAAGGAAAATTAAAACAATCCCCGAGAAGTGAAAATGATTCCGCCGGGCATTCAAGTGTTTATCATTTTTTAATGACGAATTAAATTACACAGTATTTATATTTTTAAGTAATTAGTTCCAAACAACTTAATAAATATAACAAAAATATCGACAATGGGTCAAAAGCAGACATGTATTTTTACATTCAAATATAATAATAAATGTTTATTCTTGAAACCCACTATGTAATTGTACTAGTAGAATAAGTCGAAATAAAAAGAGAGTGATAAATAAATACAAAACAAGATATATACAAAAATATATTTGTTTATAAATGTATCCAAAAGGAAAAAAAACTGGGTTAAGAATAGTCCAAGTTCCATTTACGAAAATGTTCGGAACAGACGCTTTACGTTATTTTTCTTATTATGACGTTTTGATCATCTCCTTCTCTTAACAACAACAGCAGAAACGCACGCACGCACGCACACACGCGGCGGCCGGCAAACTAATCAACAACTTTTGTGTTAAGCCGAATCGGTAAATAGGTTTCGCAAGAAATTCTCAGAACCCGAGACATTGTCGGTGAGATTACAGCGTCACGGTATTTGACAGGTGAGGAAATTGTTTTCGGATATCGCGCGCACACCCGCCGCGACTTCTTCTTCTGCTTCTTCTGTGTGTTTGTGACGTCACAAACACATACATAAACCAGTGGTTCTCAAAATATATAATCTTCTTCTCTACGTACGTAGGTATACGTAAAGTAAGGAGGGAAAAATATTTTATAATTTACTTCAAGTAAATTTTGATATTTTAAATATATAAATTATTATAATACTTCATTTATATGTAAATTACAAGCATTTTACTTCAAGTTGTCCGCAGAAAACTGATTGAATAGCGCTGACAGACTCTCTCTCTCTCTCTTACACATGCACATTTTCGTACGTATACTAAAACATATTTGTGTTTCATGTTCCAAAAGTTCTTCTAGGGATGTCAAACGATATTGAATCGGTTGTTTTGAAGTTTTTGCTTTGACTATGTCAAGATGAAACTTTGTAAAAAGCTTCTTTTTTAACGTAAACATATTCCAGAAGTTACATCTGCTCTATTTTGGATACTGTTTGTATCTATTTGATTTGTATATTTGTTTTTATTGAATGAGTAATTTTTCCTTACTGTGTTTTTCAGAACACATACCAATTAATTCCATAAAAAGATTGCAGATTATTTTAACATTGAATTTAAAAAACGATATTTTCCAAACAAAACGTTAGCATGTAAAGTGTACATAATTTACTATTACAGTATTTGACACTACCAAATAATGAAGAAGTTTATCTACAATAAAAACAGATAATTATAAAAATCAATCAAGTTTCTATTTGCTTAGAATAAAATGATGTATCATAAACAATTTATAATTATATATATTATTATACTCGTACCTATATTATAAATCAGTAATTTATCATATATTTCTTGCTACAAATCAAGTAATAGTAACTTGTAATTTTATGGAGGTAGGTTGATTCTACCACACGATTTGTAGTTGCTATGACACAAGGGAAGTAAGTAAATTTACTTCCGTAGTGAAATAATTAATGTTATATAGAATTTACTTAGTTGAATGCAGTGGGTGAAATAAAGTTCCAAAGTCGCAATGTTAGCCACTTTATCGACTTAACCACATTAAAATCTTGATAACAGTTTGTGTTATTTACCATTTATCTTAAAAAATTTCAGCCACGAAAAAGGCTGAAGGTTATGTGTTTTTACAAGTGTTATCTTATCAAATGAAATTCTACTATTAATTTTTATTATAAAATAAAAAATGATCTTTGTTTTCAATTCATCAATTCATTCCATTCCGAATTAAACTATTTTTATCTCTAGTGAAAAAATTTACTCTACCTCCTCACTGCCATGTTCCTTTGAAATTAATTTCTTTTTTTTATTAATTTATTTTGTTACTTATATTTTTAATTATAAATTCTGATATCAAAACTAAATATTACATATATGCAATATTTATTTAATATTGTGTTATTTATTGTCTACTCTGGTTATTTTCCCACCCCTTACAATGTTGCTTTGAGCCTGTGGAGAAAACCATGACTATGGCGTCTGTAACCCTTCAAACAGACTTGACGATTAAGAGGAGGGGGTGGTTTTAAGGCTACGACTCAACTCCGCCCGCTTTGAGATATGTCTTTTTTTATATAAACAGGTGTTTGATGTTAAAAATATAAACGTCGAACAATGTAATAATGTTTGTGTGTTCTTTCTTAAAGATAAGAAGATTATATTGTATTTCTAAGATGTAATAAAAAGGTGAGATTGTATTCACATCTTGGCAACTATTGATTTATATGATGATAATATAAAATGAAAAATATATTTATCGTCATAACATTACGAAAAAATCATTTAAGTTTTGAGACCTTTGAGGCTTCCACGGTGGTTTCTATATAAATCTAGCTTATGTCTAAAAGTAAGATTCATCTCAGTAAATGGAAATTAACAAAAATAGAGGAAAATCATAAATAAGGTACTGGTACCTCAGTAATAGCCAATTTTAAATTAAATGCACTGAATTAAAAAAAATGTGTTTATTACTGTTGATATTTGATTACTACCATTTCTGAATATTAATCTATATACATTTTACTGTCTTACAACGTAATTTGATGACAATCGGCCAATAGGTGTCAAAATGGTGGACATTTATGCAACTGCTTTACAGTGTGTCAAATTTGACGTTTCTTTCTATTATATCTTTTGTGCCGTAGTACTTATCATTTTGTAATCATTAGCAAGTGTCTATCACTGCGTACTTATTACTGGTTTTACTTTATCCATTACTGGAGAAAAAACATAAACAAAATTAAAGGCTATAATTTAAAAAATAAACTACATTTGTTGACTTTGGTAATTAAATTGATTAAATAAAGAGTTACTTGTTTTATTAGTAAAATTACAAAAAAGAAGCCCGTCAATCACAAAAACAGTCATAGCGGCTATAACTGGTGCCAGTACCTTATATTTATATGAAATGTATAAGAAGTAAAGATTTTACGGAATGAGTTTCATATTTATGTAAATGTTATTTAGTTCTAAACTTCCTGTATATTTTTTTAGTTTAAAAAAATAATAAACAACTAATAAAAAATTCTTAAAAGCATATAAACCGCATACTGGTTCTACAAAATCCAACATTTTAGTGTAATTTTAAAATTCCAATTTTATTTCGAAGCCATTAAATCTACATCAGTGAAAACACATTTAAAACAAAGTTTTCAACGAAAATTAAGTATATAATTGCATGAAAAAAAGTTGTGTAAAAGTTGAAAGTCCTCGTGAAAGATAAAAATTTAAAAAGCACTTGCTTGATTAAAAAAGCTTCATGCAGTGGTATATTGTGGGTATCAAAAACTAGTATAATATGTATGTGCACTTTTTATTACATGTCTAAGCATTTTTTAAAGTTTTGTTTTTAGTTTTGGATATTAAGTGTAAAGATAAAAATCAGGGTTGTCAAAAATATGTAAAAAAATATATTTTGATTGTTCCATACTTTCCAGTAACTAAATCTAATTTTTCTTTAACCATTTTCTCCATCCTCACAATGTACATTATATTCTTATTTATTTTAAGATATCGTTATAATTTAGGTAAAATTAGAGCCAGACATTTGTTATAAAATACAAAGCTGTTAACCGTAGAGCACAGAAGAGAATTATGTATTTGGAAATAGTTGACAAATCAGGTGTTTTTTTCGAGTAAAAAATTATGGAAAATCCAGAAATTTCTCTTTGGTTTGCTTCTTATCATAAAAAATGGACATTAAAAAAAATGTTTCAAACAAAAGTTGTTTATTTTATAGGAAACTGCAACAAAAAATATAGGTTGAGATTTGAAAAAGAAAAGTTGAAAAAGGTCACTTTGATACCTTTCTAAGGTATTTAGCCCCCTCGAAACCATGAAACTTTTGTATGAAACATTTTTTCTAAAAATTCGTTCTTTTGGAAATAATCCACTGGAAAGTCTTTAAAAAAACACCAAATCCTCCAACAAAATTTGTTTAAGAGTTTCGGCTTACACGTGTTTCTATCATCATCAGAATCTTAAAGACACTCATTGAGTTAGTTATACCCAATTTCACGAATCTATATTACCAGTATCTTTGTGTTGACAGTTTGGTGCCCACCTGTTCAATAGTAAATGCTGGGCTCTGATTGGTCAGATTTTCGAGGCTGTTAGTTGAATCTGGGGGTATATTTTAAAATGTACATATTAAGAAAAACATTTTCCAATTAACATGAACATTTCAATTAAAAATCAGCGCATGTATTATGCAAAAGCAAGCTTATTTAATATTTAATTTTGTGCATTGAACCCTTTTAACCAACAGCAGCGACAACTACACGCGCTTTGTTGAAACATCAATGTCCTACCACCCGTGAGCGTCCGTAGATCTGCTCTCGACATGTCCGCACACACATGTGACACACTGCGTGTATGATGGGAGGGGAGAGGGAGGGGGGGGGGGCAGTGGCGTTCGGGGGGAAGTATGGATAGTTTAATGTTGATTATGCATGCGGAATATTTGAGTCGCCATTTATGAATGTGTTTCAAGTTCATTTTTGAAAAACAAATAGTTTCAGTTAGAACTGGGAGTATAAGTAATTTTCACTTCTGCATTTAATTTTTAATGTGTCTTCCATCACGCTCGTGACATGAATTTATGCACATTAGAAAAAACTATTATATATTAGATTAAAAAATGTTACTTATCAATTTTGACAAAAAAGTTATAGCCATTAAAAAAATTCCGAATTTTCAGATTTTTAGGTACACTGCCTAAACCACATATAATTATTAGTATTTTTTGATGTAGTTAATACTCACCCCTTCCTTATAAATAATTCATCTCATTCAACCAAATCTGTATCACTTATCGTTTAGGAAATCCCCATGTATTTCATGCTTATCTTGGACATCCTGTATATGTATACATGATATGTAGTATGTATAGACTTATACCACACTTTTAATAACAACGGCTCATTTATGTTATGTATTCTCTTATTAAATACATTCAAGGATTGGACACGTACGTTTTAAGTAAATTTATTTTGTGTCATTTACAATTATTTTTTACAATCCTTATTATTTTTTTATCAATAACAACACATTTTATTTTTGCATTGTCTCCTTTTATATTCATTTTTAATATACATACATAAATATAACAATTTATTAGATAATATTTTAATTGTGAAAAAGGATAGGCAGACAACAGGAATATTAGAATACAAAGAATTTTTAGTAGATCACAACATATTAATCATACCCAAAGAAAAATACGAAAATATTACTTCAAGAAAACGGAGAAACTGGTTTCTTACAGACTTTTCAGTTTGTGATATTTGTTATATAGACTTCTGGTGAAAACTTATTGTTGAAACACGTGTCGAGTGACATTGTTGTTGTTAAGTATCGTGTGAACTATTTTTTTCTTCTAAATTATGTAGAAATGGACATATAATTTATAAGAAATATGAATACATATAAATATATTTTTTTTAAATTTATTCTAGTCCAAAAGATAGCTACGAGTGTGGTGAATGTCTCCCAAAAGTTTCATAACAATTTAACTAACCACTAACCTATCGAATCTATCTCAATTTTTCAATTTATCTGAAATGTGAAAAAAAATGTATAAATAAAATAGCTGAGTTGCAAGTTTCAATCGTTTTTGTTTAATAGAAAAAGACTTTTATTTTTAGAATTTAAAACTTGGAACCCGCATTGCGCGCATTAATTTAGGGCGAAGAAAATCGAGAACTTTTACATACTTTAACATAATATACGTTATTTATTTCAGTATAAATGCCCCATATAGGGGAAAGTATGGTATATTGGACCACCCTTATATCTCGAAAATTACTTTTATGATTTCTTAAATGGCAACATTGTGGCATCGTGCGATAGGCCCCTAACTTCATAGCATATCGGCTATATTGTTTTCCTTAACAAATTAAATGTTAGTGTTTTGTTTCCGCAAATGTAAATAAGTGATTTTTGATGTCATGTTGAGTGATTCGTGCTAAGGGTGTAATTAGTACAAAGGTAAGAATACAGCGTTTTTAATTTATAGTTTGCTGCAGCAATTTATCAACAATTAACTGTTATGGATTGATTGGCGGCGTTGATAGGTTATACATTTGTTAAATTTTTTTCTCATTGTTCATACTGTTAATTTAAATGGACCGTACGTAGTTCCATAAATAACTGGAACCATGAAACTTATACCAATAATCCTGAAATATATGATAATTGTCTTTCTTGAATAATTTAATTGAAATAATGTAACGAATCTGATTTATTAAATTTTTTGATAAATAATGGTTTGATAGTCTCTACATAATTCAAAATATATCTATATGATGTTTTTTTTACAGGTATATTTTAAGATTCTATTCAAGTCCAAATTAGCAACCCCGTGAATCAATTTACAGCACCGGTTGGATAAATTGAAACAAAGTTCCGATCTCATGTAGATTTTTGTGTCTACAAACTGCTGTTTCATTTAATAAAAAACTAATTTGTCTAAACCTAAAACTAGTATACTAAATACATATCTCAATTAAAAAAAAATAGTCCAAATTAACTGATTTTCCCTTATATGATTCTAAATACCATACATTTTATACCAATATTTTAATCCATTATCAGAATCAACGAGGAATACGAGAATTTATAGTATATATTTTTTTGATTAATTTTTTCCTGTCCATTCATGCACATTGTACACATATGACCTACACGCCACTGATGTGTGGATACGGGAATGTGTCCCTGCATGCACTAGCAGTATCCCATACCCTCCGCGACCGTCGCCATTACTCCGGATACGTAAAACTCGCGTGAACTATGCCGACTGTCCCTAATAAACCCGTACTGCAGGTTCATGAAGCAGTCCAGTTCCACTCTTGCGAGTCGTTTTATTTTAAAACGTCGCTACTTGTGAAATCGATTTCCGGTTATATTATCAGAGATGTATTTTTATTTGAGAGTTTAGAAAAAATCTTTGAGTGTGGTGATTAACTAAATCTTCTATAATCGATCTACTTATAGCATATATGTAGGTAGTTAACTAGAGTTTTTAATTATATTATCTTAGGTTATATAAGTTAAAACATTATTTAATTTAAAATACAAAATTTTAAGCAACTCTCAGATGATATAAGGTATATTTTTTAAGCCATTGAAGTTGACATCATTATAAATATGCGATTCCGAAGTTTTTTGATGTATTAAAACAGAATTCGTTGCTTAAATTGCTACATAAAGCAGGAAAAAATCGTAAATATCACGACTCCTATGCAAGATAGGGGATTGATTTCCACCCTAAACCTCTCACCCCCATGGTATTTTTCCCACCAGATCAAATGAAAGTAATTGCAATCCTTCCATAGATGAAATATTAACTCCCGTTAGTTATTTATATAATATTTCAAAAAAGAATTATTGAAATAAAAACTAAATTTATTTAAATGATATAAAATTAATTTCCGCATTTTATAAAAATACCCATAAATTACATAAAAGATAAACATCGTCATAAAAGTAACATACATATACGTATACACAAAAATACATAAATACATACAACAGACATAAAAATTAATACCCCATTTATTAAAAACACTTGAATACACACATGTAGTATTTTGGTCATAGAGGAAATACGGATGCGTCGTCATTTTATCCCTGTGCGCGCGTCCTTTTTAAAAGAACGACGACTGCGGAGTGTGTGTGTGTGCCTGTGTTTGTGTGTGTATGGAGATGTGGAATAAAACGGGAGGACTTCCGGCGGGCACAGATCAAAGCGAAAGAAACAAATCTCCTTTTCGTACAAAGCTGCACGATTATATGGAGTTGTCTATTCTGATTACTCTCAATGAAATAAAGAAATGAAAAAAATATATAATATACAGGTATTCCTCGACATACGACCGAGATAGATTCCTAGACATAGATCGTAAGTAGCATTAGTTATAAGTCGAGTTTCATAAAAAAAAAAACGCGTACAATATGTATATATTTTTGCTTTTGACATTTTTCTTGATGTAAAATGAATCACATTAACTATACATAACAAATAATTGCGGGTTCCCTAAAATATGTACATAAATAATAATAAATATATTAAATTTTAGGGAAATCCCCGCAACTGTTTGTTTTATTTATGTAATATGTGCATGTCTCATAGAGACAAAGGTGCGAACCGTCCTCAAGGACTACCTGTACAAAAAATTCTATGAACGTAAAATACCATATACAGTGATACAGTGTCCCAGGATAATTGTAACACCAGGTGTAATGAACAATTTTTTTCGAATTTCGGAATGATATTTGGGAATCGTGTCCTGCTTGATGTATAACTAAGGTATACCAAAAATTAATTGATTTGGTCTTCTACAGGGTGTTTTATAAGCAAAGTTGTAAAAATAACCAAGAACAAACTACCTATATTTTTCAAAATATAAAAAAAATCCACTAAGAAAGTTTGTTTGGAATACAATTTTGTTACCCTATATCGAATTTCAGAGCATAAAAAAAAATGCGACGTTACACAAATTTCAAAACAAAAGAATTATTTTTTTTCATTGTTATGTATTATTTTTATGTATATGAAATTTTTCCATGCACGTTTGAAATTTTCCCAATAACTCTTCACAGGTCTCAAGTTACTAACAACATATTAATTTTTCCTCACATTTTTGCTCTTAGAATTCATATAAAATTCATTATTTTGATTTTTTAAATGTGATGTCACTCCTCCCCCATAACGTGTAACGTAATTTATTTATATGGCCATATAGGATAGTAAAAATAGTCTCAAATACAGTAGTGTAATGCTAGAGTGAAATTGTTGCCTGTCTTTACTTAAGAGTAATGTTATTCAAGATATAATTCAAAACATATATGAAATAACGATTTATAAACATTAAATAAGACAAAAATAAACTGAAAAACCTGACACCCCAAAAAAAGAAATCAATCTCATCTCGTTTAAAATCTCAACAGACACTTGCGTTAAAGTGATTGAACGCCCGAAACACATGTAATAAATCGGGTATATATTCTAAAACAACACGCGCTCATAAAACTCTTTCCTCCGGATCACAATTTATCAAAGCAAGCGCCGAGATACATCGGCAGACAGATAGCGCGACAGAGACGGCAACATGTTTTAAACAGGGCGGTGTTTTAACGACATCATTTTCGCGTTATTGTTTTTTCCATACATCACACGCATACGTGTGTGTGTGTGTAAGCGCGTTAGTTGTCCTCTATGCCGCTAGGTGGCACTGGCAGAGATTTGTTTCTCGTTCGTTTTGTGATCTGTGTCCGTCGCCACGAGTGATATCGTTCCACTCCGAATGGAGGCGCTACATGATTCATGTTTTCTTAAAGGGCATCGATATGGTAACATATTGAACATATAGCTGATGCAAAAATGGTAATTGTGAACATTGTTTTCCACATATGAATTCTCATTTTATAAATTTATTACCGAAAAAGGTTTTAGATACATATAATAATTGAAAAGTTTATATATTATAATATTTACTTATAGGTCAGTTAATGTGGGGAAAGTGTGGTAATAAAAAATAAAAACAGTTTATCAATTTAATTGGTTACCTATGTTAATTTGACTTACACTTGTGAACACTAGCAAACACAGAAGATAAAATATTTAGCCAAGTTAGTTTATATATTTATTACTCCTTACAGTTTATATTTATTTATAATTATTATAAATATGTATGTTTTGAGTTCACTTTTAAATTTCTGGAGATAATTTTGTTTTGAGGTATTATTACATTATAATTATCAATTATTTTTGAAAAATCATTTAAGTACCCAATTAAAATTTTTTTTTTCATTATTGCTATGGGAGATGTGAGTAGAGGGTCAAATATGTGGGTTTTTTTTTATTTGTTAAATAAATAATTTGATAACAAATTTCTAGAATTTTCAGCTCTCATTTGATACCCCACACGCTAATTTTTTTGGTAACCCATTTTCCCCAAAAACTTTAAATTGTATAACTTATGTCTATTATAAGTCTAGTATTTACTACATTTATGTCATTTAAACGGTTAGTAAGGCTGTCATACAGACAGTCGCAGTTTTTTTAAATAATTTTTCGGTACATGGTACATAACACTAATAAAAAATAAATGAATTTAAATTCACGAAAATAATATACAAGAAAACACAAAATAGATTCTCTTAAATTTTTAATACGACGCGACTGAGGAAATCCCAAACTTAAATAATCTTGCGTAGCGCAAAAAGCAATGTTAATTACATTTGGTGCACAATGATAATTAAAATTCCGTCATTACTTATTCCATTTAAGGTCAGTTAGGGGTGTTTATTATGAATTCCCTTGAAACCAATTAGCTTCCGGTACCAAGTGGAAAGATTCAATTTAAAATGGCGGTTGAATTATATTCACTACCTTACAAAAAGAATGCCATATAGAGTCGCCTAATAAGCGTCATCTTCATTTTCCAGCTTCTTACGGATTTAATTCTAAATATTTCTGATACAAATTAGCCATAGTCATTTTTTTGAGTATTTTTATAGTAATTAAAAGGGTTGAAGTTTCGAATAATCAGTGTTTAAAACGTCTTTGTATAGAATTTTTGTGTAGAACTTCAATAAATAGAGCACTTCCGGCGAATTATCTCATTTACCGTGTATCAAAAAGTCTATTTTTAATATCCAGTTAATCAAAAACCAAAGGTTCATTTTTTTTAATTACTAAAATATATGAGCTATCTATAAATAACACATTAAATTTTTAGACTGTTGTCTAAAAATTGCTCTAACGATCGAATAATCTGCTGTTTCAGAGAGTAAAATATAATACCTTTTCGCTTACTATCCGGAATAGACAGGAAAAACTGTAATTCTTTTATAAATAAAATCCATATTTTGCTTCATTCTCAAATATGTTTAGTATCAACGACTAATAATATTATGCCACGATATACAATAAATCTTTTAAAGATCTCCTGCTACCAGTATCCGATGCATTTACACTAATGCAACCGCTTGCAGTGTTATTAGCACGGATTATTTGCTACGCGATGCATTTAAGTGAAAGACAGCTATCTGATTCCAAACACCGAGCTAATGGAAAGCTCTTCAATGATTTATTGAAAACCCGCACGCGAACTTGCAACGGGAACCGGAAATAAACTTAAACGCCTCCCATTTAAAATTGCATTTCAATTTAGTTTCCTGTCTGTTCTGTTATAAATTAATTTCGCAAAAGCGTACAACTTTTATATGTGTACGTTAAAGTTATAGTATATATAATTGGCTTGAAAATTATGATTGATTCGGTTTTAGATTGCTAACAGTATTGTGATAATGTATTTTATATTCTGTGTCATATTTTTCAGAATGTGTTTTAGGTTTTAAAATGTCTCATTAATCATTGCATTGTTCAATACGTATTTATAAAATTTATATGGGATTGTGGCGATTAATAAATTTGGTGAATTTTTTATTTGTGTCTGTCATAATTGAAATTTTGAAAATTATTAGTATAATGGCAGTTTTACACAAACCGATAGTTATTGAACGGTTTATTGTACATTACTTTTGAAAGTTCATTTCAATGTGCGACGAAACATTGACCGATAAAATGACCAATATTTTACGCGCTCAATAACTTGGTTTCGTGACTGTGTGCCCATTAAGACTTTTAATCAGATTTTAAATGTTGCCCAATTTTAATTATACGAACACTATAAACTTAATTTAACAAAAATTCTTAAGAAAAAAAACATTTGTTTTCCTCTCATATCTTCGCAAATATTGCTGAAAAATTGGAATTTGTATAAACATGCCGAAGTTACGAGTACACGAAAAGAAACTTCACGAATTTTTGGACGTTGTTTTTTTTTCAAAATTGTTAATTCGTAGGTAAAAATATTAAGTATACATATGTACATTGAGACGTCATTTATTCGTTAAAGCGTAAATTATGTTTTTTTTTAATATGTTTGAATTAATTTTCAACTTTGCTAATTAATTACAAAGTTTTTGTCATTTAGTGTTCATAAGTACATGCTAATTAAAAATTATAATTATATAATAATTACCTTAACGTAGTCATATAAATTGCAATACTGCACATTATTTTTCTTGCGATATTCTACATTGTACAGAACACAAATCGCGAAAAACCTGAATGTTTTTTTATGCTAACTTTATATTCATAATAGCTTATATTTTCTAAATCAGTGGTCTTGAAACTTTGTTCCAAAAAATAAAAATTTTAAAGCACTCACACTAAATTACGTTAATTTTATGTGAGAATTTTTTAATAAAAAATATAATACTTTAATTATCTTTAATTGTGTCTAGATAAAGTACCTATAACAAACATTGATTTATTTTGAATATTATTTTAAGATATATTTTTTCTAAGGGTGGGAAGGGGTTCGTCCAATAAACCTAATAGTTCTAAGGGTTCCGTGAGTCGAAAAAAATTTAAGACCATTGTTGAAGATCGTTTAAGCAAAGAGGAATGCATACTTCCTTTCCATTTTTTATCACAAAAAAACGTCTTTTTACAATAGACATTCCCAAAACATCAAAGTTATTATATCTTGAAGGACAACGTACAATATAAACAAAAAGTAGGGTTATGTAACATCAGTACAACTCTCTTCAATGCAAAGAGATTCCCTAAACACCTCTCTTCCTTCTCCTCTACGCGCATTGTTTCAGTAAATTTACTATCTTGAGGATGCGGCGTGTAAGATAGTCGGCCATTGTGGCACAAAAACCCCATTGTCTTGGCCCAAATTGAAAGACGGATGCCTTTTCCCTGTTCATTTGGCAATGAAGAAGATGATAATTGTTTACACAGTTCCTGCCAGGCCTGAAGCAGGTGTGGGTGTTGAGGGGGGGAGGAGGGGAAAGCTTGTATATTTATACTGAAGAAATTAAACAAAGACTGTTTGAATAATTTTTCATGATCTTTTTGTTATTGTAAGGTTTGAATTTTTGGAATATAAATTATAAAATGAATGTTTTAATTATATTGTTAATAATTTTTCTTTTCATGTTGATGTTTATATACTAATAAATTAATTTTTTTTAAAATTTATTTTACTTAAAAATCAATTTAACTCAATGTGAAATTTTTCTATATATTAATAAATTTTTTGGTTAAAAATATACGTCCAGTTATAACTAAACGATATAACAACTTTCTCCGAACGTAGGTTCCACATAGAATAAGAAATAGGATAATCAGGGTAGGCGACATTAACGAGACCCTTCTAATCGCGGGTAGAGGCACTGGATCACACAGCAGGATTACGGTGAGTTATATGATAAAAACACAAAAAAGGTCTACCCTAATATATTGATTTTAATTTTATAAATGCAGAAATTTCCATCTTGGTGATTTTTATTGAAAATTAAATTTATTTATAAAATTAACAAATTTATTGAAATTTACATAAAAATGAAGCTGTATTCTTCCAAAACATTTTAAACTGTTATTAAAGGTAACGCCGTACTAGCTTAAATGATAAATAATTTATTTTAACTTGAACAGATTGTAACTAATTACTTTTTAGAAGCAAAAACATTCAAAATTGCTTATAAAAAATCAACAAGAATTCGTGTTAATTATGTATAGTATATATAAGTTAAACGAGTTAACTGTGCTATGTATATTTAAATATACTGTATCCAATTACCCGCTAATATCTACACATTATAACTATGATTATACAAGAACTAACGAATTAATAAAACTAAAACAACCTAGACTCAAAGCAACATCCATGATCTCTAATTGGACACCAAATTCTCTGTCGTCTGTACATGCCTGGTTGATGCAGATGTCGGGTGGTGTAACAATGCGCGTTCTCCTCATACTCACACCGAATATGCCTCATTCCTTGCATCTTTGCAGTGAAATTAAGAAACCGCACAGAAATGACTGGCGGGCGCTGTAATGAGGTACGCCGTATTATTATTCATGGTGTTCTAGCTGCGGTCTTTTTACCTCCATTTTGGCTGGATTTATATAATATTTACATGTATGATGAAGAGTTGTACTTACTGTTCTGTTGTAAAGGAGGGATGGATTGGATAGGTATTTATAAAATTAATTGAATTTTGTGAATGGATCAAAAACTAAAAATATATACTAGGTTTTCAATGCTAGTTCAGTAAAATTACATTTAAAATTGTCCAATCTGAATTAAAATTCCCACTCACCTGCATGCTTTCGACATTATAATCAAAATTTCAAAAGTCCTTAATGATCTCACTGGAGCTTAAAATTTTACAAGAGGTCAAATATCAACAAAAACAGTTTTTTTGTGAATATTAATGCCTTTGGACATATAAATCACATTATACATGTTTTCAGTTGTATTCATCATATAATACATATATTGTCATTACAACTTCACACGGTCATATTTTCGAAATGGTTACACCTATAAAAAACCTAAAGTATCTTTAATATTGCAAATTTTATAAACTACAATTTTGATTAGAAATATTTTTGTCATAAAACTTATAGTTTCCGAGATATTTACAAAAATATTATGATATATGAAATGGCAGCCTTGACGGTGGGCTCAAACATGGCCCAATATTGGGTTGCCAGTATTGATTTTTCGATATTAGTCCCAGTCTAGACCAACTTTCAGATACCGAGCTTCGGGTTACCTATTCTTTACCCAAGATTGGGCCAACTCTGGGTCAGCCGAAAATATGCTTCATACAAAAATTCTGCTGAGTGGGGATTTTTTTTAGACAAAATGTAATTTAACTGGATCATATAGTATAGCCTCTTTTAAAATACTTTTAACATTGATTTTTTTATTTCCACTATTTAAGGTTAAAACTAACCGAAAAATAATGACAAACTTCAGAAAGTGAATAATTTTTTTCCAGCGAAAAATGCTTCCAAATTACGTATACATTTTTTATGTTCACAATAAAGAAATAAAACCATATCAACTGAAATATAAGCTTATTTATAGTGTTTATGTAAAAAACGGGAATCATACACATTTATTGATTTCAATCATGTGACGACAATTTTCAGCTAGAATATGTTTCCCTTGATTCCTATTTTTCTTTAATGTTTATCGCTTCAAATAGAAACAAGCTGTTTTCATTTTTGTTGCCACCAACAAGGGGAAAAACTCGTATAATGGAACATATTGGAATTCCTTAATGTTCCTTTAACTTTCTCTGTAATATTTTCATGAAAACTCTTCAGAAGTGTACGAAACATTACCTACTCACGCGTTTTCAATGTATCTGTTAAAACATAACTCTGCCAACGAAATAAATACATATTAAACATCTAATTCATAAATAATATTTTAAATCTTGAATACTAGATTAATAAGTAAGAAAAGAAGTAAAAAGAAATAATTTAATGTAAATCTTATTTAATATTTATTTAAGAATACCTTTTCTGCTAATCCTTTGTCACACCCTACTTGACAACACCGTGAATTGACGCAGATATTGACTGTTTGTTTGCACGATTCACTGCTAACTGAGATCACATGTACGTGTATGTGTGTTGTAATGGCGTCAAATAAACAAATGTATTTTATTTTAATGTACACATTTTGAGTGTTTGTCTGTATAACGTGACGCCCATAATACGCACCCGCCCGCGGTAGTTATGTACTCGAGTTTCAAAATAAACTCTCAGTTTAGTCAAATAACGTGTTGTTTATTAGTTATGTATGTGTGTAAAGGGAATACGTGTGTAATTTTATTATTTGGTCTTTTAATATTATACCTATATTTATAATGTACATAATATGTATGTATGTTTATTACATATCGGTATATCTTTTTGTTCTAGATTAGAAATTACATTTATTTGTTGCATTATATGAAACATGAGAGTTGATTTATGGTGACTATTTTTAAATTAAATGTTATACTGAAATAGAAATATCTGTTGATATTTGAATACTGCCATTAAAAACTGGAGCCTCCTCGATCGCACCAAGCTGACATATTAACTATTCAACTTATTTGTTAAATTTCCAATTTAAATTTCTTAATAATAGCCGAAGGAGCATACGAAGGTCTTCGGGCATTAGATAGTCTTAAAGATAATGGTGTAAGCTATATTTAAAAAAAAAACTGGAGTCTCCTCGATCGCACCAAGCTGACATATTAATTATTCAACTTATTTGTTAAATTTCCAATTTAAATTTCTTAATAATAGCCGAAGGCACATGCGAAGGTCTTCGGGCATTAGATAGTCTTAAAGATAATGGTGTAAGCTATATTTAAAAAAAAAAACTGGAGTCTCTTCGATCGCGCCAAGCTGACATATTAACTATTCAACTTATTTGTTAAATTTTTAATTTAAATTTCTTAATAATAGCCGAAGGCACACGCGAAGGTCTTCGGGCATTAGATAGTCTTAAAGATAATGGTGTAAGCTATATTTAAAAAAAAAAACTGGAGTCTTTTCGATCGCGCCAAGCTGACATATTAACTATTCAACTTATTTGTTAAATTTTTAATTTAAATTTCTTAATAATAGCCGAAGGCACACGCGAAGGTCTTCGGGCATTAGATAGTCTTAAAGATAATGGTGTAAGCTATATTTAAAAAAAAAACTGGAGTCTCCTCGATCGCACCAAGCTGACATATTAACTATTCAACTTATTTGTTAAATTTTTAATTTAAATTTCTTAATAATAGCCGAAGGCACATGCGAAGGTCTTCGGGCATTAGATAGTCTTAAAGATAATGGTGTAAGCTATATTTAAAAAAAAACTGGAGTCTCCTCGATCGCGCCAAGCTGACATATTAACTATTCAACTTATTTGTTAAATTTTTAATTTAAATTTCTTAATAATAGCCGAAGGCACATGCGAAGGTCTTCGGGCATTAGATAGTCTTAAAGATAATGGTGTAAGCTATATTTAAAAAAAAAAACTGGTGTCTCTTCGATCGCGCCAAGCTGACATATTAATTATTCAACTTATTTGTTAAATTTTTAATTTAAATTTCTTAATAATAGCCGAAGGCACACGCGAAGGTCTTCGGGCATTAGATAGTCTTAAAGATAATGGTGTAAGCTATATTTAAAAAAAAAACTGGAGTCTCCTCGATCGCACCAAGCTGACATATTAACTATTCAACTTATTTGTTAAATTTCCAATTTAAATTTTTTAATAATAGCCAAAGGCACATGCGAAGGTCTTCGGGCATTAGATAGTCTTAAAGATAATGGTGTAAGCTATATTTAAAAAAAAAACTGGAGTCTCTTCGATCGCGCCAAGCTGACATATTAACTATTCAACTTATTTGTTAAATTTTTAATTTAAATTTCTTAATAATAGCCGAAGGCACATGCGAAGGTCTTCGGGCATTAGATAGTCTTAAAGATAATGGTGTAAGCTATATTTAAAAAAAAAACTGGAGTCTCCTCGATCGCACCAAACTGACCTATTAACTATAAAACTTATTTGTTAAATTTTCAATTTAAAATTGATCATTTTGTTTAAAAATAGTGGACAAATAAACATCGCGGTTCGGCAGACTATCAAGAAAAGTATATTTTCTTATGTAAATGTGCGTAGAAATGTCATTATTAGTATGGATTTCATTTTAAAACAAATAATGATAATTTTTATATTTTTAACAAAAATTTTGGTGCCGCGATATATTTCGTCTAAAATTTATTTGGTCTTTTGATATATTGTTCATACTTTATGCATTTCCTCCAAAATCATTTAAACCCTCTGCATTTTGTCCCCTTATAATGTTATGATATTATTACTTATAATGCTTTAATTATCATTCAATATAACCGTAACACAAACAACATTACAAAATTATGCATGTTATTATTATTAATAATATTATTATAGATAAATCTTATAAATTATTATTGATTTCAATAGAACAACCAAACATTTCATGTTGTACCTATAGAGTACACCAAATAAAAATCCTGACAAAATTTAAATATATTTTACTAGTAGGTATGAACAAAAATACAACCTAAACATACTGAAAATTGAAAAGTTTTTAATTTTTCCCTTTTGAGTGGAATATCTTTGAAGTCGATGGTCAGATTCTGATGAAATTTATATGGGACTATCTCAGAAGTATACTCTTTCAAAAAAAAAAAAAAAAATGTCCAAATCTGTGCATATTTGTCATTTGAATTAATATATTTATATAAATGTATTTGACTTGTATGAACAAAAATACATAAATTCGTATTATTATAATAAAATAAGATTTAAAAACAAAACATATATTTTTGAATCTATCACGGCACACAGTTTGACAATCACTGCTATAGAGAAAAGTTATTCTTGATTCGTCATAATTATCTACAATTGCTTTACTTCTTAAAAACGGTAATAATTATTGATTATGTTTTAAAATTTGTAATATCTAACGATATAAAACGCTTTTGCTATTTATTTTTACACAAAATTTATAAAAACAATTTCAACTAATAACTTTTGTCAAAATATCATTTAAAAATATGATGGACAAAAATTTATTGAACCAAAAGCTTTTTGGAATAGAAATCATTGAACAATATGATTTATGGTCATAATTTATTGTACAAAATGTCTGGGAATCGAATTTGTTTATTGGATTTTGTAGAGTAATGGTTTTGTACATACTGTTATTAAATTTTTATCACGTAAACAAATTAATACTTTCAGATTACTTCATAATACTTTAAATAAATGGTATTTTCCATGTTTTTAAAAATTTTATCTGAGATGAGGTCAGATTCTGATTATTCCATTCTGATATATCCATTAACCAACGTTCGTTTAAATCTAGGCTCAAACATCTGTTACTTCCAAATACTTTTTTTATAGCATTACAATAAAAGGATCTTGGGATTCCTGAATGCCCATAAAATAAAATAAAAATAATCGTCCAGTGAAATCGAAAAAGGTACATGGGCACCTATCCATTAACACAAGAGTTAAGATAACTTCTGTAAAAAATGCACCGATTTTTTTTAAATGATAGACTTAACGAGCACTCAATCAAGATCTATTGATTTTGTTGCCAATCGGATGAGCGGTTTAGAAAATATACTATACAGTTGGACTCCTATCTTTTGAACCCTTTAAATTCGAATTCCCCTCCATCGGAGAAGAAGATGTTTCCCTCACTCCTTACACATGTGTAAACGATGAGAAAATAATTGTTAAAGTGTGTTCACAATTATATAAATGGAAATATACGTACAACGTTATTAAACAGACGAAAAAAAACAATATGTAATCAAATACTTACATTTGTATTCAAATAAAACTCAAATATAGTCACTATACCTTTTTCTGAAGACGCTATATATTACAAATGATGAACTGTCAGAGAACTTTTCAATTTTCCCACCAGGGAGTTATGTTAGATCGCTTTGAGTCGCTCTGAGTAAAGTGTGCGAGAGAGAGAGAGAGAGAGAAAGCTATTCCCATTTCATTTCATTAGATCGGTATTGTGATAGAAGGGGTACCCTGTAAGTTCTAATTCCGAGAATTTTGGTCCCGTAGCGTAGAACTTATAAGAGTTCTACTGTAGTTATGTATGTAAGACAATGTAAGTATAAAACATGTGAAAAATAGCATATAATAGTTTTCTGGAAAATTCCACTGAAATTTTTCATGTTATTTAAGAAAATCATGTATGGTTTTACACACATATATTTTCATTCAGTATAAATTGTAGTGGATTTGACATATGCCATGTCAGCTTATTCTATTCCGAAAACAATAGCGTAAAAAAATATAATTAATTTATATAAACGAGCTCACAAGCTGCATAGACAAAACAAATAAAACTTTCTGTATATATGAGAAAACCACCACTGCATGATACACATAAACTGTTAAGTATATACAAGAAAGAAATATACTTAAAGTACTTAGCTGTAATACGATTATTCGGAGTGCTACAATTGGGCCAGTGGCGAAGACATTATGAGGAGCAGGGGGAGGGGTTGGAAAGCCGTGGAGCCAAACAAACTTAAATTCTTGTAGAATCGTGGGAATATTCACCTGTAGCGAAGAAATAAACAGCACGGAGGTTAAATAATGCACAATAAAAAAAGATTAAAAGAAATGCAGAATAAGTGTTTTTTCTTGTGGAAGAATTTGATGGGACTGATATGAGATGATAACTTTTATACAAAGATATTATGATATATTTATATTCGAATAAAAGGGGATGTAATTTAATATTTCGGTGGGTAAGAAAATTTAATAAATAGGAGATTTTTGTGTATACTTTATTTTATTTATACTAAACGGAAGTATAACGATGTTTATAATAGAATGAATATTATATTAAAAATAATTGGGACTATAAGATGAACAAAATTATATTATCTATAAAAAAATAACACAATTTTATGGAGAGTTGATTGTAATTTTCAAAATTTTTATTTTACGATATATATAATTCAGTAAATTTTGAAAAGGTAATGTGAAATCAAGAAAACTTGGGAAAATATATTTTACATAAATAAAATAATTCTGTTTTTGACTGCTTTATAACCCAGGCATTTTTCTGTGGGCATTTAAAAAATCTCATATACTTAGATCACTAAAGGAACTAAAAAACAACATTTCCGAGAATTGTATAATTGTTCAAATAGTGATCAAAGAGCCCTATTATTTATTTAAAAAAATACAATACTGCGAAGAGCCCACTGAAGAGGAGCGGATGGGGTTGACAGGGACAATTTTTTAAATCTAATATAAAATATAAATTCTACATGATAAAATTTCACTTGTAATTTAATTCACATATTTGTATTTAATAATAAAAAAAGTTATTACAATACATTTTATTTGGGTCAGATATGTAGTTACAAAGCCTAAAGTTTCAAAATCGATTAAAACTGTACCTATTCTCAAAATATTATGAACGGAATAAAAAATAATTTATTTTTCAAAAATATTTACAACTAAACTGAATAAAAATGATGGTTTATGATAAAAATATTAATAAATTTTTTTATTATGCTAACAAAACATTTCAGCAAAAATCACGTTTGATCTGATTTCATATTTCAAAAATTTATTCGTTTAAAATTCGGTACCATATGACGTGCACCTTTATCAAACGCTACAAATTATTTATGCACGTCTTCACCCTTTTGCTGGCAACGCACCGTTACATCATCGTAACTGCCACACGAGGTCCCGAGGGAAGTGGACTTTTATCGCTCTATGTTAGCAGCTCCCGCTCTCAAATACGCTGCTTGTTTGGTAATGATAATAATATAAAAAACGATGGTTTTAAGAATCAATATTTGATATGGAATGTTTAATTTGTAAATGAAGATGAGCTTTATTTAGTTTTGCGGCGTAGATCAGTGATTTCATCCTGTTTTCTGCAATTTCTATAAAACATTATAATTTTCTATTTAAAATGAATATTTAGTATTTTTTATTTTGGAAACAAAGACAAGACTTATTAATATCGTGGCATATAGTTGTGATTTTCACTCAGAAACATCCCTATTAATCTCATTTTGATATCTGTCTGTCCTTTTCAGTCAAAGCAAAATATTTATAATATAACTATATGAGCTAGAACTTTGAAGTTTTTACTAAACATGTGTACACATTTTTTGAAAAAATAATTTTTCAATGTAGATCTCAATTAGTAGAATATGACCTCAAAAATGCATCTGTAAGTGGCTTCAAACAGTCCACGTAATACGTACTTCGGAACTCTTATGACCTTTTTTTTACCCAGAAATCTCTGGCATAGATTCTTATTTACATAAAATAATTTCACTTGATTTTGATAAATGTACTCATAATAGTTAACTATGAAAATATAGGAATTTAGTTACGTTATTGACTATAAAAAAATTAAAATAAATACTATAGATATAAAAAAATTTAAAAGGAGTTTTTAAAACATATAATCAACGAGTAATTTTATCACGATTACTATTAATAACACTTTTATAAATACAATTTTTCGTAGATAGCCGTTTTCGGGCTAGAATAGATATTAATAGAAGCTATTTTAGGTATGTTATACAATTTATATGATAATGAAATTTGTTTTAAATTAACGGCAAAAACAATTAGTGTCGTATTTGTATATTGGAGGGTGATTTTTTTAAACCGATTACCGGTAAACTGTTTAGTGATAAAAGGATTTCGCCAAATGTATTAAAATGTATTCAACATTCAGAACTATTAAATTTAAAATGTCCACAATACAAAATAATGAAACTTTTGAAGATCCTCAATCATTAAAACATCATAGCTAATCCTTCATTTATTTTAAAATTTGAAGTTATATTCGAAAGTCTAATTTTGAAAAAAATTAAGTTAATTATATTTTCACATTAAGGAATGGCGTGAAATTTGAGGCGGGTATCTTGAAAAATTTCCGCCATTTTGAGAAAAACGCGTTTAAAGTTGGCATATGAGATGCACTTTGCTTTATCTTGCTCGTAGCTGGTCGATCTTTTTTTCTAAGAAAAGCTGTAGCGACCGGAATAATTTGAATGTCGCGATTAATATTTAATAGCATGTTTATGAAAGTTTAAATAATGCACAAAAAAATTGTACAGTTAAATGGTCCCTTAATAAGCTTAGACACTACATATAATAAAGGTTCAGTTATTGAAGTTTGATGCATTGAAGATCACCATTTTCATTCATTTATATTATAACAAAACTTTGAAATTCTGAGAGCAATCTGTTCATTAAAAAATGTAAGTAAACTTCTGTAAATATACTCGAACGATAAAAAAGTTTATTTTCTTTTGATGTTCTCAAACGATACACTTTTTTAAAAAGAAAGTAAATTTTCTTATGCTGGATATATCTCTCATGAAATACGTTGTCATTAATAAACAATATTGTAATTGTTTTGAAACATGACTTCCCCATTAACGGCAACAATACAAGGATATTAAATTATGTCGGAAGTACTAAGTTTCTGTACTGATGCGTGTTTGTTAGAATACATGAATAACATATGTATTACATAAGTTAATACTTCGTTTACATCGAACTGTGTATGTGCAATTAATTGAGAGTTATATCCTTCACCCCTTAGGCTTTAAAGTCTATTTAGTGTGTCTCAATTTAAAGATGTGTTGTGAACAATATATAGTATGAATTTTAAAATTTCAAAATATTTATCTTTATCTATGTATATCTTAATTTTAATTAGTTAAAAATTCATATTAATACTAAATACAAACTTTTATAAGTTAAACGTCGATATATTACAACAAAAAATTGGGTCAACGTTTCGTCGAATATTAATTACAATAGATAATTATGAAGGTCTTATATTTTCTGCATGAGCAGAAGCTTTTAAACGGAATATTTTAATCTATTCTATTTATTGTATTTTATTTAGAAAGAAGACATCTTTCAGTAAATAAATTACTGTTTATAAGTCAAAATGAATACCTATATATGTATTATAACTGTTTCACCAATCAGCTAGTGGCGAAGCGTCCATGGAAGCAGGGAAAGCAGTGCTTCCCTTTCTTTATGGGTAAATTAATACAAATCTGTGTTTTCAGTTAATAAATAATTTAAAAATATTATTAGAATATTCATTTTTATGCGCAACCCAAACATTTTAACCAAAAGTCAAAAATAACATTTAATATTAATTTACACGTTCAATTATAAAACTTTAATACCTCTACGTATTATTATATTGTATGTATATTGTATTGTATTTTAGTCGATATTTGTATGTTGAAAGTGCACTGTAGGAAATTTCACTAAAAAATTTAGAATTTTTGATTTCGTTGAAAGTATGTTTATTGTATAGAAAATGGCGTGAAAAGTTGTTTGTTTCAAACCGCAGGTCTGTATCTCAAACCGTTCTCGAGATATAGCCTCTCAAAGTTTTAATTTTTTTCAAAATTTTGAAGAAAAATGGCCGTAACTTTTGAACGGATGGTCGGAATTGATTTTAGTTGACGGATTTGGAATCAGCGTGTGAAAATCTATATAATGACATGTATAATACATTAAAACTCGAAAAAAAAATTTCGCGAAAAATCGAAAAAATTCAAAGGGGTATACCTTAAAAAAATGTCGATTTTTGACCAAAATTTTTTTGTCGGATTTTAAAGTATTATACATGTCATTATATAGATTTTGACACGCTGATTTCAAATCCGTCAATTAAAATCAATTCCGACCATTCGTTCAAAAGTTAGGGCCATTTTTCTTCAAAATTTTGAATAAACTGAAAATTTGAGAGGCTATATCTCGAGGACGGTTTGAGATACAGATCTGCGGTTTGAAAATTTCAACTTTTCACGTCATTTTCTATACAATAAACATACTTTTAACGAAATAAAAAATTCTAAATTTTTTAGTGAAATTTCCTACAGTGAACTTCAACTCTTCATACAAATATCGACTAAATTATAAGAAAATAAGACGTAGAATCATTTAGTTACTATATCAATTATTTAAAAAAGTAAAAGCTTGAACTAAAGCTGTTAATAACTAATTTTTTTTTTTAATAGGAGCGGGAGGATTGACAAAATATGCTTCCCTTTTAAAAATTTACGCCTCGCCACTGCAATCAGCAAATGTGTCTTCTATTTATGTAATAAAAACATCAATTTTCTAGACAGTTAGTGTAACGTAATTAGTCGTTTTTGGCTTCTGAACATCTTATTTATCGGTAAGCTATAAAAAAAACTCATTTTCAGCTAAACTCGCACAGAAAAAATAAAATATATATCATAGAAAGTCATTATGAAATCCAATTAAACTACTTTATAAAAGTTAAATGAATTTTACCTATTATATTCAATCTAATGTTGGCGACCGGTTTTCAATTCGACTATCTCCGAGTATTATATCTATCATACTGCACTTATGTTCGACATTTGGAACCGGTTCAACTGTGGACCGCAGCATCCATGCCAACTTTGTACCTCAACACAATGCTCTGCTTTTATATCTCGTTTTGCAACCAGTCTAGTATTTCGTAGACGATCTTGAGGTTTCAGATGTTTTATTGCGTTTTAACCGTTTGAACTTGGAACGACATTTTCAAATGTTGAGCTAGAAATGCATTAGTTTTTTTTTTTTAAATAAAACACGGTAGATGAAAAAATGTATTCTAATCAGGTATACGATGCATCGTTTTGGTTTTTTGATTTAAAATTTTCAGAGCTGTTAAAATTTTTCTTGTTGCAGATTTGTTCAATAAACTAGAAAATAGATATTACAAAGTTTTTCTGAATGCTTAGATGTTCATAATAACTTACTTAACCAATACAAATACAGTTTTCAACAATGAATATATTACTATAATTGAGCAGTGAAAAGTATGTCGGAAAGTGAACGAACGACTTTTAGCATAAAACTCGATATATTGGCTATAATATGAGGCACATCAAAAATCATGTATGAATAAGGTGACCAGATTTTAAAATCGCAAAAGTGGGACGCTTAAAAAATAAAAAATAAAATTAAGTGTATGGAGTAAATAATTTTAATTCGAAAAATAAATAAATATTAAATCAGCGGTCTAAAACCGTAAATCGCGAGCAGATGTTCTGATTTAATTAATAAATATCCAAATTATACAATTCATTTTATATATAATATTTCATGAAAAAGTAGGTACGTACCTATAATATGTAATTTTGAATTTTTAAAATACATTTTTCACGAGGATAAAAACCACCTTTCTCGTAAGTATTATATGCGTACAACAATTTCTCTTTGACATACTACACTACTTATTGAAGTTGTGATAAAAGATTTTAAGATTCACTTAATAAAACATCGTTGAATAGCATTCTGAAAGTAGCAACGAAACCCTTTTATGAAAATCAATAAGTATCAGAAATCAAACAAGTCAAATAGAGGGACAAAAGAGTTGCCTTTTTAAAAGGACTTGACTGCATTCTGAAGGATGAGGGGGGATCATATCGATTCTTCCAATAGAAAATAATAATAAATTATATTCAAAGTTTGCTTTTGTTCAATATAATGCTATTCAGATCTTGTTGTAGAATTTATTTATTAGTTTTGTTCAAGACTTTTTTTATGTTTTGAGTATGCAGAATGCAGATATTTATAGAAATCTGCTGTTATTGAACTCTCGATGAGAAGTTCTTTTGAAATTGACACATGTATCGAGTGACATTGACATAATTTTCAATAAATAATGGATGTGTGAGGCAATGTTTAGTTAAATGTGCCAAATATTGATAAATTGATGAAAATATAGTTGAGTCAATCAGTTGCCCATGTAACTAAGGATCCCAATTTTTCTTCTTCAAAATATCTTAAGAACGACGCATATTACATAAAAATTATACATATATAAAAATTTTTGTAGGAGATTAATTTTATATAAAAAAAGTAATTATAATTATTATTCAATGTGTGCAATTATATGGATATAAATAAAATTAACTGTTGTTTTTCTTTTTCAGGTAAACATTTTACAAAAATTTATTCAAACGGAGAGTGAGAATCTAATGAAATATGTAAGTTTATCAAAGTTTCAATAATATAAGTACTATTAAGGAAAATACATTTATTTACTTAACTTTAACGAGAAGTATATGATAAACCGTTCAGGAACTGTTACAATTCAGCTTACAACCAGAAGCCAAAAATCATTTTAAGGTCATAAAACTTGCAAATCATATTAAACTTCTATTATATATTCTAGAGCTATGGTCATCCCTAACCTGTGCATAAACAGAGTAGCCTATGTAAGTTATATTTACGTGTTGTGATTTTAAAGAGATACAACACAAATCTGTAACGGCCCCGTAGGGAGGGGCGAGTCGAGTGCTTGAATATTTTCCCGAAATATGTCATATTAGAATATAACAACTTTTAGCAATAATTATACTCAAGTTAGTTACTTATAATCGTCATAGATAAAAGTTACTTGTTTATTTAAGACATTATTTCTCCCCAGAGGTCTATAAAGATTTTGTGTAAGTGGTAAATAATTTCTACGCGTAATAAACTAATTTATTACCACTGTATATCATGTTTATTTTTGTTTAATATGTGTTATTGTTGTGAAAAGATTTTTTAATTAAAAATATGTTATAATATTTTTAATCTGGATGTACATAAGCAGTAACTTATTGGTAATATCTATGGCATACATTTCTGAAAATTTTAGTAGTGGAAATAATCCAGTCAAACAGATATAATATATTTGGAAAAATCGAATAATTTTATGCTGATTGTGCCAGTTTTAACAAATGTTAAAATGTGTGTTTATTATATTAATTTGTAGTCATAAATACAAGTGTAATTGGAAGATTAGTTTTGCTATGAGCTAAACTTATTAAAAATATTATATCAATTTTTAAATAACCATGCAGGTGGTTCTTTTGGTTAATTATATTGATCAACTGATTTTTATCTATGGTTATAAAATTTCAGTTGCCAGATAAACATAAAATAATTAATGATGATGAGATGCATTTCTTGTCGGCTGGATTACTCCTTCCCCAACAGCTCAGTGGTGTAAAATAATTGTAACCAGTTCTAAATTTTACAAAAACACTGCATTCCACTTACATAATTTATATTATGTAAAGCATGTATTTAAGTAAATTTATGCAACAACAAAAAATCCTCAATATTCACATCAATGTCAATTTTGCTACATTTAGTAAACGATAGAAGAGACGCAAAAAAATCTACATGCAATCATCTTTGCTGACACAACCTGAACATTATGATGGAGAGTGCACACACATGTATACATACACACACATCCATCTACCCATCCGCCTCACGTAGAGTCCGTCAGGAGACCCTTTGTGGGAACAAAAAGCCTGATGATCACGTGACTGAATATGCATCGCTTGTGACACAGAAATGTGTCGAGCTGCAATCCAGGGTTGTGTTGAGCTATTTTTTTTTTAATATTGCGGATATTTTATATCAGTTTTCTGGAGCAGCAAAAATTGATATGTTGTTAGAGATATGACACATGAGTTACGGATTATTTTATTGGTTTCGGTTTCGAATTCTTATAGGAATATGATTTCAGTTCTTTTAACTTGTATCAATTGTAAATGTAACATAAAAGTATTTATTCTTCCAAAATAATTAAATCTATTTGTATCTAAACATTATTTACATTATATGATCTATATTTGAAAAACTGATTTTACAACAGTTGATTGAAATTTAATGAACTTAGGAACATATAAACAACATTTTTACAGATACACATATATAATATAAATTAAGACGTCTAGATGGAAAACATGCTACCCCAATTATTTTAAGATTTTTAGGTTTTTGTGCCCCTGGATCCCACTCGTCTCAGGCTACAAGTATAAAAATAAATTGGGCTACAAAACCCAGAAAAAAAACATTTTAAAATTAAGTTTGAGACAAGGCATAAAGATATCTTGCCTAAAAGTTGTTACAGTTTTTATAATTTTGCTAGAAATCTGTTCAAAGACAGTTAGCAGGTTTTGCATTTCAGTCATAAATATTGTTAAATTCCAGTTTAAACTTACCAAAATACCTTCACACTGTTGGTCCTGTCAAATGGAATAATTGTCCCGTTACAGCTAAATTAGTTTAGAGTATAATAGCAATCAGTATCTACCGTTTTGCTTCATGAAGCCAAGTTGTAAGAACATGCACGTATATATAAACAATCGGTTTTGCATTTATGAGTAATTACTATGACATTCACGAATTCACGAACCGATATTTGCTCGGGTTGAAGTTATCTGGGGCATAAACTGGGGAATGTGGAATTAGATTCAGACAACATATTGCAGCATTGCACATGATTACTTAAATGCAAAATTTTGATAATAATATATTATAAGGTCATTTGTTTAATCTACAGTTGAAATTTCCATAGATTATATTATACAAATCGTTCAAAATCATACACGTAATAGTAACCCTGCTTGAAGAGCAGGCATTAAGTTTTTCATTTTTATATATTCAAATATGTAACTTTTGTTTTGGTATAATATACTAATTGACCAATTAAAACAAGCTTCATTTTTTTAAATTTTGCTGATGGAAAGGTGTTGGGAGAATAGTATTTACAAGGTACAATTTTGTTTTGAATATTGTAATTACAAAGAATGACGTATAAACCTCAAAGACCCTGTAATATAAAAAAGTTTCTAGTTTCGGCTTCAAGACAATCTTTTAAGGCAGACCTGTATTTAGGAAAATTTATAATCGATATTTTCTAATAAAAATTTGTATTTACAATTGAAAAGAAAAATCAAAGGTAGTTATTTTAAATGTAATACAACCAAAAATGTTTGTCTGGTACGTATTAAAAAAATGTATATTTTTTATAAAAAAAAATGTAATATCGATGTAATTAAACCAAAAATTTTAATTGATAGTTAGATCAGGCGCGTTTAAAAAAATATTTTCTGTAAATGATTTAATTAAAAAGAAACCCGTGCAAAGTCGCGAGAACCAGCTAGTATTAAGTAAATGTATATAAGTTTAAACCTGATCGCCTGAACAAACTATTGGGGCCGTTTATGTAGCATTTGCAAACGGTTTCAATTGTGTCTTTAGTAATCGTTGGCCTTTATTGTAATGGCTAAGTGTTGAACATAACAAATACACGAGGTTGGTTAGGTTAGGTGTTATGTGAATGTATATACTAAAGATAAGCAATCAAATAACTTTGTTAGGATTTAGAAGGGTAAAAATATTGCTATGCTTGTGTATAATGAAAATTTATGCGAATTGTTTTAGATTAATTTTGTATTATTGGAAATACATAACTTGTTCTTGAATTAATAGAAAATATTTTTGATTAATTATAATCATATAATTTATTTATTTTTACTGAAAATCTGTTAAATTTAAACATTCATGATACTATGATTTTTAAATAGAAAATGTTTCCCCTATTTGTTGGATAAAATTCAAATTAAAAAATTAATAATATTTTACCGTATATAACTTATTTAAAGTTATTTATTAATCTATACGACCAAATTGGATGCTGTAAAGGGTAAATTATATCTACATTAAGTTCTTATGACAATGAAATCATTTATTAAAGGATTAATGTTTTGCAGGCCATATAAGTCCACGTAAACAGAACCCAAATATTATTAATTTTCTTTGTAACATAACAGCAGTCATTGTGGTTAGATATATGGTATCGCGGACTTTATTTTAGATCTTTTGATTCTACATAATTCTTTACTACATTATTTTGTTCAATATTTAATGGTTTAGCGTAATACAAAAGAGCGCACTGGTGGCAAACTTTTTTCCGACTTGATTTACTCTTATCGTCACTGCTTATTCCTTATGTTACCTAACGTTACAAAGTATATCTTATAACCTGACCGAGAACATATCTATGAATTAAAAAAAACACGTTAATCGGATAAGTAGTTCTCGAGATAAAAGCGCACTAACGGACATACAGAAAGACGTTGAGCTTTATATATATTTTTATATATTTTTTAATTTTATTATATAAGGAAGTGAAGTTATTTCGAAATGTGAATTCCACTGAATTATGCTTTGAAAAACAAGATTTCATTCACCTTACCTTACCTTATCTTAATATTCCTACTAAAATAAAAATAAAATCCTTATTCTCAAATAGAATATTTTCCATTTTTAAAAAGGTAATGTTTCATATCGCAGTAAATAATTCAGTATGAATAAGATGCAGACATAGATATTGAAGGAGCCTGCAAAGCAGAATCGAACTTCAAAAGGAATATTGAGGAGGTTCAAGTGTACATTCCCATAGAGATGGTAACACACAGAGATAAAAAATTCACTATAATTTTGATATCTAGTACATAGGTATCTACATTTGTACAATTTACATAGATGAAAATAAATAGTATAAAATAATAATTTGAAATATAATTATTGATTGTGTATTTTGTTTATTTTTACGTTCATCTGAAGGAGAATTGAAAATTGAAAAATGTTTTAAGTCTCTTTAAATTAATTTTCACTATTTTTAACATGATGATGCACCGTAATAGATGTTTAAAACCATGAAGCCGCATTTTCGAAATTTGAATGCTATTTAGAACATACATATATAGTTTATATATTTTTTTTCAATCAATATACTATCTTAGTATTCACAAAATATAAATATCTGGATGGTTGTATTTATACAATTTTCAATAAGTTTTGCTTTTTATAATGATTTTTTATTTTATATTATATAGAGTTGATTTTCGTAAAAAAGTAGAAAAAAATGTGAACTGTTTTTTCTCAATTTTTTTGTAATTTTATGTTATTTATTCACTCTGTAAAATTTTTATTATAAATTTTTTTAATGCAAAAAATATAAATCAAGTGTGTATGCCTCATATATCTATCCTTATTTTCAATAAAAATATATTTACTAGATATATACAGATAAGAGCTTCCTCGAAGATTCGATGTTATACTGTGTTTAGCTCATATAAAAAAATAATATAGGAGGTAAATAAATAAAATAAAAAATACAAAGCAGAATACTTGTTATTTGTATACTAAAGAATAATATTTTGATGAAAACAAAAACAAAGATGAAATTTTACTGAATAAGGGCATTTCATATTTTATGAGATAGAATTACACAGTGAGTTATTATCAATTGCACAAAACCTACACACACCCTCGCACATACAAATATATGTATACTCACATACAAACATATGAGCAATTTTGGAAGAATTCCAAACGGCAGGAAAGCTTATCATAAAATATCGTACAAATTGAAAGAAATTTAGGGAACAAGGTGTTGGGTGAGCGGCTAAAAAGCGTATACGGGATACAGCCTCAGGGCCGTATGTTTAAATTCCAAATAATACATGACAGAATTATATTTGATAATAAAAACTTGTGGCCCGTAAGAAATGTTTCTATTTTTTCTTGGAACAAATTGCGCGAATCTTCTCTTAAATTCACTGATATGCACGTTTTTCTTACATAAATCCAAATGAGAGACATCTCCAAGTTAAATTTTATCTCTACTTATGTATGGATATTATAGATTGTAGATAATATGTAGATAAAAATATAACTTATCTTTTTTAATAGATTTAATATTTGCTGACTGGCATTTACTAATATTTATTTAAATATTTATAAATTTACCAATTTGTCTAAACTTTAGATGATAGATACAAAATATCTTGAATGTTTTTACTATATAAAAAAAAATGACATGAATATTCTAAATTTCCAAATTGACAGACAGTAAACATAAAAACTTTTGTAACAATCACCTCATTTGAGGTAATAGAAAACCTGGACTAGTCAGTTAATTACTTTCCCATGATCGGCCCATCAGCAATCTTTACCAACTATCTTTTGTTACGGTGAACTAAATTACAATTACACACACACACACATAAACACACACACGCAAACGCACACACACACACCCACACACACCCACATACCCACACACGCACACAACCCTGATCGACATTATACTATGTTAATTGATAATACGTGCATAATATTTTCACAGATATTTGTATTCATACATAGGGTAAAAGTGGGATAATTACCTCTTTTTAGGGTTCCGAAAAAACCTAATTATGTCGTCCGTCCATCCTTTTCAGTTAAATCAAAATATTTCGTAAACTATATAAGCTAGAAACTTGAAATTTTTACTGAATATGTAAAATGATTTTTGAAAAAATAATTTTTCAGAGGGAGCGCTAAGGAGTTAAAGTTATGTAAAAAAATTTTTTTTATACCAAGGCATGTGGTACGTCACGTTTTTTTCTTATAAAATAATAATAAAAAAAAAAAACTAACATTTAATAAAGGTATAAACAATTCATAAAAAATGTAAACACTAGAAGTTTCGAGCGTAGGTATACTTAATAAAATCTTCGTTGCCGTAATCCACGATTTTTTAAAGCAAAATTAACTATTTCTATGCGTTACACAAAAAGATGCATCTATTTTCCCACTTTTACTATACTAATATTGCTACTAAAAATAAATAAACTTATACATTGTATGCAAAGTTTGATTAAGATATTACAATAGTTTTATTTATTCAGTACGAATACTTTGAAAACATCCTGTGTGCACTTCTTATACAAAACATATATGTAAAGGAAATTGAGATAACGTATATTTGTTGACACAGCTATGTTTGTTTGTTTTATATAAAACGCCTGCAGCTGTAAACGATAAGTCTGTACCTAAATATCTATATATGTATCTGTATTTTCCAATCATTATTTGTTCCCCAATTACTCCCGTCTTTACGATAAAATCAAGTTTTGTTAATTATGTTGATTTTTCACTTAATTTAGTGTATTTACATTTTACTTAATTGCTCTTCAACCTTTTGTGTGTATATGTGTGTATTTTGTTTTCATTTATCTTGGAATATACTTGTAAAGTTAATTTTGGAGAGGAAAATTATAAAATGAATGAATTAATAAAATGTTAATTTCGTTCTTTAGAAAATTTATTTAAATTTTTCAACTTGATTATCTCCACTTCTGACAGTTCATATTTGTGTGTATAGTTTTATTTTTTGTGATACAAGATAGTTAATGAATGTACTAATGAGCCGATCATAGTAATTGAACATTTACATCACCTAGCAACAAAATTGATGACAAACAAAAGTAGCTGAAAATTGACCATTTTATAAATTAATTTTATTAAAAATTTTGCTGTGTCCGCGGCTTTGCTCACGAGGACTACGGAATTAATGTATAAAAATATAATTGAATTATTTTAGATCTTTTTACTCTACACAGTTCTTTATTACATAATATTGTTCAATATTTAACGGTTTAAGCAAGGTATTGCAAAAAAGCGCACTGGCGCAAAGTGCGCAAACTATTATCATCACTGATTATTCCTTGTGTTACCTAACGTAACAAAATATATACTAAAACCTGGACAGAGAACATATATACGAATTTAAAAAAAACACGTAAATCGGATGAGTGGTTCTCGAATGATAAGGGCACTAACGGGCAGACAGATAGAGAGACGTTGCGTTTTATAATATATAGATACATATAGATGAAAACAGAAAAAATATATTAAAAAGATTTAATCGTTCTTATCTACCGATTGCGACATCGAAGTCCCTTAGTCTCAATAAATAACAAAAATTCATAGGAAAAAGATCAAACCCATTTTTTAAAAAGGAATAAAATAATGACTGGGCTTATACCGGAATAAATTACACTATTATCTATTACATGAATATTTAAAACTGTCAGCTAAACTTTCCGTAACCTTTGACATCTATATTCATACATTACATATTACGATACCATACATGTATAAGGTGATAAAAATAAATTACAAAAATCGACAGCGCAAAGAAAAACTTTTGCAGGAACAAAGCCCGACTAGAAAAAATATTACCGATTAAGAAAATCAAAATGCACGGTTTAAGAAAAAATCAGATGCTTGAATGAAGCCATAAAAATGATGCATTAGAAGTCGGGCGTAGTCTATAATAATCAGGCGCGCATAAATATGTGGCGAGGAGCATACGCGAGCTGCCTCACACAAGACTTATGTCTGTGAAGGCAAAGACACTGGTGTCGGTTATAAATACAACCACACACCAGTGGCGTAGTTTAAAATAATTGTTTCAGATTATTTCCAAATTGTCTCAAAATTGCTACACACATTTATTTTGTCGTTATTAATAATACATTTAAAAATTTGTCAAATGCGAGTTGAGCCTTGCGTACTATTGTCTCGTACCATATAGTTTTTCAATTTTTTCAATGTTAATTTAATGAAATAAGACAACGAACCACTGTAACAGTCATATTTAATAGTACGTCTATTAGAAATTAGATGATTCCAAATGCACTACAATTAATTTATTTTTAATTATTTTTGACAAATATGTAAGCGTGATAAGTACTAATAATTTTCTCGGTATCATTATACAGTTTCCCAATTTTCCTCGATTATTCATAGGTACTATAGACAACTTCCGGAAATGTAGCAGGGAACATAATTTTTTACGTTTTTTTTTAAATTGTTAAACGCAAAATTTAATAACAACAAAACGTTTACATGGATTTTGGCTTCTGGGTGTATACCGTGTCGATTGGCCGTGTTATCGGCCAAAATTTCGTCATACATTGCAGTGAACATTTTCAGGACTCTTCTAAAACTGCACCTTTAGAGCCTTGAAGATGTAAAAGCCAAGATCCATATCTAGATCATCGCAGAAACTTCAAAACTTGTAAAACGTTTACATATTTAAATTCCTTGAACTCCCAGATTTCGTTTAATACTCCACTCACCGAGATTTAATTTTTTTGTTATAATTATATCAATTCTCTGCTTTCTGGTCAAACGGTTCAATAGCTAGAAGGTTGTGGCAGAAACACAGTAGTGATTTCATATAAATATGTTCTTGTTTCGATTTTCAAAACATGGTAATATCTGAGATACATGACAGTCTTGATTATAAGTTTGAAACTTAACCATGCTTTGTGCCACGGATATATACTAATAGTAGCAGCCGATCCACACTATCGTGCCGGTCTCGGTTCGGTCTAGCTTCAGTCAAATATTCAGTAAAGAAATGCTGTATCGAAGCGTGATTGGACCGAGACTGAAGCGATACCTATAGTGTGAATGATTTCATTGTTTATTCTATATTTGTATTTTATTGGAGCGAGACCGGCACGATAGTCTGTATCGACCCTAATCCTGTGTTGTTCGCATACAAAAATCACAATTAAAAACTTGATAGCAGAAAAATACACCCCTCCTCCCCCCGTCCACCTCACCATACACATATCATAACATCATTACTAGCCACAGTAAATAAAAATATCTATTTTAGCTTATACCGATTTATTTAAACAAATAAAATAAAATTGTAATAGTCAGCAGGGAACTTTGTAATGCATACATATGGAGCTGTATGATCTGATAGAAAGGTCGATGCAGGCAAGAACAGCTTTGTACGAATAGACCGAGCTCTGATAGCAAAAAATGGTACGTCATCGAACACCTCAAATTTAAAATGTGAAAATGGTTGGAAATAATGTAAACAACATATTAGACCCGGCAGACTATTAAAAATATGTTAATTACTATGCTTAATGAATTTTTGAAATGAGTTAAAAAAACAATGAATATACCTTACAAAACACCTGCATGAAATTTACACAGTTTATAGTAAATAATGTGCAATTTTTGAAAAAAAAATGCTGCTTAGCAATTTTTGTTAATTACCTTGTCTGCCTTAAATTTTTATAAGTTATAATTTTCAACAAAAGTACGTCACATAACACCTTTTTTTTATTTATAAAAAAATGAAGTTTGAGATCTCCCCTATCTGTTAAAACTTTGCTGACTGGAAATTTTTGTTAATTACATTGTCTGCCTAAAATTTTTATAAGCTATAATTTTTAACAAAAGTACGTCACATAACACCTTTTTTTTCTTTTTTTTTAAATAAAGTTTGAGATCACCTCTATCTATTATAACTTGTCTGCCTAACAATTTTTATTAATTAATATCTGCAAACTTTTATTTTGCCTGCACTATTTTCATAGAATTTCGATAAATGGTAATATTCAAGAAATTTCCGAGCAAAGAAACATTTGGTCGTCTCAAACAATACACTGCAAGTCTTATCTCAAATCCCAATAGATCAGCGGTTCCCAACTTTCATTTTATTTATTTGTAAAGATTAGTTATCAAGTGCTCGGTGTTTAATTAACTTTTCACACAGCTTATGTTTTTTGTTGGGTGGAGGGGGTGTGCCACTGTAGCTTTTTTCGCCATTATAAATTTTTTTTCGCGTACCCCTGAAAGTACGCGTACTCCAGGCAGGATATTCATCTATTAGGATTTTGGAATTCACGACAATGATTTATTTAAATTTTAAATAAATAATTGTCCTGAATTAACAATCAAATCATTAAATTTTATAAAATTAATATTTCTATATATTATATATTCATCGGGAGCCGGATGTAAATCTTTGAAGGGCCGGCGCGCAGGTCCTATTTTGGTGATCGCTGGTCTAGGGTCTAGACTCTAGGGTAAACCCTATTTGTTTTATTTTAATAATTATGAATGTTTATTATTATTTTTAACTATCCTGATACATTAATAAATAATACATATAATAAAAAATACTATAGTTCCAATAAATAATTGATTGAATCTAGCAAATTATTTATTTAAATCGTTGCAATGAAATATTTTATAAGCTCAATCAAATATCTGATAAATTTGATATAATTTATTGATTTAAAAAAATAATAAAAAATAGAATATTATTTAAAAGACATAAATTATAGATAATAATATTCTCTGCAGCATGTCTCAAATTAATTTTTTTAAACGTAATTACTAAACCGGAAACGGATGTTTACTCTTGTCATTTTTTTTGAAAGGTTGTTTTCAAAATAGGAGGTTTTCTTCCCAGACAAAATTTAATCTTAAATATAAAATTTCACCCTTCGACGATTTGTCGTATTTGAGTTACTGCGCTTACAAACAGACAGACACACAGACATCATAGCGAAAATAATCAGAATAGATTCAGGGAAGGTATATTCTTTTTCTAAATTTCGATAACCCTTCACCAAAATTTCGATGTGACAATGGAGAGGAATTTATTTTTTTGGTCGTCACATCGAGGCCCATAACTTTTTTAATTTTTAATATTTTTCAATAAAAATTGGTATTCAATAAGTTGAATATATATTTAATAAGATGTCTACTACCTGATCGCAAAATAATATGGTATACCTATAAAAAATTCTCAAACATTGACAATTACATCACAGTGGCTTTCCCCCTTAAGACTGACCTGGTAAAAAATATTTTTTCGATAAAGAAACTCTCTTAATATATAAAAGAGATGTAAAACCTCGATTAATAATTAAAAAAAAAAAAAAAAAGTTGTCAACGGTTATATTACATTTTTTTTTAACAAAAAAATGTGGTCGTAGCGCTTAAAAAATTAAGACTGACAAAGTAAAAAACGTTTTTTTTGCTGGCAGCAAAATTTTAATGCAATAAGAAGTCTCAAAGTTAATGTTAGAAAAAAAATTAAGATGGTGTTTTTTCACGGCCTGCGTATAAATTATTTAAACGAAAAAAAATCATTGGCACGGCGCTTAAAAATTAAGACTGCCATAGTAAAAAACATTTTTTCGATGACACGCAAATTTATAAGCATAGAGGAGGTCTCAAACTTTATTTAAAAAAAAAAAAAAAAAGGTGTTATGTCACGTCAACGGTGGAGCCGGACATCCATCTCACGCATGGATGCTGCACATTCAAAATTAAGGCAGACAAGGTAATTAACGAAAATTTCCAGTCAGCAAAGTTTTAACAGATAGGGGAGATCTCAAACTTCATTTTTTTATAAATAAAAAAAAGGTGTTATGTGACGTACTTTTGTTGAAAATTATAACTTATAAAAATTTAAGGCAGACAAGGTAATTAACAAAAATTGCTAAGCAGCATTTTTTTTTCAAAAATTGCACATTATTTACTATAAACTGTGTAAATTTCATGCAGGTGTTTTGTAAGGTATATTCATTGTTTTTTTAACTCATTTCAAAAATTCATTAAGCATAGCAATTAACATATTTTTAATAGTCTGCCGGGTCTAATATGTTGTTTACATTATTTCCAACCATTTTCACATTTTAAATTTGAGGTGTTCGATGACGTACCATTTTTTGCTATCAGAGCTCGGTCTAGAATGTATATATGATAAAGTAGATATAATACCGAGTATGTAATCCTATAGGAGTCACCAAACTATGTTTCTTGGGTCACGTAAGTTGGGTTACCTCCTGGCAACATCCTATCCCACCGGTATTCCCAGTTTGGTAATGGTATAGTTTTGTAATGTTTGCACACATACCAATAAAAAAAATTTAGCTGTCGAAAATTAGTGGTCAAAAATATTTCCCTATTTATTAATTCTACAACATAATGGTTATTATAGTGTATAATAAGTAAATCACAAAAGTATATTAAATAAACTGCTTTGCCCTCAAACGTGTAATTTCGTTGAAATCTTGAGTTCGAATTTTTTCATGATCACTATACTTTATTATACAGTACATTTCATGTATGTATAAAAAAGTAAAAATAATATGTAACTTATTTTGTATAAAAAACGGAGGCCGTCACTGTTTCGACTTTCAAAATATATTATATGTGATTTAATACGAGTTGATTATAGCACCATCAAAACGGTACGGCGGGCATTTAAAAAAAGGCTTTGCTGGCGTGTAAGACGACGGCCGTCGTGACCTCGAAGAGCTTTATTATTGAATGCAATTAGTATAGAATAAACGGTGTTCGTCCAGCGCTGGAAATCTGCTCATTTGGATTTTATGTAAATGATACAGTAATGGCCTCCGTTTTTGTTAAGTTCCAGCGCTTAAATATATACAGTTAAACAACCGCAAAAGTCTACGTTCATATTTACTATTTAATAAACTAATATTAGAAACATCCCAACCAATCAAATAATATTTAATTAATTGATTTCACGAGGGAACTGAGAACTAATAAAATAAGGTGACGTTTTGTTGTTATCTCCTACAAAATACTGCATAATCGAAACAAAATTGAATATAAATTTGTCATAATAAATTTGATATCAACAAAAATAGATGTCTGATAAAAATATAAATGATTTCATAAAATTCAAAAAAGAAATAATCTTCTTTTCATATTTATGAATGGAATGAGAGAGAAGGGGAGAATATAGACGCGCGCCACTGGATAAAGGTGCCTCTGGATATACTCTGAAAATTCTATCAGGATCGAAGAAGGCTTTCGGATGCGATCGATTATCCAGTTCTTTTTTAGTTGCAGCTGTTTTACATCAAGAAAATCCCCTCTGGTGTGATTGCGCCCGATTTTGTTAGTTTTTTTTGTTGGGGTAATTCTAACCCGTTATGTGCCATTGTTTTCAAATTTATTTTACAATCGGTTAAGGTCGTAACTTTATTTCATTGTTGAAACTAGAAAGAATGTTTTATCGATAGTTGATTTGTAAAATGATGGATTTATCAAAAGCAGTAACGGTTTTAGAGGGAGGGGGGATGAACCAGGTGGGGCGGCGTACAATGGAGAAGGAAGAGCCGACATCGAATGATAAAAAAGTGAAAAATTGAAAAAATTCAAAGGGGTATACCTTAAAAAAATGTCGATTTTTGACAAAAATTTTTTTGTCGGATTTGAAGTATTATACATGTCATTATATAGATTTTGACAAACTGATTTCAAATCCGCCAACTAAAATACATTCTGACTACGCGTTCAAAAGTTATGGCCTTTTTTCACCAAACATTTTAAAAAACTAAAACTTTGAGATGCTATATCTCGAGAACGGTTTAAGATACAGACCTGCGGTTTGAAAATTTCAACTTTTCTATACAATATACATATTTCTATACAATAAACATACTTTTAACGAAATCAAAATCCGAAATTTTTAGTAAAATTTCCTGCAGTGAACTATCGACTAAAATACAAGAAATTAAGACGTAGAATCATTTAGTTAGGTACTATAGAAATATATAAGAATTTATTTGAAAAAGTAAAAGCTTGAACTTAAGGTATTTTATAACTAGATTTTTTTGTTAATAGGAGGGGGAGGAATGACAAAATATGCTTCCCTTATTAAAAATTTCACGCCTCGCCACTGCTGCTAGGCAATATTGAACGTAGATAAATTTGGCGTTTATATGCTCTACGGTTTCCCAACATATTGTGTAAAGTAGAAAGCAGATAATTTTAGATAAAAAGCTATACGCACACACGTTGCCATCTATCGGACATTTTCGCAACTAGACATAAAGATGACAAATTTTTATATCGCATCAATTCCCATAAATATTATTATCGATAAGCGAACAATGGGAGTAAATGCGAACCAAATGACGTAACATTTATATAAAAGTTTTGGCAAATGTAATGCCCCCATGTATTTTGGAAGCATGTTTTGTGATTGATCGTTTCCATATCTTCAATCTGCTGTGATTGGTCCCGCTCCAGCGTCGCCATCTTTTCTAGAATTGTTGAATCAATTGATGCATTCGTATTTGTCTACGTATGTTCTTGCGATAAATCATTTTATTTTATTCAATAATATTTGCTTTTAAACATCGCTGTTTGTAAACACAAACGCGTATTTTATATTCAATGTTAGCTCTGTTTGTTTGTTAACTCTATTTTTATATTTTTTTAACTTCTTAGACTTTGTTTAAATATCAATATACAATGCAAATAACATGCGCATGATTTTAGCCAAGAGCGGAACGAAAATATCGTTTGAAGGGTGGGGGGGGGGGCTGTATTATTACACAAATAACGAAACATTGAAAAATTATTTAAATATATAATATTTTTAAAAATTTATAAGCGAAATGAATCCAAATAAAAATGAGCCCATAAGGGTTAAAAAAATCCACACTTCAAATTTATGTATTTCTATACGACCACTGCAAATTGGAATTGGAATTTTTTTAAATTTTAAATTTTATCATTAATCATTAATATTAAAAAACCTTTTTTTAATATCTGATATTACATTTAAATATACAAGCCATACAAAACGAGTTTCAGCAATTCAAGTTTATCTGAAACTTTTCCACTAAAATTAATTACATAAAATCAAAACATATTTGTTTTGGGTAAATATGTACCACGAAATAGAATTGTTTGTTTAGAAGTATTTATGCTATACATTCAGTTACAATGCCAACATTTACTTGAAGAATAACAATAACAAAATGAAATTGAGATGTAACAATTAAGAATTAAACGACTTTAAGATAGTTAAGCTTCAGTAATTGTTATTGTTGCATTAATAATGATTAATTACATTGAGTTGCTGCTGAAAGAAGTCTTTATAGCGTAATTTAGTTTTTTTTTATATTTTATCAAATTAAAATTCGTTTACAGCAACAAGAATGTTAATAGTGTTGCATTTAAATGCAATTAGTTATAATTATATACTATACTAGCTGGGCCCGCGCGGCTTCGCTCGTGTGGACTACGGAATTATTGTTTAAGATTTAAAAAATATATAATTGAATTAAGTACAAACACGATTAGTTATTATTGTAATAAAAACCAAACAACACATAAATTACCTACCTAACCAAAACGAATCAGAACAAAAATATATTAAATATTTCGATATTTCTAAACTATACGACTGAATTGGATGCTGTAAAGAGCAAATTATAGTATAACTTGCCCTTTACAGCATCGTCATAAGTACTTAATGTAGATATTATCTACATTAAGTACTTATGACGATGAAATAATTTATTTCGTTAAGGATTAATGTTTTGCAGGTCATAAGTCCACGTAAACAAAACCCAAATATTTTTAATTTTCTTTGTAACATAAAAGCAGTCATTGTGGCTTAAATATAAAAGATAGACATATGGTGTCGCTGACTTTATTGTAAACCTTTTGATTCTAATTAATTTAAATATAGATATAACTTTATTTTCAATTTAATTTATGTAAAAAAATGATATCAGAAAAGCAGTCACACACAAAATAGGCTTCATATCTGCCAAATTTGCTCGTACCGTTATTTTTTTTTCTAAATATAAAAAAAAGTTTTTGTTGTAATATTTAGTTATAAATATATTGTATGTGTGTTGTTTTCTTTTGGGCGTTGATAGGTTAAAATAACTTTTTCGATTAATTGTTAAAGTTTGTTCCACTTGATATGGCTCATCCTGTATATTAAATTATTAAGGTCATAATATTTAATTTTAAATATTTATAAAAAGTACGCATTACCGTAAACAAGTACAACAGTTTACTGGCGATGGATCAATGTCTTCGCGTAACGTCGTTTGATGGATGTGAGGTTAGCGTCTGTCAGATAATAAGTAGCTTATATCCCCCATTTATAATGTGACTGACAGATCGAGTAATCAACATTTAATAAGATATTGATCGCACTTTACATTGTTTAATGTGAATAAATGTTTTTATATACAGGGTGAGTCATATCAGGTGGAACAAACTTGAACCGTGGATTGAGAAAAATATTTTAAGCAAAAAAGTTTATATGAACATGTGTCCGGAAATTCTTCGTGAGGGAGCTACAGACCTTCGAAGATTTAACCCAAAATTAGTTTTTATTTAATTTCTAGAGAACCCGTTGCGATACAGTTATGAAATTTGATACAGTATAGTATTAATAAGTGTTATCGATATCCAGTATCAAACAATAGTAATTTGGCCAGGGTTGTATGGACCTAGGAGGCCCGTCGATTCTTATTCAGTATTTTTTTGTTCTTCAATTTTTTCCAGAGTTAAAAATTTGAATAAGACTGTATGACACAAAATACACAAAAATATACTTTGTTCATTTACCATAGGATAAACTGTTTACGAGCAATATCGATGCAAAAGAAAGCATGCAAAATTTTACTTAATACGGATGCTTCAAATTACACAAAATACATTTATATTCCTGTTCTTTGATTAAAAGTAAGGAAAAAAGTTCATGTACATATATCACCTAATACGTGTCCTCTTAGACCTATAGCCAGTTCTATTACTATTGCAAGTACTTTACTAACAAAACTAAAAAACGATACTTAAAATGGCTATTTGTTGGTAAGGATGAATTTTTGGAGGTATATTTATATTATTTTTTTGTCTTATTTTTTATCATAGAACAAGAATATAAATTTATTTTTTGTAATTAGAAGCATCCGTATTAAGTAAAATTCTGCATGCTTTCTTTTGCATCGATATTTATCGTAAACGGTGTATCCTATGATAAATAAGCAAAGTATATTTTTGTATATTTTGTGTTATACAATCTTATTCAAATGTCGAACTCAGAAAAAAATTAAAGAACAAAAAAATACTAGATAAAAATCGATGGGCCCACTGGCTTCATACAGCCCTGATCTAAATTAAAATTGCTTAATATTGGAAATCGATAACACTTATTAATACTAAACTCTGTATCAAATTTCATAACTTTAGCATTATGGGTTCTCCAGATATTAAATAAAAACTAATTTTGGGTTAAATCTTCGAAGGTCTGTAGCTCCCTCACGAAGAATTTCCGGACACATGTTTATATAAACTTTTTTGCTTAAAATATTTTTCTCAATCCACGGTTCAAGTTTGTTCCACCTGATATGACTCACCCTGTATAGGCACAGAAATGGAATTAAAAAATATAATTATAATCGGGGAACATTGACAGTGTTGTACTATTTTATATTTTTTTTAATTTTGTAAAATTATTGTACATTGTTAAAAAATGCATTATACAGATTGAAATTTAATTAATTTTCTATAGAAATTATAAAGAAAACAAGATAAAATGTAACGGGGTAAAAAGAATCCGTAGATGCCACTCGAAAGCTTAGAGTTTAAGCTTGAAAAAAAAAACCTTTTTTAAAAATTTGATTTGCGATTATTCTTCACAAAGTAATTTGACTTCAAAGCAAAAATCGTAATTTTGCGAACTCGTAAAGGGTTAACGAATCATCGTATAGGATTCGTAAAAAATGTATGAAAAGCTTAATGTTTTATATAAATAATGCATGCACGTATTACTTTTTTTAGGGAGAATTAAAAAAAAAACATATCCCATTTAAAAAATCCTTAAATTTTACATTTTTTACTCACCTATTATTCTTATTTTACTAAAGGTATAAGTTAATAATAAATAGAACGGATTTGTTATACTTTATTTTCGCCAACATTGTATTTTTTATTTTATCTATAAAAGCTAAAAAGAATTGAATGATAATTTCTGTTCCTTCAGTTATAATACAGATCCAAACAAAAATCAACTAATGATGACAAATCCATTCTCAATGCAGGTACACAATAATAACTGCCCTCCCCCCATTTAATTTCCCATAGACCGCACTGCAGAGCGCGCCACAAACATGATTGATTGACGTCACACAGTTCGATCGGTGGCCGACTTCCGCTGCCGATCATTGTCTGTTTTGTTTTCGCAGATAATTTACCTTTCGTGTGATGATTATGATTTTATATGCAAACAGGCTTTTTTAATAATTGTCATGAACAGACGGCCTTCAAGAATCGTAATCCATGTTTATTGTGCATATAAATGGAAATTAATTAATTGCTTTTTAATTTTTTTTATAACTTGTGTTATTATTTGATTTAAATATTTTTTATTGTTGTATAGATGAACTTTTCAATTTAAAGTTAAGTCAGAATAACAAATGGGCCATTCAGAAGGTAAAGAATATAAAAACAGATGTTTATTATCTTACTTATTGCATGTAAAGGTTGTTTGTGGTAACAATATTAATTATAATTATAATACATGAATTTATTTAATTTGGAAATAATGAACAAGTTATCCATGTCTAATCGTAGTACAGTGTCGTTAATAACTGGCTGTATATGTTCAGAAATGCCAAAAAAAATTAGCAACATTTGTTCATTAAATGTTTACTTTATTTAACAATTAACGTTTGGATAAAATGTGTAAAAAAACACTTATATTATAAATTCTATAACGATTTTATTCGCGTAATAAAACAACATTTTATTACAGTCTGTCACATGCGTCAATACGTAACAGAAGCAAACAACACTTAAATTAAAATTCCACCCAAGTCCGTTGTAAATGTTAGCATATATTGATAACCAAACTACCGAATTTTATTTAGTTTTTTCGCCATTTTCTCCAACAGCACGTATTTTCCCAACGGCTAGAACATCAGTCACCACGATTTGATTATCAAGCATTTTCACTAGCGAAATAAATATTTTTTATTAACTCGTACGATGACGTAGGTCGTATTTTCGAACGGACAGTAAAATATATCACTTTCAGTCTTTATTACCACTTCTGAGGTAGCTGTTGATAGTATTTCAACTTATATGACCAACCGAGTTAAAAGATATTTATCATACCCTTTCAGGTGTAAAAAAATATAGTAAAAAACGGAAATAAAATGTGATTCTTATTAATAAAGGTAGTATCTTACTTATTATGTTTTTTCAAGATGTAAAAAAATATAGAAAATAATTTTATAAAATGTTTTTTTTTAATTGTCGTCTATTCAAGTCAAATTGATCATATTTTTCAGACTAATAAAATCGAAATGTTATAGGATTCAATTTGCGAAATTCGATTTAAATCATTTTGAAAATCTTATAATTTCTTAATGTTTCGACCGAAACTTAAAAAACGCGATATTTTTGATTTGGTAAATCCAAAGTTTTCAAAAATTTTTACCTGTTAACTTTCTATAAACAAGATCTAATTGGAAATTCAAGTCAAACTTTATGGGAAATGTTGAAATATTATAATATAATTTTTTTTAAATCTATTAGGTTCCTTGATTTTCGGTTGCTTTTCCCTACTTCGACGCATTGAAAGTTTAATATATTTGTTCGTTATGTATTTTAATTTTTAAAATGAGTTATCGTCTTGTTTTCTTTGAACAACTTAATAAAGCTGATGGTTCTCTCGATTCGAACTGCAATGCGTAAAACATTAAAACAATATTTACGTAATATATATATGTATATGACGGATTCCACGGTCGATCAGACAGAGCGCTCGCGCTGGCCTTTTTTAATGTATCGCTACTTTTCTATCTCGCTGTGTCCAGCGCCCACGGGGCTATAAAAAAAATCTGCTTACGCAATTGGATACATTTTTGTCTGATCTTTCTAATGGTGTCCTCATTTTTCCCGGAAAATGCATTTTTCACCGAGAAAATCGACTTCAAAGTTAAAGCGATTTATCGGAAAATATGTATCTTTTGAATCTGGCTTAAGTTATATCAATCGATAGATAATCTAATGATGAACATCTGTACGAAATTTCAGGATGGAGACTTTAACAGTTCAAAAGTTATTAACGAATGAACATCGAAAAACGTCGTTTTGCGGCCGCGCGTGCTGCTACAAACAGCGCTACAACGCACGTAATGTTTAGATTTAAAAGTATTTTGCATTTTTGCATTCGTGCAGAGGTGTATTTACCATGGGGCCATGGGGGCCATGGCCTAGGGCGGCAGGTCGAGAGGGGCGGTAGATTTTTTTAGTTTAATATAGCACATTTAAAAAAAATAATAGGGAAACAAAAAATGAGTAGCGTGACTAAAAAAAAAGGTCATCAGTTTTTTATGTACATTATATCATATATTAAACATACTAGTATGTTTAATATATGATTATATTTTCCATTATTTGCAAAAAAAATTATCACTTTTCAGTTCATATAGGAATTTTGACTGTTAAAAATATATTATATTTTCCCATGGTATAGGGGCGGCAATTTTTTTTACCAGGGCGGCAATTTTTTTTTGACCAAGGCGACAATTTTTTTGCCCAAAGCGGCAATTTTTTAAATGTGCTATATTAAACTAAAAAAATCTACCGCCCCTCTCGACCTGCCGCCCTAGGCCATGGCCCTCATGGCCCCATGGTAAATACGCCTCTGCACGAATGCAAAAATGCAAAATACTTTTAAATCTAAACATTACGTGCGTTGTAGCGCTGTTTGTAGCAGCACGCGCGGCCGCAAAACGACGTTTTTCGATGTTCATTCGTTAATAACTTTTGAACCGTTAAAGTCTCCATCCTGAAATTTCGTACAGATGTTCATCATTAGATTATCTATCGATTGATATAACTTAAGCCAGATTCAAAAGATACATATTTTCCGATAAATCGCTTTAACTTTGAAGTCGATTTTCTCGGTGAAAAATGCATTTTCCGGGAAAAATGAGGACACCATTAGAAAGATCAGACAAAAATCTATCCAATTGCTTAAGCAGATTTTTTTTATAGCCCCGTGGGCGCTGGACACAGCGAGATAGAAAAGTAGCGATACATTAAAAAAGGCCAGCGCGAGCGCTCTGTCTGATCGACCGTGGAATCCGTCATATATATAATTAGGTTTTGTTGTCAATATAGCTAACAGTTAATTACTTTTTTTTTAAGGTTGTAGTTAGAATTGAAAATTATTTATTATATAATATATCTAACATTTTTTATATATTACCTGACGAACAGCATTTTGACAATACTTGCTAACTGACATTTAAAATGATATGATTCAATAAATAAAATACTCCCAAAAATCTAAATAAATAAACCTCATATTACACTGCACTTCCATACAAATTTTCGTCTTAATCGGAATAACAGTTGAAATGATATTTAACAATAAAATCAGTATGTTATTTTACAACGATTCTGTACATATATGGCCAGAACATCATGGCATGCATCCAGAAGTCAGGAAACATTATTCAAACAATTCATTTATAAGAAAAAAGTAGAATCTATAATTGATTGTGACTATTTCCCCAACAACAAGTTATGAATGAAAAAGATGCGCGATACAAAGTTTCCGAATTGATTTAACGCGAATATTTTCGGCCGGTGCCGCCCTAGTCTGTAGATCAACGGAACCCTACTAAAAGCAATTGTCCATAAATCTCTTAAACTCCTTCTTTCCTGTTTACATGTTACCGCCTATTCCGACTCTCTCTCTACCTACTTCACAAAAGAAAACTACTAGTCTTCTGCTCTATCTTTTCATCTCTAGACTCTATTACAGCGTCTCCGAAACTTTCCCTCAATTTGATTACGGTTGCACAACTTTCATAAATTTTTAACTGGGGCGTACGTGTTTTTAGTTTCTTTATTTTTAACTAGAAAGTTTAGTATCTCTATGTTTTTATAATAACTTTTTTTGAACGACCACGCGTTAGTGTAGATAGCGTGATCATGTAGGTATATCATACACTAGGGTATTAAGCTTTTTTACAGTGAAAATTTCATCTAAATCGGTACAGCTGTTTTTGATATTACTCGGAACAAACAAACTTCATTTATTGAAAAATTAATTAATTTAATTAATCAAAACAGACTCAAAAAACCCAAAATATTGGATTTGTGCAAATAGAGCTAATAAATCTCAATTTTGCATTTAGAAATAAGGCACTAGCACCAGTCTTGGCCATTTTAAGAGTAAGATATACTGTTTTTTGGGATTGATGGACTAATGATTACAAAATAATAAGTACTACGACACAAAAGTTTAAAATTTGAAACAATGTTAAGCAGGTGCTATGATAATATAATAATTAATAAATAGATTACACTAATAATAATTAAATTAAATATTTACCATTTTGACATTATTTTACAGTCAAGTGTGTATAGATTATGATTTAGAAATAGCAGTATTCAAATATCAACAAATGTTGCTAATTTAGTACATTTAATTAAACAAGAATCCAACACTGGGGTATGATCCAAGAGAGGTGCTGGTAACGTATCGATTTTCTAAACTATTCAAACGGTAGTTCTTTCGGTGTAAACCATGTTTATTGTGTTAAATTAGACCAACATGTTATTACACATTGCTATTAGATCTGTTGATACCAATTGAATAAAACATTAATTAGTTTATGAACCACTGGTTTACATTTTGTTAATGCTAAATTAGATTGTTTTCTAAATTTACGACCTATCTGTCAAATATCGAGACTGATTTATGTCGCTGCATTAAAAATGTGTCATCAGCATATTTTTTAAGAGGTGGGTAATAAATATTGATGAGGACTTGGCGAGATTTGAAAGACGTGAAAGAATTTGTTAAATTCTTAAATGATAAAAAATAAAATGAATGCAGAATTGTATTTTAAATTGCGTAGATTATGCTGCATACAATCGGAATTTTGAGCCTACATTTTTTTGATTATTCTGTCCTTAGAAAGAGTAGAAAATATTTAATACATACAAAATAATTTACTTTTTAAATTTAAGATAAAATATTTTTTTATTTTTTAATATTATTACTATCAACATCTGTAAAAGGTAAAATTGGGATAAAATATTATTATCTTAGTTATTGGTACCTATTTTTCGATCACCAAATATATAGAAGTATAGCATATACATATATTCAAAAAAATAAATTGGTAAGCTGAATTTACTTTCAGGAAACGAGCCCTTTCCCCTATCTCGTGTATCCCTTCATCCATAAATAAGCAGTAAAACTCGAACAATACAAAATAAGCATTGCAACAAATTTATTCAGATGTGTAACATTTATTGTTTTCAACATTAAATTTTCCCGAACTCGGGTAACGTAAAATAGACACCTGAAGCTATTACCTACAACAATACATATATATACTTCCATTGTACAGAGGTGAACTTTGAATCAAGTATCATAACACATGTTAAATTATACCATATATTTTTAATAAATACATACAGAAAAATAAATTATTTATATTCTCTACTTTTTCTCTTATGTACAGATTTATAAAGGAGCTAACAAATTTGCTACCTAGCAAGCACTTTCAAATGGGATATTAATTCGGTGATAGTATCTATGGATTAGTTATGGAATTTAGAGCAGTGATACTTCAACTTATTGAACACAAATGGCGACTTTGACCGTACAAAATAATTTTCATAATATCGCCACTGTTTTAATATCGATGGTGTTTACATACCACGCGTGCGCAAAAATTGTCAAACATTTCATGACATTTCAAGAGAACTCTCATTTAAAAGTACTTACAAGTTTGCAAATTTTGTTAGCTGGCTTATAATACCGAACATTAGTATACAGAATATGTATTCAACATTTAGGTCCAGTAACTTTGTCCCACCTTTTTTTAATATAAAAAATGTTATGCTATGTTGTTGAGCTCCGTTCTGATGTACTAAAGGCGCTCTTTCCTAATTTATTCGAGATCGAAAAGCATCGCATCTCCACAATGGCATTACATATCTTTATCTACCGTATTATTCACCAACTCTAGTTGTTTTATCACTGATTTTAAACCGTAACAATGAAAACCCCACTAACAATTACATGGGTTTAGAAGTAATTCACAAATTCTCCGTACATGGTTAATTTTACTGTGCAGCTTCTTGGCAGAGTAACGTGATGATATTTAGCCATAACTAATTTTAGAATTTTAGCCTCTATAACAATGAAAATCCCATCAAAATCAGTTTTGTATTTTTAAATTTATTCGGAAGAAAACAGATAGACAAAAAATTAAATTAAGTATTAAATTGGATTTTAATTTCTATAAAACAACGAATAGACATAAGTCCAAAATATTTAGGTCCATTGTATAAACACGGTTTACTCCAAAACAAAACAAAATCAATAAAAAATTTACGAGCTGTCAGTCATGGAGTCTCCTTTATTACATAATGTTCAATTCGTGTTTTGTTAAATGTTGTAAAGCCAGATCTGTGTGTATTTGTTTGTACGTGTACGCTTTTTTACGTATCCCAAGAGATCTACAAAAATCAACAAATAAGAAACACTTGTTCCTATAAACACAGTAGATAAGTATTCGCAGCAAAAGCACCTTTTAGCTGCAGAAACGTAAGCATTTGAGAATCTTTAAGATTTTGATCTTCTTATTGTTTTTTTGTTTATAATGGCTTTATTTCTGAACTAAACCATTTTCAAACTAAATGTATAAATAAAACAAGAAAAAGAAGGTTTACATCCTATGATGTTACATAGGTATGGTCCGCCAAAAAAGGACATGCATATAAGGTAATGACACCAGTTATGGCCGCTATAAGAGCAAGGTTGACTGTTTTTGTGATTCTCATGAACTCATGTTACTAATAAATCAAGTAACTTTTTATTTATTTAACCAATTTAATAACCAAAGTCCGCAAATATAGTATGTTTTTTAAATTATCGCCTTTTATTTTTTTCCGGTAATAGATAAAGTAAAACCAGTAATGTAATGTGTACGCACTGATGGACACTTGCTAATGATTACAAAATGATAAGTACTACTACACAAAAGATATAAAAGAAGGAATAGTCTAATTTGAAACAATGTAAAGAAGTTGCAATGATAATTTAATAATTAATAAATAAATTTTATACTAATAATTAGTTTACATGTCCACCATTTTGACACCTATTTGCCGATTGTCATCAAATCACGCTGTAAGACAGTTAAATAAATATAGAATAATATTCAGAAATGGTATTTATCAAATATCAACAAATATTTCTAATTGAGTACATTTAATTAAAAAATAGCCATTACTGGTGCCAGTTCCTTATTAAAAATAACAAGGAATGTTATTTTTGAAATATTATTCTAAGTTGTTCGTTATTTATTTTTCTCATTTATGTATAACTACTGCTGATTGTCTACAATCAATCAATTTCCATTTCAACCAATACATGATTTGTTCCACCACGATGCATGCATAGATCTATGTATAAATCATGTACAAGAGGAGATTTGCTACTCATATATTGGTATTCAATATCATGTGCATATATAGCAACACAAGTACACTTAGCTCGCTCTAACTAATCTTTGTGAGTATGTGTATCTCAGGTCACGCGATCAGTTTTTCCTGTTGTTATTTTTTATCATTATTCATGTAGACATTGTTATACCATACACAATGTATGTCTACTCATAACATTGAAGATTATGCACTTCTTTTCAGTGATATATCGATTTGGTGGGTACAGTAGTGGTAGAAAGTTTGAACTGGTTGTAGGAACGTTTTTCTGTCAGCTATTGATGGATTAAGTGAAATTGAAGTCTATATTTTATATTTCATTCTTTCTAAAAAATTTATTAAACCTGAAATCTAACATATCCGTTAGTATTATTGGCAACCAACCTGTTACTATTTATAATCTTGATACTGAATAATGTAACTGTATAATTCGAAATGTAATTAAAAAATTTGATTGAGTTTTGTGGTTTTTCCTCTTTATATATATTTTTTTCATATCGTAATTTCTATCTTACTGTAGTATTTACATTTAAACGATAGGTCAAAGGTCACAAACTTCAGTTTTCAGGTTGTTTTTCTTTCTCGTTTTAAACCTCGGGTAATGGATTATAATGCGTTCTAAATACTAGTAAATAATAAATTAACATCAGTATTCTTGAATGTATTTATATGTATTTCGTTTTATAGACTGAAGTCAATATGGCAATGCCATAGAGGTTCGAAAATATTTTAATTTTTAATGGCATATACAAGTTAACATTATAATATAACTTTAGCATCGAAAAATTCTTATGTATCTCAGAAATTATTGTTTATAAAAAATATGTTTTGGAAAAATTCTATCAGAAATATGTTACTTGTTTATAAAAACATCGTTTTTGATTGGACTTTATATATTTAGATTTTGAATATTGCACACGTTCTAAAAATATCTCATAAATCACAAATGTATAAGTTTCTCAGTATTTGATGTAATTTATAATTAAATAGAAAATACCGTATCTCGAGATACGTGTAATGTATTGATACGAGTTAACAAGCACATCTATGATTATTGTGTCTGGTATCATTAAAACTTTATACAATGTAATCGAATAACTTGATCTAATCATTGATATTCCTTAACGAGATTCAACACGGAACGATAAGCTCTTAATATGTTTACGTATGTATGTACCGTACATATACTATTGTATTGAATTATTTTCATAAATAACTATATTTTAAAATTAATTAGTACTTAGTAGATATAAATAACTAAATCTTCTAATGGTATGTATAATCAATATTATTTTTTAATCAAAATCCAAAGCATATTGTTTTCTAAAATTGATAACTATTTTTAAGAACTGTAAGGAAAAAATATAGTTGAATTAAGTATAAAAACGATTAGTTATTATTGTAATAAAAACCAAACAACACTTAAATTACCTACCTAACAAAAACGAATCAGAACAAAAACTAAAAATAATTTTTGTTCTGTTTTTTGACCATCAAAATAATACCGGCCTGTGATCATTCCCTCTGCCTTGCGTCTACTCGACACGCCCCCTCCCCCCGCTCGCCGCGACCCGGGTCACAATCGCTCGAATAATATACTATACGACCAAGTAGTACATAAAGTACAATGAAATAATTTATTTCGATATGGATAAATGTTTTGCAGGTCATAAGTCCACGTAAACAAAACTCAAATATTTTTAATTTTCTTTGTAATAACAAGTTTCGTAAGATATTAACTAGATTTTGTCATATACGTTTAAAAGTGTGTAAAAATGAAGAGAACGATATTTTTTCAATTTTATTTCCTGAAAAATGTAAATGATGAGATAAGCATTATGAAATATCGAAGCTGTGTATATTTAGCGTTCTTTTAAATTGGTGAATCTTTCATGGACTGATCGCTATTGGCCGGCCTGACCGCGTCGACCCTCTTAGCTACTGTAAATATTTTATTTTCGACGTGTTTTTCTTTATAGGGCGGAAATGTTCCCCTTTTTGCTCTGCCACTTTGTTGTTTGTATCAATTTTACAAGGATGAATTTTTAAGGAGATGTTGTGTCAACGATTTAGCGATTTTTTAATGCTGGTTTAGGAAGTATTGTCTAAAGAAACATTAACTTTTGTTGCAGAGGTTGTAATAAGGGTCGAGTAAACATTATAGAAATATTAACTATAGGAGTTAATAGTCTTTAAGCATTTATTCATAAATGGAAATTGTAGGAAATATTGAATTTAACAATTGTTTAAATGGCCTGAAAAATTAAAAACTGGAAAATCAGGGAATTGTTTAATAATCCAATTAAAAACTTATAACGAACTCTGTAGCTAGAATAGTTTATAAAAAAAATTGAAATAACTCTTGTTTATAAATCGTAATGACTACGGAAACCTATCATGTGCGTGTTCAACACGCACTTGGCCGTTTTTTTAATATTAAAATAACATAATAATTACAATATGTTATATAAATTTTATACCAACCGATTCAATTTATATTTACTCTACACAGCCTGGCTATAAAAACTTAATAACAAATTGGTGCTTGTAAATAAAATATCGACCTCCGTGAAACGACTCAAACCACTACAAAACGTTTTTTCACGATCGAATACTTGGTACAGGTCCTCAGGGAAGCGTTACCATAATTACTGTGAAAGTTTTATTGAATACTTAGAGCGGCGGCGTAACGCTTGTTTTTCAAACAGAAATTAAATTAAAGAATAATACAGGGAACGTAAGAATAAACTGGAGTTTTTCAAACAAATGGATATCTATTTTTTAACAATGTGCTTTTTATTAGGCCTTGCTTTGTTTCGAAATATATTTAAACATTACAACATATGTTATATCTTATATTAGAAAAAATCCTCAAGTTAAGTGATTCATTTTTAATGTATATATTATTATGCATTTTTCCACAATGAATTTCAGTGCAGAAGGGGCATGCAACCGTGTAAGTCCCCTTATGATTCCTGATTTTTCTTACAATATTTAAAAAGAAACCCATAGAATATGAGTCCACAAAGCAACTATTCCAAATACTTAGTTTCGTCAAATTATTATAGGATTTTTATCAAGTTTGTCGGGAAATTCATAACTTTATTGAAATCATTCATATCTTTGGAAGGATAGTTTTGTGAACCCATTTTATTTGCACTCATTTTAGTCAAACCTAAGCATAGCATCCATAATAATACAATTTTTTTAAATTTCCTTTTTTTTAAAGTATAGTTAAAGACTTTGTAAACATTCTGTAGATTTCTTCTGTGCAGTACATGCGTCAGTCAGGGATTTACCGCATTTTTATAAAGAATTACGTGTGATAGATTTTTTATAAATCCTATTTTGACAGGCGTTTCATAAATTTCATTGGTACCAATCAACTATTTTAGTTTAGCTCTTTATTTTCATTTTATTTTAAGGAAGGTCATTCAGAATTGGGTTTTATAACTGTAATTTCAAAAATATTTTTTTTTCCTTCAATTATAGGTAATTTTGTATTTTATATTATTTTTCTAATTTTTTATTATTTTTCGTTTACATTTATTTAACTTCTTTTATCTGTTTATAAAAAAATGACTTTTTTAGCTAGTATCTTTGAATTGTCTGCTGAATGGCTTAATTTAGTGGAATAAATACATACATTTGTATCGATTATAGTTTACATTTAACAAATTACTTTAAAGATTATTTTGAATATGATGATAATATTAACAGTTATTATTGTAGCTTAATTAATTTCATATCATAGATTGTGTTATTGCCTGCATCATGAATTTAAATGCAAATTTGTTACGTTTCAAAATTTATATCGTATGTTAATATAGTTTATATAATGTACTTTATGGTTTCATTTCAAAGTATTAGTAAATTAAAAGTGTTGGTATTATATATAATGTTACATATTTCAATATATTAATTTAAAATAGGTATATGTAGGTATAACACATTTATTTACAAAGCTATATACATATTAATATGTGCAATATAATATTAATGCAATAATATAACCAAATGATTCAGTTGATATACATTACAATTATGAAACATTCAAAACCCAAAGCAACTAATTACAAATATTCTATATAAAATGAAACACACACATATTGAAAAAATACTGATATGGCAAATAATTTTATAAAACCAGCATCATTTGATAGATGCGAATTTTAGTCTCTAGGCTACAGATAGTAGTATATTTTTTATCAAATAAATTATTTTATTTAGGACAGTAAAATATTTTCTGTTAGATACGAGCAAAATTTATATTTATTAATAACGGTAGTATAAAGAATTTACTAAAGACCAAAACTAAATCAAACGTTAACTGCAGGGTATTACATTTTAAATGAAAGCTCACTGACAGTTGTAATCAATTGAACATATTATTATAATTTCTTAATTTTTCAATATCTAACAGGAAATTTGCCTCAATAGAAAACATATTTAATACTGTAAATAAACAGATTTTTCCTATATTCACATATCAACATCCGTTTTGTCGACTGCGGCGCTACCGGAAATGATCGTAACGAGTGCGCACAGTGCGGCCGGAAGTCGTCACTGTACTTTTCTGATTGACCTGTCAAACGGTGATTTTTTCTTTTCGAGTGGAGGGAAGGTTGAACCCCATCTGATTTTCTTTTACGTTTTTGTTACTCCCTCGGTGCGCTGTGCCCGATTTTTCAATTTCTAAAGGAGAATTTATAATCGGCTGCGGAAATCTTACCTGTCAATCTGGTGATACGAAGTGAAATAAAGTATTTGTTATTCAGCACAATTAGAACATTTATATTATTTTAGGAATATAATTAATTATTTATTAGTTTTTGTATCATTTATTGAATGTTTAAAATTAATTACAAGTAGTAAAAACAAAATAAACAAAGGACAAAAACCACTAATTGTAAGCAATAAACAAAAACAATAAATAAATAAATAAATAATCAATAAAAAAACAAAATAAAACTTAACTTTATCATTTCGTCACTGAAAATCTTGTGTTTAATTTTACAACGGTACTTTATTTTAGAGCTTCATTCAATGTTACCGTCAGTTTGAAATTTCGTTCATGAGTTTGGAAATAAATCCTAAAACAAACCCTTTCCAAAATTTTTTTGTACTTTTTTGGCTTTGATATTTTTATATACAGCTAGCAAAACATTACAGTTTTGTTCCTTTACCACTGGGTTTACCTTGCTCTTTTAAATAATTAACTTTCAGAAAAGCATGCCTCATATTTGTATTAATTTCATTTTTAACCTAATACATGTTTTTTCCTGTAATTTGTTCAGTATATATCGTAATTAAATTGAGAATGTTATTGAATACTTAATGAACAAAAAACTACTAGATTTTTTAAGGGAAAAACCATTTGTATCCAAGATTTTTGTAGTAGTTATTTCAAAAAAATAAATTTGTGGTTTTGTTCTGAAGAAAGGGAAAATACATTACATCTGCATGCACTCAATATTCAGTAATATTTCGAATTTCAAATAATTCCTTTCATACAATCCATGAAATAAATATTTTCTATTATACGCTTTCCCTCCCATTACAAAAAAATGAAACATATATAAATGCAAACATACATTCATATAACCCGCTACCAACAATAAAATCAAAATCCATAAATCGGTAAAAAGCAGGAATTAAAAGCAGAAAAAAAATTGTTATTAAAATACCAACCGTAACAACACATGTAACGCGTTTAACAAAAATAACGTGTACTTCACATAAAAATGTGCTCGGCATCTAAACTTCATCAACGTGATGAAATTTTGTCCGTCAAAGTTACACCGAAATCCATTTCGTTCCAATCAAAAGGGAAGCTAGACTTGAAAAGTAAACGGGACACGTTGAAAAATATGCGGGAAAAAGACGGAAAATGCATGTAATGTGTTAGAGAGAGACGGAGTTATAGGCCAACGCCGGTTCAATATTTTACGTCAGTAAGACAAATGTTCAGGGGCGAGTAATACAGACCTAATACGGTATAAAAGTGGTTACACCCATGCAGCCGTGTCGGGTCAAAATTGTACGTTGATTTTTAAATTAGGTTACCCTTTGACTCATTCGTATTTTCATAAGCGTTATTGGATATGATTATTATTTCCAGTTTTTACTTTTCATACTGGTTTATGCTTTCGTCTGTACAAGGGTGTGGTCTTTTGTAAATTTGAGTTATTGATTTTCTGTAGACGGGTTTGTTAGTTGCAAATTATTTAGATAGTTGTAATTGTAGTGTGCTATGATGAATTGATTTATTTTTATAACGGAATCCGCATATTCATTGTGGAAAATGGCTTTCGGTCAAATGAATGAATATGTTGTAGTTTATGTAATGATGATTACAACCTCAAAAATGGGCCATTTAGTGACAGTAGTAATTTTTGAGCAGCATCATATATTCTAAAATTTTGTTATTTATTGTTTTAACCTCTCAGCTAGACACATCTACATCATATTTGCAATATATTTAACTCACGTTCATCACGATTTACAGCAACATTGTGCGCCTTATTAGTGGCCACCTGGATGTAAACTTTATTGCATATTACGTAATTTTTAAGTAATATTTAATCATTTTTGCCCAAACAAATAATAAATTTATAAATGATGAAAAATTCAACGAATGGTGTAAATGTAAAATTTGCTTTTTTAACTTATGTTGCTATAAATTTTGTAAAAATTTATTTTACCAACTCGTGATCATCATAGATGTCTATCTGGGCTTGTAAATCATAAAAAACATTTCCATTTTTTATGACGACTCTAAAATCCTTAAAAATAATAAAATAGCAACTAAAAATTAATTCCACAGTGATATACATCTCAAAAACAATTTTACCTTTGTATAAGTTATATCTGAAAAATGTTTATTCTGAAATTTTTTACGAGACAATCATCCCTATCACTTGAAAAAACCTATATAGTTTAATTATATAATTCATATAAAGAATGGAGGGTATACGCATCAAATTTAAATATAAATTAAATTAAAATGTTTATTGTTAAAAAATTTAATGTCTCTTTTTTTCAGAATTTTTTACTAGTATGACTAACATTAAGTGTAAAAATTTAATGGAACTATAACGTAAAAAAAGAGTTTTTTTACGGTACAGTAACGTTATTCAACATTATTATAATCGTATAGCATTCATTGCATAAAATTGAAATAAAAAAACTCATAAACTACCTTGTAGTCCTTGAACTGCATTAAAATATAAATAAAATCCAGTCTTGTCACATTTTCATGAAAACCGTAAACATTTAAACTACTTTATTCATAAATCACAGCATCAATGAAACACTTGATCTTTCTCCAACAAACTCCCAAAGTAACCTCCAACTACATTCAAGCATAAAAAGATAATTAAAATTCAGTCCAGGGTAGAGTTTACAACAGCATTATTTGGGCTTGATATATGACCTGTGGTAATAAAAGAATGAATTGGAAATCCGTGTCATTATATACCCCCCCCAAACTTTTCAACAGAATAGCACAACTTTTGACATATCTGAAAAAAAAACTAAAAAATTATTTACGACTTCTCTTCAACGACAAAAGGAAACCGAAAATTCTCAACAACCAAACGACCAACGATACTCCACGAATTTTATCCCATTTTTGCACTTGTGGGAGTGAGATAGATAAATATGATAATTTGAGTTGTAGGTGGTTCCCTCTCACTTGTTCAACAGTCACCGTTTTTGATAAAGAGTAGTACAAAAGAAGCAAAATAAAAAGAGAATGGTTGGGTTCTATATGAAGCCATATGTACATATACTTATGTTGTATGTATATTCTCTATGTTTTCCAATAACTTTTTCATCTTTGTGCATTGTTATGCGATAGCATATATCGATATTTATAATTATTTCATTATATTCGTATTAACTAAAATGTACGGCCCAGAGGCAATTTCACAATCCTGTCGTGTGTCCCCGTACTTAGTTAATAAGAAAACAAAAATCAGGTGAAGGTAAAAGCGAAGAAAAAAAAAAAAGAAAGGAGAAATATAAAAAAAGAGTCCTTGCTAAATCATCTAGCATGGAAGGCCAAAAAAAAAAAACTAAAATGTATTGTCAGTAAAATTAAAAGCTTTTTTCGAGGTACCGAATCATTCTTTATTATTTTGTAAACAAAATAGACGAATAGTGGTAAATCTAATATTTAGTTACTAAAACTCACGTTTACCTAAAGATAAAAATCACCTGTAAAAAAACAACAAAAATATCAAAATTTCAATTTTTTGCTTAAAGAAATTATAAACCTGTTGAAAAATATTTCCTTCTTTGTGATACAGTACTTCTGTAAGTAAAGATTAATATAATAAGTCGATGTTAATATTGTTTTTGTTTTTAATTAATTAATATAAATCGTTTGAATTTTAAAGATTTTTGCTCAATAACTGATGCAACATGATATTATGTAATCAATAGACAGATGCTTCTCAATTAAAAGGCAGTAACTATGTAACTAATAAATGATTCAGTAAAGTGGTTTGAAATTTTAATAGACAATACCAGACCATATTATATACATACATATTATTGAGATAACGACATCGTTCTCAAATTTAAATCTTTATTAATAGCCTGACGATGATTCTGTGAATCGAAAGCTTGCGTTTACCTCTTCTTAATTAAATTTTGACGTTTAAACAAACAAATTTGTTTTCATTTATATTTAACGTCACTACTATTATATTATATTATTACATACATATATATATAATTTTTATAATTAATTCTAAAGTACTAAGTCGTCAAACAGGAAAACATTTTATTATTCATAAGTAGTATAAAAATAAAAACATGAAATATAGATTTTATTATCTTAAATATACAACGGTGCTTTTCAAATAAAAAATTTAGTTGGGTACACTAGAAATTGCATAAATAAGTTTATAAATGTGATCACACAATTTTCAAAATCGAGATTTTAACTGAATTTTTTTTTTGTACTCCGGATCTAGATATCCGTTTTTTTACATTACACATGCACCTCAGAAGCCTTGTCAAGTTGATAAGACTTCGTTTCTCGCGTCAGTGGCAAAAAATGACGAAGGTTGATCGACCGCTTTCAATAGAATCTTATCACCGAAATTATATATTTGTTGAACTATAAATAGAACCCCTTTCACAATTGAAAATGTTCCATAATTTAAAATGTTATATTAAATTTGAGGTAAAGCGTATTTTAAAGGTACATACAACGATTCCAAGAATCAGAACAATACAATGTATGATATTAACAATTTTTTGAGTGGATATATTTTATTTTGTATATACACACACGTTTTACAATTTTTAATTAATGTACATATTATGTAGAAAACAAAAGAACATTTTTATGATTACAATTGTATATAACATTTTGTAGTATTTTTATTTCAGGAAATGAGAAGATAACAATATTATTGAAAATAAAATAAAATAGAGATTACTTAACATCATTGCTGATGAGTCTCATTAGAGAGACTTAACCTAAAAAATAAAAGAGTGGAATACAATTTATTAACAAAATGGCATCAAATATTGTAATAAAAAAATCATTTTGACAACGTTTTTTTTTTAAGTTCAATCTATAAATTAATTATATGCTAGGATATTAAGAAACCACAATTTGCTTATAAAATAAATAATTTGTTAATAAATTTATAACAAATGTTTATGTAACAAAACGTCCTACTTATTTTCAGTGTTCCGTGTCATACGGAACACTTATCGAATAACTTCGGTGTTCGTCTGTCCGTATATTACAGGCGATTTTCTCTGAAACTATTCGTCGTAAAAGTTCGAAATTTAGAACATAGGTGGTCCTAATATAGATGTGAAGTATAAAATGTTGAATTTTGATTTTGGGAGTTGATTTCAGGGGGTAAATTCGGAAATGGAAAAAAATCAACAGCATCATATAAGGTCTTAAATGAAAGCTTATTGAAACACGATATCAACAATATATTGGTATGATATTTTTTAAACATTTTTCGGGAAAAACGCTTAAAAACTGGTGTCCCCAACTCTTATCACCAAAAGTATCGTTCAGAAAAATCTGAAAAATATATCATGAACATTGAACTAAAATTATCAAGATTGAAAATTTCTAGCGCGATCAATTGTTATAAACAATTTAATTTTTCTTTCCTTATAACTGCCGAACCATTGAATTGGGAGAAAAAGTTTTTTTGACAAAAAATATTTCTCTCGGTGTAAGGAACAGTCCTTACACGTTTGTAAAAATTTTAAATAATTTAATTGAGGGGATAGGGTCAAATCAATAATAATAAAGTGAAAATACTCCAAAAAAGCAATTTGTAATGTAAATCTATTCACAACCCGCCAACAATAACCCATGTTTAAATTTTATCAACAAATCGGACGTTTAAAAGATTTATTTTAAAATGACATGTATTAGATAGTTATAGATGTGTTCTATTATCTGATTTGTGAAACGTAGAGTATAGCATATTTATTTATTTATTTATAAATCAACATATTTGTTTAATCTAAGACGACGTGTAAACGGTATAGAACCCGATATAAATATATTCTGATTATGAATGTTCAATAAACGCTGAAATATATCAGCTTACAGAAGCTGGAACGATCGCATAATCTGTATTTATAGCTTTGTCCAGTAAACCACCACCCGGTCTTGCCAGTGACCGTCAGTCTACACTGTGTAGCTGGTATTAAAATTATAACTTTTTATATTCACGTCAAATGTTATTAAATTTATTATGTTTGATATTATATTATTGATTTCTTTATAGTTTGTAAATAAGTTATTTTTTATATTTGGTGCAAATGTTTTATTAAACAAAAGGTAAATATTCACTTAATTAACCGACTATTATTTGATGGACCAATTCATGTATTTTTTCATAAAATATCGTTAATTCAAAATAATGTGTTTTTAAGAATCAGTACGATATTGTGAAAATTACAATTATTGTAACTAGGGACCTGAATTTGAACCAGAATCACAACCGAAACCCGTTATATTTCAAGGTCAACAAACCTGAACCGAAACTTTTTTATTGTTAGTAGGTATTATCTACATAAAATATTTTAAATAAATTATTTTTATTGTGTGATTTATAGAAATTTTTGTCAAACCAAATCTGAACCTAAATAAATTCCGGTTTAAAAACCCACGTTATAGAACCGGAACAATAAATCTATTTACAATTTATATATTCAACCCGAATCATGAATAAATTCAGCTTCAGGTCCTTGATTGGAACATATTTTACTTATCTCGATTGATTTTACAAACTGGGTTGATTGTGTTGAAATTTTAAAGCATTTTTACCCATCAACAACTATTGTTTGGTGTACATATAAGTGTATTATGTAACATAACAGCACAAAGTTTCTCACATTCATTAAACTAATTCAGATTTTACCAAAGAACTCCAAAGTGGTGGAATGTATGTATAATGAAGGCTATCCAATTTGTCGCGACAGTTTTAAGTCCTCAGCGTTAATGCAAAGAATGTTATTTAGTTTTGTTTTCAAGCACAAAAACTCACCTAATATTATTTCACACGGGTTGTGTAATCATGAACGTACATATGTGAAAAAAAAAATTATGTAACACGTACTGATGTTCAGGGCGGTAACGAAAAATAAAATTTTGATTAACTTGCTTTTCTTGAGTTTCATTTTGCTTCGTTCTTCGATTAGTTCATTTATGTAGGACTAATTCATCTTTTAGATTCAATTGACAAAATATCTTGGGTTCCTGAGAATATATTTTTCACTTGAAAAATAAATTCAAATTCTAAAAATAATATTTATCATAATATAACCGTTACACTTTTCATTCTTCATATAATTGAGCACATGAATAAAATGAATTTTGTAGATATTTACGAGCGGGAAATTAGAAAAAGTATCGATAGTATCAACCTAGGTTTCATAGATTTTTCGTATTAAATTACACTTCTGTCATTTAATCTAATTAAATAATTTTTGGAGACATCATTTTTAAAATTGCTTTTTTATCAGTCTCTCCACAAATTATAATAGTTTTTTGTATTGTTAAAAATACTATGGGAAGATGCAGTTATAAGAATTAACAAAAATTAAAAATTAATAAATGTTTAGGAAAAACTACAAACATTCATTTTTCGGTGAAATTTTTTCACTATCGTACAGCCCTGTTCATGTAAGCAGAAACTTAATATAACAACATTGCAGATAAGGTCCAACAGACTGGTTTTTGTGGTACAAAATATGAACTGTACTTCTTTGTTATTCATAATATTGCACGAGGAAAATACAAAGTCGAAAATAATAAATAAGAAAATATTTCAATTTTTTGCACTTTCGCATTTTTAATAACATTCCCTGAACAAAAACTCAGTACAAAACACTCGTGTATATATTTTTTGAATTACATTCGTGTTTTATTGTTGAAAATAAATCACGTCGAAAGAGAGATAATTTTTTAAGCTGTCACTATTGACAACGCAGACTTTATGAGTAAATGTATGTTGTCTTGTGCATTTTTTATATCGTTTATGATTTACAATTATTTTTCAAGTGATTTATTTCGAAAATATAATAATTCAGTTTTGTTTAATAGAATTTATGATGTAGTGAATAGCACGATTTATTTTTTTATATAATTCTTTTTGTTATTGTAGTATTTTAGCTGACGACCGAAAAAATTAAATTAATTAGTCGACATTTCTTTTGGTGATTTTCGTAAAAATTTATTTATTTATTTCTAAGAGAACAACGCTACGATTCAAGTATCACAACAGTAATATGCAAATATTTTTTTGCATGCATCCATTCCGGGTGGAGAAAAAAGTCTCCTGTTTGGCGACACAGTAAAATATGTACATCAAACGTGTATCTAAAGAGGAAAAAACTTAAGATTTAGAAAATATTTCAATAGTTTACAATTTTTTTACAACCTATCTGTATTTAATATTAATAAAAATTACGTAGGGAAAGGGAATCAACTAATTCTTACGTATCTTTTCAAAGTCAAAGGAGAAGCGAGGTCGAACATTTCTAACTTTATTCTTTGTAATTAATTAATGCATATAACAAACAATTTATGAACATTCTGATGTTTGTATGATTTACAGTTCCAAAGAAGTTGTCGTCATTTTTTGTACTATTTTATTTAAAAAAAACACAACAGCAGCATCATGAATGCAATTAAAACAAATAATTTATCGACGCGAGTATTGTGTTTATTACACTTGACATTCTTCCGCTCTCGGCAGCTTTCTCATCTATCATCTGGACACACCCTCTACGCGTTGTCAATGGCCACCATCTTGTTTATGCTCCACTAACATTTGTATATCTGTACTATTGCGATAAATGAACATTTAAACAATAACTATTCTTAGTTAGTTATGTGCCACTTCAATTACTTTTTATTATTTAGTATTTTTACTTTCTTATACCATGTATGGTATATGAAATATACATATATGTATCTAGTATAAGTAAATACCTATAATGAGGCTGATTATTTTCGAAATCCGGATTTTGATGAAATTATTCATTTTGACCTTCTCTGAATCCATTCTGAATATTTTCGCCATGATGTCTGTGAAGGTGAAATTTTATATCTAATTGTAAGATTAATTTTTGTCTGAGAAGAAAACCTATTTTTGAAAACGATCTTTCAGCCGGATACGGGTGTTTACTGAGGTCGATTTTTGAATTTTTCGAATTACTTTGAAACAGTGCGAATTAGAGAAAAAGTTAAAAACTTGTATGTAATACTATTATCTAAAATTTATGTTCTATTCATTTTTCAAAAAAACATTTTTTTTACATTATTATACATTTGAGGAGGTGAGTTCCAAAACTCCTTCGTTCCATTATTTAATCATTTATTTTTTTAAATGGAACGAACGAATTTTGGAATTCATCTCTTCATTTATTAACACTGTTCTAAAATTTTGATCAAATTCATAACGATTTGACATCTTGTAGATAGCGTAGCATAGCTTTCGCTCTAGAGAATTTTTTTTATAATATCTAACATAAGAATCATCTCTATACTGTCCATACGTAGAAAAGCACAAAGCTATTTTCATGCATAGTCGCAAGGTCATTTAGTTGACCTATTTCTGACCCCCACATCAGGTCCTCCGTAAAGATACAACCTCTCTCCCATTCCACAAATTTCTTCCTTCTGTTACCAACCTTTCTACCATTGGACATTCAATCCCACCAAGTTGATTCGACATTTTCCAAAGTATTTTTTTTATATATTTACAAATTTAAAACTGTTCAAAGAATCTTTTGACTATGATATGTAAGCATGTGCGTAAAATTCGTCCATTGTTATATTTTATTTTTGTGAAAACTTTCTCTAAAATCTGGATATTGGAAAATTATTTTGTATTTTTTGTAAATTCAATATAAAAAGCAGGCATATTTGAATATATACAATATACTTTCGCCTACATAAATATAATACGGGTATTTTATATATAATTTGGATTTTTATATTATTCAACATTTCAGTATTAAATTAATACCTGTTGATTATAGATAAATCCAGTGTTTATATTACATGCAAATGTATTTTTTAATTAGATAAATTAATAGACTACTTTTTAAAATCAGCGTTTCAAAATCTGTTAATATCCGCACAACGGATTGCTCTGAACATGTAGGTACAGTATCCCCATCATAATGATACCTCTCTTTACCGCGTCATATTGATTTTTGTCACTGATTTGATAGGAGTAGTGTGGTGATAACTAGTTCTTAACTATTATGCTGATATGCATAATATTGAGCATTAATAAACACGTTGCAGAAACATCGATTAACTAATGTTTCATTTGATCGAAGTGAAACTTGGCAACGTTGTATATATTTAGATGTACTGGTAATGGCAGTACGTTATATGCAGAATAACATAAGAAACACGAAACAGCCACTTAAACTTCTCTATCTATGGAAAAAATTGTTTGTTACCAAGGTTAGTAAAGTAATAGGTTGCCTCATAACTCTGGCGGGGAGTGGCATGAGAGGGGAGAACGCGTCATCGTGAGGAACTCTTTGACATTATAAATGGCTGTCAAACTATATTTACTCTTTATTTTAGTTAAGCTGATTTATTGTAAGTTGTTTTTAAATATTTTCATTTGATATTGATAGTGTACCGAGTTTTAAATCTAAATTTTTATTATTTTATTATTATAAATTATAGTTTTAAACAAGTGTTTTTTTATGTGTAACCAAGAAATGTATTTTCTTTAAGCATTGATTTCTGACATCATTTTAATGTTTTTATGAAGAAATATCATATGTTATAATTTGTGCTTCTGTAATAAACAATAATATTTACTTTTTTTAAATACAAATATCCAAAAATTCGAAATAATTTGAAAAAAAACTTAATATATGAAACATCGTTTAAAGGTTCCTCAGGGTGACGTCATCACACGCAGCCGCTGATTGATCAAAAAGTTATGAGGCAACCTATACATATACTAACCTTGGTTTGTTACTAGCATAGACATAGAGAATGGTCCGTGCATTCTGCATTAACATAATGGTGTAACATTTCTTCAAAACAGTGAGAGAGATGCGGTGGCGTTTGGGATATATCTATCTTTTTTTTCTAAGAAGAATAAAATAGCTACTTCTGTTTAAATAAGGAGAAGTATATCCCAAATAATTTTCTATCTCTTTCTTTTGACACGACTCTGTTTTCGAGTTATATGTGCGGTCCATACTCTATATCTATGGTTACTTTCCAGACTAGAAATTAACACATCTGTCCTTCTGATGCCCGGTATTATTAAGAATTTTCTTGGTTGCAAATGCAAATTAGTTCCCAGCTAACGCTATCTACTAGGTATTAAATATAAATGACTATACATTTATTACCACTGTTTTAAAATATCGAACAATTTCACACCAATTTGACACCTATCAGGAAGCGTTAGCTGGGAGCTAATTTGCTCTTGTGCAGTCCAGAATTAGGCTTTCTTACAATGAATGTGTAAAAATAAATAGTATATTATACAAACAAACTTTTCTATTTATTTTTTGAAAATCTAAACACTGAATCATAGAATCCAGATTTACAGCTACTATTTTCTTATTTTTATAAAAACAAATATCTAAATAAATTTCAACATAGTACATGATATAAACCTAATTTATACACTATTTGATATGCAAATATGAATTTGCTGCGATATAATTTAATAAAAGAATAAATAAATAAAACCAAAGTTTTAACCAATCCGCTCGGAAAACAAATACAAAAAAACTGTCCAGCTTTTATAAACTTAATATAAAAGCTGACACAATTCTTGAAACCTTTGAAAACAAAGTGATCATATTAAAAAATCGCTAAAACAACAGCTATTATTCAAATACAGATGGTATAAAAAGAAAAACATTATGTTTTCACCAAACATCACACAATCCCTTTTATGATAATGCCTGCCGCATTTTCATAAAATATAAACCAACCAAGTATTTGGCGTGTGTGTAAGCAGTGGTGGCTTAGTTATAGAATGAAAAAAGTCATTGAAGGCCCCCAATATTGTCCACCAAATTTTTGAGTTTTTTTTGATTAGATACCAATTTTAATAGCAAAATTGCAGATCATTTATATACAATTGCACTAAAAATTTTACAATATGCACTTTGTACACTCGAATATAAATTTTAATACCTTGAAATACGAATATGCAGGTATGGCATCACAATTGTCAAAAATCACATAATACATAGTTATTCAGAATAAAATTAATGCTCTAATAATATACACGTTAACTGTCCTTGGTTAGGACAATCTATTGAGACGAAAGAAGTTTGGCTAGTTTTAGTAAAGTTAAAAAAAAATCAAAATAAATATGTATATAAAAAATAATAAAATAAATAAATAATCATCAAAAAATCAAATTTAAAATATTAATTCAATGAAAAATATCATTCAATGAAATCATTCAGTGCAAAGTATTAATTTTAGTGCCAATGTTTTTTAAAAAAAGTGCATTTAAATACAAACCTTAAGTTTTTATATTGATTTGGCCAAATAGTAAATAAAAACATCGCTTATTTAAAATATTTGTTAAGTTGACTTATTGTTTGTTGTTTACGTTCCTTACAAACTATTTTAGTGAGCGAAAATCTTATAGTGTATTTGTTATTAAATTGAAGGAATAAATGCCAAAATGTGTGTCTATACATTTTTTTATATCATACATACATAAAATACAAATTAAATTAGATCTATTCTCAATTCTACAGTATGAACTGTGTATAATGTATAATATGTTGTTTAAATAATTTTTTTTAATTACAGCCATGAACTTTTGTAGTCGTTTACCTGTACTTTTAAATATACATAACTGAAGAGTAACCCAAATGAATATATTTATTGTTGCTTTTTGGTTCATATTTGCATTCATACTGTCTAATTGTACAAGAATATTATCTACAATCCATATGAAGCAGCCTTTCAAAATTTTCAATATGGGTACGTTTTTTCCATTATTTTACAAGTCGCTTCTGTGCGATGAAACCTATACTATAAACATTTTGACCCAACATGGCCTTCACATTAAAAACGAACAGACTATAACGTGTTAAATTAATCCACAAACCTATACACATTCAGCTACATCCTGACCTTTTCTTGTGTCCACTGTTATATATATAGTTTATACTTTACATAAATTAATCTTGTTCACCTGATACTAAAAAGGCTAAATGCGTAAGTAAAGACAATAAAAGTTAATTGATGGCATATTTTTGTACAAAATATAATTCTTATAACACAATCATGTTTAACCATTCTGTTTTAAGTAATTCAACTATTCTAAATGTAGCCCTGCACGTGTAGTGTTTATTATCAGTACAATAAGACAAAAATAAACACGTTTGTTTGTCTCATGTTAATTCGAGAATGGTGAATCTACACTTGTTTAGCATATCTTTCAGACGGTTGACAACCGTGTGGTACCATAGCTGCCCGTGCCACACCGGTACCATTTAACTTCCGGTACCCATGTAGGAAATGCCAACCTTGACGACGGGCCCAAACTTGGCTAAATATTCGGTTACCAAGTGTTGATTTTTCGATATTGGTCCCAGTCTACGCCAAACTTCAGATACCGAGCTTCGATCACCTATACTAGTGCCAAATTTGTTAAACCTGCACATTGCATATATATTTATACTTTTTTAGGAACTGATGAAAATGGTAATACTAGTTAATAAAGGAACATAAATTGTATACTTTAAAATGTATATTCTGAGTTATGGACCGTTTTTTGGTATAACGAAACATTTTAAGATGTTTATTTCTTATCTATATACATATAATAACATGTCCTGACTGATTCATCATCGCCCAGCCGAAACCCTTGGTCCTAGAAACGTGAAATTTTAAGGGTATCTTCCTTTTATGACGTAAACACCCACTAAGAAAGGATTTTTTGATAATCAACCCCTAAGGGGTTAAAAGAAGGTGTCAAAGTTTGTATGAAAAAAATATTTTTTGGTCGGATTTACTTGAAACTTAAAATAAATACTCTTCAATACAAACAATGAAACATGTATTTCAGCATTTCCCAAAATTAAACCCTTAAGTGGGTGTTAGGGGGTGGATATGTTTGTATAGGAAAAATATTTTTTGATCGGATTTACTTGAAACTTAAAATAAATACTCTTCAATACAAATAATGAAACACGTATTTCAGCATTTCCCAAAATTCATCCCTTAAGAGGTTGCAAGGGGGTGAAAAAGTGTGTTGAGATTTTTTTTTTTTTGTATTCACTCGAATGAAACTTTGCACAAATAATCTACAAGACAAATAACATTTTCGAAAATTCAACCGCTAAGGGATGACGGAGGTGTTAACTTTTTAGATTTTGATATATTTATTTACATAACTGTTTATGATATTAAGGTAAATTTGGACAAAATAATATTCAATAAAAATAAAAATTTCGTCATTCAACCCCTAATAGCGTAAGAAGGGGACGAGGATGGATTTTTGATATGTTTATCTGCATAGCTGCTTAAATTATAAAGGTGAATTCCGGCAAAACAGTCTTCAATAAAAATAAAAATTTCGACATTCAACTCCTAATGGAAGCGGTCGACAAGGGGTGGGTTTCTGCAATTTTTAACTAACAATAAGTTCCGAGATATTTACGATTTTGTATAGGTAATGAATAAAAATAAATAATTATTTAATATTTCATCCTCTGTCCGGCGGGAAAATATTACGAGGGAGGGGGTGTTAGGGGGGGAAAGCAAAATATTTTAATCTCCACATATTTGATTTATGAGTATATACTAGTTTTTTTAACACTTGGCTTGCCTAGTACATTTATGATTGCCGGAGTGTAAGTATCTTTGTACGCGGTGCGTCTAGAATAGACACGGGCTCAATGCGCTATTACAGAATAGCCGCTGGTCATTCTAAACAAAACGTACAGAACCTGTCCCATCAGAGTTGTGTTGACAGACAACTTATTGCGTACTTGAGTAAAAACTTCAAAGATACATTTAGCTTTATCTTGTCTATGTTATTGTAGCTCTTTAAACCGATAGCAAGTTTCTTGGCCATAAAATATTTTTACTCATTTTTTACGGAATAGACAGTGTTAGTTGAAACAGTTCATGTCAAGATTTTTTTGTTAAAATATAGTACTTATCAAAAAAAATAAAATTCAAATCTTGTGATTACAATGTTCTACACGTTTTGAAGGTTCCTGAAACCTAATCTCTACGATGTCTGTCTGTCGCTCTGTACTGCTCGACACACTGTTCATTTTTCCTGATTTTATTTTAAGTAAAAAGTGCAGAGAATATAATTATGTGTTATTTATGTTTTATCAGTTTTTTTCGATGTATAAAAAAATTCTTCTAGTGGACACAGCAGTAGACATACATATTCGATGATGACCATAGATTATACTTTTTCTCAAACAATCCTATTTTAATACAGTGAAAATTATCTTTTATTCACATTTTGAATATAACTGAAAATCCAAATTAATTTCATAAAACGTGTAACAAAATTTTTATCCCTATTAAAGACTAAACCTAATCTTACTATTTATAGTAAACGAGTTCTTTTAATACAAAGGTCTACAAAATCCTGCCAATTTCCTAACTAATGTATCATTTAAATCTTTCACTACAGCACGAAATAAATGTATCATACTTTAAAACCTTTAAGAACGCCTAACTCAAATAACAAATTCACATCATCCATTTAGTAACATTCGCCTGCCGAATAAAATATTTTCTACACCGCTGTCAAAAAAAATGTATAAGCTATTTCGAAATGGCGGAATTTATAAACCCTCTTTGGGAAAAATGGTACATAAAATGGGAATGGGACATTTGCACCAACATAAATATGTGAGAGAAAATCTGCAACAGCGAGTCTTTGACGTCATCGAATGTTTATAATCTAGGAGGCAGCGACCTGCACGTACCGCCCCAGTGGCGTGCATATGCTCGGGTAAATGTACACATACGCGTAAAATAGTGATTTTTAAATTTATCATTGGAACAACGAACGTATTTTTGCCATCGTCGAAATGTCGACTGTATTACAATGTTTTTTGTTTTATGAAAAGACTTATGATGCAAATAAATTCACAAATCTAGGATCATACTAATTGCTTGATGTTAGATAACTGACAATATTAATGATTTACCAAATTAAACATTTTAATTGTTTTTATTGATGTTTAATTTTAAGCGACAATAGGAACGTTCAAGACTTCAGAAGCCTCGAAAATTGTTTATATTTTACAAATATTTATAATTTATACTATCTCACATAATATGAGTTCAAACAAAATTTAAGGATAGTTCGGAATTTGTTAGAAATTTCCTTAAGCACGCAAAACGGAGGGGTATGGTTCCCTCGAAATGTTGCTTGGCCCGGGCCTCATTGAAGCTCTCTCAGGGCCTGATTATATCTCTTTAAAGTCCATAGACAATATAATATGCTTGTGAAGTCTGCAGTCTGTACCTCGTATTTTGTATATCCTTTTTAAATGTATTAACAAATTAAGAAATTGTATGTATAATTTTCGAGCAGATGCTCTGCGCAAATAATATTAATTTTCCTGAGAGTTTAAACCATCCACTGCTGATGTACTATATTTCATACACTCGGGTGTATATATGATTGAATTTTGTCATTTGTTTTATTTTATTCCGTGTAAAGAAGTAAATACCACGTTTTCATTTCGACTTTTGATTAAGTGTAGCACATTTATAAATGCTTTACGTTTACAAATAAATGCAATGCGTCCCGTGGATGAGATATACTGCAAGCTCCAAATCAACAAACACTGTATTTTAACAAATACTCGCTTGAGGGATAAAAACAATGTTTGTTTTTTTTTTTTTTTACTTTTTCAACATGTGCATAGGAAATGTTACAATATAATATCGCTTCTAATTTCAAATATTTAATTCATCTGTTGCCTGACTTATTAACCTTTTACTGCTAAATTTTGGGGCGTACACTATGGGGAAAATAAGAAAAAAATCTATTGTAGTTTTTTTGTAAATTGAATTTTTTTGATGATACATAATATGCATCATTTAACATTTATATAATGAGGGTATGTCAAAATAAATGGGATGATATACATTAGGTGTATATAATATACAATTCGTGTATTATTGTCGAGGATATCTTAACTTCTACATGATGATTTTCAACAAAAAATAAAGGTTACTCGTAAAAGCAATTTTATTTATCTCAAATTGTATGTTTTTTTTATACCCTTTCAAATGATGTATATTTCATGTTGAAACAAAAAAATAATAATTAAGTTTAGCTATACATATTATTTTTAAGTGTTGCACATATACATCATTTTTCAATTTATAAACAATATACTGTATTACTCAAAACGCAGAATGATGCATTTGTGCCAAATTTAAACTAGTTACAGTTTACAAGGATTTCGCAGGAGATTCATGGTGATTTTACACCAAAAAGACAAAACACAATAAACCATAGTCATACAAGATTGTCTTAAATGTTTCAAAAGAATTTTGAATATTTAAAATCAGGCATCACAAAAATGCTAAATCGGTTGACATCATTTCAAAAAGCTAACAATAATTAAAAATATCTACTTACCCCACTATTTGAAAATACAATGTAGTTTATGTTGCATATTGGTTACATAGTATTTTAACGCCACGGCAATATTTCTGTATATTTTATACGAGCAAAATATGTAGTGATGCATATGTACATTAAAAAGCAGTAAAGGGTTAAATTAATGGAACAAGATAACTTCTATAACAAATGTATTTTAATTTATCATGTTTTTTGGTATTATCTGGTTCCGAATTCACCAATATAACAAATGCATATATTTCAGCTCTACAAACCATATACGGGTAATAAAGTAACTTGCTGATTTTAAAGTTGGATATATTTTCAGCGGTTCACTCCATTTTGATAAAATTTAGTATGGGTGTTCAGAGTATTATATTTTACCAATAAAACGACCCGCAAATCGAAAATTCCAATTGAATTTGTTCATTCTCAGATTTATTCAATAGTGAAAAACAAAAAAAGTATGGCTGTTTGAAAATACGTAAACCTCTTCAAAATTTACATATTTATATATACACAGAATGTTATGGGGGTACGAGAACACATTTTGAGAATTTAAGAGGTGCCAGCTGCTAAAATGGTTAAGAACCACTTATATAAAGTAATATAGTTAATACATGCGGCTATGAGAAACTCCGCGGAAACAGTTCACTAAAACACAAACGGAAGCCGCCGCCGGCTGTGTAAGATCGCGCAAAATGCGACCGTTTCTTTTCTTGTATTTTATAACATGTGTTTACGGATGGACACACGGTCCACAATCGATACCCGGGCGTTTGTGCTTTATGATTTAGTGATTTGTTTACAAGGTATTATAATAAAAACCTAGTGTTAGGTTTTATAGCCTTTTGTTCGGCTAATTAAATAATTGTTGAAACAGACTCATAAAATGTGAAAATAGTAAGCGGTTAACCATTTCAGAATGAGAAAATCAATTTGTTCCACATACAATTTTATGTTCTTATATGACAGAGAGTCTTTTATTCAATAATGAAATTCTACCCAATTGAATTATTTATTAAAAAATAAAGTGATTGAGAAAAAAAGTTAAGAATTTTCTTGCCAGCGTAACTTACTTATTAACGCATTGAGTTGAGCACTTTGAGCTGGGCGTTGCAATGAATTAAGGGGATATATTCGAAAATCAACCCCTAAGGGGGTAAAACAAACTACGACATTTTGACGTTCTTTTAATTGATTTAATTTGAAAATGTATTATTGTTCAAAAATTGTATAAATTCGTAAAAATAAATAGTCGTTAGCCATATTTGGTTTCAGATGGTCAGATATGACGTGTGCAAATGTAATTATTTCTTGCAGCATATTTTTTAGAATTGAAACAAAATTCAGGTGTTCATTAAAAAACTTTTTATAGAAAATTAAATCAAATATGACTAACAATAGTGTATTCTTAATTCAATGGTTTCAGATGAACTGTATAGGTGACTATGGGTATTTCTGCCAAACAATGTTAACGATTTTCTTACATTCTTGTATGTGCTACTGGCGCAAAGACAGTAATAATTGATCGATCTATGCAACGACACTCAACTAAATGCTGACGGAACGAAGCGTTGAATGTATTAGAGGACTCTGTACGGCCCGCAATCAAACAATGTGGATCACGTTTCCATCAGTTTCCCATGGACCGCAACGTGCCGCAGCATTCGATCTCTAGATTTCATCTCCAAACACCTTAATGAAGCACAAAGTGCTACAAATAGAATAAATTGCGGTTTTTATCAAAAAAGTTTTTCGGTATTTCCGATGATTCGTGATTTTGCTTGTTTTACGCGGGTAAACGTTTTTGTTAAAAAAGGATTTTCTCTGAAATGGAAATCAACATCCGCTATATGTAAAAATGATTTTCTTAGATCCCGTTAAGTACGGATTGTTTTTTTCCAAGCAAATCAAATCGGGTTTCTTTTGCGATAACTATATTTAAAAAATATATGTATATCTCAATTTAGTTTCTGTGTTATTGCGTTTTTCTAATCGAATCTTTCTTCAATGTTTCAATATATATTACAAGGAAAATCTTTAAACTTTTCTTATATATATATACAATTACTACATTTTTTACTAATCATTTCTATAGAAGAAAGTATCTAAATTATGTTTTGTGTTTTTAAGTTAAAAGTATACTGAAATACTTTATCCAAGTTGACTTATATAAAAAATACAAATAGCAGTTTAACCTTTACGTCTTGTTGCAATTTAAAGTAAATGTGATTAAATTTGCTTGTCTTCTGAAATACTCAATTTTTACGTAGAAAGTAAATACATTAATAGCTGAAATATTATTAATTTTCATAATGGACATATAAATTTAACACACATAATAAAATTTATGTTGAACTTTCTTTGTAAGGTGCGATAAATATTGACGTATTTTAAACCTCGATAGATCGAATGTTATATAAATGAAACTAAAACCGGAAGACTGACCTGTCAAGAAACTTTTATAGATGATTTATTATTTAAAAGTTGGATCACCTTTATAATAACATTGTCGCATTGACAGGTCGGTAAAAATAACTATCATCATACCTACAAGTTATTTAGTATTTAAAACGATAAAATTATCACTGTACCTAATGATAAACTGTTTAACTTAAACAAATATATTCTTAAAAAATAGTAATTTCTTAAATATTTTCAATCTGTATAAATGGTTTAAAAATTTTGTAGTATCCTATAAATTTTTTCTTAATTTCTTGATCATTTTTGAAACCTAAATATGTACGCAACATTAAAAGTAAAGTGAATAAAGATAATTATAAAATATTATCTATTTATTTTGTATATGTATATTGAAAATGCTCTTTAAAAAGAAGAATGGTGGTTAAAATGTTAAGAAAACAATTTTTAAAGAAAACAGCTCTGAACATTTTTTAAAAGGTTCGTTGTTTAGAAACCAACAATGTAAATTGACCGATGACTCTATCAATCAAAATGTCATTGAGCTAAATTTGTGCTTTATATACAGGCTGTTGTAGAATTCACTTGGTTGGTAAATATTTTTAACTGTTCTATATTTTAATATCATAATTATAATTTTTCTATAATACAATAATTATGATTAGAATTAGATAGATTTAACCTTATAACTATACTACGGTATATTTTAGCTTAAAAATACTGGACTTAAAAGAAAATAATACTTGTTATGTCAAATAAATAGCAATGAAAATCTTAAAATAACATTTTGAAACTGAAACAATACGCTTTCAAATGACATAAAAATATTTCGTCTACACATTTTTTAACGCCATACACTGGCAAAATTTACATAAAAAATGTATTTTTGTCTGTTTTTTTAATCCTATACCTAATCCTGTTTGAATGTAAATCAGTAAAAAGCGCATTTTGCTTCCTCGCAATATATAGATACGAGAAGTATGTCTGGCTTGAGGACGGCCCTATTTCAAAATTATCAAAATCGTGTGTAAGGAGGGGGTGACATCCTAAAATATTTATTTTTCAAGATATCTCAAAAACGACACATGTTACGTGAAAATTGTATATAATCTTTTTTGTAGAGCATTCAATTTCCTATAATATAGGTCTACAACTGCATCGCTTTATATTTACATTGACATATTAAATGTCATTTTGACGTTTGTATAAATTTAGAATTAGATTGAAATTGTTAAAAAATTAAAAATAATTATGAAAAATTTCGAACTAATATTTTTTTAATAAAATTGTATCAAATTAAATGGTTAGCCAATTGAACTGAATACTATCGTTTTTTATTTAAATTGTTTAATAATTAACTGTACTTTATTTATTATCTTTGCAGATATTTTTATTGTTTATTTTGTGTTATTTTACATTAAATAGTTTCAGGTCCATTTTTTTTAGTTATTAGTAGTAAAGTACGAAAAAAAATCGTTTTGTAACGGACTGTACTACTTCAACTTCCATAAACTCGGTATTATATTTTTTCGTAACCAAGACCAAACCAAAATAATTCTACACAGTTTCCACAGCTTTGGAATGAATTTTTAAAATTTAGTTTCTACACAGACCAAATCCTTATAGGTAGGTAATACGCAACAATTCTGTATCCTGTAAAAAAACATTGAGTTGGCCATTATTTAAAAATAATAAATGGGGTAAAATATGAGATTTTACACAAGTTTGATTTTGTTAGATATAAAATGTACATCAATACACATTCATTGAATAAAATAAGGTAAAATTAGATTATTTACACCCTTTCTTCTTGCTCAAGAACAATTTTACTTAGCATAAAATTGTCAAAGAAATTCTGTTAATCAAATGAATGTAATTAGAATTAAAAGTGATTGTTCGTAAACTTACTACGAGTTTGTCATATTTTGAAAAAGTTTTTCAAATGGTCGTAATTTTGAACTTCAAGACGTTTACAATGTCTTTCGATTCCCTTCTTACCCATCTACTCCTCATTCCGTTTGCATTCCTTCTATATTAGCTTTATAAGTAATTAAGAAGCCTTTATAAAAAATTGTCATAGAAAATATTTTTATAATATAAATTATTTTTTTTGTATTTAATTAATTGGAACTTTTTTTCCGTCAACGAATATTTTATAATTATATATAAATCTTTTGTATTTATGTATGAAAAGGTTGGATTTGTTTTGGGTGAATTAGTAATTCAAAAATGAAAAATGAAAAAATATTGTAACTAGCTGTTACTTTCTACAATATACAGAATGCAGCATTTAAATTTATTCACAAATGATTTGTGAATAAATGTGTGGTTTCAAGGGATAATTAAAATGGTATTATTTTTGTTTGGTTTATTGAAGTATTATAAGTTTTTTGAAGGTCAAATTTTTTTATGGAAACTATATATTTTTATTTTGAAAACGAAAAAATTGAAAACTACAATAATTCTAATCTTGAGATCATGGAAAAAACCTCAAATTTGAGATACTTATGTATAAATCATTCAGAAGTGATACATACCTACTATTTAATTGAAATGCTGATATTTGATTTGGTACAATCCTCATATTTTGTGATTTGAAATAGTCATGTATAATTAAGCAGATTTTTGCATTCAACTAATTTTTTAGTACGTTATTTTCTCTTGAAATATATCCGTAAATAATTTCGTAAAGAAGAATATATTATATTTACAAAGCATTTTAAGATATTTCGTCAGATAAGGCGTTTTTTATGTGCTTAAAATTACCAGTTTTACAGATAGCATTTATCTGTTCATGCATCAAAAGTTCACGTTAGATTCGATTAATTGTAAAAAAAATTTTACATTACTTGTAACCGCACACCTACATATATTCATCTACAGATGTTCACCCACGTACGCTCGCATACACACTTGTATAAGCGAGAACTCGCAATCTCCATAGCTACGAATAACCCGCATATAAAGTTATACTACATGTATTGGAACGTGCCGTCATCTATGTAATATTGTCTACAACTGTGAGGCGTTTGCGAATATGTTTTAAAGATCAGATATTTGTAATATGTATTTTCATTCCACATTGATTCATTTTTTTATTCCTGGTGTTATAAAAAAATTTCTTGCGACCAAAACCTAATCAAACTCACTCTAAATCGTTATGAATTTGGTTTGTACATAATTTAGAACAGTTGAAATAAACTATAAATAATATAAAGCTAGTATTATGGTTCATACCAATACTATTAAACCGATGATTTCGACTTTTTTTGGTATTTATGTTCATAGTTATTAACGTCACTATTCTACGACCAGACATGGATGACTGGGGGGATCGGAAAGTGCCCTGGGGAAAACAGGGCAGTAAACAGTCACGAAGTTCATTTCGATTTCGACTTACTGCAGGTGCTAAAACATCTTAATAAATACTATACAACTATCATTTTCGAATGATAATATCTGACCATTATTAATTTTTCTTGTTTTGATTTTTATGCTAATTAAAATTTATTAAAAACTTTTCTACATGCTCTGCAAAAAGCGCTCGATTAGTCTAAATTCTTTATAATACCAGAAATAGTAAAATTAAAATTAAGAACATTTTGATAACTTTTTCTTTAAATATTAATTTTGGTTATCAATTCATATTGTAGGTATCATTTTAATTAAGAAAAGAAACCAACATCTTTAAAAAACTTAGAGTTGAATGAAAATTTTTAACAAAATTATTGCAAATTAAGTATAAGATATAATTATTCTTTTTCTTTAAGTTCAAGAAGTATTTATATTTAACTGTTTTTATTAAGCAAAAATGGGTATTACTTTCAAGAGATTCTAGAGGCAAAATTTAATATAAGACACCAAAAAATTTAAAACAACAGTTTTCACAACATACAAATTCATATTGTGAATTCTTAGACCTCATAGCGACTTTATTTTATTGCTTACTCACGATAGAATTGTAAATGAATTTTTGGTTTGCACAGCATCCAGCAGGAACCGCTGGACCGGTGATGTGGTGTGTAAAAAATTTGATAAATATATTGTTTGTTCCGACTGCATTGTATTTAAATTCACACCCAGAATGTTACCCTGATCTCCGTCGGCGCCGGCGACTTTATTCGCAAAATTCCTCGTATTTTTTTATATATGAAGTGGGAATCTTTATATGTATGTATTTTTATTTTTAGACATAATATGTCTCCAGTGATGTATCGTAATGACATTCGGGATGATGTTTCTTTTTGTAATATGACACATCAAATCTACACATGTTCGTATGTACATAATAATATGTTATTTCTTTAAAAAAGTATAGACTTATCGACATGCAGTGTTTAATTTAACATAACCTTAACAACTGTTAAAAAGTTCGTGAAATCACGTGTATATGTATAATGTATATGTTATATCAGACAAGTAACGCATGTAACATAAAATACCAAAATTTTGTACGTGTGTCATTGTTCCTCCTGATCAGATTGTCAACTCTTAGAACCCCTGACTTAATCCATAAAAATAAACAATTCATAACGGGTAGTATTTAGGCGCGCGATATTTTATATACTTTGAGCATTAAATATATTGTATTTGAACAATAACATTTTGATTTCTGAGCAGTGATGTTCCATTACCCACTTCCCCCAAATAAAATAATTGTATTGAATTTGTTTTAATTATTATTCTTTTTTTTTGGGGGGGGGGGGGGGGTAATATTATAAGCAGTGGCGAAGCGTCCATGGAAGCAGGGGAAGCAGTGCTTCCCTTACTTTATGGGTAAATTAATACAAATCTGTGTTTTCAGTTAATAAATAATTTAAAAATATTATTAGAATATTCGTCTTTATGCGCAACTCAAATATTTTAATCAAAAATAGAATTTAATATTAATTTACACGCTCAGTTATAAAACTATAATACTTACCTCTACGTCTTATTTTCTTGTATTTTAGTCGATATTTGTATGACGAGTTGAAGTTCACTGCAGGAAATTTCACTAAAAAATTTCATATTTTTTATTTCGTTAAGAGTATATTTGTATAGAAAATGACGTGAAAAGTTGAAATTTTTAAACCGCAGATCTGTATCTTAAACCGTTCTCGAGATATAGCCTCTCAAAGTTTTAGTTTTTTCAAAATTTTGAAGAAAAATGGCCCTAACGTTTGAACATGCAGTTGGAATTGATTTTAGTTGACGGATTTGGAATCAGCGTGTCAAAATCTATATAATGACATGTATAATATCTTAAAACTCGAAAAAAATTTTTTTACGAAAAATCGAAAAAATTCAAAGGGGTATACCTTAAAAAATTGTCGATTTTTGGCCAAAATTTTTTTGTCGAATTTTTAAGTAATATAAATGTCATTATATAGATTTTAACACACTGATTCCAAATCCGTCAACTAAAATCAATTCCGACCACACGTTCAAAAGTTAGGGCCATTTTTCTTCAAAATTTTGAAAAAACTAAAAGTTTGAGAGCCATTATCTCGAGAACGGTTTGAGATACAAACCTGCGGTTTGAAAGGTTCAACTTTTCACGCCATTTTCTATACAATAAACATACTTTTAACGAAATAAAAAATTCGAAATTTTTTAGTAAAATTTCCTGCAGTGAACTTCAACTCGTCATATAAATATCGACTTAAATACAAGAAAATAAGACCTAGAATCATTTAGTCACTAAATAAATATTTATATTAGAATTTAAAAAGGTAAAAGCTTGAATTTAAGGTGTTTCTTAACTAGTTTTTTTGTTAATAGGAGGGGGAGGATTGACAAAATATGCTTCCCTTATTAAAAATTTCACGCCTCGCCACTGTTCTATATAAATTTTTTAAATAGAACGAAATCTATTAAAGTTTATAAATATTAGTTATAATATATTATACGTGATGTGTTTCAGTGATAATTTTACAGCAAATAATATATTTCTAATGATCATTACTAACTTGACATAATTACGAAATTAAAAATGGTTATTTGTTGGTCAAGATTCAGGACAGAACATGGAGGTATATTTACAAATTCAACTTTTTTTAAAAAGCAATAGTTAGTACTAGAAGAAGAGTCTAATAGAATTTAATTTTCAGCTTTTTAGTCGGTTTCAAAAAGGCAAATTAATTTTTTTAAACGTTTTTTCTATATTTTTTATTATTCATACATGAAATGTACTGTACAATAAAGTATAGTAATCATGAAAAAAATCGAACTCGAGATTTTAATTTACACGTATTGAGGGTCCCTGAACCAAAAATATGAGATTAAATACTAATAATCGCAAAAAGCTATCTACGCCACTGATTCTTTATGTAATTATATAATTTCGTTTTGGAACCACTGCTCTAAGTCAATATCAACAACATTATTACAAAATACACCCAAAGGTACGTAATATAGAGCATCCCTTATATTCAATTTGTTATAATCGAAAACCGAGTCAGGCCTCGTATGTATTGGTTAAGTAGCTCTATTGACATAACCGTAACCTGTCACGTACTAAACATAAGTTAATTCACAAAGATGACGTCACGTATTCGCAGGTATGAAGACAGAAAATTCAAGTTATTATTAAAAACATTGTTTCTCGTTTACGTGAAAACAACTCAGATATATTCTTGTTCTATGCTCGTTATACAGGATGCATAAAAATACATATAGATTTATTATTAAAACCAAGTCTTGTGAATTATTTAAAACATTCTGGAGACTGGCCAACCTTACAGAAATGAATATGAATGATTGTATTTCAAGAATGATATACTTATTTTGTATATTTATATACGAATTGTCACAAATAATGTTACAGTTGATTCATTTTCGATTTGGATTCAGTTTGAACTTACAATTAGTTGCAATTTAAAATTTTGAAATCGGATAACAATTTTTTTGTCTCAAAACGATCACAAAACTTCTCGTATCTTCGATATTGCGAGAAAGCGAAATACATATTTATCTCAATTTCGACATATCTAACAAACGGTAAAATTAATTGTTGAATTTAATTTCTATATCCAATAGATCCTAAAATCGTAGGGTGGGAGGATGTTCCCCGTTGTACTTCCATAATAGACGCCTGTGTTTAAACATACAACTGTTTTACATAATATTATTGGATAATTAATATAAACATTGTATGTTTTTCATCACTAAATTGTATAAATAATTTAATATTGATTCAAGTGCTCTATTTCTCAGATCTTAATATAAAATAAATGTTGTTGATTAGCAACAATATGTTAATTAGCAATGTGCTATTGTAATAAAGGTACGAATAAATATATCCAAATATACATATCTAAAAAATTTGTTTATTATAAAATAAAAGTTTACTAAAAAAAATTAAATACATTTTTATTTCACGATGTTTAAAAATTTAAACATTTTGTTGCCGTTTAAAAAAAAAACTCTGTGTTGCTGTTTTGTATTGTCGGTGTAAACACGCCAAAATGTTCCTCCTTGTTGATAATAACAGAAATAAAAATTGCAGGTTGTTGCTTGTTTCAATTTAAATCAGTAAACATAAAAAAAAATAGGAACAAAACGAAACATTTTGTAGTCGCGTCAGTGGAGACACTCGATTAACAACTGTTTTGTTCCCGCAACAATGCCAAACTGCGACAACTAGAAACAAAACTAAAATATTTATTTAGTGTGTAAACAAAGTTTATTTTTGTTGATATGAGTTTCTTTAGTTTGGAAACGAAGGGCAACATTCGTCAGTAAAGTATTGCCCATTTTTCCATCAATGGATCTATCTTAATGCATACAGATGTTTATATTTTTACTTTTCCGAATATAACCTGAATTACAATATTGAACAGAGTGTAGGTATTTCTTTCACTTTTTTATTATAAAGCTCAACGACTCTATGTCTGTCCGTTTGTGCGCTTATGACTCGAGAACCACTTATCGGATTTACCTGTTTTTTAAAATCATATAAATGTTATTGGCCAAGTTATAGGATATATTTTGTTACGTTAGATAACATAAGGAATAAGCAGTGACGATAATAGTAAATCAAGTCGAAAAAAAATCTCAAATATCTCTACTCCTATTAGTGGTAGGGAGTTGTTTTCCCCCTTAAAACCCTCACCGAGTGGTATTTTTCCCGCCGGATCTAATAAAACTAATTACAACCCTCCATACGTGATAGGGGGTGAAATATTAACTCCTGTGCGAAGCCGGGGTGGGTCTATTAGTAGTAGTATAAAATCAAAATATTGTTACTTGTTTATGAATTTGTGAAATGGTTTTATTCTTCTTTTATTCTAACCAATTGATTTTTTCCATTCAACACATGTTTATTTATTAGACTTGATGACTTTGTCTTCTGAAGAACTTTTTTTTTTTCTATCAATTTTCGGAAATTAGATTCCTTATTTGTGTATGACGTACATTTGTTATACTTTTCAATAAAGTGAATTGTATTTTATTTTGTAAAAGATCAAACGCATGGTTTCATTCAAATATAAAGCTTCAAACATAATATTCGGGTATATATGTACATAATATATTGTTATCATATCATGTTATATTATTATCTCATATTTACTTATATAAGAAATGTCACTCAACAATGGAAAGTTATATAATAAAGTATTTTTCAAAAATACTTGTTTTTTATTTTAAGAAACTATTACCTACACCCAGAAGTACTTGAGTGAATATCAAGAGGAAAACTTTATTTATATACCCAAAATTTCAATAGATTAGTGGGAAATATATATGTATGTTAGTAGTGTGTTATATAACTGTCTACTAAATACACGCAAATTTATGAGACAAATTCAAATTTAATAGCTGCGGAGAACACATTAAATAACGTTCATTTAACACCAACAGCAATTTACTAACCCTTAAAGACTGTTATGATTGCACCTGGTCTAATAGTTAATGCATAACTATAATGTTAAGTGCTCGACGTTTAATTTATTACTATAGAGCTGAATAAAAATGTAGTTCATGTAAATAAATTGTATTCGTTTAAGAGAAATGACTAGAATAATGTTGGATATTAGAGAAAAAAAGCTGAGCTAACGATATCTGCGAGGTGACAAATGAACATTAATTTACTCGGGATTTTAAAGCAGTGGTAACAAATGTATAGTAATATAAATGCTAAGCATTTTATGATGTACAATTGTCGCTACTTAACGCGCATGCATCAAGGTCATTTATATATTGTCTCCATATTGTTCTTTGATTTTACGTCAGCTCTTTTTTATTAAAATAATAAACTAGTGAACGACTGATTCAAATAATACCGATTTATCGCAGGTACAGTTAGCTTAACTTTTGCTCGAAAGAAAATTCTATTTAATACTGGACATAGTGAGTTACTATAATTTATATTTAGACGCGATTTTTGAAAAGCTACATAATGATTTAAATAGTTTTTCTCTAAATTGATCATGTTGGTGTGACATAAATATTATTATGTTTTTCTTGATGTCATTTTTCAGAAGTTCTAATATTTTCATTTATCATATTTTTAAGTAAAGCTATTCCTATCTGTTTTTCACGAATCCCTTTTTCTGCTTTTATTGTTGTCGCTTTCAAGCTCAACGAATTGTGAATGTATATTTATTTATTATAGAATATTTAAAAAGGTCCCTTGATTCAATAGGTTATTGAGTTCTCCAAATCTGATGTATATTTTTATTTTTGACATAATAACAAGTCGTTTTAACGGTATGTACCTAATTTATTTTGTGTAGTTCGTAAAAAAAACATAAAAAATTACGTTTTAAGGTTGATATAAATATTTACATATTTATTTTGTAAAAAATAATAATTCTTAGTAATTGAAACATTTTAAATTAAAAAAATAAAATATCTAGTAAGAAAATAAGATAAATATCCTTTTCCGTATTTTTTTGTAAATGGACATATACAAGTTAAAACAGGTATAAAAACTCTTGAAAACTTTTGACGAACATGTTGTGTTTAAAATATCAATTTAAAAACGTTGTGTATTCAATTACTTCGGTCGCGCTACGCAGTTAAAAATAAATTATTCATAAATTGTGAGGAAACGATATCTCCATCAATTCATTACAACCATCTTACTTAAAGGCTTTAGCAACTCATTTCTGTTATTAAATTTCGATTTTATAAAACGGTTTTGTCATACATTTTATGGAAAAAATTATTAATACTTCGATGTATACACTTATTATTTCTCGATTATTAGGAGAGATAAAAATGAGAAATAAACTATATACATATATGTATATATGTTAGGTATACTTATATAAAATAATGAATCTTTAGTAGTATACCTACATTGCGAAAGTTATAGATGCGAAATTAAAAGTATTTGAGTGAATTATGATAAAATATCAGGAAAAAACAAACATGGTTAATTTCATTGAACTATTATTCGAGTTTACAAACGAAAATTACCTAGCTATTGATTGGACCAATCAAAACCGTTAACTGGTGATTTAATTTATTCCCGTAAAAATATATTACATAAACTAATTTTATTTTTTCCTATGTTCATTTTAGTGTTTGAAAATCAAGCGCCTTTTTTTTGATACAATTAAAAGTTATTAAACACAATTGGCCCTGAAAAAATAGAAAGTTGTCAGTTCCAACATTCAGTATGAGATAAACTATGTAGAAATGTATTATAAACAACAAAACTTAAGTTTATATTTGAAAAACAGATTTAAATGGTCCCAAAAAATGTATGTTTTATTATATTTATGGCCATATATCAAAAGGGGGCCAAATTGTATGGAAGGAATTTTACCGACCTCGACTAACCCCTTACGTGAAAGTACTCTCAATTCTAAGAAAAATCGCCCCCATGGAATTATACTTCTACATTCAACTTTAGTTCGGCGCATTTTTGATTGAAAATTTTAAGTTTGACTCCCGTGAATTCAATATGTATGTATGTTAATATACATGAAAATTTACAATTTTTCATTGATTTTTTTAAACAACCCAAGGTTTTTTGGGTACGAGGATTCCGAATTTGACATCTATTTTTTTTCTTGACCGTCACCTAGCGCCAGTTTTCGAAACAAACTTAAAAACTTCAATCAATCAATAGAGGTATAGTACCATGGGCGTTTTTTCTTAGAATTGAGAGTACTTTCACGTAGGGGGGTAGCCGAGGTCGGTTGGAAAATTGGCCCACTCTAATGTATATATAAAAAATACATTGAATTTATTAAGTGCAGTTATTTGATTAATTAAATCCGATTTTATATTTTTTTAAATCCATATTTAAAAAAATGCAATTTGATGGTTTTATATTAATGTAATTCGATAAAATCAATACCATTCTGTTCGAACTAAATTTAATTTATCCAAAAATTAGTACGTGTGTTCATTTATTTACTTTATCGCTTTGTTTTAATTCGTACCGCCCTATATTTTCCTGTGCTGTCCCCTAGTGTCAGTTCCGCTAAGCTATCCGGTGATAAATCATTTAAACATGCTACTGCTGTTGTATTATTTATAATTATAAAAGGGGGGCGGCGTTTTAGTTTGTTGTGCTTTACATGATAACCATGCATAATCAAAATATTTACTTTTGTTGTAAACTATTTATTTTAAAATGGACGTTACGTTTATTGGATAATAGTTTTAAAATACAATACAGTGAGATTAGCTCAACTGTTTAGATTTTCTAAAATGATTAATAGAACATTTAATTGTTTTTAGAAAACAAAAATAAATTTAGTAATTAGAAGTCATTGTGTTTATTTTGAATAGTTACCTTTTTTTTCTTGAAATATTTTGATTGAATTGAAGGGACGAGAACAGAAAAAAGCTTAGATAATTGAGTCGTTGCCCTTTCAGCAAATCACTATATTATGTACGCGACCGTACCTTTGAAGGATATACAAATATTATTTCTAATAGATATGTATATTTTAGTATTCATATTTTGAGGGACAGCAGTATTTGTGGAACTTGATAACAAAATTATAGCTGATAAACCCTGCGGGATTGCAGTTAGAATCAAGTCTTGTTACTAAATTTGACGCATTACTGAAGAGGAAATATACATATACATACAAAGTATTAACATTTTATGTGACCACTACAACATTTGCATACTTTTCAAAGGTCACCAACATATAAAAGTTTACTGACAGTGAGATGGCATCTATACTCAATTGTCTAAGCTTGTTTATTTCTTTTCTAATTGAATTTACTGTATTAAAATTGGTCGCAGTGTTTTTAATTTGTATTTTTAGTTATTTAGTTTTCTATCTATCTTTACTTACGATACTACATGGGCTGAAAAGTCTTTGTACAAACAAGCCACATTTGGCCTTCTGTACGTGGTGCATCATTTGTGCTAGTACGATCCGACGAAACTCAGAAAACCAATATTTTACGGTTGAATTAGCTAGGATAAATGTGCCGTAACACTTATCAAGCCATTACTTTGTTTGGATGATACTTTTTCCCATCAAAAAATAAAGCTTAATCAAAATACGAAAACTTTTTTCCATGATTAAAAAAATAACAAAAATAGCGTCACTTCGAAGGCTGCAACTTGAACAAGAGTACATGAAATGTCATGGAATTTTGACAGTATTCTAGTTAAGGTTGGCACTCTACTCTATGGGAGCATAAGGATCTGTATGTCAGACCAAGTACTTTTCAGCCCATGTAGTACTTTCGACGATTATTTTAGTTTTTATTTGTTCAAGATCAGTGGAGCCGTTTAAACTGCAGACTGTAGACACAAGCAAACAAAAATTTATATACATATGTTGGTGAACTTCTCATAATCCCCCATGTGCATGCCAGACTGGTAAAAAGAAGACATTCTAGAATTAATCCTATACACAGAGTAGAATTATTATACAGTCATCCATAATACTCATACTGAAGCACAAATAACATACTTACTTACCGTTACCAACGTTAGAAACAAAGACATGTTTATATTTACAGAGGCATATTAATACGTTAGATCTAATTAATACTCGATGATATCATTACGCAGTAACAAGTAAACGGTAATTTATAATCAAAACAGATTTAAGTATTGTGTTAGCTGTAATTAGCAACGTACTTTGATTTCAAATAACATGTATAATAATTAATGATATCTTCAATTATACGTTCACTTTAATTATTGCCATTATCGACGAAAATCGATAGGAATATTGATCAAAGTTTATATATGGGATTATTTTGAAAACAACTCTTAAAAGATTTGTTAATTTTAGGTTCAGTTTATTAAAAAAATACGTTTTTTTGGGTTTCGGGTTCGGGTTCAAGTTCAAGTCCCTGTTTATAACTAACAATAAGTGCATAAACTAGTTAAAATAGAACAAAATGTAATAACTAAACATTGCAAACATTCTAACAGTTCATCTAAAAGTACAGAAAAACATTAGTGTATATTGGAAAGTGGTGTAATTGCGGCGCGAACGTTTATATGAAAACCACCGCAATCTAGACGTGGGATGTAATCTTACACACGTAAAACAACAGTCGTGGCAACACTCATGCCCGACAATAGTGTTGACGCACGGGCGTACAGGATAACAAAACACTAACCAGTGATGCCGACTAGTCAGAATATGCCGGGTTAATAAAAGTTGCAGCCTTAAAGAGAAATGGGAGGACTATCAAAACATTACCAAATGCATGAAATTGGTGAGAATGTTTTCATGAGCATTCTAATGCAAAACACAGAATATTAAATTGATTCTCCGAGCCGTTTAGTAAATATATTGATTTAAAATTAACATAATATATTCTTATGGAAAACTAAAATTTTTTGACATTTTTTAGGTAAAACACATTGATTAACAAATTAATTATAATACAACAAAATTTTAAATTTCCCGCTCTGCGAATATTTTTGCGTATATTTAACAACGATTATGAAAGACCTCTGTTTTTTATAATTTGGTAAAAAAACTTATACAGATGAAAAAAATCATCTCGAGCCATTTGCCCATGCAAATCTTTATAAAATTATAATAACAGAAACTCAATATGCTTCTTTCTTAAAACAATCATCAAAAGATATTAAAATATGTCGCTAACAATATATTAATATTTAATAAATGCACGTCACTGATAGTAACATACACGTACGTGTGGGCGTATGGCCGAGAAGGAGCTCACAAAGCAGGCGTTGGAAACAATACACGGCTCGCTTTAGGGTAGGAATCAGTGGCTACGCCGTCTATGATCTTCCACTTGAGCAAATAACGCTCCGCCGGTATAACCGGTCTCTAAATTTCAAAAAAGATTTATATGTTTTTGTATTCCAAAACAGTGATAACGTCACACGCATATGCAGATATCATATACTTTGTGTGTGTATATGTGTATGAGACGGTTCACACGAAGGCATTCGAGTTAGGTCGAGTCGAGACAAGTAGAATCAAATAAAATTGATTTTTATAGTGTTTTTTTTAAATTTGATTCTGGCAAGTGGAATATCAAATGAATCCTGACAATTCAAGATATTTACATATATAAACGTTTGGTTATTATTAAAATCTTGCTTAATAAATTTAAAAAAAAATGTAAAAATATTTTATCCCGTGCCCATATTTTCGAAAGTAATAGTGACAAAAGTCTGAAAAAAATTAGGAACATTTATATCAAAAAAAGTTAAAAGTGCTACCACATTTTTGGTAATATTTAAACTACTATATACTAATTGTGGTAGATATATTAAATTAGTTCTTAATTTTGCTAAAAAATTTTAAATTGTAAAGTTTTTGTTATCTTGTACTATTTTTGGCTGGCGTTCACAAGTACAAATTAATCAAATAAATTGAAATAGGTACTATAGCTACTAATTGTAAGTGTGAACCAGCCCTTATCGGACACGTGTATGTTAGTTGTATTCTTTGATGTAGAAATTATTGTAGAAATCTACAGCCAATCACGTCGTTCGTGTCCACTGACGTTTGATGTTCGTATTTCACACATTCTGTATCGTATAATCTTTTATACATTAGGTCTTTTTGTAATAGAATATTTTCGTTTTTTTTCAATTAAAAAATCAAGTAGGTATTTTGATAGAAATGCTATAATGCAGGTATTTCTTATATTCAACACGTTTGTTACAAATAAATGTATAATTTTATTTGTCGTACAGGAGGTAAAACGATTCCGATTTCAATCAGAAATTCGAGAAAATTGATGCAATATAAGTATATGAAAATATTTTTCAATTAATTGAAAAATAATGAAATATTGGTTACGTTTTATGGGAAGTAAAAATAAGAGAAAAACTTTAATCGTGTTTGAAATAATTATTTTTTAACGATTTTCGATTATTAAATTATAAAATAAATAATTGGTTTTAATAATTTGGTTTCTATACAGACTAAATCGATACATATTATAACATAACATCATACCTTATAGAAACATTTTGGTTTAGACAATTTATTTAGCTTTACTACAGTTTTAAAGTGCACTACATATTTTTAAACGCCCAAAAAATCATTAATGAATAAATATGTATTTTTAAATCCTTACCTAAGAGATATAAAAAAGTCGGTGCAAATTAAAAACAAGTAGATCCTACCATCATAAATATTGGTTACCCCTGTAACTAATACACGTTAGTACAAGTTTGTTCTAACGTCTTGGACACGTCTGGAATGACTCGCACGCCCCGGATATAAATTAATACCTGTTCTTGCACTGATGACGTCACGTATATTCAGGTGGGGAGATTTCAACTCAAATAGATATATAAATTTACTATCTGTCAATATATATTACTTTTACCCCATTTACTTTCGGAAGGATTCTGCAACGATTGGGAATGTCTTTTATTTATGCAATATTGATACATTTGTTATATTTGTTTTCGTATGGTTTATGTATCGAAAAGACTGCATTAAAACTGTAATTAACGAATAAATTTATTTAAAAATACATTACTATGAATTTAGAGTGACTAATTATTTAACCATTTAGTGTACAGTAGTGACACTCTATCTCATGACATTGGTGGTGATGCCAAGTCCTTCAGACCTTTTAATGTCTATATTATTTTTAAGGAGGAGAAATTATATTTATTTTAAAGTACGAAAATAACAAAATAAAATAAAATAATTATCAGAGTCAGGAAGTGTCCGTTAGAGTGATTAATTTACATCTATAAAATTTTTGTGATGAATTAGTAAAACATATTAACGGAAATTACAGAAAAGAATGACAGCAAAAGGTACACCAAAAACGAATTTTTGAAAACTTTATGGATGTCATTTTATTTGTTTGATTGTATCAAAACTTTTTCTATAAATATCATTACTTTTATTTAAATGTAAAAATTATTATTTCTTAGTGTACTACAGCAATATTATACTTACGTAAAAATAAATTTAATATTCACACTTCCCCAAAGGAAAATGGTGAAAATATAAAATATCATTATCATAAAAACAAACTTGTTTGTTTAAACGTCAAAATTTATTAAATTTAAATCTTTATTAATAGCCTGACGATGATTCTGTGAATCGAAAGCTTGCGGTTTCCTCTTCTTTAATAAATTTTGACGTTTAAACAAACAAGTTTGTTTTTATTTATATTTAACGTCACTTCTATTATATTATAAATATCATTATCTCTCTATACTGGAAAAAAAGTCAAGGTCTCCGTGATCGATATGTTTTTAAAATCAGCAATTTTACTTTTCACGTCAGAGCTTCGCTAGATCAAAATTTCAATACAAATATTTGACAAGTATTTATTGTACTGCATTTACATGTATTCACATATGCTAGCGCGCGAAGAAAGGCACATTTATCACACACGGTATATTGTTCATGAATTATTTTACGTATATTTCATTTAAAAACAAAAAAGATTTGAAATTAAATCAATATATTTACTTCAGTCGGTAATCGCTTGGAAGAGTAAGCTACATTTTCTTTATTTTTTTTAATATTAATATTATTTATAGTTAAGTATATCCACATAAAAAAACATATTAAAATAATATGGTGGAGGCGCAATGTATTATTTTAATATTTATTCAGATACTACTGGAAAAACAGAGAATCTGTGGTTTCAGTCACTAAACTAAAAATATACACCTTAACCACAATAAAATTGTCAGATGTTACGAATGAGAAGGTGAATTATGAAACTCGTTCGTCCCATTTTAAAAAACAATTCGAGATACAGTAGATTTGGCATTCTTTCATATTGCAATGTTAGTTTTGAGCAATACTCGCTCAGTCATGTTATAACTGAGCGAACTCACCTCCTGAAATATATAAAGCTAGTTTTGCTATGAAATCAATAATTATTTAATTTTAATAAATGTCTACTGTTTACACATTTAAGTAAATTATTTTATGGTGGAGGCGCAATGTAATATTTTAATGTTAGTTTGGATGTAACTGATTATATTATTAAACCGATAAATAAAAGTATATGTGTAATGATTAAAGATTATATGTTAGTGGAGTATATTCAGGAGATCTTGGAAACTAAAAAAATTAGCTTAAATGGAAACAATAGACTACTAGATATTAAAAAAAAGTTCAAATATAATTTTCGTTGATGAAAATAACTCTTAAACAGCTTAAAAATAATATTTAACTATTTTTTCATGGTTTTCGAGGGCGATCGCAATTATATTATATATATTATTTTAAACAGAAAGAATTAAAAACTATACAATAATTTAATTGTTCATTTTTTACCATTACAACCATGTGTGACATTATATTCATTCGTTTTAATACAAATGAAAAAAATTTAAAAACAATATTTTTCTCAGGTCGGTATGACTAAAAAATATTAAAAAGCTTTCCCTTCCTAGTAAATGGGGGTATGATATTTAACCATTACATTTAATTAAATTCTCGCGCACTTAAAAGGAATTAAAAAGTAAAACAAAATCAGCTAAATGTTCATAAATATATAGATACTAACAGAGCTATCGTCAGAGACATTTTATTTTTTATGTTGTTTTGTAAAATAATGTAATTTTAGATACAAGTATTAAAAAGAATCTATTTTTAGTACATATAGGGGTCTGTTGTTTATACAATTTGTTCATTGTCTGCTTTTCATTTATTACTTTTTTATATGTAGATGAATAAATGTAATGTATACTTTGTATAGTTAGTCATAAAAATCATGGGATTTATTACCAATACATACCTACATATATTAAAACGCTGTTATATTTCATATTAATATAGTAGCCATTATTTACTTAATTAATAATAGTTTGCTCCTGAGTGTCTCCCCTATTATATATTTTTGAAATCAATAGATTATATTATTCCATAAACAAATATAATTTTTAAATTTAAATGCTAGCATGGTTAGTTCAATACTGTCAACTAATTTAGACATTTTTAATTTAATCAACTATATTTTAGAATAAAAACATTAATTCAGCAGTTTTTTTAGATCTTTCAAAGGCGTTTGATTACGTGCATTTCGATTTACTTTTCATTAAATTGAATGAACATAGTATCAGAGGTACAACTCAGAATTTAATGCAATCATACTAGACGTGACAAATAGAAAGCACATTTCTAATGATTATTCTTGAGAATGATTATTTTCTGAATCAAAGAAAATTATTTTCGGAGTCTACCTCTCATTCCTTATTTACATAAATGATCTCACTCTTTGTTATTAATGCCACAGTCTTATTTAATAATTTGAGTTACAAATTACACACGAACTAATTTTTTTTTTTTTCAGGTATACATCTTACAATAATTTCTTCAAAAAGCGGTAACCATTTGTGAGTCAATTTATTATTATTATTTTTATTTTGATATAATATAAAAAATATTTTTTGTATGTAATCGAAAATGTTTAATCCAATTTCAAAAATATTTATCATAGTAAGCATTGTATGCAAATTTCGTAGTTAAAACATTTATCAAAATTCGGAAATTAAATATATTTCGAAATGGGACGTACACATTCCAACAGTAAAATAAGAAATCCATAGTTTTTGTTAGAAATACCAGAACAATGTGAAAGACTATTTGAACGTGCTAGCAGTAAATCTACTATCTATAGAATAATGGAACAGAGAAATGGATTAAATGAAGTGATATACTCGATCTTCCACATACTCGTAGGTTTAACTGTAACTAACAATTGCATAGAAACAATTATGAAAAATGCCCATTATTGTGTAACAGTGTATTAATCTAAAAGATCGAGAGTGCTCGACCTATGCTTATTATAAGAGTAAGTTGTTTGCAGTATTTCCTACAATGCCAATGTTCAGTGTTAAAATATTGACTCATAATCTTATTTTGCCTTCTTATGCCGTGTTTACACCGAAAAACAAAACAGCAACATCGTGTCAAAGTGCAAAAAAACTTATACATTTTTAAAGACGAAGTGCTTTAAAACACCGTGTTGCTGTTTTTTATTTTCCAAATATGATTTTCAGTAAAATTTTTATTTGAAATTGAAATTAGAGAAAATAATGTACTTGCTAGCTCGTAATACTTTCCGAATATAAAGGTAAACTAGCAAATAGAAGAATTTTATTAATTTAAAAAAATTACCAACTAGTAAACAAAAAACTGAAATAAAAAAATAAAAAATAACATTTAAATCACCCTGTAGATGACATATTAATATATCTTACTTAATCACGCCGTGCGCAGACAACGTCATACCCACTAAACGGTACATTCATTTTACCGATCCTGGGCAATCAGAATAGCAGTACGTTTTACAAAACACGAAAATTACATTACAATATTCACACAGTGCGCGTTATGGCCATCACAAATTACTTTATAATCGTTTGTAAATCACGAAAGTTTAACTTAACATAGCTACATATGTCATCGTACGCATTACAATGACAAAATGTATACCACACACCCAAAGTCCTCAATTAGACAAGGAGAAAAATATTGTAAAATATAATATTTCATATACACCATCTTTATCTAACATTCGCCACCGAATTTTAAAACAAGCTAATGCGGTTTTGGTACACATAAACAAAGATGGGTAGATACATTTGGATACGTTTGTCTTGCTTTAACGAAAGCCAAATGAACTCAGAATTAAGCTAATGTATTTGGAAATAGATAGTTGGTTTTATGACAGTTTTACTGTCGGGGTTGGTAGTTTTGAAAGTTGGTGACTTTGCTGAAGCTTAGAGTTACTATGTTGACGATACTGCAGTAGGTATATGTTTTTGTATGTACCTTGTATCATCAGTTCTGTAAGTGATTGGTTTGTGTCTTCTTAATTAAAACACTTACTTCCATAGTTTAATCTGATTTCTAGAGATTTTTGAATAGCTAGAGTGACATTTTATATTATAACTTGAACAGTTTATTTATATTTTTTTAAACTCATTGTCAAATGTTCTATAGGGCAGTGCTCCTTAAACTTTTTGATGTCGCGGCTCCCCTGCAACTCTAATTTTTTTTTGGAACCCAAGTTGATTAAACAAATTTCTTTGTTTAATGTTCACTCCTGTACAACTGTAGTGCTATTCAGCCGTAAATTTAGGATTCTCGCCAACAGTTTAAAATTTTTGATTTAAAAAAACAGGTGTAAAAATATAATCATTTTAAGAAAATTTCATATAATCATAATTTAAGCATGTATGTACATCAGTGGCGAGGCGTGAAATTTTTAATAAGGGAAGCATATTTAATAAATAAATAATACCTCTACGTCTTATTTTCTTGTATTTTAGTCGATATTTGTATGACGAGTTGAAGTTCACTGCAGGAAATATCACTAAAAAATTTCGAATTTTTGATTTCGTTAAAAGTATGTTTATTGTATAGAAAAATGACGTGAAAAGTTGAAATTTTCAAACCGCAGGTCTGTATCTCAAACCGTTCTCGAGATATAGTCTCTCAAAGTTTTAGTTTTTTCAAATTTTTGGAGAAAAAAGGCCATAACTTTTGATCGGGTGGTCGGAATTGATTTTAGTTGACGGATTTGAAATCAACGTGTCAAAATCTATATAATGACATATATAATACTTTAAAATCCGACAAAAAAATTTTGGTCAAAAATCGACATTGTTTTAAGGTATACCCCTTTGAATTTTTTCGATTTTTCACGAAATTTTTTTTCTCGAGTTTTATGGTATTGTACATGTCATTATATAGATTTTGACACGCTGATTCCAAATCCGTCAATTAAAATCAATTCCGACCATCCGTTCAAAAGTTATGGCGTTTTTTCTCCAAAAATTTGAAAAAACTAAAACTTTGAGAGGCTATATCTCGAGAACGGTTTGAGATACAGACCTGCGGTTTGAAAATTTCAACTTTTCACGTCATTTTCTATACAATAAATAAACTTTTGACGAAATCAAAAATTCGAAATTTTTTAGTGAAAAATCCTGCAGTGAACTTCAACTCATCATACAAATATCGACTAAAATACAAGAAAATAAGACATAGAGGTATTATAATTTTATAATTGAAAGTGTAAATTAATATTAAATGCTTTTTTTGATTTTTGGTTAAAATGTTAGATGAATATTCTAATAATATTTTAAAATTATTTATTAACTGAAAACACAGATTTGTATTAATTTACCCATAAAGTAAGGGAAGCACTGCTTCCCCTGCTCCCATGGACGCTTCGCCACTGATGTAGGTACAATTCATAATATATATAGTATTTAACAATAATATATTTATTTGTTATATTTGCAGCTCTACATAATATTGATTTTCAAATTTCAATATTTATTTTATTATTTAAAATACAAAATAAATATTTCACATTTTAATAAAAATTAATTATAATTATATTATAGTCTATATCACTAAAGAAAACCGGCACTGTGCGACAATGTGATAACAGTGCCTTAGATCGGTTATTTTTCATGATATAATCTATATAAAGTTACTTTACGGTATTAAACATTATTTGAATTTAAAATTCATATACTAAACAGTCTAACTAGGTTAACTACTAAATATAATATGCACGTGAAGTTTAAAATAGTAAGTACTAAACATAACTTACCTTTAAGTTTTCAGTCAATATGTCGACCATAACTTTATTATGTGTGATATAAATTTTATAGCTTTACATCTGTTGATACGAGAATGTTCACTTCTTTACTATGTAATCTAAAATACATTGAATTGGGAAGTGTTCCAGTTGAGAAAATTATATAACATAAATAAAATGGGTCATTCTACATTCTCATTGATAAGATTACTTTTCATTTTTTTTATATACAGAGAAAAATGGTAAAGTTAAAAATTGTCGGTAATATTATTATTTATAATTTATGTTATCTTGTATTCATTTTTTCAAAAAACAAATTTTTGAAGAAAATAAATAAATTATAATTCAAATGATTCATAAGAGAGAAGTAATCTTTAATTTATGTTCCATTCATTTTATTCTATCTTTTATTACTCAGAAATATGTTTAATAAAATAAGAATCACGCACACTGTTCACTGTCAGGATTACGTATAAGAAGGTCCCATGTTTCTCACAGTAGATATTTTTATGTCATATTGATATTTGTCTTTAATAGTTAAATTATTAATGTAATGGCTGATTCAATTTATTTGTTTTTTAAATTAAAATTTTAGCATGCATTTATTCCTTAAGCGTGCCATAAACAATACAGCTTATACCAAGAAACCATTAATAATTTTAAGATCACCGCCAAAGCCTTAATATTTGTAACATTGTCATCATTTTTATAAAGAGAGATACGTGTTTATAAGGCAATCGTTCAGTCATTTATTTATTTTCTACACAAAGTTTGTAGGAACTTTAATTGAAAAATAAAACATTGCGGTCAGTTGTTGAGTTGGAGGTTACAAAGATTCTCCCAGTAAGACATGTGCCGTTATTCTCACACTTTGATTTCTCATTAGAGGTATTTTAAAGTTGTAGCAATATGTAATCAATATATGAGCATTTATTTCGAAAAATTCAATCATCTCGTCTCTTTTTTATAACTGCTAGTCCCCTTTTGTGAAGCCATATAAAGTATATTTGACAACAAAAACCGAAATTAAATAAATATGTTGTCAGAAAAAATTGATTTAATAATTATTTTAATTTTTTAATGTTTACTTTATTTTACCCATATAAATATCAAAATTATTCAATTCGGCCGGTTGGGAACTTTATTTCACTTCCCTCTTCCCCGATACACACTCAGGATTTAACATTGCTTCCATGCGTTTAAAACGTATATATTTTAATTCAAGTTCAAATAAGTTTTACATTTACATACTTACATACATATTGTACATAAACCGCTTAGATTTATTTGATGTTTAGTGTATTGTTACTTTTTAACGCCTAAAGCATGTGTATTATAATCCAGTCGTATTTTTAACATCTTCATCAAAACATGTACCTACATTGACAATACATCTTCTTATCATCCTGCAAACCGCCAGTATTATAGTTTAAGTCAATGGGATGGTAAAGCAAGTACTACGATATAGAAGCAAAACTTGCAACAGCTTCCTAGCTAGCTAGTGTCAATAAAACACAGTGTAAAGTTTGACGTTCAGTGCAGACAAGTTGCACGGTGCAACAGCCCCTCCCTCTCCTTCAGCTACACCGGAATCGTTCCGAGGTGGTCGTAAATCAAAATGACGCTATTCAGTAACGCTTATAACGGTCTACGTCAGTATAAACTACTTTTATTGTCAGGCAACGATTGTAGTATAAATGTGTGTGTTAAAATGTGCTAGGGAATATAAATTTTGTTAAATTGGTCGTCGTGGTTTCAATATTGGATTTTTATTTAAGGTTGGGCGTATACTGTAATGTTTGTGGTGAATTTATTACGGCGGTGTTTGTTATAATTATATTGATCGAGTTTCCTATAGGTAATTTATTGGGTATAAAATGCACTTTAAGACAAGAGTTGGGAATATTAATATTTTTATAAATAGATTAAAATGATATGATTTACTGATTGCAATGAAGTTAAATATATATACTGTTTATATGATTATATATTAATCATCTTATTAAAATTTAATGTATAACTTTTTTTTTTAATAGAAAACTTTAAAATATTCACAGGTTGATAAAAAAGTCGTTAAATTAATTTACCCCACAAAATTTTTTTTTTCGTTCTTTTAAAACATTCTGATAGACTTGTATATACCAGAAAATAAGGGGTAGAAAGGAATAATTGCGTTAAAAATAATAAAATCATCTATCTTTACACCGAAAAAAGTTATGAGCAATTTAATAAAAATTTTAATATTTTTTAATTTTTTTCGATTTGTTTTTAAAAATATTTATTGTATAAATTATTATTTTATTTTTAAAACATCAATTTTATTGGGAAATTTAATTTTCTATAAAAAAATATTCCTGTAAAATTGTCCAATTCTGCGTAGTTTTCGAGTTTGTGACCAGTTTTACCCTGTTCTCAAAAACGCATATTCAATTACCTATAACTGATCTTTAAATAAAGCAACGCCATCCAGATCAAATTGTAAATACGTGAAAAAATTATATGAAATTGTAATTTAAATGAAATTCGAATTGAAGCAATCAAATCGCAGATAACCCAAGTAAACGTTATCACGTCCAATTGTTTTTATTGATTCAGTTTGAAATGTCCCCCGAAGACAGCTGCCAGACTTACATTTACATACATAAATGTAATTGATTGGGGATTGTAGGGGAATATTAAAAAAGTCCTAGACGAAATGACATAAGTTAATATGTATGTATGTTATCCAATCTCCATCTATTTCTAATAATATGTACGTATTGTATATGTCGAACTGGGGAAGAATTTGGATTTTTTTTTGTATACAATGCATTATTATTATTATACAAGAGCGCTTTAAACAAAGAAATACACTCGGAGCGGATGTTAACGGTTCTTGTAGTTTTTTTATCTCTGTTACCTTACCATAATTTTGAATTGCAAATGTATTCTTTGACTCTACCTCGTATTCATCTTCTTAGATGCAATTTAAATTTTCAATGAACATTGATTAATTCTTTCTTCAGTTTGTAAAAAATGAAAGAATAATTAAGGGATTTGAGTAAATGTACCTTTATATTCTTTCGAAAAGGAATATTTTTATAATGAAAATAAGTGATATTTTATGTTTTAAATTTAGTTTTGAATAAAAAGAAATATTTTATGTTCAAAAGCGTTTTGAATACTGATTTTACTGAAGTAAATTATGCTACAATGGCTCTAGAATCTAGAAAATGCCGATTCTATCTATAAGTTGACATTAATATAAATAATCAATTTAGTTGTAAAATATTTAAAAATTATAAAACTAACATATTTGTATCGAAATGAATTTATATTTCAATATTTTTTAACATTTTGTGATTTTTATATAATCTTGAAGTATACTGAAACACTAAGCGGTTAGCCTATTTCAAAATAAATGAAATAAAAAGTAAAATTCCTCCGAATCTGATTTTTCTCAAATATCGAAACAATCAGTGTCGTTGTATGTTATATCGTTTACGTATTAAAATTATAATATCTAACTTTTAAACAACATACATAATGAAACGTTTCTTATTTTTGTGCATTTATGATACATTTTAATTTCCCAAAGATTCGCCAATTTCTGCATAAATTGACTATCCATGTAGACCCTTACGACTTGCTTTTATATGTTCCAGATATATTTTTATCGAATTTCTTATTTTACTAATTGGCTAAATGTTTCATTTATTTACAGTTGAATAGGTACTTACTTAAACAGTTTTCTTAGGTGATAATCGTTTTGCTTTCTAATTAACTCGTCAAAACTAATTAGATTATAGTTCTAATAATCTAGCCACTTCGCTTCTAAGCTCAAATTATTGTTATTACCAACTAAATTTACAATCAGCAAGTTGTGATGATTACCGCTAATAAGAAACACGTTTCTAAAATTGCAACAGTAATATTTCCATTTGACTGGAGTTATAATGAGCAATTACAGTTATTGTGTTCATTGAAGCCTGAGATTTGAAACATACAAAATACAATTTATTTATAATTGGGTGCTAAGCTTAGGGCATTATACATATATACTATATATTTAATACTTTACATGTTGGGTTGATAAAACAAGGGCAATGTAGCAAATATAGACATACCTATCTAAAACTGTAATATCTGCTCTTTGTAGTTAGTTATATAGGACATTGAATATGCTAAGGTTCTTTAAATCGGGTCAAATATTAATACAATATCTTGCTTTATACATACGTATCTATATCGGTTTTCTGTAGCTAGTTAGAGAGAGAGAGAACATTAGTTAAGTTCTTCTTGTTTCATAGAATGTAATTAGAATTTGTACCCGTTTCTATATAATTTATCCATAAATGGTTGATCTGTTTTGAATTTATAATTAACTATACTACTGTGCTTAAGTAAAAGGCAATAAACTTCTTTTACTGCCTTTTAGTAATTTTGATACTAATAGGTTTTTCAGACTGATTTTTTTACATAATTAATCATCAGAATGTTATTTTAATAGAATATTAATTTTTTAAGTTTATCGAATATATCAAATTAATTACTTTTCAAGAATACAAAAGCAGTAAAATCATTTTTTAACATAAAAAGCACTAACTTTTAAACTAAACTGCTTTTATCCACTGAAAAATATACATACGTACAATATTCACAATCAGTCCAAATTTTTATAATTTCGTAAAGACAGTTTTAGAATATTTTCTACTTCAAATAAATAATATACAGTATTTTTTTAATATAATTATTCTTCAATATATTATAATTATTTAGTGTCATAAAAATTTATTTTTCGTATGTGTTCATCAAAGATCAATAAATGTTTATTACTATTTAAGATTTTGTATTTCGATACTCATTAGATAAAGATTATTATTGTATTACTAACTTTTATTAAACTGATCTTTTATCCTGCATTACTGCGTTTTACCTCTGACAAAAAACTATTTAAATAAATAAACCATTGGAATAAAGCAGTACTTCTGTTTTACAGAGTACATAGGCAGTAAACCACATCTTAATGCTTTTAAATTTCCAGAAATAAAAGACAGTAAGTCACTCAATTTAGTTGTTTTGATGAATTGTAATCTAAAATTACACTCAAATGACTTATAATAAAGTCCATGTAACTTCGAGTTCAGTTTTCTTCGTTTTTACTTTTTACACCTTTTTACTTTCCATTACCTAAGCACAGCAGTATAGGTAAATAGGTATACAGAGTTAGGGCTCTGAAATTTCCGAATTTACAACGCTTGTTTCGGACTTACATCTTTTTAGCGACATGTATACTGATTTTCTACTAAGGTGCATTTTTATGTTGATGCTCGACACTTATTGTAGCGTCAAAAGTAGTGTCGTGAATTTGTTTTTAACGCTGTTTTTCCTTCACCATCCCTCCACAGACCGAACGAATCAGAACATCAAACTCAGTCACGTGACTAGATTTAACACTATTTTAAATATAAATTTTGAGAGGGCCATCGGTCCCGAAAGTATACCCTCGTTTTGAAAGGATTCACTGTAACTAACACTACATAAATAATAGTAGATATTATTCTATGAATTTCTATATTTGTTTCGTTATAATATCCTGTAAGTAAACAAAGCAATAATAGACTGACATTTGTGCAATTGAAACTTCATTGTTAAACTCTGCCTTTATCTGATATAATGAAACATTTTCTCTTTGAGTTGATTTTTTCAATGCATGCTACCTCATACATAGAATGCCCGCCAGACTGAATGAATGTAAGAATTCAATTTACAATGGAAGCACTGGCCACAAGAACTCTGATTTGTTCTTAATTGGTTAACAAATGCTTTACAGACTAATGAAACCCATCATTGAGAATGTGTATGTTATTCACATTCAATGCATTACAAAGGCGTTGATTTATTTATTTAAATTGGAAAAAGGAAGTTAATATATTAATTTAGATCTACGTGTTGCTTATAAGTGTAATCTTCGTTCATGTATGTGTGCTTATTTTGATACTTGAATATTTTAATAGTGAAATATTTAAGAAAATGAAAACATTATTCAATACATGTAAAAATAGTAAAATGTGATGGAAGAGGGTATCGGATAATATGTGATATCACATAACTTGAAATATATACATTGTTTGAAATAAAAAATATCTACTCAAATGTAAATAAGGGAGGTTGGACATGATATTTAACGTAATATTACGGAGGAGGGTCCACAAGATAATCCTCGTTTCGTTAAAATTTCAGACGATCTCGTCTCGTCTCTGTATTCGTGTAGTTCTAGGGATAATTAGTTCATACGTGTTTTATAATATTTTTGAAAATACAAAGTTTATGGTAATGTTTTGATAGTAAAAACAAAATATTGATTTTTCTATTCAAATTCTGAGATAGTATACGAAATGTAGCATCTTTTTTTTTAATGAAATTTCCAATTTAGTTATACTACGAATGTGTATTCTACATTAAGACATTAAAAACAAATATTTATAAAACAAAGGTGAGTTTTATTTCTGACAAATCCCATTGAAATTTCTCATATATGTATTATAAATTATTTAAAAAGATGAAATTTTTTGAAAACCACTCTAGATATTTCATAAAAATAAAATTCCTTGTAAAATAATACCACAAATATCATGTATATTACTTAAGAAACAATTTGCATTACACGAGCACTTCACAATAATAATTAATGAATGTCGGCATACTCGCGATACAATGGGCACTATCTAGTTTTCAATGAACATCTTCTCCGTGACCACAAAGTTGTCGGTCCGTCCCTAATTGACCAAAGTCTAACTGATTCACAGGATTATGAAGCGACCGCCATGACCGACTCAAATCGCCAATTACATACGCCGATCTGTTCTAAACTTCGCAATCTACTGCATTGTTATACGAACTTATAAGTATATGTACACTAATGTACAGGTTGTCTTAAAATATGTCGCAATTTTTGTTTTATAATAAAATATATATAATAATATAAATAAAATATATATAATAATATAAGAGTTTTGCAACTATTAAATAAGATTTACAAAAAATCTGTCAAATATATTATGAGAGAACATATGTATATTATGTATCTTCTTAATATTTTAATTGACATGGTACTAAAATGAGAGGGAATATAAATTGTATACCGATTAAGATGAAATTTGGTATACGGACGAAGACTGATAACCCAAAAACAGAAATGATAAGATTTAAAAAAAAAAAACATTTTTTGGACCTCCTTTCTATAGACTGAAAAGAATATTAATATTATAATATATAATATGATAATTATAAGTCTCCTAAAATGCAACAAAAAATGTTATATGACCTTTTGATTTTAACCCTTCAGTCACAAATTATTTGCTTTTAAATGTCGTTATCATAGCGCCCCACCCCCCTTCTTAGACCCCTTGACTGACTGAAAAATCTAATAAATTAAGTAAACTTTTTATATTATTTGATATGAACATAAATGTTTATCCGAAGAAATATAAAAGTGAAAGGATATATTTTTTAACATAGTACTTTTCATTGTACCTATACCTTTTAATTTAATCAGTGATATACACAATTAAAGTATTGTAACACTTATGTTATTCATTTTTCAACAAATATATTTTTTTTGGTATTTTTATCTAAACGATTATTAGAGTATAAAATTTTATAAATGTATGATATAAAATCTTATAAAAATGCTAATAATTTCGATTTCGCGGATGAATTATTTTCTTTTCAAAGAAAACTGAGGCTTTCAAGGCTACTAGACATATATTATACTATTTCTAAAAATAATAAATATATTACCATTAAACAAGGGAATAAAAATTCAAGATGAATTTATTGATTGGTTTACACAATCTTTATCTTTCTATACAAGTCTTGAGGCTTCCGCGATGATCTTGATATGGATCTTGGTTTCTGGGTGTAAGCCAAGGTTATATCTTTCTATGAATCAATACATTTTTATGCTATGTAATATTTCATTCATTAATATAATATGACATTATCTTCATTAGTTCCAATATTTATTTAGTGCCTTTATAATAATATCAAATACTCATCCTTCTAACAGGCTTTAATATTCTATGGTATCAAATAAAACAAAAGCTACCTTTCATCTCTATAAAGGTAAAATATTACACCTACCATGTCAAATGAAAATTTCAACTTTTAAATGATATATATATTTTATATTTTTAATGTAAATAATTTAATATTTGTGCTATTTTAAAAATGCATTAATTAAAAATAACATCATTTACATAAATAATTTTCCTGTTATAGCAAAACAAGAAGGGCTTGAATTCATTCAAGTTTCAACGGAACATTGTACAATAAATAATAATTTGTATGTTTGTATGTATGTATGTATATTTGTATGTGTGTTCTGCACTATGAATCAGTGACGCGTCAAAACAGTAACTCTAAAACTTTTATTTTATTGCAAAGTTAATATTGATGCAGGTTAAGTTTTAGGTTTTCGTGGTTATCCTGAAGGGCTTTGTTTCCCACAGATGGTGTGGATATTTTTAGTATTCTTTGCGCGCGGTTTTGATTATTTGAAAAAAAAATCTTAACAATAAATTATAATATGGCTACCCATTTTCTTTGGGTTCGCGTTCTTAAATTTGTATAACATTTAACTTTGAATAATTCTAAAATAACTTTCTAGATACCAACTATCTAACAAATAAAATGACACATTCAGAATTCATGAACCATTTCAAGATAACCAAGAAGAACTTAAATATTTTTTAATCTTCTTATTATTAATTAAGTTTCATTTGACGTATAAAAGAACGCTATTACTAATACAAATATTTTCAATAAAATAACAGTAAACATATGTGTCTGTTCGTCAATTTTAAAATTTTTTACCCTTCTTTGAATTATAACGTCTTCAGACAGACAAGCAGACACAAATGTATCGTAATAAGAATGGATTAATTTATGTGCATATATAAAAGTTATATAGGTTACAATGTTCTAATCAGTTCTAGATCACCACCCTTATTTAAATTTTATCAATCGACATACAAACGTACGGACAAATAAAATAGACTGCAAAGTTCTACTACACGCTCTTACCTCTGGTTTACATACAAGCGGGTGTGTATGTGAGTGTGTATGTGTGTGTGTGTGTGCGAGTGTGTGCGTGCGCGCGTGTATCCATGGCGACGGCGCGGGACGCGTGCGCCGGTCGCCATGACGACGCCCGGGATAAGGCGCCGCGTCGACATCTGCGCGGGCGAGTATGGGTGTGTATACCAGCAGCAGCCGCAGTCGCTGTCGCCTATGTGTGTGTGTGTGTGTGTGTGTGTGTGTGTGTGTGTGTGTGTCTATATGTACAACGTGTCCAAGGTTCTCGTTTTATGCAGTTTCGAATTACACGAAAAAACTGATTTATTACATAATTAAAAAAAAAATAAAAACTACTGTAGCCACACCATTCATTATTATTGTACACAATCTCTTAAAAACAATTATTTATATCGAATGTATGGTTGAGATAATTTTAGATAATATTACCTTTTTTAATTTCTATAATTTATGTATTTATTAAATTTCAATATATTGTATGATTTTAATATATTGTACAATTAAACTTCTCCAAACCGACCAGCTATGGTTACCAAAAAAACGGTGATATAAAATTTTAGCTTTTTGAAATAATAAATAATATATTTTAATTGCATTTTACTTAATTTATAAATAAATCATTTCATCAACTTGTCTTAAATATTTCAGCACACTCTGTACATAAATACACACACTGACTCACTCACCAACACTTTCACATCCATTCTAATATGTGTTAGTGTGTAACGATAGGTCTCTGAAAATTAATAGAAATACTTGTTTCGTAGGTTTGTATACATACATGTGTGTGTGTGTATTTGTACGTGTTTATACGTGTGTATATAAGGATGAGTTTTGAAAATTTATAGAAATACGGTGACTATTTGTTTTGTCATTGCCATGTGTTCTGATTTCGAATATTAAATTATTACTCCCAAGAAGGACGACACAGTTTAAAACTCTGTATGAATAATGAACTACATATTTGTTTTATTCTCTACATATTCTACCAAATAAACCAGTGGTTTTAAACCTGTTAGTTGTATATTAAAATGTTTTTAAAGTATTCTTAAATTCATTTTTTTTTTAATTTTTATTCGCGCAATTTGTAACGTAACGTTGATCGAGATAACGATAAAAACGAAGCATGATATATATTTTGTGTTTTTTTTTTCTTTAATTTTTGTTAAGAGGAAATATTATTTAATTTTCATATTTATTTCAGGAAGTACAATTATTTTCACAGATCTTGTAATGGCATTTCATTTTATGCTTAGAAGAATTTCTCCGTTTGTGTACATTGTTTTCTGTAATTCCTTTACACATTTCATGAAAGTAGAAATAATCCTTTTCCGATTAATACTTTTTATTATTTTATAAGAATTCATAAAATAATATATATTTTTTATTTATAAGAAATAATGAATAATATAAAACTTAATTATATAATATTAAACGCACTCACAATTTACCGATGTATTTACGAATTCAGTAAAAATCGAGAAATTTTTAATTTTGAATAGAAAATGTTATGAGATTTGGTGAAATAATTTTATTAAAAACTGAAGATAACTTCAATCGGATTTTATTTTTATTGATATTCTTAAAATAAACATGTAAAGATATATCATTATTCAGGGTCATTATTGAATTATTTAATAAAATTAAAAACTGTTTTTAATATTTAAAAAAAATCAGTTGGTTTAAAAATAATTCCTTAGTTGATTTCTTGAGTTTTCAAAAAATGATCGAAAAACGTGCGTTCTCGCAAAATAATAATTTTAGGGTGGCAATGCGGTAAATAAGCCGAACAACACTAAAACTATTGTAATGTGTTCTAATGATAGCCCCCCCCCCCACCTTACGAAAAAAAGCAGATTTTAAATCTGCTACACTCATTTACGTATTAATTACAAGTTCAGTTACAACTAAGATTCACATTTTAAAAAGGAGAACAAATTAAACGCGCACTATTTTAAATGAAATGAGAAGTAGTGAAAAACATTCAATAATCTATTATAGCAAATAAAATGACACATAAAAAAAATTGCCCCTAAAAATGGTTAAATGAGGTTATTAGGTTGGTGAGATTTGTACTTAATAAGCAATATCATGTATTTATATTATAAATATTTTATAAATCTTGGTTAGGCCAATCTATTGGGACGAAATCGAGTTGATTTGTTTTGGGTTGGTTAGTTTTCATTAAGTTAGGTCTATTCTCACATATCAACATGCTATATTTGATAGTTGTAACGGCATTTCTATCAGGTTAACCTTATTTTATTTAGTGGGGTAGGGGGGTAATGGAACATGCCCCTCGAAAATGCAAAAATTAAAAACGAACGCAAATATCATTGCGCAAAACAAAATTTTAATGCCCAGATCGGAAAATGTTATTGCTCAAAAAAATATTTTTGAAGTCACACTTTATGTTTAGTGTAATGCTCAAAATTCAAAATGTTATTGCTCAAATACAATATATTTAATACTGAAGTATATAAAATGTTGCGTGCTTTGATACTACCCATTATAAAGTATTAAACCATAGTTATTTGTTATAAATAAATTAAAAGTCATGACACTATACAATCGTACACCTAAACTCTCAAAGAATTTCCAATAATCTAATATAAGCTACAAACATAGTTGCATACACATTTTTGTAAGAAAGCTCATACATTATGTAAAGCCCAACATGAAGTACGTTCCCCTGCTCCCGCTAACCCCACGAAGAGACGCCATTGAAGGCGTTTATGTACGCATCGTTGCTTGTATTGACAAGTACATATCAATTATGTTTCACAAAGAGCATCACAATAGCAGGGATGAGGTAGGTGTGGTCTAGAGAGAGGGGCAGGATTCTTAACACGATCTAGGTGAAATGTAGAGGGTATACACAGTTTTTTAAACTGTTTCTTGCATGAAGATATATTAGTTTTGGTTCATAAATCTTCTCAGGAGTACCATAGTATTTGCACGATGTCGAAAATTTAAGAAAATTTCAAGAAGTTAATTATTTATAGTGTTAAAACTAGTTTGAAAATATAATGGTGGAGGCGCAATGTACATAATTAAATTTATAGGAATCAATCATTTTACCAACTGAATTATGTAATTACTCTTTGTTTGGAAAGTGTTTTTGTTGTTCAGTATTTTATATATCTACTGATAAAATTAAAAATATTTTCAACATATAATAATAATAATAAAATATTCAACAAAAAATATTTCGAATATTTAATCTACCATTCAAAACCAGCCAATCTTAATTATTTGAAGTCATAGCACATCTTGTAATTATAATGTCAACTATTTAGATACTCTGACATAGAATTTCAATACGTCCGTGGAACATTGGATTTTGTAATTCCTTTGATATCATCATGAACTTTGATATTAGTTACTTATAATGTCTACATAACTAGTTCAAACTTTGCATCGAAAATTTTCTTTTTGCTGATTGTAGTTTCAAAGTGACATCGTTATATGTTTCTTAAATAATTTATGTTTCTATATTCAGATATTGTATTTACTGTTGATCATTAAAGGAAAACTCTAGAACTTTTTGTATGAGATTCTCTTTAATTTACAAATTCAGTAACAGTGATAAAAATAGGATATTATGATGAAAAAAATTTACAATTGGTTTTTATTTTCTGAGAAAAAATATTTGCAAATTTAATCAACATCGTTATTTTTTGTAAGCGTATATTTAGAAGATTAATAAATAACAGTTGAAAAAGTCTATATTTATAATTTCTTACATAGTGTTTTTAAAAATTCGTTAATTAATACACACCAATCATTTATTTATTATTATTAATGATACAGTAAAAATTATATTATATTGAAAAAATAAAAATTTGTATTTTGCAAATTTTCTTGATTTTAATTATGTTTTTCAAACTTTACTTCAACTGTTAACTATATATAATAGGTACATCACAAGAATAAGTTTGCTTAGGTGCGCACCATTCAACCCTAGAAATTATTGAGACAATATTTTCCTTACAGAACATATTATAGAGAAGGTAAAAAAAGAAGCAGTCATTCTAATTTATAATATTTATACAATAAGTAAATATTTATAATGGCATCAAAATAAAATAAAAGTGATTTTTTTAACATTCTGTATAAATACGATTTCCAGGTATTTGTAATGAAATATACCTTTATTTTTTTTTAATAATATTTGCAACATACTTCATCACATCAAAAGTTATAACGAAGGAAGTAGACATATTTAATCATTTTGATTTCTGATATAAAACGTAAATATTTCTAAATATGTATGTATGTAGAGTCGCATGGAGAAGTCGTCGATCAATTTTCATTCAAATTCGTTTTTCACAAATTTAGTAAGTTCCTCCCATTTGATCATTATAATATTTAAATCATTTCTCCATGTACCAAACAAAGACAGATATTTTAGAACTCATTTGCTAGATAAAGAAGTATTCTTTGTTTATAATACTCATATATATTTGTACGGTTAAATTATTATGACAAATTTTGTGGCATTAAATATTTGATATTGATTGTAGAGTAGAGTCAGGTAGATTGAGGTGAATCGGATTAATTAATAATCAAAAAATAGCTGTATAGTTATCATTCTATACACTTTTGGCTTAGGCTAAATGGATTAAAATAATAAACAAATGTATAATTTCTGATTATACAACGAACATTTTCTAGTATTAAAAAAAGGTTTGCTTTAAATTTAAATTTAAATTTTAGAACCGCTGATCTATACTTTTAAAAATTGTATAATATTTTCAGTAAGCCAAGCAGACATTTTCAGTTTTCCAAAATGAAATTCATGCCCTGCAAACTAAATAATTTAGACCTTAATTAACATTCTGAAAATTAAAAATCATAAACATACATTTTTCATCAGAAGGATTTTCCGCACGAGTGATTTTGTACGTAGTTTGGAATCAATTTTTCAAGGACTAAGTTTGGAAGTACAAACTTAGCGAAATCTATTCAGTGACGCAAGTTTCATTTATTCCAGTTACAAATAATTGATGAAATTTCTGAGACAGGTGAATGAAAAGGCCTCCTAAAGTTTGTTGCAAGCAGAACTGAGTTTTGATACACCCTACCAGTCGCTTTAAAGTCATATCATGCGAATTCCTATTTGCTTTATTATTTTAAATGTGAGTGAATATCTATATTTGTATATGCATGTGTGATTTAAAATAGAGGTACCAAACATTTTTGATATTGAGATCTACATCGTGAAAAATAATAAGCTACAGATTTCAACAGAATAACACAATTTGAAGGTATTACTATTTTACTTGTCAATAGCATCTAATTTATACCATGTCAATTTTTATGTTATAATAAACGATTTCTCGATTAACTGTTCACCTGATAGGACCGTCCAATTAAAATAAAATTGAAAATGTATAAACAGTTTTGATAGCCGAATTTGATTTTGACTTCATTTTAAATTCTACATTTCAAGGTCTCACCCCAGCCTCCTTGCCACGCATTGACTCCGGCGTACTGCGTCGTAAATTGGCAGTGTACTTTTTTAATTGCTGATTCAATTAAAAAATAAGCAATCTATAATAAAAAACATTAAATTATAAAACTTATAAAAATGATAAAATAATTTGAATGTAGGTTATATTTAGTATTATCTTGACTAATAACTACTTTTTTGAGATTGTAAACATCGCATTCTTATTTAATAGTTAATCGTCTTTGCATCTAAAAAGCCCGTATGGTAGATATGTGATAATTATATTTGTATTTTAATAAAAGTAGATGCAGATGAACGCTACGGGAAAAGTAATTTAAATAAAGCATAAAGTATATGGGACATGATGTATTCAAGTGCGGCAAAATCGGCAGAACATGCTGAAACCGCTCGCAGCGTTACCGTTAACACTTTTACAAACGAATCGCGTATAGTTATATTGAAATTCGTTTTTTATTGAACAGGTTACATACACTCAGGTGTAAAAATTTACACCTGTGTTGTTTTTTTGTCACGTAAACAAAATTATACTGATTGTGAATTATTATTGTAATTTATATAATGGGAGGATTTAGCTTCTCTGAAGTCAAAATAATTATCTCCTTCAAATATGGTTTTGTTGTTTAGAGAAAATTATAATGGATTCTTATTAAGCGAATGTCTTCCAAAATAATCGAAGTTTTGATACACGTGTACGTACATACATCTATATACAGGCTGATTTACAACTAATGTATAAAAAATTAGCAATACATCGAGGAAGTTATTTAAACCAAATAACTTCATATGAACATGTATCTGGAAATTCTTCGTGAGAAAATTAAATTAAAAAAAATGTGTCTAGTGGATCTGCATTTGCCGCTACTGTACATATAAATGATGATAAGTTTTGTCTGTATTGGTGAAAAATACTTCAATAAAATCACATTAGTTCTATTCTTGATATTCTTTATTCAATGAGTAGCGCAAGGTTCTACTTTTCTTCTTTTGATTGAAACGTTCATAGTGAGCCGTGAAACTTGTTTAGTGTTATTTGTCAAAGCTTATTTGTGAATTGATTTTCTACAATTGTTCTCCGATTTCAAAATATTAAATTGTTTTTCTGTTTCAGGTTAAGATAAACATCTTTTGTTCCGTGTCTGTATGTGTGTGTGTCTGTCCCTTGAATCTTTGTCACGCATAACTCATGAACCACCGAACAGATATTAATGAAACTTGGTTGGATTGTTGGGTCTGGCTTCCGGACGGTCCCATTTCAGAATCATCAAAATCGTGTGTAAGGGGGAGGAATGACATCCCAAAAATTATTTAACAACTTAACTACATGTTTTTTTCAACATGGTGGTAATTATGTACCTGAATGTACCTGTACAATGTTATTTATATCCACATATCCACATTTATATACAACATAAAATTGAAATATAGTTTCATTAATAAACAATCAGTATGATCTGATTTAATGCACCCATGGGATTTTATCATTTGTATTGATACTGATCGATGACTCGTTTAAAATTTTTTTATTATACATTACTACAATGTTATTTCGAATTTATACTGTTTGGGGCATTGAATTATTTTGTAAATTGGAGAAAAATGTAAATTGTAAGAAATATGTTATGGAAAATGGAGATTTTAAATGTAAATGGTGGGAAAATGTTTTTTTATGTATTGATTTTTGTTAAATGTATTTTGATACTATTAAAGTGAAATTAAAGATACAACGGTATTCCGAATTATTTATACTGAAAGAAATATCGTTAATTAATATTATGAAACGCATTTTACAACAATGAATTCATAGTAATAATGAAGAAATACTTTACATTTAAAAATAACAGTTAACAATGGGGAATAAAGTTTTAAACAAAGGTATTATAAGTTGTTTATAAACCAATTTGATTTCCCTGCAAGCATTTAATTAAAGCGAATAATTCATAATTTGATTTCGATCGTTCATTACATCTAGATTTATCTACATTATTTTTGACTCAGACTGTATCTGCCATACATTCTTAATGAACCATGATCGATTTTCAATCTTTAAGATATGAGATAACAGTCAAAAAAATTTAATTTTAATTTTAAAATACTACAATTTTTTAGTAAAATAATTTACTTGAATTTATTATATAATTTACATACATTGTGTCGAAAGTTAAAAAGCAATAAAGTGCAATTTGAATAAATACAATTAATTAAAAAATCACACATCAACAAAAGGAAGGTGAAAAAAAAATGTAAATGACTTTTTTCAGAACTCTAAATTTAGCCTGGACCATCGAAACTGGAGATCTTAAAATCTAAATTACTCTACGTATCAACTTAAATGAATCATTACATATTTTTTACAAAATATCTTAACATAATAAGTTCTAATCTGCACTCAAGTGTCTTTATAATATTTTTATTTACAAGTGAGCTTGTACCGGCATCAACGGCAGGAGCTTTCACTGCACAGCTCTATAGCTCGTCTCCTTGAAACTCAATTACCGCGCTCAATAAGGATTGATACGATGGCGTATTTTTAATCCTTGTTTTGTTTTCGAGGAATAAACTTTAAATTGAAATTTTCCTCTATAATTAAAGAAACTCACAGAGATGCTGAACTTTGTATGATTAATTGGACCTGTAATCAGTCTTTTGTTTATGTGTTGGTGGCAGGGACGGGTTAATAGTGGGGGAAGTAAAACAGGGTTGGCGCTGTATATCATAGTTCATCTCTGTTTTGAAGTTTGTTGTAGTAAATGTAATTATACTTTCGTGGTGAAATTTTATTGATTGGATCGTGCGTAACAATTATGATTATGTTGGTTTAGGTATGGTAGAGCAGTGGTTTTTTAAATGTATATCCTAGACATTTTGGCGAGTTAAATTTTTTTATTTTTTTATTTTATATTTCTTACCATAATGGATGTTGAAAAATTAAATAATGGAAATATTATTCTACAAAGTGATATTAAATATCGTAAATTAATCCTTTCATGCAAGTCTTCACATTTCGCGCTGAAATTAAATTATTTATATAATAAATAAATTTAACGGAAATATTAACTCGTAATTAGTGCAGACAACTGATAACTCAATTTTTAGTTAAATATGTTCTTATACACAGATTGTATTATGTTAGTAAGAACTAAGAAAACACAATTAGTTTGTGAACATTATGCATTATAGCAGCGATTCTCAAACCCCAGGGAGGCGTGATAAAACTAAATGGGGGGCGCGAGCATATCGAGAAAAATGCGAAAATATATTATTAAAACATTTATTTACACTTATAAATAGGAGTGTATCAGTACTGTACAAGTGTACAATGTATTTAATAATTAACTTACCAATATTAAATTAAAAACAAGATTAATAATAATTATTAGTGACTCCCTAGGGCCTGTCTTGCAAAGTAAAGTTTTTCGAAAGAAGATTTAATAAAATTATTGTATGAGGGGGGGGGATGAGAATTGTGATTGAAAATTGGGTTGCAAATACTAAAAGGTTGAGAAACACTAAGGTTATATTTTGACCTAAAAGGGGATATTTTATTAGAATAAATGATAATATATTTGTAGATTTATTATAAAAGAACTAAACATAGAATTAAATAAAATATACTGTCATGAATATTTTTTTATAAATGGAAATAAAGTTCTGACAGAAAAGTCAAAAAGAATAAAATATTTAAAATAATAATATACATACATATAAATAAATCACTTATATGCATCAAAATGCACCTTTTCTATTATTAACATTTTAGAAAAATGAGATATGGCAGTAAAAAATGTATACATATACAAAAATGTTGTGTCCTTTATGTCTACTATTTCATCACAGTAGAAATATGTTCGTGGTTTATTTTTTTCGTAGCCGTATACATCGTATATTTATTATTATAAAGGGTTTAGCTGAAATGTATGTGTGGTGAAGGGTTTATATCAGCAAATATATAAAAATAAATTTTGTCATGCCTTTATTCACAAAAATGTTTATAGGCAAAACGACAAAAATATGTAAAATATAGTGGACTGTCAAAACAGTGTTTCTAAAACTCTTCTTCTCCAGAGAACAAGCTCCTCTCCCTTCCATGAGTTTGTAATGGCTATATAATTATACCTATCTATATAGGTATATAATATGTTCTTTAATATCCATGCTTAAAGCATATTGTGGATTGCAATATAATATCACAGAAAATCAATTTATCTTACATAATTGGTAATTACAACATTCTTTAATAAAGTTTATAATTAAAACTACCATTGAAGTTTCATTATAGAAAAATTAATATTCTTGTTCTTTTTCAGGTACGTTCTTTCTACAGTCTTCATGCAGTAAGAATATGCTGTAAGTTGTTTTTTTTTAAATGAACCGCGTTTTTACAGTACGAATAAAATATTAATATTTTGAGGACGTCATCAATTTCTGAATGTCCCTTCCTGTTCACATTTATTCATAACGATTTTTCAGTTCGTAAGGTTTTCCTAAATTGAATAATCCTTGAATGTATTTGAAGCGGTCACTTGACTTTAAATAACTACTTTCAATATTACAACACAGGGGTGGACTTAGTTAAGCATTATTTATATTTTCAACAATTTTATACCCTTAATCGGTTTTATTGTTATTTTTTTTTTAATTGACTGTTGATTTTATTTGGCATAAAAATAATCAGGACCGTCTTTATTCACGTAAATTTCTGTTAAGCGTAAAAGTACATTTGTTAAAATGTTATATTTAAAACGAAATGTTTTGGGATATGTGTAACCCCAGTATACCTAATTTCTGAGTAATGAGTAATAAATATTTTTGAAAAAAACTTGACACGTTTGGTCTTAATTTAATGTAGTATTGCGGTGTGACGACTTAAAATTTTAGATTTTTTTTACATAATATTTTGAAAGTAAAATATTGAGTATACTAGACCAAAATACAAATGATAACTTCGTTCAAGACTCGGCTAAGGCTTGTCGACCAAGATTTGTCGTACCAATGCTGGCCCAGAGTTGGCCCAATCTTGGATAAAAAATAGGCGACTCGAAGCTCGGTATCTGAAGGTTAGCCTAGACTGGGACCAATATCAAAAAAGCAACACTAGCAACCCAATATTGTCAAGGCTGGCATTTCCTACATGGTACACCGCAATACTACCTTAAGGAAATTTTAATTTAATATCAAAATTTAAAAAAAAAATTGTGAAATTTCAAAAATTTAAAAATTCTTATTTCATAGATAAATATATAATAATAATGTTCTGTATTCAAGATACTGCATATGATAATAAAATTCCTGGATTTATTAAATTTAAATCAGATATGAAAAGCACTCACAAAGTGTTGAAATTTATGTATCCTGATTTAAACAAGAATGTGGCTGTTGCAATATGTTGCTGCATTTGTAACTTTGTGGTTATATTAGAATTTTTGTATTAACTCAGCTGACTGAAATATACACCCAAGTTAATTCTTTAATAAAACATGAAATATGAGAACTTATAGTTTTTACTCACAAAGTTTTTAGTTTGTTATATATTTTTCTTCTGGAATTGTAAAATATTGAAATAGAAACAACGTTGTCAGTTGAAAGTATTAAAGTCAAAAGAAGTATTTTGTACAGTATGGTCATAAAGTTCTTAGACTTCGAATACTTTATTGTAGAATTTATATAAAAAGTTTTACATCTTAAAGCTGGTTTTAAGCAAATTTTAAAATGCATTGAAATGAATGTATGTATATATATTAAAATCAAGACAAGAATTTTTATATAGGATGATCAAAAAGGTTGTAGTTTCTTGTTCTCAAACTGTGTTGCGCGAAATTACTTTTCTATCAGAAAAATATATTTATTAGAAAAACTACTACATATAAAAGATCATGGGGGCTATATGTAAAAATTGGTGTGGCAAAAAAAGTTTTTTAACAAACGTTTACCTAAGCTTCAATTTAATACCACATTTTTTTACTCAAGTTAATTTTTGATATCATACAAAAAAAATTTTCTCACACATACAAATGTAACATATTACATACCGAACACGTATCCGGAGGCCTAGGGTGTTTAAATGCCCCTTTTTATATTATATTTTTTTGTTTTAATTTAAAATTAATTTAACTGTGGTGCTTTAGAAAAGAATTGAAATTCAATAATTAATTTAGTTAAATTAATAATTACATAATATCATTGAAAATTTTGTTTACATTAGAAAAAAATAAATATGAACAAAATATTTTATTTCTACAATTATTTGAAATTGAACAAACTTTAGAACCTTTGAAAAAAATTTTAAATTCGATTGATACATTATACAAATATACAAAATAAAATAAATTTTACCCATCTAACCTAGCTTTTGAACTTTTTTTGCAATTTTTTTAATTTGTTTTATATTAAAAAAATGCACGTAAGTAAAAAGCGGAAAAAAATTGACCTTACTTTTCAGTTGTTTCAATTTATAAAACAAACATAGTTTCAGTTCCAGGCGAAAGTTTTGAAATATTATAAAAATACGTTTCTGAAGTTCATTCAAAAATTCCCTTAAAATATATTAAATAATTAAACAAACAAAATTATTAGTTTAAAAGTTAAGAAATGTTTCCCACACTTTCTAGGCACTTTCACAACAGAAATTCTGCCCCACATTTTTTACATATAGAGAAGCTCTATGTTAAATCTGTATTGAAGCCTTTATGAATATAGAGAATTACATCATGTCAAAATCTTTAAAAAACAGCCTTAAAAACATTCTATAGAAGCTTAGTATGCTTCATTAAAAGCAAGTAATCCTGAATGAATATTTTTATTGTTAGTTTAAAGAAAGTGTCACGTTATATAAACGTTATTGATTTTGTTATTCACAAAAAATGTATATTTTAACATACATAATCATAAAGATGGGGAATTATTTCGTACCTTAAAACCATTTTTGGACAAGAGGATGATAAGTTATCGTTGTTGGTATTTTTTTATTTTAACATTTTCCCTTTGATACAAAATTCAGAAAACCAATAAGAACTGAACATAACCTTTTAACAAGTAAACCTTTAAATAATACAAAAATTTGTGTTTCTTGTTAAAATATAAAAGGGTTTCTAGTACGTATCAAATTGTTATTATAATAGAAGAGATATACTACATGTCCTTCTTAACATTTCTTGGATAAAGCAGGCTCTCTTAAACCCGGATTAGGTACTCCTAGATTTTAATTAAAATTTTATAAACGATCGTATGTTTATACTCTAAATGTAGAGCTTACAATTAGATTAATTCTGGAATATTGAATAAATAATTCAGTCTACTTATTAAGCTTAAGCCTACTAATATTTGTAAACACAGATTCAAAAATATATTATCGTTTCCAGTACCTTGAAATCGCTTTGTTAGGCGGCTATTACACTATCAAATAAATATGCCAAAGATCTTTGACAAAGATTTGATCTTATTTCTTTGATAAAATACGAGATTTTGTTTTATTACACTACATAAAATATTTGACAATATTTTCTCAATATTATCTAGGGATATTTTCTTCTTTTTTGGTGCCTTTTGAATATCAGTGCGTGGATGTTCGTTAATTGACGCGATCGAGGTTTGAATTTACAACCGTGTATTGTGGTTTTTATAATCAATAAGAAAATTATCATATAGTACTGGATTTTGTTGATATTCATATATTAATAATTATGTAACTGTTACTGTCAGTGATAAATTGGTAGTCGACATTTAGTTTTTGACGTCAAAAAGCTTTGATCAAATATAAGAGACTGTCATTAACTATGATCATAGAAATATTATGAAGGTAAATATATAAAAGTTGACTTATTACACTGTCATATTTCTTTGATCAAAGAAATTTTATCATATTTCTTTGATAGTGTAATATCCGCCTTAGAAATATAAATTATCCACTGAAAATTACCATAAATATATAAATATTTTTTTAAATCCTGATTTAACTGTTATCATGTTCGTCTTAATGTTATATTTATATTATTTTCTTATTTTTAATTATTCAGTATTAGATAAATTGCATGACTTCATTTTTCTACTTTGATTGTCGCGTTCAAATTACAAATTGTAAGAATATATGTACCTACATTGTACATAGGTACCTATATTTTTCGTTCATCTTAACATATTGTAAATGCTTAGCAAATTATATTGGTTGCAGTTTTTTTCATAAAATTGCCATACAGGTGTCTGAAGTCGTATAAATGGTAATTCAAAAACACGTGTAATTTATATTTTTGTAAAGATATAAAGAACATTCTGTTCAAGATTATAATGTTTATTTATCTTATAAAAATACAAAATAAATATGATAAAAATTCTGCAGTCCTAATTGGACCCTCAAAAATTAACTATATGATAATATCGTATTATTTGACATTAATTAAAGTTTGATTTTTAACCATAACGTTTATTCTATTAACTATAATTTTCCCCAAATTCATTTTTTACAGTCCGCTATACATTTTAAAATTCTATATGTAGCCCTCTTCTCAAAAATGTTGACGATTTCTGGCTCAAGCTTACCAATGAGCAACAGGCTATATATTCAACGTTACGTAGAAAGACATAAATATTATCACTGTATCAAAAAACTATAAAAGTTAAAACACATGTGTATATAATTTTATAGCCATAAAGATGAGAGATACATTTTATAGACTATTTTCAAGATTCCAAGAATCCCATATTAATTTTACCATATAATAATATTTTTATTTTACTAACTTTTATAACGATGGTGAAAAAAATATATTTTTTTTTACACTCATGTGTTTTAAAAATGCGTTACTGCCACTGATAATAATCATACAAAAATTATGATGACAAATGTTTGAACACTTAATTGTGTTATGAGCCGTATTTTTTAATGTTTTAATTCCATTTCAAATTGATTACAATCGGGGGACGTTAGCGAATTTTTTTTACTGTTGTGTTTACGTTCAAAAACACAATTCGTTTCGTTGACAATGGAAAAGAAACAAGCATAATGAGTGCATTGTTTTGAGTACGGTTTTGGAATTAATTCTACAAATAAGGACAGTCAAAGTCAAAATGACCACCTTTCTAAACAAATATAATATATTAACTTATTCTTGCTATTGATGAAAATTATTAATTATAGATCAGGGGTTAAATAGGTTGATTCCCCAAAAAATTTACGAATTTATGTAAGAGGTATATAGTGTATGCACACTAACATGTACATATATATATATATTAAATTTAATATTGTATTTTTGTTATTGAAAAGTTATAAATATCTTTTTGTAGAAATGGTTAAATAAAAGTGAACATTTAACTGTAATTTTAATTAAAAATTGACTCCATTTTTGAAAGCAAAAACATTTTTTTTCCAGATCTTTAATAATTTTATTTATTTTTTTAACTACAGATATAAAGATAATGTGATAAAAAAATAATTTCTTAAAAATTTAGTTCCATATTAGACGTTTCTGCGAGTCACATAAGATTTGTAAAACGCTTCTATAATATACTATAACAGATCCACATAAATTCTCGAAAATGAATTGTTTCATACCAAACACTTCTGTGTTACTTGCATGTGCACATAATGTGCAAGCAGGAACATTAAAAATATTGCAGAATAGATCATAGAGCTACATCTGAACATTACTATACAAGGTACATTTTGTATGAACAAGCTCTATAAATGTACAAGAATACTTGCAATAAATACGGAATGTGTCTCTTACCGTTTATTAAAAATAGTGGTTATAGATATACTACCGCATAAGTCAGATGTGCCCAAACTGTGTGCTGTAACGCCCTTGGGAATTGTGGCATTTTTATAGAGGCGCCGCGGATCTGCAGGCTCATCCATCCCATTAATTGAATGTTTATGAATTAATAATGAAATGAAAGAATTTGATCAATAATGAAGTTTTTTTGACTTGTACATTATAAGTTAGTCATATTTTAAACTTACAATTAGTTAAAAATATCTGCCATGGGAGCTACCGGACTTTCTTATACGTAATCTTGACAGTGAACAGGGTACCTACGTGATTCTTAATTTATTTAAACATATTTCTGACAAACTAATAAAAGATAAAATAAAATGAATGGGACATAAACTATAGATAATATTATTCTCTACATTATGTATCAAATGATTTTTTTTTTAATTTTAACCGAAAAAGGATGTTTACTCTTGTTAATTTTTGAATTTTTTTTGAAATAAGAAAAAAATACTTTAGATAAAAAATGTCGAGTATGTTATCTATAATTTATTCTTAATACATTTTTTTCCAACATTTATGATTTAGTGAGAAAGAATTTTTAAAAATAATTATGTAGAATCACCCACACTGTTGACTCTCAGTATTACGTATAAGAAAGTCCCATGGTACCTATGGAAAACACGTAAACTGTTAAATCTCTATAATACGTATAAGAAACTCCCATGACAACCATGGTAGAGATTTCTTCTCTGTTATGAACCATTTAAATTATAATAAAAATTTGTTTTTTCGAAAAAGTGAATAGAACATAAATTATAGATAATAATATTACCTACAATTTTTAACTTGACCCCTTTTCTTTAATTTGCACTGTTTCAAAGTAATTCGAAAAATTCAAAAATCGAACTCAATAAACATCCATATCCGGTTGAAAGATCGTTTTCAAAAATAGGACGTTTTCTTCCCAGACAAAAATTAATCTTAAATATAAAACATTAAAAAAGTTTGGAAACCTCTGGTATAAGTTAACATTAGGTTCTAAAGCAATGACGCATTAAATTAGCTACGTAGTTATTTAAAAGAACGTTTGTAATAATACAAACAGTTACCTACTTCTTTCATGAATTACATTGGTAAAAAGGGAACTTTTCTTCCTTTTTTGGCTTTACTATGATTAGATATAGCCAGTTGTAACCGGACGAACAAAACCTTCCCGACGTGGATGACATATATGAAGGATATGTGCCCTGGGGTAATCAGGGTAAATGACACTTATGAGACCCTTCGATTCACTTATTTTAACCAACTAGGAGGGGGAGCGAACTTTATCTCCTAATAAAATTTTGTGAAATTTATTTCAATTTTCTGGAAAAAAAATGTAATCAATTAATTATGGCTGATATAAATGTGGGTAATACGGCCCTGCACATCCGATTCTATCCCACCTTTCACAACTTTACATCATTGTATGAATTAGATGTACGACATCACGGGAATTCGGAATATTTCTCTACAACGGTGTGTATAAAGTTTCCGAAGCAATATAATAGACTAAGTAAGCTAGTAGACATTAGAATCTGCTTCTAATGAAGTTGGATAGCAATGAAACTATCTCGAGGATTGCACTGCGAGTGCAAATAATGTATGAATACACCAGAATAACGTTACTCGTGAACCAAACTTTGAACTAGAATAAGACATATGTGTATTCGTGTGTACAAGCAGGGTCAGCGTTCACTGCGTCTTTTAAATCTAGTTATACTATACTTCCCATATACCACTAGATGCATAAATGTGATTTAATAACCTCACATAAATTCTAAAAAATCAGTTTGTCACCAATAAGTTTAGAGATTGGAAAAATAGTTTTTAACTATTGCGTAAAAATGCATTTATTCCAATTTTTATTACATATCTCTACCGTTTTCAGAAAACTGGTTTGATTGAACACAATCAATTATTTGCAACTACCTTTCCAACTATTTTTAAACTATTTGCGATACTTTTTACTGCTTCGTTTGCACTAATTATTATTAAATCGTAAAAAAAACTTATTTACCAACTATTTTCCGAAAAAAAAATCAACTAGTAACTATTTCATTGAAAATAACAACTATTTTTCCAATCTCTACCAATAATATAAGCTAATTACGCCTTATACTTCTAATAACAAGCAAAAGCAAACTAAAATCTCTTCGATTTTCTATGAATTTGAAAAAATACTAAAATCTAAAAGAAATCTCTCGGTTTGTACCGTTTTAAGCAACATATTCTATGAGCTTTGTATATTAGTTAATAGAAATAACTTATTAAGACTTCGATAAATTAACAGATAACATTAATCGATTAGTTATTTGCGTGGTATCACTAAATGACGTCCTTTTTGACATTTTATCTGCCATTGACATTTAAACTAAATAATTCCGGTCAGATCTGTTTTTTCACTTTGACCTTTATTAATCAAAATATTTAAATTTGTATATTATTATATAACAATGTTGATATAACACATACAGATAATTTTATTCATCAAAAATTACAACTAAGGTTAAATTACAATAAAATAAAATAAATATACGGTATCATTTCTTCATGAAAACTGTATAACTCAACTAAAACTAATGCCATTTATTCCTATCCATACAACTGACAAAACAACGAAATTTGTAACATGAAACGTACACTGTCCCACCCTGTATGAGATCAAATGAATATTTATTCATGTACAGTTCTAGAAAATATAAACGTGACCAGAATGTGCCGCTGCTTAACGTTACTGTAACAGTTGAAAGTCACATTCTAACTGCACGTACACGATGAGTATGGCATTGTTGCTTAATTTAAGCCAACAATGGCGTTGTACATCTACAATTCTGTTTTACGTAACTTACAACTAAATATTACATAATCTAATACGGTCATGATTATATAATTTGTAACTGCAAAGCCCTCTTCGTTAATGCGAGTCTATAATGCAAAGACCTCACGTGTGCAATATGTAAATAGTTTATAACATAAATGATACAGTTTTTTATTTACTTTTATGATATAGTAGATCGTAGAGTAGGGGTAAGCAAAAGGGGTTATTCATCACACTTTTTCAGTGTCAAGTAACAGAATTTTAAATTAGTAATAAATTAAATTAAATTTCGTTTTCATGTATGTATTTTCAAAATTTTGTTTTAATACAAAAACTCAGTACCGGCTTTAAGGGGTAGGGGAACCAAGGCGACCGCCCGGGGCTCCAGGCCAGTTGGGGTGGCGCACAATGGAGCATAAGTCACTTTTTTGGTTCAAATCAGTGTACAGGCTGTAATTTTTGAGTAAACTTTTTTTTTATCTTTAAATTTTTTGTCGATCAGTTAAACCCGATTAAGCAAAATATATAGCTAACAATAAGTATAAACAATGTTAATTTGTAAAAAAAAAATCGATGATTTGACAGCTGCTAACTAACAAATACTTATTCAGCTACCAAGAAATAAACAAGATTTAACGTAGTTTTACTAAATGTTTAGTATATTTAATGTTGATACAATAAAAAATCAAAACTAAACAACTAAACTTTATTAAACCGCTTTCACATAACTATACTTTACTAGGCATAAATATGGTATCTGCGTGCAGATACTTTTAATAATTTTATAATTAATTTATAAAATTATTATTATTTATAATTTTTAGCAAGTAGGGCAACAATTTAAAAATACAAACTGAATTTTCTCTACTTTCATCTAAATGCAGATACCATATTTGTGCTTAGCAGGGCAGAATACATGTTCACGGAAACAATCATTCAGTGCCAATAAGAAAACGTTAAACAATTCTTATTAAAAAAAATAAACAAAACACAATATATACATGAAACAAAATGGCCTCGTCCGTCATGAACGACATGATTTATCTAACGTAGTAGATATCTGGCGAGTATAACTGGGCCCGTTAAGCACCTGCTAGGTGTTAATGTTACCGGCAGTCCGATTAGAGCAGGAATCGATGTGTTTAGCAGTTATTTGCCGGATTTATTGTCGATAGAGGTCGTTCTGCTGTTTAACTAATTATAGGGTTTTTATTTCCCCCAGAGGCCGATATTGCTAATAGGGTCATTGTATATCTGTTTGGTTTTCGCCCTCGTTTTGTTAAACGGTCTCTCGCTTTTATTGATTTAGGATTAAAACACAATATTTTAGCTATTCTATCAACTTTTGATCAATCAGTTTGAGTTGTGTGGGAAGTTTTTAGTTGAAATAGATAAATATTAATTCAAGTACCTACAAGAATATTGACAGTCCATTTTAATGATTAATTCTAATAAATTCTAGGATTCACAAACAACTATTATCAAATATTCTTAATAATATTCTTATAATGATATTTCACAAAACAATTAATTCAAAATACAATCAACTGTTAAATTTATGGTTGCAAATTAAATATCATTTAATTAAATTATTTGGCGGCGTATTATTTTAGAAAATGCCAACATTTAAATAATGCGAAAAAATAAATATCAATATAATACTTTTAATTTAACCCAAACTCACTGAAATTGCAACGAACACCTGCCTAGGGTTCATACTTGCATAAATATATATGAATCGATTGAAAATCAAATTACCTCTCGGCATTCACACAGATAAAAATTAAATCAACAGTGCCAATAAATTATTTAATCAAGTGTAAGTAATAAGAATTAATTTGAATAATTCGTTAGATAATAATTATTTATATATTATCATACATCTTATTGTTCTCCTAATTAAATTTATTAATTGCTTATTTCATCATAAGGCAATTTTTACAAAGTACAATTTATTAAAAGTGAACTTGAAAATGTTAATTTTCATTTTAATGTAATTTAAATATTAACGACGTAGAATAATAAATATATTGGTTCTTGGAATTTTCATCAATAATTATACGTAGCTCATACTTTTAATTATTGATTTTTAGAAAAAGTTATTTATTAATATAATTTTCTCAATTTATTTAAAATATTGTAACGTACAGATATATTGGGTATGTATATTGCTTATTAAAAATTAATTATCGTTCTTATATGTACATTAATTACTTTATGTTTGATAAAAATGTTTGGTCTGGAATAAACAAACTGATAGATAAATATTGGAAAAATAATTCTTTTTTGGGGCTACATGCCAAGACGAGAGTTTGTTAAATTCGGAAGAGACGAGATCGAGGCGATATAAATTATATTATTATATTTTTAACATTTATGGTTAGCATCGCTGATGTCAAATATTTGTATTTCTTTGTTTTACATTATTTATAGAGAAAAAGCCGAGATAAATAATTATTCTTCTGTTTGAAACGTAAAAAAGTAAATATAACTTTACTTCTACAAAACTGAAATATATATTATGTATAATAAAAAAATTTCTATTTGTCACTTATGAATCAATAATATAATTAAAGTAAAATGCATATTATAATTGTGTATTATATTATATTTTTTTTATTCTGTGCGGTGGTCTTTGCAGATTATGTATAATCTCAATAATGATATATTTTATGCAAAATTAAATTTTTTGTCTTCAAAAAAATATAAACGATAAATAATATAATATAGGTAGTAGATTTCTAGCAACAAGTAATGATAGCTGTCATCAATTAGTAAGTAAATAATATAACATGAATCTGTTATAACCGTTTCATAATAACAAGTTTAAACTTAATGCCGAATCACCGAAAACACGCATTTTGGTCTCGGGCTTGATTAGGGTTGTGTTTTATTGTCCGTCTGGGGAAATTTGCGCGGTTGGCAAAACTGACTGGCATCTGCATTCGGGGCACGCGCGCGCCCTCTAGTGGCCCGCTATTAAATTACAACTCTTTTAGTCTTTTATTAAGAAATATATTTTATTGAACGCACTAACTTCATTCCTTTCAATTACTTTTATTTTCGGTAATTTGTACTTGTCCACAATTAAATAATTGCAGAAACAAAAGCGACTAACTCAACGTGATTAATGGATTATTTTCCAGATTATTAAATAAATTGGTATGCATTTAGGTATACTTTACGGGGTACACTAAATAACTTCCCAGTCTTACGAGTTTTCTAGCTCATGAATTGTTTTCTCACTTTACGAGTAAATGCTAGTTAAATTAATACGAGAAATACAGTAGATGTTCCATATTGTGAACCCAGATGAAAATCTCCACTCCTCAAAGCTCGTATATATTTGTACAGCTGTCATTAATAATATAAATAATTGCGCTCGCTGTCGTTCACAGTAAAGAACGTCTACTGTACCTGTATTTTCGTCTTAATTTATTTGACAATTATTTGTAGAATTTCTTGATGATGTTTCTCTTAATATTTTGGAATCTGTTGGAAGTGATTCTGACCTTTACGGTGGCAGACGACGTCTGAAGCCAATAGTGCCTACATATATAAGTAAAATTATAAAGGCAAATTACTAAACTTTGCAAGCTTGTAAGCGTATTAAAACGAGGTATCAAACTTAAATGACATTTTAATGACGTTTATTGACAGTTAATACATGTGCGATAAATACAAAACAACTATATTCAAATTGTGGTTTTATAATAATATGTATACGTTAAATATCTTATACGGTCAAAGCCACCAACTATATTTTAGTGTATTGAAATACCACTGCTCAAAATTCCAAAACAAATCCATAGAATTTATACCCCGTTCAGAGTGCTTTAAATTTCAGTAAATTTCTTTAAAATACTTGACTTTAGATTCATAATTAAAAACGGATAATTAAATTATCTATTTTATCCGCGTTCGGGAACCTACTCTATTATTTAATAACCACTCACTGGCCTAAATTAGATTGTTATATTGAGTTTCTACTGTATTAAAATAGTGCTCGCTCCTATACAGACAGAATTAATTAAATTGTAATGCATACGTAGGTACTTATTACTACTTATTTTCTGCAACATATTTTCATTAAATAATTTCATACTCTATTTCAATTCTGAAACAAACTAATCTATTTTTAATAAATTAATTTTTTAATTAAAACGTGCATTCCGGTGCACGAGTAAATCAAAACGAAACAAACAAATAAATAAATAATAACGCTGCAATGTTAGGCTTTGCATTCAACAATTCTGTAATATGTATATATGTACATATGCATTGTATACAATATACGTGCTGTCAGAATGACATTGGTTGCTCGTAGTACATTTTAATTGATAGCACAGAATATATTAACCATATTTATTAACAAAACACGTGTTTTTTGTAATAAAATTTTACGATATTGAAATAATTGGTATCGCCAATTTTATAAAACTGGAATATGTTTTTGAAAAAAAATGTTGTAGTAGGAAATGTATTGGGGTTTCATTTAAAAAAAAACTAAGTAGATAGATTCGATATTATTATCATAGAATTAATATTTATATCAAATTCTTATTTGTAGAACCGAAACCGAAACCTAATAATGAATTATATTAACGACTCATTCAAAAATTATTGGGGTCTCCTGAGTCTGGAATCGGAAAAAATATTAAAAAAACTCGGAAAAAATCTGTCGATCTCAAGTAATAAAATAGAAAAGAAGTGTGGCCATATAAACTAAATAATAATGTAGATAGGTACTGGCACCAGTCTTGAACAATACCCTAGTGTTTAACATTATTAAATTACCTTATATACTTATAAAAAAATCATATTTTTAACTTCTCTCATATTATCTTATTTTTATATTTTTTAAACGAAAAGAATAAAAATACATCATTATCTACAGATATTTATTCTAGTGTTTGATAATTGGGAAACATCCTGTATGATGTGCAAATAACAAGCGGTATCGAAACAATTATTTTTGGTGCATAACAAATATGAATTTTAATGAACGTTTCAATTATATTCAAATGTTCCAGCGTTTGATTCACGAATACAATTAAATTTTATTGTTTATGAATGCTTCACTGAAACAATTGTATTGCGAAATAATCAAACAGTATTATTTAGTTTATACACAGTAATTAAATACACTGCAAAAACACACTCGTTTTTCCACCAGAATTCCGATTACCGTATTTTTCCATTTGTAAATGTTTAGATTTTAAATAGACAGATTTTTAATCGGAATATGGAAAGCATGATAAAGATAGTCTACATTTTATGTAGAATGTAGACTTCATAAAATAACCATTTGATATATACAATGATTTTAGACAAAATTCTTAATAAAATATATGTTTTTCAGTGTCCTACTTCACTAATATTATAATATATAGATTAATTAATTTTAATTGAATTCTTAACAACCCAATTATTTTATCGTTTACTACCGCATTGGACCCATTGTTACCCGGGGATATTAATTCAATTAAACATAAAGTAATTATATCCTCCCTACATACCCACCCAACATGCCTACAACACTCGATTCACTGCGAATTGTTTTTTCCGACTTCAAGAAATTTACACAAAATATACATAAATTATACACCTTAACTTTACCTATCTATTAGTGAAAACCGAATAAAATCCTCCAGTATTTATTGAGAAAATCGTGTAAAACTATATATTCAAACTCCCAGGAAATACCAGGTCTTGTCTTAGAATTTGTATGAAAATCAAAAATACATAGGTTACAACAAATATAATAATTAATTGCGATATTTTATTTTAATTTTCAATCAATATATTTGTAACTATTTAATTATTAGCATGTACCAAAAATCATCTATATGTTCGACAAAATATTTGAGAAGACGTGATCATAGTAATCTAAATTAATTAAATACTGAAACCGTAAATTATAGAACTCTGTATTCAAGCGAGTTTTTTATTGCAATATTCGTTTTAGCACCCAAAAATATGCAAGAAAAACATACTCTGGTTAAGAGTTCATTTTGTTGAGGGACTGTGTAATTAATGTTAATTTATTAATTTATTAAATTAAGTGATATGCAATTTATTTGTTATTTATAACACCATGCATAAATATATTAAAAAAAACTCCTACAAGAAATTACAAACAAAAAACATAGTGCTCTTTAAAAAAAGCGACATGACAATTCTGTTTGACAGTCTGACAAAAGTTCCAATATTTGAATACCAACAAATCTATGCAATATAAACACACACACAGACACACAGACGTTAAATCGTGTCCCAGGCGACCCGCACAAGAAAGTCCCAATCACGTATTTTAGGTTATGTCTGCTGTTTTCCATTCATATTTTCGCTATCGCTAATATCGATAAGCAGACTAACAAAACTCCCCCGCGGCCAGAATCTGTGAGGATTTAAAATTGATGATACAGAGTTGGACTTAAAACTGAAATTAAAATTTTTAAGTGATAAACATTCAGTTGCGACTAACTTACTTATACTTCTTAGTGCTGATAATGGTACTTTTTAATTACAGTTTTCAATTTCCAGATTTCTTATAGAATATCTTGCCATTTTTTTTTAACTTTAAATTTTAATTTTATCCTAATGTTAGGAATAAATTCGTTCTGGCACCTACAAATATATGAATTCACATCAAATGTTAGTTTAAAAAATACAGCCTTGTTATTATTATGCAATGTCAATCTAACAAAGTCAATTAAAAGCTTTAATTTAATTTTATTAAATACTTAAGTTCAATAATAAATATATTTACCAGATTCAAATGCTTTCGATAAAATTTTCTAACAAGTATTTTAATTAATTACATCTCTAAACCAAAATAATAGTTATAAAATTGCTGTTAATTCCAATTATACCTATATCAAATACTGAAAGTAAAACCTTTAATAATAATTATTGCTTTTAGTATTATAATAAGTATTCCACAATTTTATTTCATTAATAACCTTTTAAGGACGGGGATTTTTACGTTGAAATCGACCTTTTTATTTACACAAAATTTGTACATAAAATCAATTCATTTCTCACGTGGCGTGCCCGATCAAGTTGCCGGTCGATATATCAACCAGTCTCGTCCGTAACGGAAAGTTCAATGTAAAAAAATCAGTTTAGACGATTTGAGGAGGTTTTCCTAAGAAATTTGATGCGTTGAATACGAAAAAAATTGTGAAAAAAATCTTGGAAGCAAACTTGACCTTGATAATCGCTATTCAAGGTAAAATTTATTGTTGTTGCTATTTTATGATAGCTTCAAATTTGGTAAGTCCACGTTTTGTGATGAGTTGAGTATGGAAAAAATATCCATATGGGTCACAAATGTAACCCCCGGGTCGCCACTTGGCGGGTGAGCGGTGAACGACGAGGCGCACAGGCGTCTTCTTATGCGGGCTATTCAAATATATACATACAACGTGGAGGGCTCTTTACGATTGTGTAGAGCAGTGGCGAAGCGTCCATAGAAGCTGGGGAAGCAGAGTTTCCCATACTCTATGGGTAAAATTAATACAAATCTGTGTTTTCAGATAATAAATAATTTAAAAGTATTATTAGAATATTCATTTTTATGCGCAATTCAAACATTTTAACCAAAAATCAAAAATAGCATTGAATATTAATTTAAACGCTCAATTATAAAATTATAATACCTCTACATTTTAATTTGTTGTATTTTAGTCGATATTTGTATGACGAGTTGAAGTTCACTACAAGAAATTTCACTAAAATTTTTTGAATTTTTGATTTCATTAAAAGTACGTTTATTGTATAGAAAATGACGTGAAAAGTTGTTTGTTTCAAACCGCAGGTCTGTATCTAAAACCGTTCTCGAGATATAGCCTCTCAAAGTTTCAATTTTTTCAAAATTTTGAAGAAAAATGGCCCTAACTTTTGAACGCGTGGTCGGAATTAATTTTAGTTGACGGATTTGGAATCAGTGTGTCAAAATCTATATAATGACATGTATAATACCTTAAAACTCGAAAAAAAAAATTTCGCGAAAAATCGAAAAAATTCAAAGGGGTATACCTTAAAAAAATGTCGATTTTTGGCCAAAATTTTTTTGTCGGATTTTAAAGTATTATACATGTCATTATATAGATTTTGACACGCTGATTCCAAATCCGTCAACTAAAATCAATTCTGACCACACGTTCAAAAATTAGGGCCATTTTTCTTCAAAATTTTGAAAAAACTGAATCTTTGAGAGCCTATATCTCGAGAACGGTTTGAGATACAGACCTGCGGTTTGAAAATTTCAACTTTTCACGTCATTGTCTATACAATATACGTACTTTTAACGAAATCAAAAATTCAAAATTTTTTTGTGAAATTTCCTGCAGTGAACTTCAACTCGTCATACAAATATCGACTAAATTACAAGAAAATAAGACGTAGAATCATTTAGTCACTATATTAATATATAAGAATTTATTTTAAAAGTAAAATCTTGAACTTAAGGTGTTTCATAACTAGTTTTTTTGTTAATAGGAGGGGGAGGATTGACAAAATATGCTTCCCTTATTAAAACTTTTACGCATCGCCACTGGTGTAGAGTATTCGTGTGAGTAATATATGTATTGATGTGTTGCAGGGCAACAAATAATAATAATAATAATAGTAATAATAACAATAGTAAATCCTCCACAAGAAAGAAACAACCAAGTGCTTACCTGCTGGTAGGAACTAATGATAATTTAAATTTTCGGCCTTACATTCACCTTGGAGACGATTTTTGCGAGACGTAATACTGTTTTGTGCATTGCTCAGTGCATCATAATAAATAGGTATAGGTACTAACTGTCAGGCCAAAATAGCCAAAAAAATTGACATTGAAATGCGATTTTCAAGGTAAAGGGTGCCTCCTGAATCTGTTTTATTATTTTTTTCGTATTCAGCGCATCAAATTACATAAGAAAACATAAAATATTTTGTGTCCTATGGGTGGTCGATATTTCGACCACTCCCGTCCTTAAAAGGTTAATGAATATTAATATGAGCTATTCAAAGCTAAAACGACTTGGTTGAATGTATAATAAAAAAAAAATTAGAATTTAACATAATAAAATTAAATATTATTAGACATTTATTATACATAGATTACCACTTAAAAAAGGTATAAATACAAAAATAGGTCTGGCCGACAAAGATGAGATAGGGCGCCACTACTGGAGAGTTAATCTTACTTTTATCTTTCACATCACAAGTTAATATAATAACATACTATGTGTAAATACCCACTGTTAATAGAATCGATAATTATGCAAACGAAACCGCGAACGGATATTATGTTATCTTTAAATAGCAGAATATGTTTATACCTTGTATTCAGCTTTTTTGAAATTTCCATTTATCCTTATAAATATTGTGAATATCTTGACCAACCCTGTAGTAAATACGGTTCTAGTTGTTCGTGTAATGTTGTTCCCCTTTCATCTATTCAATTTATAGAAACGGAGAGAAAAAGGATGAAAATAAGTGGTTCATTTTTCATACAAAAGTTGAATCTGTGAGAAATAAATCATTTACGTCGTTAGTGCATTCTGTTAGAGTTTAAAATTTATGTCATATGATATTTCGTAAACAAATAAAAGTAACAGTTTCCTTTTTTTTCTTACGAAGTTTCCACGAAGATATATCAGCGTACATGCATGTTTCTAGGTTAATGTAAATGCTCCTTGCTTATTTTTTTTTTATTAACCTTCACAGCTTGAATAGTATTTATTGTAAATAAATTGCTTTTCTTTGATTATGTTTGACATTCTGTACCCGTCAAACGTGTTCATTCAAAATGACAAATTGCAAAAGCTTAATATTGAAAATTTTATATCATAAGGTAATTCGAAAAATCTTAACATTGTACTGATATTTTTATAAAATATTTATATTTAGATCAAATATGACACATTCTACACGGAAAAAATAATTTACGAAAAATAAAGAGTGATTTTTAATAGAAGCAAAATAATCAGGGAAAATTGTCCTGTAATTTAGAAATTTCATGTGATACTCAATATAAATTGATGGGTAAACTGAAAACATTACACCCTAAAATTATATTATTACAGTTTCAGACAGTAAAATTTATAGGTTTTCGCTTACTATCCGGGATAGACAGGAAAAAACTATAATTCTTATGCCGTGTTTAGATCGAAGAAAACAAAACAAATGCATAGGGTTTATTGCACTTTTGTCCAAAAGACAGAATGTTGCTGTTTTGTTTTTTCGGTCTAAACACGGCATTACAATATATTGTCTTCCGTGTATAGAGAATTTTATTTTGTAGATCCAGGTATTTGAAAGCGTTGTTATCATTATAAAATTTATTGATTTTTCAGATATTTTATGTAAATCATATATTTCAATTGTAGGCCAGTATTTTGGAGAAAAAATCCCCCCCCCCCTTGATAAGATCGACGTCACATCATTTGGGGTGAGAGATTAAGGAACAAAAATCGATATTTTGCCGATTACCCTACACTGTTTATTTTTAACTGTTGTATGTTAATGATCAGCAATTAGATCTATTAGTATTTTAAAGAAAATAATTCACGAAATTATATTAAAAAGATAATTTGATCTTTATTGGGATTAATTTTGATCTTTTAACTATTTAAAGATTTTTTCTTCTCATACCACTTTCAAAAATAACTAACTCATTTGAGTAATACGAGTTAATATAATAAGTATTTATACATACATAAGCATAAAATTAAATCTACAAAGTGAGTGAAAAGCACATTGAGAAAGATAAAGGGGGGATGAATGAACAAAAGCCTATTACATAATGATGTGCGTAGAAAATAAATGAAACAATTACACTGTGTCCCGTATTTGCACGACTTGACATATGAGAGATTTAGACAGAGATGGGTTTAGTTAAGAAGGGGAACCCTCTTCCCCCCACACACACACGAACATACAAACGCACGAGTTCAAACTCTCCACGCACAACAAATGATGGTTGATTCTTCGTTAAGGTTCTTTGTGCAAAACTTGTTTTTGTTTTTTCGTTTTTTTTTTCCACTTTTTATGTGGGGACATTAGTGTAGTTATGTATATTTTTCACATGCTATTTAAGGTTTGTGGGTTATGTGTGCAGGGGTGTACAAACTATGAACTGAATTACACTAGGATTTTTAGGAATCGTAAAATTTTTTGATTTATATATTTATTATGTATAAAATATTACCAAACTAAAGTGAAGACTACAAATTTATAAAAGAACAGAAAACACGAGCTTGCAAAAGTAAAAAACTTAAGAGTTTAAATGGCTTAAATTCGTAACTTTTCCTTATTTTTTTCTAAATCAAAAATGGCGCCAGTAGGGGACTAAAAGCAGTATTTTATTTTCCCCTCCCCTCTAACTCGGTAATTACTGGTTCAAAAAATCTGAAAAAAATTTGGTAACGAAGCTTTAATGGGACTACCAACGACAAATAAAAAAAAGTCAATAATATAATTTCAAATTTTGGAGAAATTTGAAATGATATTTAATAATATTTGGGCATGTGGAGTTTTAAAATGTAGATCTAAATTAGTAAAATATTTTTATATTATTTTCTAACTCAAAAATGCACACATACTTTAGAACCCTTATGGCATACACCCGTGTACGTCTTGACTGAATTATTTAATTCATTGCAAGCATAATGAGGTTTAATTTGACCTACTTTTTTTTTTTTGAAAACCGGTGTTTATAATTGAAAAGTAAAAAAATTTAATGCGCAAATTTAAACTTATGACAAACATTTTATGTTCATTGCAAGAACATGATTCATGTCACCAATCTGAAGATTTTATACCAAACTATACGTATTATAATATAATACATTTATGAATACCGTGAACACACAAAATTTAAAAATAGTTTGAACACGACATTTACAACCAAAAAATAATATAAAATTCAGCTACAATTCCGTTCTTTACGTATCAATTTTTTATACCGACCGAACCAGCTGCAAACAAAATAGACTAGACAACTATATAGTAATAGTATACTATATAGTAATCTACTGAACCCCGAAGATAAGTCCCGTCAGATGGATAAAAGATACAGCGACAGACAGACAGACAAGTAAGCAACTCATGCAAAATTCAGCATCTAAATCTCGGCTCCAGTTTCATTTTTCTTGTGTTAAATGTAAAGCAGGTCGTCGGGGCGAAAGGGAGGGAGCGTCGGAATGACGGCCGACATGCATTTGTTTCCGCCGGTGCAGTGACGTCACTATGACGTCATTCATGTACGAGTGTGTATTCTGTATAAACCGTTGTATGTATAGAACTGTAATGCAACTGGAACGGTAATAGATATTAGAATATATATTCTGTATGTTATTTTGGTATTTAAAAAACTCATTTACTTAAACTAGATCAGTGGTTCTTAACCTTTTCGAAGTCACGGAACACTTTTGATTGTAAAAAAATATTGCAGAGCACTACCTTACTGAATCATTAAACGAACAATAAAAAATATGCATTTTAATAAACAGTCAAATTTTAATTTCAAATATTTATACACCATTCCATACATTGTTTAATGTTTCGTTTATTGTTTTCTTAATAGTGGTGTGGTCGAAACATGTAATTCTTGTTTAAATAATTACATAAATGTTTACTTTACAAAATACTTAATTTTTATTTCTTTTAACAGTCTATTTTTATCAACTGCCATTTAACAACTGGACTTTAAAATTCATTTTTTTTAAACGAGTTGATCTAAAAAATCTGTAATTTCAGTAGTTCATTCATTTTGAGTGTTTAAACAACTGTGTCAAATTTTAACTTATTCCTACCGGTTTGACGTAACTTCTTAACCTCATTAATCAACAGTCAAATATATATAAAAAAATACATTCATAAAATCCTAATCAACATAATTCGTAAAAAAGTAAATCTCGAAAAAATTTTAAATAAAAAATGTGATATTTGAGCTTGTCGGTTTTGCAGATTTGAACTATATCAGGCCTAATATGTAATAATGCTATTCATATTTCATTTTTTTAGTTTTAATCTCCTTTTCTAGAAAGAATTGCATACTCGGCTTGCACAAAAATTAAAATTTTTCAAAGCCAGTTCAGAAAATTTCAATACGACCGTCAACAAAGTAACTGTTCTTCATGAAACGAAAATTCGTAATTCAACATAGGTATTAATAACTGCAGCAAATTTAAAGAAGGAAAATAACAATATTCTCTTCTAATAAATTACTGTTCTGTGAAACGACTGAAAAAAGACTGAACGAACAAGATTACCTAATCTAATATAGCTCCTTAGATGAATTGTAAGTGGTAGGGATGAAAATCGGGCTCGGTAACACTGCCTGTGAATTGTTTTTATTATTTCGTGGAGCACTTGTAACATGTTCGCGGAACACCGGTTAAGAACCACTGAACTAGATAGACACATATTTCCATTTTTACGTCGCTGGGTATATAAAATACACATGCCTCCATATTTATTCCTCTTGCGAATATATTAAATAAAATGCATTTTATGTAACATGAGTTATATAGAGATGATGGCTATGGAAATGTGGAGTATGTCTGTTTGATTGGAATAAAATAGAACAAAAATAAACGATAATAATAGAACGAAAATAATGACATATGATATAAATTGTGTTTGAAATGTAATATGAGTGCATGCAAGTATTTTTTAGTTCATATAATAATAATTGCTGACGTACATTAAGCTGTTCAAAATCCAAAATGATTAATACACTAACCAAATAAATTAAATAATAGACTTTTTCATCTTTCTAAAAGAATTTAAAATTTTAATTTACTAACGTATTGTACATATATATAAGATGTATATGATTATATTGTTAATAAATAAATGGGATACTCAGATCTATAAGTTTAGTTTTTTATTTATTCTTTTACGTTTCGATCATAAGATCTTCATCAGATTTATAAAGTAAATAAATTTTTATACACACATATATTAGGTATTATATATACACCATTTCAAATCAAATTAAAAAAAAAATTAATAATTTAAAAATATAAAATTGTTTTCTGTAAACACTTTAAATATAAAATTTTTATTTCAAAACTATTTGAAGTGGCAACAAAACTAAATATAGTAAATATATTATTATCTATTCAACAGTAAAGTTCACAATCAGTAAAATTGCAATCTCAATACATATTTAAATAATATTTTAACAGCAAGCGTCGTTGCTTCTTAATTTATGTATAAAAATAAATAATGAAAACATTTTCATCAACGCCAATTGTAAAGTATGTCTTTCTATTTTTAATTTATTTCCAAACCAGTTACATAACAGATAGACAGAATCATTAGGGTACATTTCTAAAGTATTGATTTGTTTGCTGAAATAAAAACAAAGTTAAAAATATCCTACGTCCTTTATATAGCGATGTTGACGTATAAATTATTGCAGATAAAAATAAGTAAAACTTTTTTTCTTCTTGTGTTGAAGTTATTTTGAATTCAGTCCATTAATCGAAGCATAAAAAATACAAATATAATAAGAGCATACAAGTATACATTAATTAAAACTTTACAAACCTTTGTTCGAACATTTATCTATATTTTGTTTAGGATTCTTAGTTTAAGTGGCGCCTTTGAAATCTGTACACTTTGTCTATATAATGATTTTTTTTAGATTATACGTCTTTTTTACGGGCAATATAACTTTTTGATAATTTTTATCTGTCTATCGGTTTGTATGTTCTTATTTCACATGACGCATACTGAACTGATTTTGATAGAATTTTCACTGTTAGAAATAATAAGACCCTAGAAGTAATTTAGGCTATATGATAATTTGTATTGAAATTATAAATTTACAATATACAACAGTATGTGACATAAACCAAATGCTAAAATGTCGAAAAAATAACAAAGAAAGAAACACCCTCAAAGAAAAAATCAAAAATAAGTCAATACAATCACTAAAAGAATTACTATAGCACCCATCGTTATACAAATACATAATGAAATTCCTAAAAGAAATCGAAATTAAAATATAAAATATATGATATATATCTATAAGTATAATATGTATATATTTTATATCGTGAAATTATCCAACTACATATATGAAATTTAATATTATTAGGTATGTTATGTACAGTGTACAGTACACTTACTCGTACTTTACTTTTAAATTTAAATGAAGTGCCTTGTTTGAACTAAAAAGCGAAAAAAGTTTGAAAACTATATTAAAATAGTAGAGTAGGTACCTATAGATAAAAGTAGTAATTCTGAAATTAAATAGACAGACTAAAGTCTAACTTTATAAGTACTCATTTTATTAGTGGGAATGTACCTAATAAGTGAAATGTATATTAGTATAATGTAGTAAAAACAATTTATTTAGTAGCACACCTACAATTTTTCTTTATTTGCCATAATTTTATTTATAAATTCATCAGTTTCATTCGTATTTATTTTGTTAAAATTTCGTCTGAGCTGTCTTTTGAATACTAATTACAATGGTTATTTATGTTTTTGTTATTATACCATACTGTAATTTTCAGTTTTATTTTAATCTGAAGCTACGTTTTTATGAAATTGTGGTTATAAAAATTAAAAATGTGTATTATTTTTTGACGTGAATTACGTCTAGAGTTTCACTCTAGATACTATGTACCTATGTGAGCATTTCAGAAACTTGATGTAACGTGCATAGATCAGTCAGCGAAAATTTAAAATCAGTATATCTCGACACTGAAAGCAGTTACCACGCCGGTTTTGGTCTTAAATTAGAGATATCAATTAGATCTAAGAGGTTCAAATAAAAATCAAAATATTTAACTAGTTTTAATGAGTGAAGAAAAAATGACAATATGTAGCTTGAAATTGAAATATAAATATTAAATTACTAGAAAATATCTAACACACATATCAGAATCATTTTACAAGTTCAAAATTAATTGTCAGGTACAAAATCATGTTCAGTCAAGAATAGTAATAATTGAAAATAACCAATAAACAAGGGTACTTTGAAGCCCTAATAGTTTTTTAACCCAACATGCACGTGTGCACAAACGTTGCGTATCGGGAGGTTTGTCGATCACTTTAATAGGACCCTCATTAAGTGTAACTGCACGCGCATGCGTGGTCCCATCAGTCCGTCATTACGATAATGAAAGAACAATCTCCACCGGAAACACGGCGCCGATAGGGATCTGCCCAGGGATTTGAAGGGGTTAGAGAAAGGGGGCCAGCATTGAAACAGGTTTAGGAATGGTAAGACGCATTCGGAAAATATCTATGCCATGGTGTATAAACGTAAAGGAATTTTATGAATGTATTAGTATTGATTTAGTAATTTTTCACTATTTTAGTGCTGAGTATGACTTTAGTTTATGATAAATTTTTTTGGAGTTACAAATCGTACAAATCTAATGCGCACTTAATTATTTTAGGGAACACGTATTTTTTCTGTTTTATTTTTCAATGAACAAACTTAAAACTAGTTTTTATTAACTATTGTAAAACACAAAAAATAATATCACATTTTACAAAAGTTTAGATAGTTTTTTAAGTACTTGAATAATTTTTAAAGCTTTTCATCATTTATCTTAATAATTTAATAGTGCGTGTTTAATTTATTTTATTTAAAATTAATTAAAACTGGTTTTCTTTTCCAGCGCTCTTAAATTTGTATTGTTAGCATTTATCACAATGGGAAAAAAATACTTAGCCAAAAGAGATATAATATTTTCTAGAGACTCGAAATCGGGTTCAGGCTTAGCTAATGTGTGTGTGAGAAAGAGAGAGAATATGTTCGATATGTTTTATTTATTTATTTGTAATATATGGTAGATACAATTTTATCTCGTGTATTATAATAAGGCAATTTCTCTACATCTTGCATTTGAAATGAACGTTGGCGTTGTTAGAGACACCAGCGTTTGGAAGTCTCAACAAGATGATGACGGTGAGGGCGTCAGCGTGGGGTTGCCGGCGTGTACCATAGAAGCCTAAGTGGCATAGTAACGGTAGTAGCTGAAACCGAAGAAATCAGATGGGCCAGGTAGTAACAACGTCCGTGTTCTATCAAGAGAAGACATCCGTTGGTGTTGAGGATATCGAGTAACGAGTCCTGGAGGTTAGGTTAGTCGATGAGCCACTTGGGAGGCTTTGGATAACTTGATTCACGCCTTTGCAGCCAAAGGGTTGAGCTGGAGAAATATCAACAATGACTAATAATAAGTCGGTTGCGAAAGCGAGCCGTCTCGGAGGTTATAAACGTCCCTTTTGCCGGTGAGGATAGTTTAATTACCATGGCAACATCCGACAATACTTCTGGCGATCTTGTCCTTTTTCGAGATTTGTTCAAAAATGTACATAAGATTTTGTATAATATAAGAGAATGTATTTGTATCAAGGACGTATAAAAAGAATAAATATCCCATTTAAAGTGCTTGTTGGATAAAAACATTTATTTGTTAACATCTACATTATGTATTGTGAAATTCAATTAGTTCTATAGACTACTTATTAATAACTATTTAATATTAAAGTCACTTTAGACGTTTTTTGTATAAGACACAACGTCAAACATAAGGTCTATTTTCAACCTGCATTATTTCAGTAACAACATTAAAAAAGATTATCACGGATTATTTTAATTTGTTTCGATTTTTTAAGACAGGAATTTGAATTTTAAAGTAGATATACTTTATTTGCTTTACAAGCAAATAGCGTTGAACCAATCAACCTATACGTAAACATATATACAGTATACATACATTAGAATATGCTACTAGCGTTTGCAACATTGCAGACGTGAATATTACACAGCTCAATCACGGCCATGGCCCATGAGAAAACTGCGGCAGAGCGCACACACATGTACATTGTACATGTGTGTATGTAACATGTATGTACAATAACGTACATACTCGATTCAAGTATTCTACATGGTTTACACATGCGTTCAAAATAGTTTGAATAAAGGGAGTGCTGCACGTTTATTTGACAAAATAGATTTTTTTAGTACAGGCGTGAATAAAAGTCGGTTTGCGAGCCACATTCGTATTTTCTGAGTAATGAATCAATATTTTTGAGAGCTTTGCTGCTTCGAAAGTATTTTAGATAAAAAAATTAAAATCATTTTTTACTTGATCAAGAATTTAGCACCTATTGTTCTCTTTTACGGTCGATCCAGACTATTCAGCTGATCTCGGCCCGATCTCGTTCCAATCAAATCTTATGATTATAGTATTCACAAAAATTCGTATGTTTAAATCACGCTTTACTCGGTGGTCAGTACTAGAATGATCGAAGACGAACTGAAATTCCTATTCACACTATGGGTACAATCCATGTCAAATTCGCTCACGCTCCAGTAAAATATTCTTCGATACTACACTGTATCGGAGTGTGATTGAACCGAGATCTGACCAATACCTATATGTGAATGACTTCATTGTTTGTTTATATTTGATTGGACCGAGACCGGCCCGAAAGAGTATCGATAGTGTAGATCAAACCTATGGGTACAATCCATACCAGGTTCGATCACACTCCAGTAAATTGTTCTTTGCACTATGTACCTTCATAGAATTGTGAACTTAATCATTACAGGTGGTGAAAATTATCAAATAAAATCCCTCGATATTTAATGTACAATTAACTTATTAATCTACGAATCCAGCAGACATTCTAATCAAGCACTCAGTCAAAAAATATTTTCCCACTTCTGGAGTCGTTACTGTATTAAAATAACACTATAAAAAGTTAACCGAAATAAGGTCTCTTCGTATTAAAATTTAAGCCAGTCCTGGTTTTGTAAACGATGTCAGACCTCGGCAATGAGCCCTAATTGCAGCTTTGAAGATTATAATACAATTGATTTTCAGTTTTTTTATTATTCCTGATTCTATTAGTTAGATCTTAAAAAAAAATTGCTATGAAACTGATGAGGAAATAATTTAACGTTTCAAAATTATTAATTTTATAATATTAATGTCGTTTAAAATACTTTTATAAATTTATGTTATACATTATTTGTTGAGAAATAAAAAAATAAAACTCTGATTATTTTAGATTGACTCACGATAACGCACGCTCATAATCTAAAATTTTTAAATCGCTCACAATCGTAACTCATCATAACACGAATGACTGCTTTTATAACAGACATATTTGTGTATACACTTATCAGATATACAATTTTAAATGTCTAACATATATCAAGCATCCCATAAATCGCTACAGGCACACAAATTGACAACACAAATCTAATACATTATCGACTCTATGAAATCTTGTCTTGTGCAACGCTATCGAGGTGTATTTTATTTACTAAAGTTGCTGTCAACTCGAGAACTAACTTGTAAATAAGCAGTTTGCTGTCAGATGTTATAAAGTGACCCGTGCAGTTAAACTGATGGTGCTGTTATATTTGTCATTTTCGTCACAGAGTACGTCGCTATCTCTAGGAGATAGAAGAGATGCGTCTGCAGAAATGTTACAGAAATTAAGCTGATCTTTAGTTGTAGATATTTATAAATTTAGTGAATATGTTACCGGCAAAGTATGCATTCTATATATTTCCTAGGAATTCTATACAATGTCAAGATAATTTTAAGAAATGTATTAAATGAAAAAGAATGATATTATAATGCAGATATATATTATTTAATTAAATTTAAAATGTCCAAACCATATTTAGTAAAAATTTAGGGTCTTTATTGTTAAAATGACAAAATCACAAATCACATTTATATATTTATTATAATAAATATTAGTTCCCATGCATATTAAGTATATGATTTTAAATTGTTAAAATACAAAACATATATGTATAAATTTAAGATCTTATTTAATCATTTAATAACATAGTAGGTCAGCGTTTCTCAACCTTTTAGTATTTGCGACCCAATTTTCAATCACAATTCTCATCGCACCGTCCCTCTCATACAATAATTTTATTAAACCTTCTTTCGAAAAACTTTGCTCTGCAAGACAGGCCCAAGGGAGTCACTAATAATTATTATTCTTGTTTTTAATTTAATATTGATAAGTTAATTATTAAATACATTGTGCAGTACTGATACAATCCTATTTAAAAGTGTATTATCAGTGCAAAATGTAAAAAAAAATTATTTTTTATTATGTCAGAAGGTATTTTATTGCTCTTCTTTCAGTAAATTAAATAAAAAAATTTTATAATATTTTTTCTCGATATGCTCACGCCTCCCTAGGGGGGCGCGCCCCACAGGTTGAGAATCACTGTAGTAGGTACTCCATATATGTATTAAGTACGTTGTTACATTATATATTTTTAATGAAATTCAAATTATTTTAAAATAGTATATTTTCTGAACTAACAATAAGATGTTTTTAGCCTATCCTGTAAAATAGACAAATCAAGAGTATTCACAGACAGAGAGACATACACATAGACGTCATAATCGTAGTCGATTCAGATACCCTCAATACATATATATATACTTCCGTTAAAACTTGAATTCGTATTTTTCTTGTACATTAATCTATAATAGATTTTATGTATTATACACGTTTAAAAAAAATAATAGAACGTACAATAAGTCTTTATTGTTTAACAAATATTTTTAAATCTTTTCGAAGTAAATGCTTTTAAAACAGTGTACTATGTATATGTGTTTTATCTTCATGAATTCTTAATCGTAGCTAAAAGCTATTCCGCTATTTTTTTAAATTTCGATTAAATGATTACTACTGTGCTAGTGGAGTGATTGATTTGGAATCCAATTACATTACGAACTAATATGTATAATTTGTCCTTTTTGCAATTTAATTTAAAAACCATTGGATTGTACAAAAGCCGTATGCTCATAATATAAATATTTGTATACATACTGTACGAATATGTATAAAAGATATATCTATGTACATATATATATTATTATTGTTAAATAATATTTAATTAATTCGATCTCTTTATGATTGTGTGAACTAATCAGAAACTTAAAAGACTAATATTACAAAACAATTTTTTGTCAACAATTTGAAATGAATAATGAATAATAAATTAAAAACTCAGCAATTTGAAATATATTTAAGGAGAAGTAAGAATGCATCTTTATATTCTTTAATGCAGCGATTCTCAACCTGTGGGGCGCGCGAGCATATCGAGAAAAAAAATTGACTCTTTTTGTTTTGAAGCAAATACAAAAAAATGTATACCTACTTTAATTCTTTTTCTAACTCAAAAATGGCGATAGCACGATAGTAAAAGCAGTATTTTATTTTATTTTATATTTTTTCTAACTCAAAAATGCACCAGTGGCTAAAAACAGTCCACGTAGTACGTACTTCGGAACCCTTGTAAGTCTTGACTGAATTATTAATTACTTAAATACTTATTTTTATTAAAAAAATATTTTTTTACTTGCACTTAAATACATTTAAATTACTTTTGTGACAATACACTTTCACATAAATACATTTATGGTAAAGTAAAGTTACAATTTTTGTATTTGTACTTTTTTGGTACTTAATATCCCTAACAGCCATAACAATTTTCATTGAAATCGCATTAGCCGTTGCATAGATAACAAATTATAAAATTAGCAAATTATAATTTATTATGTAAAATATTAATTACTATACATATTGAAATACAATATTATTTAAACATTGCTATTATTAATACTAAAACATTATACTGCTTGTTGCTCTCAGTGTTGAGGTTAAATGTTTTAATATTAATAATAATTCCGTGTTTATAATAATTTTCATCTATGTACATTTTACATGAGTTATTTATATGCCACTGGTACGCAATGTACATACATAATATATGTTATATAATATATATATTATTATATACTGTATACATCCACTTATTTAAACAACAATGCATTTCTGTTAGATATAAATATGCATCTATCTTCGATATCTGCATTTGTAAAGAGAGCCGTTGCCATGACGATTTGATGACGTCACTATAGCGGTCGGATTCACAACATGATTCGTATCTCTTTTATATTTGCTTTAAGTACATATGTTTGTCTTTTTTACTTTTTTATATACATAATACTGTTTCTACCGAATGGCTTTCTTATACGTGCATACAAATATCGTGTAAATTTAAATACAGTACGAGAAATTAACACCTTAAAGAGTGAATAAAAATTAAGAATGTTGATTCTACAGCCGAAAATATGACCTTATAATGTATTTTTGATTATTATTTACATATATTAATGTGGCTATTATTAAAGCTGTATTTAAGGTTTTGAGATTCAAGATAATATATATTTACAGTTCCGTTTAACACCGAAATTACTATTAATCAATTTGCAGGAAAGTTCAAATTTGTTAACAATGATACTTTAGTAGTAAATAGGTAAATATATTTTGTGTACAATTAGTTATTTTCAATTTGTTTATATCAAATTTAAAATATACAGTTATTTGGTATAGAAATTTAGGTTAGTTAAACAAATACAAAAAAAATGTAATTTGTGACTTGAAACTTCCTAATATCAAAATCATTTGCAATCAAACCTTTCATATTATTTTAAGTTAAACACTTCTACTAACGTAGTTAAAACTGATTTAATTTTCACTCTCGAGGATTCAATTATAACTGACGAAGTTAAATTTTGTTTTCATAACATAGAGTAGTTTCAAATTGAAGAAAGTAATATGCATACATATATTTGTTTACGTATACACCGATATAGGACGTATATTTTAAACTCTGTATTTGTTCCTTTTATGAATAACTTATCACATTTCTTACATTTTTATCAAAACTATTTGTTGTTGTAAAATTATAAAAATTCAACAAAATTAAAATAAATATAGTTATATAAATGGTTTACAGCTGGAACTGTCAAAATATTGATAAAGTATGTTCTTATTTATATTACTTTACTTTTTTTTTATTTACTTACGGTCAAAACCCCGCGGCGTGTGCAGAGTCGACATTGCCCAGGCAATGTCAGCATTGCACATCGCTACTAGGCAAAGTTCACAGAAATAGTTAATTAACGGTATTGACCTGGTTTTAAGCTGACATTGGTCAACAGTGCTAAATCGTCGTGGGCAGAATTGTATTATGATATTAAACTGATATTAAAAAAATTGGTACAAGTTTTAAAATGTATTAATTACAACGAATCAACGAAAATTTATTAAAAGTTAAACCCGGGGCAAGTACGTTAATTAAACATTTCTGCGAACTTTGCCCAGCAGTAATGTACCTACAATGCTGATATAGTCCAAGTAGTGTCGACTCTGCACACCCTGCGGCCTTTGGCCGTAACAGACTGAAAAAAATACTTCCAAGTAAAATAATCTATAGTCAAAGTTACTAGTTACGATCAACTTTTGTCGACCTAAATCATTTAACTCAATTTTAAACTTTTTAAAATCTTTTTTCAATCATCCTAAAAAATTCTAAATAATATTCAAGATCAACAAATATAAATATTCCACGACTAAAAAATCATCTAAACGTAAAAAAATCAAATCGATGAGAAATATCACAGACGCATTAGTTTTAAACTATTTTGTTTAAGCTTTGGCTATAAAAGCAAGGTAAATATCTGTAAAAATTCTGATATTTTTATAACACAAGCACTTTGCTACGTTGGCGTCAGTATGTCGACAATTCGTCAACGGACAGAGCTGAAATATAATCTATTTTAAACAGAACTTGATACATAAAGCAAAACAATATGTATATTTGCATCCATGGGAATCTTTTATTTCTACAAATTCTGTTTTTTTAGTACTAACATATTTGTATTCCTTACTTTAAATGTAATGGTCTTGCAAGAAAAATAGTTTATCATGAAGAACATGCTTAATATATTCTTTTATCTTTCTTTCAGTTTTGAAATAAATGTATTTTTGTATACTATTCAGGAGCTAGAGAGCAAGAGTGATTAACTCAAAACAAATGATTGAGAAAATTGACGACTTTATAAATATTATATTTATATTGAATTATTTCATAAAATAAATCAAACAATTATTTTTGTTCTTCTTCATATATTCTTGTCTGCTGGCTTAGTCTTTTCAGACAGCTCCTTAGTGGAGGATTTTTATGTGGAGATTGTGTTGTAAGTGAGTTTGTGCGTGCGTGTGTATGTTAGGGAGCATAGAGACAAGGTGCAATTGGAAATTGCTGATGAGCTAATCATATCAGATGAAAACGAACACGGTGGCTAGATTATAGGAATTATGTAGGGAGTCACTGAGGTTAATGACATAGAAGATACAATAAATGTATATTAATATTTATAATTAATTTATATATAGGTATAAATACTAAAAATTGTCTTTTAATAATTGTTTGGTACATCAATAATTGAATAAATAGAGTAAAATGCAGATAGACGCTATCCTTCTTGTTAGAGTGATAGTAAAAATTTTGTTTTTCAACCGATTTATTTTGTATTAAAAATATACTTCAAAAACAACACAAATTAAAATTATCATACATAAAATACAAATAATAAAAAAATATACAATTCGTAGCTATATAGTGGCATCTCTCATATTATAAATTTGTGAGATAGATTCCATATGAATTATTTCCTACCTTTGCGAATATTTTCTTCCCACAAAAGTTGCAATATGGGAAATCATGTCTTGTGGAAACATGACTCGTAATAGAAATTCCATTTCTTCTCTCTGCCACATGTTTTCTATTTTTTACTTTTTCTATCATATGTCCAGCTTCAGATTTTCCTCAGTCCACTGTTCCCTGATCGTGTTGTGTTTTTTAATACAACACTGTCTCAGCAACCTTAAAAATAAAAAAAACACGATCCAAGACAATCGAAACGAATGTCACGTGGTCTGCTGTCTCTCCCTATCATATAGAAGAGATGCCATACCTATACATACAACACACCAGGAACATAATAACAATAATAATACTGTGTAAATAGTTCAAACCGGAAAACATAAAAAATGGTCACCTAGGTTGTTATGTTTCCGCTAGGCTCCTAATCGACTTACGTAAAATTTTAGCTTAATGTTTCACGTATACATATTGTCATTGACACAACTCAACTAGCATCCTTTCACAGGGGGGAGGGAGGCTCTGTCGAAAACTATTTAAATTGTGGTCGTCTCTTTTCCACATTAGTGCCAGATTTCTTCTTTCCCTGTTACCAGTTTGTTTGTGTGGACAGCTTGGCACTCATCTGTTAAATGGAAAATTCTGGGTTCTGATTGGTTCATTTGGACATTTACATGGTAGTTACAAATAGTAGACTTTGATAAAGCTGTGGGTAGGAGTGTAGCATATCTACGTCCATGGCATCTTACCGCATTTTACCCTACCAAGTTCCATAAAGAAACATAAAGGTGCGGATGCACTGACGGAACAATGGAAGACTTTCTGTTGACGAATGTTACTCTTTGTTTCTAATTTAAAGGAACTCATGTCTCAAGTATAAACTTTGTATAGGTATGCACTATTTATGAAGAATATTTAAGTTTTGTTTCCGGTTCCCACGCTTTTCAAATTGTTGCGGGTACAAAAATCTACTGGAGCAATAAGCTTATATTATGTAGTGCTTGTGTATTAATGAAAAGCAAAAACAGTTGGCTGGGTGTCTCTATTAAAATGAATATAGTTTCATCTAAAAATGTTTCGCTTTGTTTCAATTTTGTCTTTGATGTTTACCGTTTCAAATGAAAACAGCAATTTTATTTTCTGCTACTATCAACAGGGAAGAAGATAGTGGAACTTTTTAAAAATATGCAACAGAAATTGAAATGTTCCTTTTCGTTAATCTGGAATCTGGACCTTTATGTATGTAATATATAGTAAGTTGTCTCATGAGTTATATTTTTCGGAAAATTGTATTTATAGCATATGAGTATTCAAGAATTTTGAGTAAAATATTAAAACGAATCTTGAGAATTTCACGTACATATATTGCATTTTAACTTGTAACAATCATTACATATCATATAATATTATAAACTATGATTAAATTCTGTATCTAGAGCTTTATTAATCCCGTTGATAAATCCTTTATCCACCAAATGAAAATGCAAAGAGAGCTGCCCTTCCTCTATATTTTTATACGCACAAAATGTAAAGTTAAAAAGCCACATTGTAGATGCCGTCGACAATAGGGATTTTGTGATGCTTCGGTTGGCTTAAATTATACTCTGTGCAGTGGCGTCGACCACGGAGGGGCGAAGAGAGGAGCAGACCGTAGCGGAAGCACTCTCGGGGGGAATGAATATAGAGAAGGGGGAGTTTAATTCTGTGGGTCGAATTGAAATCCCTGCACGGTTGCATTTTTCATTAAGTTATGTGATTTTTTCTGTTGTGTTGTCTAACTTTTGATTTTTTATTATGTATTCATTAGTTTAGATTTTTGGGTGCGGTATGTATTTGTTGATGAGTTTTTGGTTATTTGTTTTAATACAATTGTATCACCATTTTAAATATTGAGCTTAGATATACTTTAATCAAGTTATATTTGCAAAAACTGAAATCAATCTTACGAAATTTTGTATTATTCTATGTACTTTTTACAATCGATTTCAAAAAGGATTTCAACAGATTTTATTTTTTTTTAATTCTAATTAAATAGTGAAGTGGGCTATACATAAGTACTATTCTTTGTCAATAGCTTGTATATTTTATATTTTCTATGTCACTTTTATTATTTATGAAAAATTATACCTTTTAAAATTAAAAAAAAATAAATATAAAACATTAATCGATTCGTATATTTTTATCACATAATTCAAGCTACCCTTAAAAAATTATACAAAATATTTTGCCTTATTTAATATAATGCCATGAAATCAGACGCCACCATTAGAGAGTTACACTAAATTATAAATAAATAAATACTGATAATTATAAAACTACCAAATAAAATATGATATTTTAAATATAAAGATGTTAACTTTCATTTTGGACACTGTTTTGAATATAAATATTATACAAAATTTGATGGTGTTAAATCATACTAAATTCCAATATTAAACATTTCAGAAATCTTTTCGTATTTAATATATGGAAATACAAAAATAAGTTTTAATCTCATGATGTAATATTACATTTTGCCTTTTTTATAATGCTGTATGTGCAGGTAAAATACACTGTTGTAAATTGTTGCTTTTTTCTTAAAACTGCATTCGCCTTCTGTATATGTTTTATATTCAGAAAGTTTCATATTAAATGCACTTTGAAAACTCATTTGTAACATTCATGACGTTTTTCACAATTAATATTAATTTGTGTTGCATATCTTACCGTGTTTTACTTCATAGAAGATTTACAAATAATTTTGTTTTATATTTTAATTTTATTTTTTGTAGTTACAAGTTTTTCTGTAAATAAATATATTTGACCATTTATTTACTGGCTAATATTTCAAATATAGAATCGTATTGAGTTGATAAAGAAGATTGAAATTGAATAAGATTAATTTTTTTTAAGTGGTTTATTTTTTTTTACTTTTTTTATATTTTCAAAACAAAATGTTTGGGAAAATCATCGGAAAGCAATTTTGTTCATCTAAAATTGTAGGGTTTTTTATGCCCTTTCAAATGATGTATTTATCTTACCCATACATACGTATTGAATCAAAAAAGTCATTTAGGTTTTTCTGAACTGATTTTTGCATTTTCGGATTGTTGCCGTAAATATTATACATTTTTTCCGATTAACTTTCATTATTGTTCAAAACAAATTACAAAATTTAAAATCTAGTTATTTTTGTTAAAAATACATTTATACACTTGAAATTTTTATTAATTGAAATTTATTATTAAAATGTTAATTAAAAATTTCGAGTATACAAATGTATTTTTAACAAAAAAAAAAACGAATTAATTAATCTAAATTTCTAAATTTTTGGAGCGACCTACTAATTAATATATTAAAAATATCTACCTGAAATTGATAAAATTTTCGATTGGAAATAAATATTGATTTGAAGTTAGTTTAATTAAATTGAAGTTATAAAGAATTCAAGGTAAATGTACCTATGTTACGTTTATTAATTTTAAGTTTTACGAATTTCTATTGCGAATTATTTTTGGAAGGAAGAGGGTTATGTTAATTTATACAAATACTCCAGTCTTGAACAGGTACATTTAGCAGAGAAATTATTGTATCATTGTATTCAAATCGGGCGTTGTTTAGAGCAACAAAGCTTTGGCTAAATTCCACGGTCACCAAATTTAACATAATAAAGGGCACTAAGCTTTTCACGCAAGCTTTTGTAAACACTGACTCGCTCTAGCTTTATTAGACCAAGGCACTGCTTTTGTCACTACTATAATAATCCTTTCATTTGTGCTTACAAACCTCATTCATAATGTTTAGCTATTTTTCAAACATGCATTCAAAGCTTCATTTTATGTTTGTGATTGAAAATTTTGGAAAATTAATTTACAAATTAATTATTTGCGAAAGGTAATTTTATATAAGTATTTTTAATAGGTACTATGGATTTCAGAAGTCTTCTGTCACTGTAAAGGTCAGAATCGCTTACAACAGATTCGATTATATAAAGACAAACATCATCGGTTATCTTTTTCATTAATTAATTTATTTTATATCAAGTTTAACATATTTAACTATAGGAATATCAAATATTTATTACCACAAATTTTACTTATACAATTTTCAACAGATTATTATTTGGTACATGGAGAAATGATTTAAATATTACAAAAATCAAATGGGAAGAGCTTACTACGTTTGTGATAAGCGAATTTAAATGAAAACTGGACGACCACTTCTGCATTTCACTGTATATTGATGACCAGTTTAGGGAAACTAACTGATAGATAAAATAAAAGTGATGTTAGCAATTGGTTTTAGTAAAATCACATTTGGGGATAGTAGATAAAGTTAATTATTGTTAAATTTCGTCAGTGTATATAGAAGTGAAGAATTAAAAAAAATCGTTTCGATTGGACTGTTGTTTTTTTTACCAGGTGGAAGTTATTATTGTAATTATTTGTCCACTTGAATATTATGTTTGTAATGAAAAAAAATATTGATTGAAAATGTATGTATTTTATATATATTTAGTGAGCATATATTTTTAAAATCACATACTTAATGTGTACATTTAAATTATCTATATAAAAATAATTTTTCAGCAGACAAATAATATTAAAAAAATAATGTCTAATAAAAATCAAAAACCATAAAAATCTTTTTAAAACAACGACGATAAAAAAACTCTTTCAGTTATTCTGAGACAACTAATTAAAGAACTTTGAAAGTAGGTATAATGAAAAATAATTCAGTTAAAAAGAAAACTAAGAAAAAATGGGGGAGAAAACGTTTTAATAAAAATTACACAAAACAGTAAAAAGTTTTACGACGACGGTAAGAAATGAAATAGTTTTCAATTGGATAGTTGTGAAAAATTTTCACTGGTTGAATTGAATTACCTTTAATTCAATTTATTAACAAAAGTCGTCAGAGCGTGGCGCAATAAAATGAAACTTTGTATAATATAATAAAGAATATTTATTTTATCTTAGAAATAATAGAGCTTAGACGCAGTGGTCGGGGAATAGGGATAACATCCCAAGTAGGAAAAAATTAAAATCTTGGGGATAATAAGGCTCAATAAACGTATAAATAAAAAACAGTCAATTTCAGATATATAGTTAATTGTTTCGTCAATTTGGACAGCTGTTTGCTTACTAGTGACACGATATTAATTAATTAATCGAGCATTTAAGTTATAAGCTGTTAAACATAACATAATAAATAATAACAATATTTATTTATAACCATAATAATCAATAATTGGTACTCTTCCTAACACAAAATTGTTAATAAATAAATGACTATCAGATACAACATATAAAAAACATAAAATGAATGAAAAATTATTAACTAAACGGTATTTTTTTATCTTAAATTCAAAATAACTAAATTCTCTTCAGTGCTCTTCGCTTACATTAAATTTTTCATTTGTCACATACTAAAAATATTGTAATACCCTTTCACCATTCGTACTGATGGTATTGTTAGGTGGTCGTTAAGAGTTATCTTTCATTTAACTTTAACTGTAGGTCAGTTTACAGAAACCAACAAAACAATGTGTATCAGAAAAAAAGACACAATTTCAAATGAATATCATTTTTAATGTATTTTAATTAAAATTTTATTGAAAATAAAGTACATAGATACAATATTTAAAAATATTTATATTTCAAAAACAAATTAACTTTCAGTAAAACTAGAGTTTTAAATTTTTTATATGTTCAGTTCATTGTTTACATGTTTTTCTATTAGAAATATTTTTATGTGTGTATTACTATAAAAGAACTTACAGTTTTGTGTAATTTTGTTTGTAGTAAATATTTGAACGATATTTTTATTAAAAAAACTATTGTATATTATTCTATATTCCAATGTATTTTCATTTTTAATAAATTTAATAACAATATCTAAATATTCAATATAATTAAAGCACATTTCATAAACATACAATCTCTTATATTGCAGATAATTATTATACAAAAAAAGTAATGAATGTATGTAAATAATAATGGGAACAAATTAAACGCGCAGTATTTCAAATGAAATGAGAAATAGTGAATGAACTATTCTAACACTTAATAAACTATTATAGCATTTGTAAATGATATTGAACAGTATTTTTTGTGTTTTATCAATAGTTAATATAAACTAGCGTTAAAAAAATACTTTTTGTTCATTAAAGAAATAAAATAACACATAAAAAAATGTTCCTTAAAATGGCTAGGTTGGTGAGATTTGTACTAAATGAGCAATATCAGCTATTTATATAATATTTTATAAAATGTATAGAATTGATGTTCTAATAAAATACAAGTTAACTGTCCTTGTTGTTGTGACGTCAGTAACGGCATATTCTTCAGGTTAACCTTATTTTATTTGGTGGGGGGGAGGTATAATGGAACAACCCCCCCCCCCCCAAAAAAAGTCATAAAATTTAAATAAATTAAATTATACAATAATAACGAATGCAAATTTTACTGCGCAAAACAAAATTTTAATGCTCAAAACGGAAAATGTTATTGCTCAATTATAATATACTTATAGTATATAATATACCCAATTAAAATGTTGATCTAACAGTTATCACTAATTTTGGTCTTTATCTACATATTATTTATATTTTTCACTCGTTCTTTACATTAAAATGTAAACAATCTTCTTAAGCGTGAGGTTCACATATTTAACTAAATTGTACAAATATTTATTGGATCGATTTAAAATCAGTTATACAAATACCAGGAAATTAACACGATCGATTTATTGGAATATTTTGCCGACACTAAAGGTGCTATAACCAGATATTTTAAATTCTTGGCATACCATTCTTCGAACACAGGTAAATTATATCGAACTCAATAATATCGGATTAAATACCTCGTGATATAATTGCTTTTAAATATTAGATTTTGATTTTCTGATCTCTATTTAAATGTATTTATAAATTTGAGTTCAATTTATAATCAGAGTAAAATGGTGTCTGAATAAAACAAATATTTGCTTCATTGTGACTAAATTATATCCATTAAAATTTCAAGTTCAGTACTGCTAATCTATAGACTTTCCTTAAAACTTAAAAAAAATTGTATAACTTATCAGGTAAATTTTTAATTGAAACATAATTAAATGTGATAATCAGGAAGCACATATAAGTTTAAAAAAAATTTATCACGAAAGTTATTGAAGTTTTTATTCAGAAAAGCAATTTAAAAAAATAAATAAAATAAAGTGTGGATCACTATTGGCAAACGAATAGAAAAAAGTTTAATTTTTTTTCACAAGATACATTGTATAAATGTAACTTTCAACACAATTAACTTTTAAATACGACCAATATATGTTACTTCAAAAGAAAATGTTTAGGAAAATAACTATTAAGGTTGAATAACTTTTTTTTAGAAATTATGGATTAAATAATTTTTTTTTGTATAGATATTTTCGATTTCGAAAGTGTTCGTCGGAATTACTATAAAAATCGTTATTTTCATAACAAGGTATGTGTATTTTGCTAGCATATTATTTATTTAACAAATAAACACTATAATCTATCGAAGTATTGCAAAATAGTTTTGATTATTATAGTTGGAATGTGAACTACGAGATTTCTTTCTCTAAACATGACCTTTAAATTCCACGAGTAACGTCACACCCGCGCTAAATAAGACCCATGCAATATTTCTAAAGTACACGAAAGATGTCTCTCAAATCACCTTCGACACTGAATCGCTTAAGCTCTCTACACACTCACTTATTACAGTCGAGTTGATTCATGTCCATTCGTCATGTTGTGTTAATCGTACTAAAGAAGTATTAAATTGATTATTGTGAACATTGTTTGTAATTGTACATTTTCCTTAATAGCAGGTTTGTCGTTATTCAATTATCGTAAATATTGGATCTTGAATAGTTCGAAATCCAATCAAAATCTGTTTTGTAGTTTTCTTGTTAAGTTGGAACAAAAGATACTAAAAACTATTACAATTTTATATTGCCTATAAAACTACGCATTGAGTCTTAAAAAATTTGTTGTGGAAACAGAGCCTACAGCCTATTTAAATATTAATAAGTATTGGTTATTTATAGATCTGTATGGTAGTTAGAATTCATTTTTTAATTAATGTACAGACGTTAACTAAGATCAATGTAGTATTTTTATAAATGAAAATTGGAGCTAACAATTTTTGAAAAGAGCTTTAATTATTGTATCCATTTGGCATTGAACTAAAAGCTTTAATACCTTGAATATCATTTGTTTCAATAATCAAAATTGCTAACTCCACAAAATAAACAGTTGAAAAAATCGACCATTTTCATAGACATTGAGCAACGGCTGAAAAGTTCCAAACCGGCCCGCGAGATTTTTAGAAGAAATAATTATTAAATATTTGTAAAAACAAAAATTTGAAAGAATAGGATTAGGTTTGTACCTAACATAAGGAAATTGAAAGATGCACATTTTAATTTTCGATATAATTCGTTTTATTTAAATTAAATATTGTTCATAATTTAGTACTAATGTCGCAACGTAGAAAGTCGTAACCAACTCTTGCCGACTGAGAATAAGAGAATTACTTTATTTTATTATTATTTTTTTATATTTTCAAAAAAAATATAAGGAAAAAAAATGTGTCTATTAGCTACTACGGCTCGCGGACAAAACGTAAATCTTATTCTGGCCCGTGTAATACAAAAGGTTGCCCACCCCTGATATAGAGCATGGACCGCGCATTCTGTATTAACATAAAGATGTAATATTTCTTCAAAACAGTGAGAGAGATGTGGTGGCGTTTGGGATATATCTATCTCTTTTTCTAATAAGAAAAAAAGATAAGTATATCCCAAACCTATTTCTATCTCTTTCTTTTGACACGACTTTGTTTTTAAGTCAGATGCGCGGTCCATTCTCTATGTCTATGATCATTTTATAAATAAAGTTAGATTATGGAAAAAGTATGTGAATAATCCTATACAACATTATTTTATTCCATTTTCTAGCAAATAAAAATCAATTGGATTAAAAGGCAATACAAAATATAGTTAATTTAGTTTCAACAATATAACTATGTGTAATCTTTCTGATATACAACTCTATGGAGATTTTTATTAAGTAATTTTTATAGTATGATTATGGACTATCACTATACGATGTAATGCACATACTGCAATATTTTTCCTTTTGATACAATAATGATTTCAGTTATCTGATGTAAATATAATCGAACAAATATTCCAATTTAATACATTAAACTATTTGTATAGATTAAATTGTTTTACTATACTATTATTTTCTAGATTCGCTTTCCTGAAAATACAGATACGATCCTCAATCTACCAATTGGTAACCTCTGGTCTATATCATAAAGTTTAGTGTAGGGCCAGACCAAATATTATAATTTAATTTATTTAGCTAGTCGTAATAATTCAATCCTTTTATTATTATTGATTCAGGTTCACTATCCTGAATTCACCAATAGGTTACCTCTGGTCTATAACGTAAAGTTTACAGAAGGATTTAACCAAATATTACAATTTAATTTATTTAACCATTCGTATAACATTCAACATTAATTCGGTGTGAAAATAGCCTAACGTTAGGATTGGTTGGGCGGTCGGAGCAAGCATAGAAGCGAGGTGTTAGGGTGAAAGGGGACGAGATATCGGAAGGGTGGGCGGAGGTGTTTTTACAGCGGAGTTTACCTTCTCGTGTAATTGAAGAGTAGCGTTCTGCTAGCGACATCGTGTTTACTTCCGCGCGTTTATTTTAGCTCGGATATTATCGAATGAGGGGGGGTAGGGGGTATCCCCACCCTTCTACCCCATAGCTTGTTCCGCCCGTGCGCCAATCTTCAACTTCCTGATTGACTTTCTTACAGAATAAAATACTGTCGTTAGAATCGATATAAAATATGATGCACATTGAAATATTTTATACAAAAAATTCATATGTAGGTGTATTTTGGAAATACATATAATGTTTCGGTATTCTTTTTAGCAAAAGAAAATCAGTTAGAAAATTCAGTAAATTTTGTCATAAGTCTTTTTAAATTTTAACTTTAAAAAAAATTGTTTCATAAAAATATAGTTTAAACGATTTTTTTTCATGTAGCTAATCGTATCTGCTTTAACAGATCAATTTAAATTTTCGGCTACAAATTCGGCATGAATACCAACAGTGGCGAGGCGTAAAATTTGTAATAAGAGAAGCATATTTTCTCAATCCTCTCCCTCCTGTTTACAAAAAAACTAGTTATGAAACACCTTAAGTTCAAGCTTTTACTTTTTAAAAATCCTTATATATTTATATAGTAAATGATTATACGTCTTATTTTCTTGTATTTTAGTCACCGCATCTTTCTAACTGTTTTGGAGAAATGTTACACCATTATGTTAATACAGAATGCGTGGTCCATGCTCTATGTCTATGGTCTATATGTACTGTAAAAAAAAGATAGTAAGTTGGGAATATATACATATATATATTTCCATTCTCTGTTACACAATCTTTTGTATGAAATATACAGCCAAATTATATTTAGTTTTTTACTTTTAATTATTAACAAAGTAAAAAATTCCTTTAAATATACATGTGCTCTGCATATTAATTAAAAACTAAATTTTTCGAAAAAACCAAATCTTATTTTTAATTAAAAAATATGGATATAGTTCACAACTTACGGGGTGCTGGGCCAGTAACCTTAAGGCAACCAGAAATTAACTAATACAGTAGAAACAACCATACGATTTTTTTAATAAAGATAGCATCAAATGTCTTATTTAGTCCATCTAGAATCGTAAACACAATATGTGATTTAAAATAATCTTGCATCCAAACCCTTCTTCCGTAACTGAAACAGCTATATGGGTGTTCTCTCTCGCACTGCTGTTCTTGATAAAGTTATTTGCGATCAAGAATTTTCTTCTGCATACAGATTACAGTTTTTTCCGAGAAAAAAAGGAGAATTCTACATAAAATGTGTTTATTGTTTATTTTTTAGTCCAAAGTAAAATGTTAACCGTACAGCATTGCTATGTGATAGTTTTGCAAAATCAACTTATTTATAAATCTATTTATTCATCTTTATTGTCATAAATACTCATAAATCATGTTTTATTATTCTTTATAAAAATAAGATCAATGTAGATAAACTATTGTTTCTATAAAAATTAGGTAAATGGGTAAATTTGTAGGAAATTTAATTAGCCATAAAAACAGTTCAGAGAGATATAGGTGTAAATGCAATGAGTTAAAACTTAGAAGCGTTTAAAATATTTTTTTTTTTTTTTAAATCAACATTTTATCGTCATTTTTTTATAAATATCAATTAAATAGTAATATATTACCCTACTACTGAGCTGTCGAAAAAGGAATGACCAAGCCGATAACTAGCATTATTAGAACATAATTTTATTCTCTACAAAATGACTTCCTTAAAATTGTTTATCAGTTATCATGAATCAGTAATACCAAAATTAGTACTAAAGAATATTTTTCCATGTTATTTAAATGGGACCCTTTCTTGTGACACCTTTTAGAAATTGAAGTACAAGGTAATTCATGTGGGGGATTTATTTTGGGTCATTAACTACCTTATTTCGTAACGAGAGCAAGAAAAAAATATCGATTTTTTTTGACACCCTCTAATGTTCATATACATCCAAAGTCTAAAAACAGTGAAATGGTCATTATTTTATCTCTCCATTTAAAAAAAAAAACATGCTTGATTCTTCAAAGTTGAGACTTTTAATCTAGAAAACTAGATACATGTAAATTTTATTTACAAAAATATTAATGTTGTTATATAATGATAAAAATTTTGACACTTTTTCCAATATTGTAAAATAAAGCAAACAGAATCATTTTAAATAACGATCAGTAAATCAACATGACATTAATCTCTTATAATCTTCTTAAATTAAGCCATACGCGTTTATTTTTCTATTTAGTTTGATGATGAAAAAATGAAGCGTTAAAATAATATTAAAAAATGTTTCGACAATATGTTCTGTCTGATTTAATCGAATTTCTTCAATCAGTATTAAACTTTTGTCAGTAACAAAAACCGGAATTATTTTATTTATTTATATTTATACGAAAACTTTCAAGGATAAATAAAATTTTATTAATATTGTGCAAAAGGTAACTTATAGCCTACAGTTTCAAATTCTATAACTTATACTACATAGTGACAAGAACTATGTCCATAAATATTAAACGTACTATGTCTAGACATCGAGGAAGTGAAATTTTAAACATCTTTTACCGAGTTGGTAGCTATACAATACGTGAATGACTGACAGAAAATATATTTCGAAATATGTCAAAATATATTACATGTTTGTATGATCAGCGTCTATCTTCATAACTTCGGAGCAAAAAGTACGACTGTTTTCTCGGTAATTGCCTTTGATTTATTTCAAATCAAAGTATTTTATATTTTATGTTCGTTTTTTAAACTTTGAGTACTTATATCAGTTATTTTTACAGAAAAGTAATATTATTACTATATAGTTATGTTATTTATTATACAATATTTTTAGGAAGAAATTTATAAATGTGCTACACAAAATAACGATTAGATTGCAATCAATATAGACTTCTTCATTTTGTTTAGAAAGCTCTCGAAAAAGTATTTAAAACACATGTTTTAAATTCAAGTATCTTTTTATTTGTAATATATTTTACTCTGCATTATTTCTATTTAAGTTGAATTAAATTTATTTAGTTCTTCTTTTTTTCTTTCTTGACTTTCTTGTAATGCATAATAATGCAGTCAGGAAAATATATGACATAATTTTTATCTTGTTTGACAAATAATAAAATTTCACTATTTTTACAAAATTTCAGCATTTTTTGCTTATTGACGTTCTAAATCTTCCACATTCATAGCAAATTTGATTAATAATCATTATTATCGTTATTGTCTATTTGTGACAAATATGTGCTTGAAATTTAACAAAGATATACGTTTATTGTATGAAAATATTTTTATAGACATTTACATTTTATAGATATTTCCTTTTTCACACGGTTCATTGCAGATTATCTTTTATTACCCGACTACGGCAAAGCAAAAAAGGAGGGTTATGTAGTTTGCACTTTATGTGTGTTTATATATGTGCTCCCTGATTCTCCTACAAACTATTGAACCGATTTTAATGAAATGAATCTTTAAATATTATTTGAAGTGAAAATGGGTTCATAAAGCGTGAAAAAAGTTTCAAATAGAATAATTAAAATCCGACTACGGCTTGATCTAAAAACACAAGTTTTCCGCTTTTTTGGTCAAATAAAAAATACCTACTTACAGTTTGAAATGAAGAAGATACTTATTATTTCTTGACTTGTGTTTACTAACATATCACATAATAAAGTTCGAGTAATAACTAATTATTTTAAAAATGTAGAAATAAGTGATTTTACAATTTGATTGTATATTTTTCGTGTACTGTTGACTCTTAACATTTTTACTTAATTTCAACTATTATTAATACTATTAACAACTATTATCTTGTCCTAGGATTTACTATACTTACATGATAATGGATATCTGTAAGAAAATTTACATATTTTTGTTCCAAATAAACTTAAAAACTGCTGAAGTGATTTTGAAGAAACTTCCAACAATTTTATTAATTTAATTAATTAAGGCTAAACGTCATAATGAGCTAGACTGTGACATTAAATACGTACGGAGAATTAGTAAATTGTTACTAAACCGATTTTGGTAGGATTTTCATTGTAACCATCGTAACGATAACCATCAAGCATAACACAGTAAAACAACCATCATGATGGGATAATATGACAACATGTTTAGGGCAGTAGAGTATATATAATTTCGAAATGAATACGAGAAAAGCTGCAAAAGAATTCATGTAATACAATAAAACGACAAAATGTCCTATTTGATATTTCCAACTTTGATATTAGTTCAAATAACTGCTTCATACTTTCAAATGTCGTAATAAATATTTAAAATTTTCCCCAAAACTACCAAAATTAACAGGCAGTAAGAGAGACAAGTGAAGGAGAATATTTAAATGTCCTACTGTGATATTAGATCAAGTAAATGCTTCCTGCTTTTGCCGGGAAAGCGGCGCAGTTTTTGTGCGAGGAAATGAGGCAGTCAATCACATGTCTTTACTTCATGTAATGCAATTCTTAAACTGAGAAACCGGAAACAATACATTACTACGCAATATTTCGCCGAATACGAACACTAAAACGGAATGTTGTTATGTAGCGTTCCCGCACAAAATAAGTGATCAATATTATGTACAATTTTTATGGTGTGTAGTTAAAAATTAAGGAATTGATTGCAAATAAAACTATCAATGTAACATATGTTGGATGATATAAATAATAATTTTTCATAGTATGTATGTTATTGTTTTTTGCTTCTTCGCAATATCGAAGATACGAGAAGCTTTATGATCATTTTAAAATGAGAGAAAAAAATATTCTTCGATTTCAAAATTTTTAACTTGATCTTGCCGTTTCAGGTCAAGACAAACACTTTTCATTTCGTGTCTGTGTGTCTGTCGACTGAATCCTTGTCACACGCATAACTCATGAACCACTTAAAGAAACTTGGTTGGTTGGTTTAGTCTAGCTTGAGGACGGTCCCATTTCAACATCATCATAATCGTATATAAGGGAGAGGAGTGACATCCCAAAATATTTATTTTTTCAAGATATCTCAAGAACGACACATGTTACGTGAAAATTTGATAGAATCTTTTTTGTAGAGCATTCAATTCAAAGATTTATCTCAATTTGTTTTAAAAAATCGTGTTTTTTTTAATTACTATTTACTTTGACATATTAAATGTCATTTAGATTTTTGCATAAATTTTTATTTAGATTGAAATTGTCTAAAAATTTTAAAAATGCGAAAAAATAATCATGTGCGTCTTAAGAAAAACTTCGAACTAATAATTTTTAGTAAAATTTTATAAAAATTAAATAGTTAACCAATGCCAGAAAATTTATCTGAACACTTTTTTCGTTTTTTATTTCAATTGTTCAATAATCAACTAAAGAGGAAGCACTGTACATTTACTTGACAGGTGTTTTTTTTATTTGAAGCGGTAAATATCAAAGGAAAAAAGTTGAACAAAACAAACATTGAAACATTTTATATTTAAAACTGTAGTCACGTCAGTGAAGACATGCATGTCGGGTAATATAAAGGAGTAGCTCTGCAAAGCTAACGCTATCTGAGAGGTGTCAAATTGTTATGAATTTGCTGGGGATTTTAGAGCATTAGGTGGTAAATATAAATATGTACATCATATATATATACATACATCATATTTAAGACCACTGATTTCTATTTAACGTAATTTCATTTTTTTAAATCGATACTTTTTTTGTAGACGAATATGTAAATGCCCATTAAGAAACCAAAGTGACTAACTAAACTCAGAAAATTGACAAAAATTGGAGTGAATTATTTTATTTATTTTCAATTCCTATTTAATAAAAAAACGGAATCAAACTTTCACTTCAATTGATATCGTATAATTCAAAATACTAATAAAAAACAGTATCACTGACGAGTGTTCGCTTCCACTAAACAAACAGGAAGTAGTACTGAGTTTAACAAAGCAGTAGCGCCCTCATAATGATAGCTGATTTGTCGCAAAACAACAGCTAAGTATCTAATCCGCTTTTCGCGTGGATCCATTATATATACACCCCCCTACCTCTCTCTCATACACATATCACCACGACCACGACGGCGTCTATTAAACGAGGATGGGAAATATTTTATATATACTTATATTCTCTAGTACATACGAAGTTGGTTTGTATTAAAAACGATAAAGAATGTATCAAATATACTGATTAATACATATTTTACCCTATCTTTTACAATTGATTTGATGACATGAGTAAGATAAGAGCAGACTGGATATAAAATAAACTTAGCTGTATATTTCTCTCTTCCTCATACAAGTGGCAAGGCCAAGATGTGTATCAATTACCTAATAAGATTCTGAAAGAGATAAGTGTGCAAAGTGATTTTGACAATATTATTGAAGGTAAATAGGGTGAGCTTTAAGACAATTTCAAGACACAATTTTGGTTGAATATGATTCTTATTTGTATCAAATTTAAAAAAAAAATACATGTTTGTATAAATAGAAACGATTAACTCCGCAAAAGGTTTGTGAAAATCAACGTTTTATATGCAGTCATGATATAATCGTCTAATTTGTGCCGGGCGTGTCCGTAAAGCTGTAAGTCCGTTATGTTAAAATGATTAGCGACCGCTGAATTGAATGAATTAACTATTTTTACAATTTGTCTCTTAAATTGTTTAATATTTTTCATTTCAGAAAATTCATTTAGTAGTTTATTGATCAAAATTGCTAAAGTACGACATATAAATAATATATAAATACATATATAAATAAATATATAACAAAAAAATACTACTATTGTAGAATATTTATGCTAAGTTTCAAGCAAATCCGTCCAAAAAAAAATCTTTTACACTCCTTTTTTCCCATAGGGATTGAATTTCAAAAAAACCTTTCTTTCAGATCATATTCACGTTAAGACGCTTCGACTGGCACACCATCGAAGCCAATAGCTTTTTTATTTTGAGATTTCGTGCACGTAAAAAATGACACACTCAGCCACACATACACCTTTCTGAAAATAGTGTAAATATACTATAGTGACCTTGAAATTTTTGATTTTGATTTTCGGATCTGTTGGGAAGTTTATAAATATTGTACTTGTGTCTATTTCGAGTAGTAGTGTGCAGCGGTGGATTTATTTTCAAATGAATAAATTCTAAATCGAATAATAACTTATGTACATATTATTCCCACAGTTTGCTAGGAACGTCAAAATCATCAAACATTAGTATATTATTTTATTTATTTACAACACAAGACAGACGGTAGCGTCGGTGGAATTCACGTGAAATTCAAGCATCACTTTGAAGTCAGGCGACACAAATATAATACGCGGCATGTACTAAGTGTGACGTCACCGGGGAGGTGCACAGACCGGAAGTGCAGCAGTAGTTGGTAATCTTGTCACGTGCAATGTGCGCCACTTTACCGGAACCACCGTCGCCGTCTGACGGGTTAACGTTTGAACTGGAAACGTCCACTCTGGAATGATATTTGATTTTTGATCATAGTGTTAAATGTTTGTGATGGAGAGTTAAATGGTAATAAATCGAATTTGGCATTTAGAATTTTTGAATATTAACATTTAGATGTACGCCTTTTTTAGGGCTCCGTAGAAAACTAGGAACACTTATAGTTCGCTCTGTCCGTCTGTCTGTCTGTCTTTCTATTTAAATTTTATACCGATTAGGATGAAATTTAGTATACGAACGAAAACTGATAACTCAAAAAAAGATATTATAAAAAAATTACCCTTCCCATAGGCTGAAAAGTATATTAAAAAAAATTCACTTAATTCATTAAGTTGGGTGTCTTTATATAGGTCTCCTAAAATACAACAAAAAATGTTTTATGATCTTTTGATTTTAACCCGTTTCAGTTATATATTTGCGTTCAAAGTCGTTATCAGAGCGTCCCTCCCTCCTCTATTTTCTAAACTATCGATATAAAAAAATTGAAAAAAATTGAAAATGTAACTTTTAATTAGTACTTTCAATGAAAATTGTAACAGGCAAAAAATTTTTGGACCCCTCATTGAGTGGGGTGTCTTTAAATGGGTCTCCTAAAATGCAATAAAAAATGTTTTATTATCTTTTGATTTTAACCCTTCAGTAACAATATATTTGCTTTTAAATATATTATATTTTATTGATCATTAATCAAGCCGAAGTTTCATATTTAATATTAGAAGTTAATTTGGTTTTACGTTTTTATCTGAAAATATGTATATATTGGAATACCTAGTCGCTCTCTTTAGAAATCCTTGCATTTAAAAGATCAAATAAGTAAAAATAATATTCGTTATAAACTTTTTAATTAATCCATTTAACTTTTGAACATTACCTTACAATTAGTCATATGTTTCAAGTAGTTATTGAACCATTTGCCATTATGGTTAGGTCAATCAGGCAGAGCTTAAATGTAAAGTTTTAGACAGGAATTTTTTGTTATTTGAGAGCTAAGTTTGTGAAAAGTTCACGTCAAAACAAGTTATGTTTATTTTTTTAAAGAAACTAAGATTTTATGTATGTATATAATCAATGTATCATTAATAATTAAATTATTAGTAAAAAAATAAAGCTTTGGTTAATGGTATCTGAAAAACATAAAAATTGTAAACTAGTATAATAAAGAAAACGTCGTGAGCCAGATTTCTTAATCTTTAAATCAAGATTTATCCGTTAGTGAAAGACAGTTTTATTTATTAGATACAATGTGACTAAAAGTTGAATTATAAGAGAAAAATACGTCAACTTTATGGTTTAGATTACCTATATTAAAAAAACACATATAACTGAATTTAAATGAATCAAATGTAGAAAACTAGGTAGGTCAAACCCCTCTCATTAAAAAAAACTGAGCACTAGCGCAAATATAATCGAGAATCGCGCATTAAAGTCAGCTGAATTTCATTTTTTTCAAACATCTGCGCGAATAACATCGCTTACGTCGTAAATTTTAATTTACAACGCCGCTTTGGTTCTTTAATGAATCTTGTTAATTACTATAATGATTTAGTTAATTAGTCGGGAAAAATGTGCATCGCTTGAGTCCTGTCACTGCACAGAAAAACATCAGCTTGTTAGGAAATCACTATTTAATTTAAAGGCGCGGGTTTTATTTCTTCTTTATGATTGTTCAATTCGCTGCTTGCTTTATACAATTCTATTTTTATTCCCAGTTGTTTTATTTTTGTATTTTCCTGTTTTTTATACTAAGGGTTTAATTGAATGCAGAGTGTAAGCAATTCTAAAACTTTACCTTTTGTTTATAATGTCATTCTTATATATTTTTTTAAAGTAAGTATACCTTTAGTGCACATCGAAATCAGTAAGAGGGGGTCGACATCGACAAAAACAGTTACCAATCCATGTTCACTGGGTCTTGTGAATGTGTCCTGCCTGGATCATTTCAGGGTAAAAAAAGAATATTATGGGAGAGTATTATCTTTATTGATTATAACTAAGGAGTTATAACATCTTTGATTCTCAAAAAAAGTAGCATAAAAAGAAGAAAAAAAATTGACGCAACTTTCAAGTATGAAGTTTTATTTTTACCACTAAATACATTATTTATTGATTAACTTTTACATTTATTATTTTTTAATATTTAAAAATGGTAGAGATATAAGGTTTTCTGCGGAACACCTTTCTCGGGATGCTCGCTGACGGTGGAAGTTGTAGCATCGTCAGGATACGTCTGAAGTTAAAAAAAAATATTGTAAACAAACTTAATATCTATTCAGTAGCGTAGGGAAAAATAAAAATAAAACTGTGGAAATGGCAATTGTTTGAAAAAATATCGATTTTTGTTAAAATTGTTAAAATTTTAAGTTAAAAATGAACGGAACATCTAAACAAAAAAAATCATATACTACTATTATAGATAAAAGTATAAAGAAGATGTGGTAAAATTTTTATTATAATCGGTTGATTAGTTCTCGAGCTGTAAGCCCCACCAGTTCGAATAACTAGTTTCTAGAAAAACACTCCAAAAAAAGTACCGCGTCAGTGTCTTATATTCAAAAATATCTGTATAATATCTTTAATCTGTAGTTCCAGGTCAATACACAGATCCAGTTATGTCCCTCGACCCTTTTTGAGGTGCTTTTTTGAGTTTTCTTGTCTGTTGAATTTATTTTTGTACTTTTATACATATTTATTAGTTATTGACATAATCTGGTCACTACTTCTGATGTAGGTCTATTTTCTACCGCGATCAATTCATATTATTATAACTCAGGTAAAATTTGGAATATTTGCAAGGTTCTTAAAAGTGTATTAAATAAATCTAAACAAAATAAAAATTCGAATTTTTGAAAATCTCAAAAATAGAAAATGACAAAGATTTAATTATTTCATCTCTTGAATGTCTCAGTTATAATGTGTATTCCGATAAATATTCAATAACAAAATGATAATAAATACATATAATAGAAATAGCAACATTAAATATTTCAAATGAATACCTCACGAGAAAAATATAAAAAAAAGTATATTTAATTAACTCTGTCTTCCTACTAATTTTAATAATATTCTCATTAAAGTAATACTGCAACAGTACTATCTCTAGTTTTTTGTCATAAAAGCTAAATGAATTTCAAGAATTTAACAAACTGTAGAATAGATTGTCTAGAAGTTTTCAGTTATTTTATTGCTCTGTTCTTTAAAAACTTCTTATAAAAAGGTTTTTATTAATAATTCCCTCAGTTATGATGAATATGAATAATTTAACTCATTACCTATTTTTCTTAGTTTATGTTTCTTTTTATTTTCATGAAGTCAAGATATAATAGAATTTATTTTATTAAAGAAAATTACAATTGTGCTAAACTTGACTTTATTAAAGAGTTCCGATGCAGGGTAATTTTATTTTATAACATTTTTTATAAAATTTTTCATAAAAAACAAACGTGATAATATTATGTTTCTTTATTTATTTTAATGGAAAATATGAAGTATTACTTTTTAATATATTTTTTCTTCCTCGCCATATCAAATATACGAAAAACTTTGTAATCGTTTTTCAAAAAGGAAAAACAATTTGTTCTCCGAATTAAAAATTTTCACTTGATCTTTCCGTTTTAGGTCAAGACAAACATATTTTTTTTTCATGTCTGTCTATCTGTTTGCCTGTGTGTATGTTTGTCTATCTTCTGAATCCTTGATCGCACACGTGGTCGTTTTGCCACGCGGTTTTAAAAACGCCGGTCGTATTTTAATGGCCGCTTTTCGGAATGTGTACACCCTTAAATTAGGAAAAATTATGTATACATAACTTAACATACATAACAATCAATGCTAGTCCGTATATCAAACTGTTACCAAAATTATACGGCACTCATCTTTTCTTAAAAGTCAGATTCGCGATTTTTATGCATATTATCCCAGAGACTTCAGTTGAAAATTTATAATATGCAAATATGTTTTAAATTACAATTGAGTTCGGTTTGTATGAGAAATGATAGTTCCAAATAAACGTTTATCTGGTAATCAATTATTTATTATTAATTTATTTTATAATTCAAAACAATTGATATTTATTTTAAAATCTGAATGATATGCCAGTGACTCGTGGAGCGATATGGTATCAACGCTAGCTAATATGTTATTTATACTTTACCATTCCTTGTCTAAGGGTAAACCTATGTACAAGTTGTAATAGTCAATGTTTTTCGTTGCTTGTGCGCAAACATCGACTAAAAACCGCGCGGCGAAAATTCTCCTGTGTGTTCGTAGTCTTAATTTTAACTATACTTTGACATTCAACTATGTAAATATGATGAATTTATTATAAGTATACACTAGAAATTTACAGAACAAACTTACGGAAGCTTTTATTTATTAACAGTCGAAGAAACAACTCTAATTTGTCGCTTGGTATTTTAGCTTCTGAACGACTCACATGACAATATTAAATAAACTTTTGAAGGCTATTGTTTAAAAATATTATTTTATGTTTAATTTTCGCACAGCTCGCCACAAATTTCTTGCCATATACCAAAAAATCTTTGTAATTAAAGGGTTCGCCTTCGTTACACTAACTCGGTTCTGTAACATAGTATAAATTAAATGTTTCCACAAACAACGGTTGTTGCCTTTGACACACGGTGTGTGTGGTTGTGTGTATGTGTGTGTGTGTGTGTGTATGTCAGGCGTGCTCAGATCTAATTTATGTTAAACTCAATTTTGTTGGAAATTTTTCAAAATGCTAACAAAAATTTACAACACACATATCCACACATTTTTTATGGAAAATATTTAAAGTAAAATACGAAATTCATATAGTTCTTATTATTTCTATTTGTTTGGTTTTTCTTAGCTTTTTTTTAGTTCATAAGTTATTAATTTAGTTAAATGTCTATGAAATTGTGACAACATAGTACCTCGTAAATAGAGCGCAGTTTTAGTTTTATTATATAAGTTAGGTCGGTATATTATTTTTCTTCAAGTATTATAGAAGAAGGCGACATCAAATCTATCATAAGTTAGTAATTCCATTAGGCCCTGTTCTAATTATTAATTCAACCGACGTTTCGTCAAAGAATGTAGTAGGTATCTATCCAATTTTATACTCAAGAGTAAAAAAACAGTAGCATTTATATTAGTTAAAAACAATATGGTATGCGTAAAGAAAATATTATGACATTTTTCAGTCTCGGTGATTATTTAAATAAAAAATAAACAGGTAAATAGACTCAGCTGCATTGAATTTGCAATTCAAAACAGTTGCCATTATTAGGTAGCTCTTGTTTGAAAAATGCAAATGGCTATTTTTGATGAGGGTTGATTAAAATGATAAATAATGGATATTTTGATTCCATATGAGGTATTTCTCTTTTATGTTCTGCTAATACTGAAATTTGTATCACCTAATTACACAGGTTGACTTTTTTCTTTATTTTGTTATTTTTTATGTCATTATAAAACGATAAAGCGGAATTAGTGGTTCATACATTAAAAATATCGGTATTAGTCCAGTGAATTTAGACAAAAAATAGATGTATTTGGGGGAAAATTTGCAGGGAGCTGAATTTTAGTACACACCTTCAATTTGTCTTTATAAATAAGGTGCCAAAAGTCCCAATCGATCCTTTGCTAATACGATTACCACTAAAATCAATATGTCTATCGTTAACGGAAGAAAATTCTACATCCAGGCACACACCCACCATGTGGAAATCAACTTTTCTTTACGTTTTGAAGGTAGTAAAATTAGAATTTGCTCTTATCTCGGACTCGATTTTCGATGATATTACAATACTTCCATTTCTTTCAGAACATGGAAGTAATAAAAGATTTCAATAGATTTTTTTTTATTTATTGCTCTATATGAAATGATAGCAATTATTTTGGATACCTAATTGAGGACTATATGTCTCGATTACTCTCAATAGTGGGTAAAGATCTTTATATAGACTTAAATGTAATTTAAAGTAAACAAATAAGCCAAAGCCCGGTATTGTAAAGAATTTATCCGCAAGCAAAAGTAAACTGAAATCATTTTACGAGGTCTTTCCAGCGAGATTGAGAATAGAACAGTTTCAATATAAAGCAAAGCTATAGACAGAATAACACAATTCTGTACCCTGTAAACAGATTAATATTTGCTTATGCTTTCGAGTAAACTCTTTATAATACCAGATACCAGACGTTAAAGTTTTGGTAAAACAGGAATAAGTATCATAAAAAGCAGTTATGTGGATAAGAAAAAGCAAGTTTGTATATTTATATATCTCAGTAAATATATTACACTTATATACTTGGCAATGTATGCACATACTAACTTAATTAGTAAATTAATGTTCCTCGCTTTGGTCAATCTTAATTTCTCGTGACGAAGCTGGGAACTATTATTAGTTAACAACGTGGACTATTCGCCACCACAATGAACTATATTAAAATAATTACCCTTAGTTAGGACAATTTTTAATGTATATATTCACAAAATTTACACTCTTACTACTACATTTATATGTAATATACGTTTTTAAAGTTTCTTCATACTTATTTAAAGTAAGAGGTTATTAATATTTTAATACATTTTCTATTTTCCTAAAATGTAAGTCCTAAATTGTATCTATCTTCGACTTTATCAAACACCTCTTAAGCCTCCTACAAAGTTCTGATGAAAAATGTTTAACATTTACCATAAACCATCAACCATCTACATACATTTATTTACACCTAAACCGCGTGATGCTGCACTGCCTATTTCGTGTAGTTTAATACAATTTCCTGATTATACTCCACTTATCGCTATAATTAGATTCTCTGTGTTGACTACACTGTGTTGATATATTGGTTGTAGTTTAATTTAAAATAAAAAGCCATCAAACGATAAATGTCAGAAAATTTAAAATCAGAAGTGAATCTTAAATCATATATTGTTTAATATTTGTATTTTGGAGTTTTATCCCGTATTTTTGTTGCGTTTGATAGTTCAACCATCTTTTTTTAAAGTGAATTTAAATTCTGAAGAAGTCAATTGAACAATCACGAAGTAGAAATAGAATGTTGGTTAAAAGTCGATCAAAACATATTTTGACATACAAATTGACCAAGTTTAAATGAGGTTAGATTAGGAACATATACATCAATAAGTTCTTTTCATCTTTTGATTTTCGTATCTCTAAAATAATATGAAAAAGCTGTCAGAAAGGGAAATGATTCAGTTGACGTGAAACATAATGAAAAATAAGTATTTTTAAATAGATTGAACGAAATGATTCTATAAATGGATATCTGAAATTTAAATATTTCTTATAACATAATATTTTGGTTCGTAAAATCAATGACCTCAGTTATAGGTTAATTTAGATTTAAAAAAAATCAAATCTATTATTATTATCGATATTTAGATTGTATGCAACATCTAGAAACCAAGAATTATAGCAATTCTAGAAGTGGAAGTCTCATTCGTTCTATAGTTCTTGAGTTCATTAAGAACAAATAACAGATTAACTTTCTAATAACTATCAAAATAACCTGTAGAACGACGCATATAATATAAAAAATTAAATTGAACTGGTAAAGCCTATAGAGCATATGTACATATTATTGATAACTAAATCGACTTTTAAGAAGCCAACACGTTACACAATTAACTCAATAAGACAGTCATTAATTATATTAGATTCGAATATAATCCAAATTAAATTGAAACATCTATTGTAAGGTTGATTTTTAACATTTTCTATTTGTCGGTAATGCATTGGAGCACGCGTATAGTTTTAAATCAAATTAATGTAGGTTTGTTGCTAAATTAATGTTTTAATTGTGTTGTTTACGATTTACAAAATATCAAGTTTACTCGACTAACGTAGTTAGTGCAACATCAATTACATGAACTTTTGACATTTCATTTTGTCTTATATCGCAAATTTCATTACATACAAATAGTTGTTTCATTTTTGTTTAGGTATCCCACTGTATTTATTTCATAATTTTTGCAGTTAATCTAAATTATTTTGACGTGAATAACGTCTAATGTTTTACGCCAGATACTGGGTGGGCATTTCAGAAACTTGATGTAACGCGGAGAGATCAGTTTTGCGCGCTAGCGTAAATTTAAAATCAGTATATCTCGACACTCAGAGCAGCTACGATTAGATCTACGAAGTACAATAGTTTTAATGAGTGATAGATTTAATATTATAAAAAAAATATTTTATTTTGTCCACGACTGCGCTTGTTAATATTAATTAATTAAATTGAAAAAAATAACAGTATCTATATTAGCATGTATTCTCTACGACCTAATGAATAAAAAAATAAAAATAAAGTTTTGTATTTCCACGAATTTGCTTGTAAATATTAATTAATTGTTTTTATGTTCGTACAAATCATAATAACTACAATAATAACTACAATTCTAGTTATATATTACACATTTTGTGTCTGTTTTACAAAAATTCAAACGTTTCTGTGTGACAAAAAAAATTATAGATATGTCAATCCATGAGTTTTATTTAACTAATTGTAAATTTAAATAAAGGTACCCTTGCCTATTTATGATAGTCAATTTTAGTGCACATAAAAATCATTGTTTTATGTATAAATTTAAAAATTCCTTTATTTTAAAAAGAAATTTAGATAAAAGTTCAATAAAAAAAACTATTAATATTTTCAATAAAATATACAAAAAATAACAGGATTTGATTTGAGAAAAAATGCATGAGAAGCATCTGCAGGGGTGGGGAGAGGCTGGTATTAATTATAACAAAATAAAATATGTTTAATGGTACGAGGTAAATAAATAATGTTGAACGTAAAAATGTTGATAAAACACTATACTTACTAAAATGAAATAAAAACACGTGACTTATTCGACTAAAGAAAGTACTACAATAATGCCCACTTTAACCCTGATCCACCTTATTTTTTATTATCATTATTTTCGTAACAATAGCATTCTGTTTTTCACTTTCCTCACACATACATATACACAAAATACACTCAAACAAAACTAAAAACAAAAAACCTGACGCATTTATCTCGCGAAAGAGGAAGACAAAAGGCTCCCATTCTAGATATAAATCATAGCACTCCATGATTTTTCATTGTCGAACAATATAGCGAGAAATGATTATATCGTAATTTTTCGATCACGACGGCTGTGGACGCAATAGCGCGTGGTAAGGGAAGCCCCCCTCTACTATCGGCGCGCTTGTGATGTCCCCCTACCCCACCCCCGGGGACGTATCGCGTGTCGGACATGTTACAATAATAACGGACAATATTTATTTTAGCCGACTCCTGAGAAATTGAAGCATTCTTTCGCTCTTCATATATATTTTTGTTCCTTATTATATATTTTTTTCGGATGTTGTTTTTTGTACAAATGTGTTAGGATAATATTTGTGTTTGACGGTGTAGGTACCTTTTTATACATTTTTAATTATTTTTTATGTGTTTTTTGTTAATGATTCATTCGTTATGTCAACAAAAGTTATGTCTAAGTTTCAAATATTTATGTTGACTACAAAAAACATCTCTTATTGCTATAGGTACAATGTACAAATGTTCATTAATAAATTTCGTGACAACATAATAGTAAGATAAAATTAGAAGTATTTAAAAAAGGTACTTATTTAGTATGTATAAACCTACATATGTATATCGCTTTTGATTTTTTAAACTCATTGTAAATAAATAAATATAACGTAAAAACCAATTTTGAAGGTCCCTTATTGAGAACGAGTAGTACGACCATTGCCTCAATTCCTCACTATTGGTCTTTTGGTGAAATTTTAAAATTATAATTCTTGTAGACGTGCACCCCTATTTTTGAAGAGCATCACAAAATAAAATGTTTCAGTTCTTCATATAGGTATATAATAATATAATTTAATGACAAACCGTTTTCAAAATATTAGATTCAGTATTAAAAAAAAAATTTGGTGGCCACTGAATGTTCGTTTGTATAAGGCTTATAGACTCGGGAATTACTGAACTGATTTCAAAACGGTTTTCATCAATAGTTAGATCATTTTTTTGTGCATGTTCGGGGCTATTAATATTTTATGAAAACCTATATAAGATTCAATATCAAAAGACTAAAAATCTTTATCAAGTCGTGTTTTGTTTCCATGATGTCACCGCATACAACTATCATATATAATTTTACACGATTTTCTACTGAATGGATTTTATTCCGGTTTTTACTAATTGATAGGTAAAGTTTAGGTGTATAATTTGTGGTTATTTTGTGTATTTTTTTACGAAATTGGAAAAGTGAACCGTGTGTTATGGACTTGTTGGGTGAGCATTTAGAATATTTTAGACCCGGGTCCAATGCGCTAGTTTAATTAAATAATTAAACCAAGATGTTAATTGTTAATGTTTTAAATCAAATTGCCAATTACATATGTCAGCAACAGAAAATTAATTAACAACTAATCAAAATTAATTTTGTTAAATAAATAACAGTCAATTTACTATTTTAATAAATAATTAATTAAATAAATAATAATCGTCTACGAGTTTACGCTGTTTATAAATACCGTGTAATAGATATTTTGTATTACTTGTTTTCTCTTGCCATGCAACCAACCCCAATATTAAAATATATATCATTCGACCACTTATAATAAATACCATACATCAACCTTTCAGTATTTGCGACCCAATTTTTAATCACAGTTCTCACCCCCCCCCCCCCTTCCTCGCCGCATACAATAATATTTATTAAACCTTCTTTCAAAAAAAAATTATCTGAAAGACAGGCCCAAGGGAGTCAGTAATAATTATTAATCATGTTTTTAATTTAATATTGAAAAGTTAATTTTTGAATAAATTGTGCAGTAGGTACTGATACAATCTTATTTATAAGTGTATTATATCAGTGTAAACATCAAATGTAAACGATGAGAATGTATTTAATTGCTTTTCTTTCAGTAAATTAAATACATTTTTTAATAATATTTTTTCTCGATATGCTCGCGCCCCCCATTTAGTCTTATCACGCCCCCCTAGGGGGGCGCGTCCCACAGGTTGATAATCACTGCCATACGTACATTTCTACATGCCCTGTCCATATTTTACTAACAATATTTTATTTTACTTTCTAGCTAAATTATAACTGGATTATTTCCGTACAGGATTTAATTATCTACGAGTATATTTTATCACTGATTTGTATAACAATAATAATGCATTGTGCTAGCTTTTTTTGTATATTTTCTAAAGCGAAACAAACATTTTTTCATTTGTTTCGCTTCATAACTCACGGATGATAGCCAATTTTTAATTAATAGCCCCAAGCAAATTCTAGTGATTTCCTGTGATCACATAATTTCTTCATTACCCATCACACATAAACGCACATATGCCAGTCCATATACATAGTATCATAGGCGTCGGCTTTTATAAATCTCAAGGAGATAAAAAATATACTTTTGTGAAAAATAGATTTTTGCTCAAAGTTTATCTCATGACGGAGGGGATATTATTAAAAATAATTATTGATTGGTATTAGGTATGTTAAATTTTAAAATGCAAAAATAGAAAGAACCGTCGTTTCTAACCCTCTTTATAAAAATTTACTTCTTAAAACAGCGTTTCTCAACCTTTTAGTATTTGCGACCCAATCACAATTGCTTTTTTTTCAGTAAATTAAGTAAATTTTTAATAGTATTTTTTCTCGGTACGCTCGTGCTCCCCATTTTGTTTTATTACACCCCTCTAGGTTTGTGCGTCCCACAAGTTGAGAATCGCTGTTTTAAAACAAGAATTTACTAATTTTCATCTAAAACTGAATTTTAATTTAATACATTATTTATTTTAATATGTATTTCATAAAATTAAAATTATGAATAATTAAGCTTTAAAGATTTTATTATGGGTGGCTACGTGGATATGGAATGTCTAATTTACAAAGTTATTTTGTCCCTCCCCCTTTCGAAAAAAAATTGATGCCTATGGCTAGAAATACACATTCAGTAATATGTTCTCGATTCGCAAATATTTGCATGATTCGTATCGTTTTTCATCAAATGACCGGAAATGCTCCATCGATGCATCGGAAATAGAATGCTGGACGCTAAGCCGGATATAAATCTGTCCGTTCGTCTGTCTGTCTGTGAAAAATATCAAACCCGTTATTTTATTTGCATAATACGATCTTGTCTCTTCTCGCTCAAATTACCCGCCTGCAATAAAGTCGCTGTCAATCTTACCGACATAGATTGCATCTATTCTCTGCCTCCTTGATACATTGAGATGTCTCACTTAGATTCGCACTCTAAAGCTTTAAGCAGTGGTTCTTGAACATTTATATTCCTTGAACTGGGGAAATTATTATAAATATATTTATATCTACGAAAATATGTAACAACGTATATGCAATCAATCTAAAAATATATATCTTCCATTAAGCATTGGTTTATCAAAAATAAAATTTTCCGTTTTTCCCACCGCAAAATAAAATTTTCACTTCAATTGCCATCATTTTCTAGATTTTTTTTTTTTTGAGGACCTTAAATTAATAGTTAGATCTTGGTAAAATTTAAAAAAAACGCTACTTTTAAGCACTACTCATGATCTTACCTTTATATTAAAATATATATGATGACTGATAAGATAAGTTCCAAAACTCGTTCGTTCCATTTAACAAAATAATCGAGATGCAGTGGATTTTAAAAGAATTTTTGGCATTTTTTTATGTCAGTTTTAAACAAAACTCGCTCAATCATATTATAACTAAGCGAATTTTTCTCAAAACTGACATTACAATATAAAAGAATGCCGAAAATTCTTTCAAAATCCATTGCATCTTGATTATTTTTTAAAATGGAACGAATGAGTTCAATTATTATAAAAGACATACTAAATTATCACACTGTCCTTTTTGCTACCACTGGTATATACATGGATTGTATATATATCTATACTCCTTCTTTAGACAAAGGCCCCACATTTCAAGTTTAAATGCAATTTATAACAAGAGTTCATATGATATAGGATTTTGTTTTTCGAATTTGTGAGAAATGTTTGAATACTGCGCTCACCTATAAAGCAAGTGGCTGACAATGAGAAAAGGTGCATCAGTGAGTGAGATATACATACATACATAGATTAAGATTGCACTGTCAAGTTTTGAAAGAGTTGCAGAATCAGTCACAGTTGTCATATCTCATTAATTCTAAGAAATTCAAATCAATCGTGTTTTAATTAAACTAATAGTTTTAAGGTTAATATGTATATTGACGTGTTCGTATTAAAAAACTATATTTTAGGATTTTATATAACATCGCAGTATATATTTTCAATTGTAGAGAAAACCTGGTGTTTCTTGGGAGTTTGAAAATATAATTTTACACAATTTTCTCAGTATAACTACTGAACGGATTTTATCCCGGTTTTCACTAATAGATAGGTTAGGTTTAGATACATAATTTGTAGATATTTTGTGTAAATTTCAATTCACAGTGAACCGTGTGTTGTGGGCATGTTGGGTGGGCAGTGAAATAATGTGATATATGCACAGTTTCCAAGAATATAATCCCACATCTAATATTATTATAACGTATAACACGAGTATGAAAACTATGAAATCGAAGAGCGTAGTTGACCAAGAAGTACAGGGTTAATTTGGCAAGGGGTAAAAAACAATAAAAAATTTATTGAAAAATATTTCAAATATTTTTTGTACCTTTTTTAGACCTTTAATTATTTTTTTTTATTCCAATACAATTTAATATAAAAAATTCACAAAAGAATTCGAAAGGAACATATCATATCCTCAATGACATTTTTTTATCTCAATTATATTATATTTTTGTACCTTTTTTAGACATTTAATTATTTTTTTCCAATACAATTGAGTATAAATGCTCTTTTTTATCTCAATTATTCTTTGAGTTATGAATATCCTAAGATATGTAACATTTTTTGTATCTGTGCGGACGAAGATATGTGCATACATTTTTGTTTGTTCGTAATTTGAATAATAATTGAGTTAAAATATGTTCACAAAGATTTGAAAAGAACAACCCATATCTTATGGATTCCTCAATGGAACATTTTTATCTCAATAAGACGATTGTCAAAACTTAATTCTTATACAAAACTTAATATCATGAAAACAGAAAAATTAATAGAACATAGTCCTCTTGTCTATCTCCAAAAATAACCAGTACCATCCCAAATCAGTTCCTGGAACTAGAAATATTTAACGTTTCAGGGCCATTTTGGTAATTTAGAAGGTGACAGCTCAAATCTACTTTGCGTTTTTCTTAAGAAAAAAATATTTTGATCAAATATCTTTTGATTACAGTTATATTAGATATATCTATAATCTATACATTGTAGTTTATATTAAATCTCAATACATATTTCGTTATTTCTAATGATAAATAACGATGCAAAAAAGCTCAAGGAGAGTTCTTAATATCGTCCCCCAATGGTAGTTTAATATCGTCCTGGGGATGATATTAGGAACAAATGTTATGGAGACCGTTTAATCGTTTGTAACACTTTTTGTTATTTTTTCAATAATTTTGTTTGATTTTTAAATAGACTTGAGACTAGTGGCCATCGTGGAACCATCAGAAACGTAGAAAATCCAGGTCCTAAATTTATATGCTCTGTCTGCCTTGAGAACTGATTTTCAATTTACGTCTTTGATTATATATCTGATCTGAAGTATATTTTTCATAATAATTTCTATTTCTTTGTGATGATAGTGATAAGATGATTATGTGATAATTCACATAACCCTAATATCGTCCCCGGGGACGATTTATTTTTGAAATATGACTTGTTTTTGTTTAAGCTAAGCTTACAAAGTATAACCAAACTGATTGCTAAGTTTGATAAATTTTAAATAAAGGTATAAATCGTTGATAATACTGCCCTTTTATTTTTGATATACTATATCTCTAAAAATATAGAAAATATATAGTATTTAAAAAAAGGGGACGGTATTTAGCGACTGTACCTTATAATTTTATTAAAGGTTAAATGTATCGCCCTCAATGGTTTCTGAAACGATTTTTTTTGTGCTTTTATGCGTAGGCTATACTTAATGTATTTTCAATTTGGATTCAATACAAAGACTTTATTAATGGTTCTTGTATACATTTCAGTACATAATATTAAACTATACATAGTACCTATGTATGTATATATCTAATTATTTTATATATTCAATTTTATTTTATATATTCAAAATATTTGATTTGACCATCCGTGAATTCATTTGTATTATTTTCATCTTAAGTATATTATAGAAGATATAAATTAACAGTACAATTAAAATATATAACAAGTAATTTTGAATTATCATCATCAATAATACACCACCTTACTCTACACAAATCTAAAGTAACTACAACCAAATTCATTTCGACAAAACCAGTAATACATTATACAAAATACCCTCTAATTAGAAACAATTGACACATTTAAAGCCTGCAAATTTCTTAACCACAATTATCTGTTCTTATTTCTATATTTCTTTCCCTGTTGAGATCCACCTAGGAGCGACCGGGAAGGGTACGTGCGGGGTAAAGGCAGATGGGAGTGAGGGTGTATTCACAGATAGCAGGGATGAAACTCGCGGCGCAAGCGCCCTCCAGCTGCAGGCGCTGGGAAACGCTCAGTTTTCACGTGTACCTATCTGTGGAAACACTGCAAACGCGTCCGGGGAAAATCCGATGCTCGCGCGGAGTCATAGTTGTTTTAATTATATCGGTAATGTAGGTACCAGTAAATATACACATTTTTAGTTTTTAAATCATTGGTGCTCAATATTTGATTGAAATTGAATTGTTAACTTATAGTTGTGTATGGAAATTATAAATTTATTTTAAAGTGATAATTATTTTCTTGAAGTTTGAAAATATTTTTTTATATTTTCTGAACTATATCTAACTATTTAAAGTGTTGATTTTTTTAAAGATAATTTTGTATATAAAATTAACTTGATGTGATTTAATTATTATTGTTTTTTTAAAAGGATATGTTGTTTTTACAATTGATGTAAGTATTTTCTATGATTTGTCAATACAAAATTAAAATTTTTAATTCCAAATGAATGCTAAAACTAATGCTCTAGATCAGCGATACTTAACTTGTGGGGCGCCCCCCCCCCCCAGGGAGGCGCGAGCATATCGAGAAAAAGTATGAAAAAATATTATTAAAAAATGTATTTTATTTACTGAAAGAAAAGCAATAAAATACATTCTGACATAATAAAAAATAAAATACACGTTTACATAATACACTTATAAATAGGATTTTATCAGTGCTGCACAATGTATTAATAATGAATTTATCAATATTAAATTAAAAACAAGATTAATTATTATAAGTGACTCTCTTTGGTAGGAGTAAAGATTTTCGAAAGAAGGTTTTATAAAATTTTGAGAAACGCTGCTCTAGATTTAAATCTTCTCATTTAAAATTATATTAACAAATTATGTTATATTTTTAATCCAGAAAATTAAAAATAATAATTAACAATTTTCAGTTCATATCAAAATCACTATGAAATTGAAAGAATAATATAACCAGTGGTACTATAATTTTTTTTCGCGGGCTGATATGTTTGACATCCTTAAAACCTGCCACCAAGTTAAATATTTTAATTTAAATCAATATCATAATATTTTGATATTTTCGAATTTTTCTCACATTCACTAAAAATTCATCTTATAATATGCGTTCTAATATTTAACAATAATTGCATTGTTTCTTATGGTATGAATATGAACAATTGATATTCATATACGGTTTACATACATACATGTATCCATGCAAAGTTTAGTAGAAATGACTGACAATGAGTTTGCAAGTTACTGAGAAAGTTTAATTACTTACTAAATATACGACACTTTATAGTTACATACCTACTATATATTCTAAATATAGATATGTAAAATTCTGGTACCTGGATATTTCATACGTAGCGGAAAATGTGGGATAGTTCTATTATAAATTAATTTATAAGAGCAAAGGTTGATCTTATAATCATTTTATAATCTGATAAAATATTATTTTATAATTATATATTATAGATATTGAAATATTTTTTTGATAGATGAGCTATTTCTGTTTCACGATTATATTTGATTATTCATATTTAAGTTGGATTATTTCAGTTGTATAGTATTAAATATTTATTGTATTGCATTATACAAATACAGAATATAATTAATATTATAGTTTATTATTTTATGTAATTATTATTATATTAAACGTCAAAACAACCGGGATATCAAAGTAATGTTCAGTAAAATAGAAATTACACAAAGTTTGACAAATTGACCTATTATTGAAATACAGAGCTATGTATTTAGTTTCCTGAAAAATTCTTCATTATTCAACTATTTTGGTACCAGAATTAACAAATCGATACAATTTTGAGTGAATCGTTTACACCCTTAAGCCATATTATATATTATCCATAGCAATGCCAATCTACTCGTATAAGGTACTAGCACCAGTCTCGGATATGACTCCAGTAATGGTTATTTTTTAATTTAATGTACTGAACTAGAAATATTTGGTGATATTGGATTAGTACCATTTAGAAATATTAATTTATATACATTTTAACTGGACATTTATATACTATACATTTAACTGGACATTTAAACTAATTATAAGTATAATTTATTTATTAATTAATTAACTGCTTTACATTGTTTCAAATTTGACGATTCTTTCTATTAAATGTCTTTTGTGTCGTAGTACTCATCATTTTGTAATCATTAGCAAGTGTCCATCACTGCGTGCTTATTACTGGTTTTACTTTATCCAATACTGGAGAAAGAACATAAGCAAAATAAAAGGTTATAATTAAAAAAAAACACTTTGGTAATTAAATTGGTTAGATAAAGAGTTATTTGTTTTATTAGTAATATGAGAGTCAATCACAAAAACAGTAAACCTTACTCTTATAACGGCTATAACTGGTGCCAGCACCTTAAATAATAAACACAAAATGACAGAATGACCGATAAAGTAGGAAATATTTTAAATAAAACATTTAAAACAATTTCTACTTGTTTGTTTAAAACGTTCCATGTAAAGTTCTATGTTATGTAAAATACTGCTTATAAATCCTATTTGGCAACATTGCACTTTAGAACTATAAATCACACAAACTTCGGGATGGACTTAAATGTTTGTTATGCATTGGTTAAGTACGTCAAAAACGTCGGTATCCATAGAAATGAGGGTAAATATACTACGTTGATGTTATTGCAATTATTTATGTCCATACAATGGAAACAGTAGTTTCATAATTACTTTAATAAGTGAAGAAGAAGAAGCACGGAAAGATGCTTTTAAATAATTTAATATCCTGTGAATCACAACAAACCACAGCTGATCTTTTAAAATTGCAATATGTAATTAATACTACGATATAATATTTATTCTTTCATGCTCCATTTAAAGATATTAGGTGACATTTTCATTTTGTGATTTTGTAAAACTTATTTTCCAAGTTCCCTTAATCCGATTTTTTCAAAATTCAAAAATCGTAGAATATCTTAAGTCAAAATTTTTTTAATTGATTCAAAATTTTAATCGTCATTTTATACTACATGGACTATTTTCTATTCAGAGCTGTACTTCAATTAGAATACTTCAAAAATTATATTATTATATTTTTGAACGTATTACTTGAACTTAAAAGCAAAGTACCCAACGAGTACTTTACATTTAAAAATAGCTTAAAGTAAGTATTTAATACTTCAAGTCAGTGGCGAGGCGTGAAATTTTTAATAAGGGAAGCATATTTTGTCAATCCTCTCCCTCCTATTAACAAAAAGTTATGAAACACCTTAAGTTCAAGATTTTAATTTTTTAAATAAATTCTAATATATTTATATAAAAACTAACTGATTCTACGTCTTATTTTTTGTATTTTGGTCGATATTTATGACGAGTTGAAGTACAGCGTAGGAAATTTCACTAAAAAACTTCGAATTTTTGATTTCGTTAAAAGTATGTTTATTGTATAGAAAATGACGTGAAAAGTTGAACTGTTCAAACCGCAGGTCTGTATCTCAAACCGTTCTCGAGATATAGCCTCTCAAAGTTTTAGTTTTTTCAAATTTTTGGTGAAAAAAGGCCATAACTTTTGAACGGGTGGTCGGATTTATTTTTAGTTGACGGATTTGAAATCAGCGTGTCAAAATCTATATAATGACATGTATAATACTTTAAAATCTCCAAAAAAAAAATTCGTCAAAAATTGACATTTTTTTAAGGTATACCCCTTTGAATTTTTTCGATTTTTCGCGAAATTTTTTTTTTCGAATTTTAAGGTATTATATATGTCATTATATAGATTTTGACACGCTGATTCCAAATCCGCAAACTAAAATCAATTCCGACCATCCGTTCAAAAGTTATGGCCATTTTTCTTCAAAATTTTGAAAAAACTGAAACTTTGAGAGGCTATATCTCGAGAACGGTTTGAGATACAGACCTGCGGTTTGAAAATTTCAACTTTTCACGTCATTTTCTATACAATAAACATACTTTTAACGAAATCAAAAATTCAAAAAAATTTAGTGAAATTTCCATCAGTGAACTTCCACTCGTCATACAAATATCGACTAAAATTCAAGAAAATAATACGTAGAGGTCTTATAGTTGTATAATTGAGCGTGTAAATAAATATTAAATGGTATTTTTGATTTTTGGTTTAAAATGTTGCGCATAAAGATGAATATTCTAATAATATTTTTAAATTATTTATTAACTGAAAACAGATTTGTATTAATTTACCCATAAAGCAAGGGAAACACTGCTTCCATGGACGCTGTGCCACTGCTTCAATTAATTTCTTATGATACTTAAAGTCCAATATTTAATTTTAACAAGTAAAATACTTGAAGTACATTTATTGAAAATAGAAAAAATTACTTATCACTTAGTAGTTTCAGCACTGGATTCTAGTACTTCATGTAGAGGTGCATGCAAAAGTGGTGGACCAGTTTACAATCAATTTCGCTTATGACAAACTTAGTAGGCTCCTCGTATTTGATTTTTCCATGTAGGTACCAAACAAAGACAGATATTTTGGAACTCATTTGCTAGATCAAAAAGTACTCTTCATTTATATACATACATATGTATATATACACATATATTTGTGCGATTAAATTATTTAAAAAATTATATAGATAGATTTTATGGCAATAAATATTTGATATTCCGAATTTTAGTATTTAAATATGTTAAACTTGATATTTGTTATTTTATTTAAAATGATGCAACTACATATATAAGCTACGCCCTAGAAAAAGATAACTGATGATGTTTATCTTTATATATTGGAATCTATTGTAAGCGATTCTGACCTTTACGGTGGCAGACGACTTCTGAACTCCATAGTACTTGTACCAACTCTGTCTATGCATTTACATAATCATTTTCAAAAAAATGGTCATAATAGAAGCTTAACCCTTCCATTAATCCCTTTTATAGTTCAATTAATATCAAACATGGGTAAACATTTTGTCGAAACTACAAATACATATAATCGTATTTATTTGAGCAAATACCCGTGCCTTGCGTTATAAAGTTCCAAACTTTAATGATTAAATTATGTAATATCTAATTAGATGACTGCTAATACAGAGATCTATTTACTTGTTTATGAAATTACTCCACATTCCCTCGCAAGAATGTAATATAGGATTAAGAGGATTACAGAATCCAACCAGCTCCAAGATTTTGTTGTTAACGTTTTAATAATGCATATGCGATATTGCATATTTCATAGTGAAGGTACTTTAGTTTGCTTATTTTTCTAAATAAGGTCTATGAAGTGATGATGTTTTTTAATGAAAATTAAATATAAATTTTAAAAATTAAGAACATAACTTATACACTACAATTTGAGATGAAACAATATTAATAACAATAGAATGTATGCTAGAGCAGCGGTTCTTAAACTTATATGGTCTAGAGACAATATAAATCACTTTTTAAACAATTATTTTTTAAAGGACTTCCTCCCCGGATTGAAAAACAAATAGGGTCGTTAGATACCAATTATAGAAATGTAAAAATAAAAATAGTAGAGGAATATAAAAAAATAATGTGATAATTTTTTTATTTGATAAACACAAAATTCTTAAAATTATAAAATTTGTTTAAACTGGTGTTTGGAGTTTGGGTGTGTTGGTTTAAAAAAAATCATAAACGAAAATTTTAAATGAAATACATTAAATAATAATATTTTGATAATGAAATGAAAATTTAATATTAATGTTGTTATTTATGTACGTTATTAAAACACAAAATTTATTTTATACTCCTAAATGCCATTAAATAATTAAAGTTAATTATATCTATATATGTTTTATCAAACTTTGATTACATTTACAACAAAAATATTGGTCTTATTTATTTTATTTTAATTTGTATTGATATAATAAATAAAATGTTTTAAACAATTAAAAATTGTAAATTAATAAATACTGTGTAAATCAGAACAACGTATAGTTTGTGTACAGTGTAGTCAAGTATTTATTAATAAAACACAATATATGTTGTATGGTGTTTGTATTTATATCAAAAACTTGTTAATATTGCATTTTACGAATATTATAATATTCCTGCTTTACCTACATAATGAAAAATTCCAATTTTTAAATTATGCGAGTAGAGAAACAAAAACATGAATATGTTCCCTCACTCCTGCACACACACACACACGTATGTATGTGTACATATACACACACATATATGTATGTATATGATATTATTTACCATCGACGAACTGCTATTTCATTTATATTAAATTTACTATCAAAAGGATTTTTTTTCATTGAAAAATATTTTAATACAATATACCCTCGCTTGTCCGAACACAATTATTCTAGATGATTTTTATACCAAAATCGTTCAATATTAATGTTTATCCACGACTTATATATAATACATGTATTACATACGTAGTTTTTACTATATAATGCTATATATTATTCACAGAGGGAATAATGAATAATTTGAGAACTTGTGATTGGTGCACAAGCGGGTATAATGGTCATTATACCCGCTTGTGCACCAATCACAATTTTTCAAATTAAAAATACTATGGAAACAAAATACACAAACTCTAAAGTCTATTAAAATGAGTGAAACGTATCGGTGATTACATGCGAAAAATGCGATAGAAGCTAATAATGGTACAAGATAATTTCCCTAGTGGCTGTTTGCGGAACTAACGTTTGACATATACTTTCACAGCTGTGTGATATCACAGCGAGTTTATTGTAATTTTTTATTCTTTACAAAAATTATAGTACGAAGTAGTGAAAAAGACTATAAAACCTCTTCGCGAGTGTGAACAGTATTTTAAAAGTGAAATGTTGATGTGTAAGTGTTTCCTTTTTTTATCATTATTCATATTCATTTCTACATGACGTTTTGTTGAAGCTTGCATTCCTTGTATTCAGTTGTATTTTATGAAAGTAATTCAAATAGTCGTGGATAAAGTACAGTATACTACTCGCAATAATGGCAATTATTACCTCGGAATTTCTTCTCCCTTGCCGCTACGCGGCTCGGTTCGAAAATTATCCTCGGTAATAATAGCTATCATTATTGCCTCGTGGTATAATATACTATTAGATATAATTCCGATTGATAAGTATTTAAATCTATGTACAGTCGCCTGCAGAACTCGTCTGGCACCCTAAAGGCTAGAATCGCTTACAACAGATTCCAAATTTAAAGGCAAACATCATCGGTTATCTTTTTCTATCAAGTTTAATATATTTAAATACTGAAATTCGGAATATCAAATATTTATTGCCACAAAATTTACGTATACAATTTTCAATAGATTACATAATAATTTAATTGCACAAATATATATGAATACCTACTATAAACGAAGAATAGTTCTTTATCTAGCAAATGAATTTCAAAATATCTGTCTTTGTTTGATACATGGAGAAATGATTTAAATATTATAATAATCAAATGGGAGGAGCCTACTAAGTTTGTGATAAACGAAAATGAATACAAACTGCAAGATCATTAATGCAGGCGACTGTACATATTTTCCCCTTAAAAATCATTACTATTTTATTTTACTCCTTCAATAACGTAAACAGTACGTTAACGTAAGCAGTAGATAAAAATAATATAAAAAACATCCCTCTCTATATAAAAACATAAAAAACGTATAACATACAAAAAATTAACAAATCTAGCGAGAATATTTGACATGTTTACACTTTAGTGTTGGGAGATTTATTGTAATAGTTATTTTATATAGTTTTATAAGACAGACGGCGTGTGTTCACTCCCTACGTGTTTTATAGTTTCTGTTCCACTGTTGACCACGCACACTACATTGAGCTTTATTGTTAACTGATACAGCGTACGGTGATGTCAATGATATTATATTTACTGTAGTAAATATAGGGCTTTGGACTGAACCGATACAAAATTATTACAAACCGGTAAGTTTAAACTGAATCGGAAAAAAAAATTTAACTAATGTTTGTTATTAAATTCACCCGAATCTAAATAGATTTTATGTTTGTATGTAGTATGTATGTATTCACCACCCAGTACAAAATTTTAATTAAATCGGAAAACGTGATGATGTTGTATGTACTAGTTAATATGAACAGAACCGATTATAAACAGATTTAATAGAAATTCATCCTCCAGTGGTGGAGCTCACATTAGTAGTGGTGCCAAGTTTGTTAGACCCATATATTTAGGAGGTAATTTGAAATACAAATTAAAAAAATAGATAATATGAAGAAAATTTTTTTATCAAACTATGTTTGTATTGAATTTTCCGGGTCTTATAGCAAAAAATGTATTACCTTTACCCTAGACGGCTATAGTGGCGCCAAGTTTGTTAGACCCATATATTTGTAATATTTTTAGGAGGTAATTCGAAATAAAAAATAAAATTGAAATATGAAAGCATTTTTTTAATCAAATGTTCGTATTCGAATTTTCAGGCTCTTATAGCAAAAACTACCTCCTTAACCCTAGACGGCTAATGTTAGTCGTTTCGACTAAAATAGCGAACATTTATTATAATTGCTCTATCTTTCTAACTATACTCTATTTTATTTAAGAATGCAGTGGTTGCCGTGGTTTTTGACGGTAAAATGCACAATTCGTACCGTCAAAAATCAGGTAACCATTGCATTCTTAAATGAAATAGAGTATAGTTAATGTATTGCGTTGATTCGTTATTCGAACTCAGTCGTCGGTAAATAGTTTTTAGGGATAACTGGATAACGCGGGTAAGTGTCACCATTTTCGATATACGAAAATCTTATTAGTTGAATCAACTAATGAATAGCCTCTATGTAACTTTTTTGTTATATATTATATGTTGTTATATAATATCCTATATAAAAAAATCGATTTTTTTAAGTTAAAGTAAGTTTAGTGTGTTTTTCATTTATATTTCTCTAAAATAGATAACGTTGTTACAAACAATGCAAAAAAAATCAAATATAATAATTACATGAATGATGTAAGTCGAATCGGCTAATGAAAAGCCTTTGCGTTGATAAAATATGATTAACCTTCTAGTGTTAAATAAAAAATATGAAATGAGGCTAGCATTAATTTTACGCTTCAGGACTCAAAATATCTAATTAAGGCTCTGGTCACTACTGCGAGGTTAATTAATGTTTTTAAAGAATACATTTTTTTTTCGATTTTATTAAAACAACATCTTTTTTTTACAGGTAAGTGAAATCAGAGATCTGATGGAAGTATGGTTACTTGAGAATGGGGTTCCCGCGAATCAAGAAGACCCCGCCGCTGATAGCCTTGTTGGTCCTGTGGGCGGCTGTGGCGCTCTTCACAGGTCAGTGCCTTCTAACTATACTATACGTCGTCCGTGTGTCTCACAGAAATACTGCATCGATGCACACGCACGTGTTTCTATTGCCTAATAAGATGAATCGCCGATCTGTTTTTCTTTTCTGTGTCAAACTTTCCTTTGGTAAATAACTAAGAGGATAGTTTCACTTGATTTATGTTTTAAGTTATATTCGGTTTTGGTTTGCTTACTTGTATTTTTTAAATAATAATTCGTTCCGAACTCAATGCATTGTGTGTTTGTCCGTTTTTATCAGCCACCCTGTGTATTGCGGTTCTATATAAATAATAAAATATATCACTTTTTTCTCATAAATTATTATATGAAAATATATATGTTAAAAACAAGTCTAGGATAAACTCGATAGCCCTATTGTAATATTTAAAAGCTTTATAAATTTTAGAAACAGGAGACCTACCTAAAGACACCCTACTCAATTGAGTAAGTGAAAAAAAATTAAAATACACTTTTCAGTCATTTTGGAGGGAGATTTAAAAAATTATTTTTTCAACTTCTCATTTTTTCTGTTTTTGGGTCTGCAATTTACATCCGTCTACAGTGACATGAATACAGACAGATAGACGGACGAACCAAAACCATAAAGGTGACTAATTGCCTACGAAATCCTAAAAAGTGGTTGTCAACAACAAGAAAACATTAGATAATATATGTTCCGGTTGGGAAACTGCTGTTAACGCACAAACAAATCAATTAATTGTACAAATTTCAAATAAAACAAACGAGTGAGAAAATTACCGCATTCTTTGGAATTTATACTAACACCTAATTTTTATTACGATCGTAAAAAGTTTGTAAATTAACGAATAACTTATCTTAATTTACATTGCGAAAAGTATTTCCAAGTCCAATCAGCATTCTATTCTCTTCTTTTGCGTTCTTTAATGAATGAATTTAAAAAATGAAATGTATTCGAATTTTAAATTTAAAAATATAATCATAATATTTGTCTCAACATAACTAATGAATTTCAAACGATGATAATATTTTTTCTTTAATATTATGCAAATGTAAACTTCCATATAAATAAAATGGTAGAATCAGTTTATTAATACGTTTTCGTAATTATATGCGTATAAACAGTGCCGGCCTTAGCAAATCTGGCGCCCTGAGCGAGATTTATTTTTCCTCCCTCTCCCCCATCCTAAAAAAATGAAAAAAAAATCACCGAAAATGTCAATTAAAATTGATAAATTAACAAATAAGTTGAATAATTCATATCTCAGCTTGGCGCGATCCTACAGACTCAAACTTTTCTTTATATATAGCTTACATCATTAACTTTAAGACCATCAAAAGCCCTAAGACCGTCGAGACCTCCTTCTCGTATTATGAACAAATTAAAATTGATAAATCAACAAATAAGTAGATTAGTTAGTATCTCACAAGCAAACATCCCCAGGTGCGACTATCCGATTTTAATGAAACTTGGTAAAAATGTTCTTTAGGTAAAAATTAAGGACACGTATTTTTTATACGTGCCCGTTTTTATACACCTCTAACTTTTTTAGTGTTAAAGAAAATATTTCAGTTCTCCGTTTAGAAGCCAAAGCAACAACGTTCACATAACAAAGTTTTATTTGTTTTATTTAACATCTTAATAAAAATCAATTAACGGATTTAACCATTTCCATTTTTGAACAGTTTAAATCTAAAATTAACAAAAAAAATCTTACGCCAATGATTTTCTCGAATGATTCATATATTTCTAAACGGCTCAGGTGGAAAATGTAAATATCAAAGATGAATTTATAAATGAATTTAAGCAGAATTGATTGGACTAAGGAGATAAGTGGAGGACCTGTATTTATCGAGGTACTCAAGCTTTGATGTCTTGAAAATCAATTTTTTACCTCATTATCGCCTTTACGCTGAATGCCAATCACCCGATTTTCTATCTTTTACATTTAAAATTTTCACATTGATGAAAAGTTTAAAAAAAATATATAAAGTGTTTGTATCTAATCAAGAGTATATAGAGGGCTTCCTTCAAATGTTCTGGTTTTTTATACATCTCAAGTAGCCGTGGATTTATTTATTTATTAATTTACTGTTTTAATATAATTTCTTTTAGTACCTAATAAATAACTTTAACCTTTCAAAAGTCAATACTAAAAAGACAAAGGTCACACGTACAGTAGTAACTGGTCCCACTGCAACTTATAACGTAGAAGAACTACATTCTCACTTTTTTATATGAAATATGTGTAATATTAATGATTCATTTGATTGGCTATAATAAAATAATAAATACATACAAAAATAATAAAATACAGCATTGTTATGCTACAGTATTTGAGGGATGGAAGATGAAGAGTTAATTTTAATTACTATAACTGAAACTATAAAACTATCTATCTATTGGCGTTTATTATGTTATTAGTTCTGAAGTTATAAGTTTTCGAAATCTGAAATAATTTGTTGCATTCGTGCTCTCGAGGTTTCCTCCTAGTACCACCCGGGATGACGTAGTTCTACGTCAATGATTAAGAAGAATTTAAATTTTTAAAGGTACTGGCACCAGTCTTGGATATGACCCCAGTAATGGATTCTTTTAAATCAAATGTACTGAATTAGAAATATTTGTTGATATTTGATTACTACCGTTTCTGAATATTATCTATATACATTTAACTGCCTTATTTGATGATAATCGGCCAAGAGGTGTCAAAATGGTGGACATTTAAACTAATTATTAGTATAATTTATTAATTAATTATTATATTATCATAGAAACTCCTTTACATTGTTTCAAATTTGACGATTCTTTCTATTAAATGTCTTTTTTGTCGTAGTACTTATCATTTTGTAATCATTAGTAGGTGTCCATCACTGCGTGCTCATGACTAATTTTGCTTTATTCATTACTGAAGAAAAAACATAAACAAAATAATAGGCTATAATTTAGAAAACAAACTATATTTGCTGAATTTGGTAATTAAATTGATTAACTAAAGAGTTACTTGTTTTATTATTAACATGACTTCATTGCTCTTATGGTGGTCATAACTAGTGCCAGTACCTTATTTCCTCGTTTATTTTAAAATGTGATATTTGTCGTTTTAGCTTTCGTACGACTCATACATCCATACGGATTGTTAAATTAAATGAAAATATATTTTAATTCTTCTCTATTAAATATAATAGGATATTGATATTATGTATAGGCAATCAACTAGATAATATATAAAATAAGTTTTATTATTATATATATATAAATATATTCTACCCAGTACCCACAAGAAAACTTACTTTGAACTTAGAGAGGATGATTTATTTTTTCAGATATTTTTTTTAGTAATGACGCCTTTGTCTCTTCCAATAAACCGATCGTGACAAAGTTGTCATCCCCTCTCCCCACTCCACAATCACGTAGTAGACCTAAGTTTGAAAACGATGTTAAATATGAAACTTTCCGGTACAAAAAAATAACTGCGCTTATTTCCTTAGAACTTTTGGTATATAAACTTTGTAATATCAATTTCAGTAGAAAAGTGACCAATAACACTTAACTTAATTTTCTTACGAAAAAACATATAGGTACCTGTCAAATATATTCTAATAAAAAATATTGTACCTTTTACTTATAACTATTATTTTTTTACTTTATAAATATGTAAATAATATCCGAAACAGCCGAAAGTTCATTAACTGTATATTATTACGTAAAAATTGAAAATTGCCGTACGTTTTTTTAGCATTTATTATAAAAATAGGTGAATGAAACTTACATCATTCGAAAGGTACTGTGCTATAGATGTCCACACAAAAAATCATGTGTGTACGTTGCCGTTAAGGCAAGAAAAATAAAGATAACATACACACATAATTTCCCCTCGCATCCTTCAACAGCATAGCAATACTCCTAGCGCCACCAAACGGCAAAAAATAAATGGTTTTGGGTTTCTGTCAAACGTAGAGAATGCGTATAGAGATTTCAATTCGCGTCCAATTGCAATATTTTTATTTGGAAATTTTTGTTGTAAAAGCAGGTTACATTAGGTTAGGTTAGGTACTGTGCCATAGATGTGCACAAAAAAAATCATTTAATATAATTAATTCGAAAAATATATACTATATATTATTATATACTAGAGACAAGTTATATCGAGGTTTTACTGTATTATATTATTTATTGAACACTATGTTTCCAATAAAATTATGCTACTATTTAAACAGCAATGATAATTATTTATTAACATTAGATTTATGTATAAATATTTTATTAGTTAGTGTAATTATAAATTGTTAATAAAGTACGAAACCGTTATTAAAATTTTAATATACTCGTATTAAATAATTTATGTATATCTCTACACAAATAACTACATTTAAATGAGTATTAAACGAACGTTGTTTTATTTTAAGCATTAAAATTATATATTTTCATTACAGAATAAAAGGTAAATTAAATTTTTAAAATTAATTATTACATTTAAAAAATGTGTATATCATTTAATAATAAATTCTTCTTTCTACTATTTTACAGCCCATATCGTTATTTATTCATTATTTTACTTTTTACTTCAAAAGAATTATTTGTTAGTTGAACTTCAACAAGGAATAATTATGATAATTCTGATTGAATTTATATTCGATTTTATCACATAATATTCTTACTTAATCATTTTTTTGTTTTTAATTGTAATATTTTTCAATAAAACCCATCGAGACGTTTTACTGGGAGAGATAGAGACAGATATAAACAATTTGAGCTACTCAAAGAATCTAAAAATAAAAATCCATGAGCACAACAAATACTGCATTTGGTACGACAAAAGCAATACAATATTGTAGTTGTATACAAACAGAGAGAGCGCCATCAAAAGAAATGCCTCACCTATATTGGAAGTGCGAGAAATCATCTGACCACACTCCTTAGAGCTTGGAGAGGGAGGGGGTATGGCTTCGCACACAACACACACATACGAGATGTGATCAAAAAGTTTGATGACTGATTTTGAATCTTGAAAACTTAATATTTTAAAGATTTATCTGGATAATTATTTGAATAGCTTAGATACTTTAAAATCATTTCCTGAATACTGAAAAATAATTTTATAAAATGAAACATTTTTTTATTTAATAACTGGTTAACATGGCATGGTTGTGTTTCGTCATAAATTAAAATGTACAATTTCATTATGAAATACTCAAACAGAGTTAGTCGAATAATATTAACAATTTAACTTCTTAAAAATTGGAAAAAACATTAGATACACTGTCGTTGAGTCGATTTTAAATAAAACTCATCAAATATACGTAGCAATGTTCACCTTTTACAAAGAAACCAATTGCAATCGAATATTTGAATCCTAAATAGTAGTACACAGTTAAAATTTAAAAACTACGTTATGCCTTTTTAGTACATTTACTTACTTTATTTCATAATATATATCTAAAATGTTGGAAACACTAGGTCGACATTTTATCAGATTGAACATTAATTCTTGGTAATTACCGCACCGTGAACAAACATGTTCATCCTGGAAATTTGTGATCACACCTTGCACACATTCACCCGACAAATCATTAAAAATATGTCAGAGCCATTCTGTCCCATCCCCGCCGTCTATTGAAATACGCGCACTTCATACACTGGCGGCCCCAAACGTCTTTAGCCTCCCTCACACTTTGAAGTTACGTTGTCGCGACCGAACGCTATTCTGTCGTATTGAACTACTTTGTAGGAATTTATATATACTTACATATATGTACTTACATTTTTGTAAAATCTTGTTTTTTGATTATTACATCAGTTGAAACTCTTGTTATTACCAACCCGATCCAATTACATTTTAAAATTGTCAATTAATTTTGACTCTTTTTACTTCCTGAATTCTTCGTTTTTTAAAATCTGACATCTTACGTTAATAATTCGAAGTTATACTGTATTTTTTATTCATCATCGAGAAAATATTTGTCAATTCTTCATCTTCATAATTTTTATATCTACTGAATGATTTCTTCCACAGATAGCTTCTTAATGTTGTGTATTTATTTAACAACATTTTGATTATTTTATCATATTTTATCTTGGTTGTCACTAACGAGACTAGAAATATCTATACACAAAGCCTTAAATAATTCAAAATTATAATATGTGAACTTTATACCACTTTAAAAAATAATGTCAATACAGGTATAACCAATATAAGCTCACAAATAGCCTATATCAACTCCCTTCAGAATGCACTCAAGAAATATCATTAGTACTTACCTATGTATGTACATAATACTATATTTGCAAGATAAAGAATACATTTATATCCTTTTAAAGAAAATACGGTCTGACCTATTTACGATGTTCAAATGAGACCCAGTGAGATGTAAATTAAATTTAATATTCAATAAGCCGTCACCATGAATATAAAAATTTCTTTTAACAAACATTAAACGAATATGCTACCCGACACAGAAATATTAAATTCAGTGAGAGAGAAAAAAACTGTCGAGTGCATTGAGAATTAAGAATATATTAGTGCGAAAACTGGAAACTGTAGCATCCGCAATACGCGGAAATTAGTTTTCGATTTTTCTGCGTGGGAATGCTCGACAGGAACTGGCCCCAATTCAAAAAGATTTGGTTTGGTAGGCGTAGATATCAAAGGATTTTTAATAGGACTATATTATCATTGTGAAATAAATATATTTATTCAGTTTTGCTTACTCGCCATATCGAAGATACGAGAAGCTTTGTGATCGTTTTAAAATGAGGAAAAAAAATGTTCTTCGATTTCAAAATTTTAACCTGACCTTTCCGATTGTTCCGTCTTTGTCTGTCTGTGTGTCTGTCCCCTGAATCATTGTCACATGCATCTCATGAACCACTGAACCGATATTAATTAAACTTGGTTGGTTTATTGGGTCTGGCTTGAGAAAGTCCTTTTTAAAAATTATTAAAATCATGTGTAAAGGGGTGGGGTGAACCCCAAAATATTTACTTTTTAGTAAAAAAATTTTAGTTCCTAAGTGATCAAATTAGATCTTGATAGATCTGTATTTTGAGACAAAATTATATTTTTTCACTGGTTTTTGATCTGTCAGGTGTCCAAAATACAGATTTGATCACTTTAGACTTAAAAGTTTTTCCCGGGATAGTAAAGACAACCAACTTATTTGTGAAAACCTCTTGATGAGATAGAAATTTGTAATGAAATAAGGTTTCTGAAAGTTGGACATTCTTGGCTAACTCAAATATTTAATAAATGTATATTCAACTCCAAAAAGCACTTTCATTACATCCACATAACAAAATAATCAGCAAGACAGCGAACATCCATTGTCGCCGTTGGCTTTACATAATTCACTATGTTTTTGTCCAAACTAATTTCGCAAATTGAAAATGGCGTCTGGTGAGATGCAAATACACCAGGCTTTAATACAATTATCCCAATGTTGCTTGGATTAAACAGCACAAACTCAATAGAGGCCTCAGTCCTATGTATGTGGGTGTGGGTGTGATATGTGGAACCGGTGTTGCTGTAGTTAGGTTACATAGCACGCATTAAATATCTAGTTATAGTGTTTACCAATATATATGTATGTAGAGTGAATGAACCAAGGAATTGTCAACGTTATCCCTGCAGTATTGGTGATGTTAGTTTGAAAAGATGTAGTTTGAAATTCAACGGACTAGTAAAATTTTATGACCCAGTAAAGACAATGTTAGAATGAAGAGAGGTAATTTTTTTATTTCACCTATAATTTAATATCCAATTTTTTTGGTCTATAATGAATGCATACAAATACAGAAGAGAATTGTTATTAAATTATTATTGTGCTTCAATGAAGATAATCAATTTTAAAGGTATTTTAGTAGTTGCAAATCATAAAGACTAGTCATGAAACATATACAGAAATTTTATGAATTCCAGTCTCATACTACATAGTTTAGAGACCATTCCAGTTAAAATGTTTTTCATTGACTTAAGTTACTACAACATTCCATGTAGAAAATTACAAAGGGGTCACGGTTGGTCCAAGCTTGTGCTAATGGTAGCCAACACTGGCCAAGATACAAATGATAACTTCGTTCAAGTCTCGGCCAAGGCTTGTCGTACCAAGACTGGTCCAGAGTTCGAAGCTCGGTATCTGAATGTTGTCCTAGACTGGGACCAATATCGAATAAATAACACTTTTCAACCCAATATTGGGCCAAGCTTGAACCCATCGTCAAGGCTGGCGTTTCCAACATGGATTCTTTATTGCAATTAATAAGTTTTCCAATGACTTATGTTGCTACAACATTTACTTAATATTTTAGCCAAATAAAAACGTCATTTTCATTTCTTATGTGTTTTATAAGTATCTGTCCATATGTTCCCCAACTAGAGACACAAGTACCTCGCTTGAGGGGTACATTGGTTCATTTTTGTTAAAAATTTTAATTATAAATATAAATTTCTGTGAAAATAATCAAGCGTTCAAATATCACATATTTTATAACCCAAAACCCAATTATTATTTTAATCATATGTTTAAATGATTTCGTCAATAAATAAGAACTGAAGGTTAAAAAATGCCCGAAATACCCCAATGAACCCCCCTATATTGTGAAACGACCCTTATCATAGAACATTCCCTATTCTAATATACAAGTTTCTAATCAAAAATACCTTATTATATAAATACATGTTCAAACAAAGGAAATAATATTTGATTTCAAATAAACATCTACCTAACATCTATCTAGTTTCAAATTTACATTAGGTATCATACATCAAATATAGCAAGTCTAACTTACACATCCCATACAAATGTACATATATATATCAGCATAGTATAGTACACGTAGCCTTTGACCATAGTTCACATTACCGCACACAGAGGTCACGTGTGTCGACACGTCACGTCCGTGGCGGCAAATTCAAATGCGGTATGCACAAAGGGCGCGCATACTAACAGCGCGCCCCCATTAATGCGTTTTGCTCCCGGTAATTGCTTTGTGTGTGTGTTTTAAAACACGTACGGTTTGTTTTAAATGTCTCGGTGATATTTTTCCGTGTAAATGGATAATGCTCGATGCATTAGTGTAGGTTCGATAATGGATAAACAAATTTAGTTTTTTGTTTGTTGTTTTGTGATTTTATTTGGTTCAATGTCAATGGTTTGCATTTTTGTGTATAATGTTTGGATGGTGGTAATAAACAAATGATATTTTGTTAAACTAATAATAAATACATAGTTACAGCAAGTACCGAACACATCTTATCTTTGTAAAAATTGAAAATAAATATTATAATTAAAATATTCTTGCACAATCCCACTTATAAACTTTTGCAATAATGCCACATTAATATAAAAAAAAGCAACATAAGATGTTACATTTAGAATTGTCTCGTAAAGAAATATACGTACCAAAACAATGTAAGTACAATATAAGAAACAATTTGATGGTCAAAGAAAATTGAAGATACACCTATAAGAAACGAGTTGCTCTAATACTATAAAAGAATGTTACGATTTTAGTAGGCAATGAGCAAAACTTTTGCTATCGTGTAATTGAAAACACCAAAACTTTTGTAATTTATCTTAACGATGTAAGCCGGCAAGTTGGCTGCCCTGAACATTTCTTGTGCTAACTTCAAGCAGCACACTTAAAACATCAAATGTTTTAAGTTGTTTCTCTTTTTGATAATAATTTTTCTTTGAAACGGACGGGAATGGTTTACAAAATATTCTAGATATATGTAGTAGAAAAAAAAACATCCTTTACAAAAATATGTTTTTTATAATTGGTTTTCTTCTTTATTTTTATGTGAATTCTTTGTATCATTTTTGTTTTGTTCAAAATTCTCTACGTCGAAATTTGTTTTCGGTTTATAAAGTTACAAGTAATGTGGTACTTGATAAACAAAATTACTTTTTTGTTCTTCTACTATATTTAAATAGCGCATTTTGGATGTAAATTTACGTACATCACATATTATATTATAATATAATAAATATCGGTATGGACATGACTTCCATGTTCTTTAATATCTTTTTAACTAATGTCAGAAATAAAACTGACCTTTGTATTATAAATATTAGTTTCCTAATGTTCTAATGTCAAAAACATAATACACATTCGTAGAATAACTAATTTGACAAATTGAATTTAGTTGCATGTTTCCAAGGCAATATAAATTAGTGACGTATTAATTAGTATAGTTTAGGCACGTACAAATAATAAATGTCCCTTGTGTTCAATTGAACTATAAATGTACCAAGTCTTATCAAAATTAGTGAGATAATACTCGCAACGTTCACTTTTTAGACGATAAAAGTTACAAAATTTCAAATATTTCCAAAACCCGCTAATCCGATTAGCACCAAAATCAATAGGTCTGGAGTACTCACTGAGGCAAACATTTACCCCAAAAATAATTCAAATCTGTGCATTTTTACAGTATTTATCGTGAACGAAAGAAAATTCTACAGACAGACAAACACACGCACAGCCGCCATGCGGAAATTAACATTTCTTTACGTTCTGAAGGTAGTACAATCAGTATTTGACATAATTTGACATAATAAAACACATATTAATTGTCTTACCAAAATTATCGTTTATTATAATTTGCAAATAACTTTTATCTATGTTACACTACCTTAATCTACATTATATGATAATGTCTATGGGCAAGAGCACAAACTCTGTCAACAAAATTCAAATCCAATTTCAGAACGTATTAATAAAGTGGTTTTCACAAAGGAACCTATTCTCTCCCATGAGAGGCGTCGTAGTTTACTTGCAGACAAAGTCAATATACCAATATGTACTTACATGTAAACACATACATATATACAGTAATATATATACACAAATACATACACATAGTAGAGCACTGCTACCTAATTAGGAAACCTAAATACCGCTAACTCAAATATAGTTAGTCAAATACCACTCAAGATAGCAGAGATATTTTTTGGGATATGTTTTAGATTAATTATTATTTTATACTTTATCTTATGCAAATTGGATAAGAAATAATCTCAATAATTAATATATCATTTATATTTTTTATAGAAACTGTAATGAATTATGAAAATCCTAAGCCAGGTGTAGAGTACCTTTTAACCATGGAAAGCGCATATAATAAATATTTTGTACTTTTAAAAGACCTTGATAACTATTAGATGAACGAGGGGCGGGAATTCTCTCCAGGTAAGACATTAAAAAATATATTAAAAATGTAATTGGAGTCGATTTTATGTCCATTATTATCTATTATTTTAATCTTCAATTACCGCAGAATAAGAACATCATATGAATTACTATAGTAAAGTTACATTTCAGACTTATTGCTGAAATAGAATCAAGTTTATTTTTTAGTTTTGTTAAGATGCAGATTCCATTTCAAGTAACATTTATGTACATATTAATATTTATATTGCATATTTCTAAAAACTTTCAGTGACAATAAAAAAAGTTCCACGTTGTTGCTTGTTCCCATTTGAAGCGGTAAACATTAAAGAAAAATAGGAACAAAGGGAAACATTTCTTTACTGAAACTGTAGTCGCGTCTGAGGAAAGACTGGGTATTTGGTATGTTTTCTGTTTACAACACCATAAATTAGCTTGTTCCTCAAGTAAATGTAGTTTGTTCCTGCAGTAATTCAAAACCAGAAAGAAAATAAAATATTTCTTGGGTATGTACAAAATGTTTAAACTTGTTGGTATAAAAACGGTATGTATTATTTCTATGTACATAATAATATGTTTGTACTTATCTGTAACTCAAAACAGGTTAACCAACATTGACAAAAACGGTATCAAAATACTCGTCGTAAGTACCTACATTAAAAAATCGAAATAAATAAAATTATGACATAATACGTCATATTGTCTAAAATAGAAATTCGGAAGTTTTCAGAACTTCGAGTATGGTATTTTCAAAAGCGCAGATAAATAATAAAAGGGTAACGAGTTCGCAAATGGAAAATAATCAAAACAAATAGCGATGCCTAAACTATAGGAGATTCATCGAAATAATGCATGAGAGATATGTAGGTAATAGATTTAAAAAAGGTTCAAAAAAGGTCAAAGAAACTATAATTCGACTACGGTAAAATATTACAACCAAAAAGTTTTAAACAAATTGTCTTCAAAAGGAAACAGTTTCTCATACAGGAAATTACAAAGAGGCCACGATTGATCCAGGCTTGCGCCAATGCTAGCCAACTCTGGACCAAGCCTGGCAGCCAACATTGGGCTAACATACAAATGATAACTTCGTTCAAGACTCGGCCAAGGCTTGTCGACCAATATAGTACCAGAGTCTAGTCCCATAGTCGCACGTCACATAAAGGTGCCAAAGAAATGCGTAATATTAGTTTTAGAGACGTGCAACTATGCCTTGTCTGTGAAACTTCTTTTTTTTGAAGACTATTTGTTTATTACTTTTTGTTTGAAATATTTCAGCGTAATCGGGTTTTAGTTTTTTTATTATTATTATTATTAATGATCAAACTTCAAAAATTCAAAACTCTCTCTCGACTCAGCGGTTATTATCTAATGTCTTATATCTCCAACTTATTAGCGTACTACAAGCTTACATAAAATTTCCCTTACATTTTAGATATAATTTTATGAGCTTGGAATGACCATAACGCAACTCGGGTTGGCATGGTTACTTCAACACGTACAACTCTTAAAACACCAGTAGTAATTAAAAGTTTACTAAGCTCGGCCGTCTTCTAGCAGTAATGTGTGAACAATGCACGCTCAGCTGTTATGGTTATTATATCTCTGGGTGTTGTACTGATCATTATGGTATGCATATAGAGCGAATGTGTGCTGGATGAGAATATTTAGTTAATTTGGAAAATTTATTTTAAATTCTAAACTGTTTTTGAGTGTGGTTTTTATTTATATATTTTTTTGCAGGGGTTATTTTAGTGTGTAGCTGTATAACTTGTTTCTGTAGTTCCAAAAATGAAAACTGCAGTTGTAAAAGCTAATATGTGTAGTTGAAAAATTGCAAATAAAAAAAGTAAGTGTAGAACAAAAAAAGGTCATTATAATTTATAAGAGAGAAATATACAAAGTGAAGAGCAAAAAAACAAAAAAGAAAGGTATTTGCAGTTAAACATTTTTCTTAAAATAACCCATGTTTTATTGATTCTAAATATTCATCAGTTACTATTTGGGATTATTTGTAATATTTTAGTAAGCAACCGATTTTTATGTTTTAACTCACTTAAAAGTACATAACATAAATCTAGAATATTTCCACAATAAACGTTATCATTATATTTGATGTATGATACATCCCATGTTTGTATGCGAGCAGTATAGAAGTTAATTATTTTTAAATAATTTTGTACTGTTGATTATTCCAATGAAGAGAATTTCGAACTCATAAAATCTGTTAGTTACTATACAAGCACTTTGAAATGGATTGAAATTTATATGATTTTTAAAAATTTTAATTTTATATTAATTAATTTATTTGAATCTCCTATTTTTGAAGACATTACATTGTATATTTGATTTAGTTTTAATTCACTAGACAGTATATTTTTTCAATAAATAATAAATGCACTAAAAGATATATTTTTCATACACAATTTTCTTAGGGTCTGCATTAATAACGTATACTTCGATTCATTTAACAAACGTCAGCGATTAGATGTGTGAAAGATAGTGTACCATGATAGAAATATTTTGCTTAGGGACAATTTCGTTATAATTCCAAATCTAATATATAATTGTAAGTATTAGATAGGATATAACCTAAATTATGCTATCCATAATTCACACCATACAAACCCAATAACAAATACATCAATGCACAAGAGAAAATTCCAACTTAATGTCATGTCTGAACAAATAAAAAATGTCCCACCATACGGATGCAAATATCAAACAATGAAAAAAAAATTAAACACGGTTTTCATCCAATTAACAACAACAGATTCGATAACTTGATTTATAGCCGTGAACCAAAGAGCAAATCGTATTTGGTGGATACCTTTTAGCTGCGCATACAACATGTAACCCTTTACCTTTTGATCGTCGGACGAAACTTCTCACTAATTGTAAAAGTTTCTGTAGCTTTCCATCAAAATCAATTATCGCTCCTACACATGGTCCATACACTTGCGTACTCACACATATGCCAATCATGTTTCTGTCTTGTTCTGATTACATGTCATTCATTTGGGTTTAACCGCAAACTATTTACTCGACTTTATTTTTAGGCGAAAGTAATTTTGTCAAAGTATATTGATTTTATCGTACATGTGCCGGTGTATCTTATATATACAGAAGCTGGTGTGGTCGGTACAGCTTTATTTTATTTACTCGGTTTTCGAGTTGTAATTTAAATAGTTTTATATGGATTGTTCAGAAACTGACTAATTCTATAAAAGTAAGTAGATTAGGCAGACATGCACCAAAGCAGGTTTTCTTCCCTTCTTCATATAGTGTTTCTTCTCGATAAATTTAATTAAGAGTAATCGATAAAAAGTTTTTTTCTGGACTTTATCTCATATTTTCACATGTAATGTTGAAACTAAAATAATATTATTTACCACAGTTCATGATTAGTTCAAAACTTATAATATTTAGTTGCATAAATTACTTTTTTCGACAAGTCATAATTTTTATATTAACTAGTCTAACAAACTAACAAGCAGTTTATCTCTAAAAATAAGCATACATTACAAATTTAATTATTGAGTTTGACTATCCAATGTCGACACTCAATCATTTGTTTTTTCCCCAACTTAATTTATTGTGGATCTATCACTCATTTCACTGAAAAGCACTTTTTCGTCTTGCTAACTCAAAATGATTTAAAAAAATATATTTTCATTTCTTTAGTTAGCAATGTCCATTAATTAATTCCATAACTACTTTCGATTTATAAATAACTTTTAGATGAAAATGTGAACTTCCATTATTTAAAATTATTGTTAAATCTTAATTTTGAGAAAAGACAATTACTATTACTTCGTTATAAGTTTTATACTTATAATCATTGAAGAAAAAATTCCTTAAAAGAAATGATCAAACTTTAACAACAAGTATACCTACCAAGAAACAAAAAGAATTATCTCCAACTTCAAAGCCGCTGCTGCTACAGTTGACTGTTAAAAACCCAATCAAATTCATGTTAAGATAAAAATGTTAGATATGTCGATCGCGTAATTTTATCACAAGTATAAAACGATAACGGCAATATTTTCCCACTCCATAATTCCCCCACCGCGCCATCGAATACCCATAGAATGTCCACAAACTGTGATCAGATTGGGCAAATCCTGAGGCACTCTTAGCTAAAACAAAAGCATATTTTCAGATAACAGCTCATGGAGAGTTAAGTTATTCAAACAGAGCTGGATTTAGATATTTTTATTTTATTTCAGGTTGCTTATAATGAGAAGATATATATAATTTCTATTTAATTTGCAAAAGTTTATAAAGGCATCATTATTGTTCTTGTAATGTCAGAATTAAGAAAAAAAGAGTATTTTTATTTCTTCCTTCGATATTATATTGTAGAAGAGGGCTGGCCAACCTACAACGATTTACAAAGATCTCTGAAGATCGTTGTAACGTTGAAAATTCAAGAACTTTCAACGTTGAAATTTCATGAATTTTCTACGTTTCAATCTATCTATCACAATCTTCAACGATCTTTAGAAATCTTAGTAGATCTTATTTAAGTTGTCCATGCGGCCCGTGGAGCAATTTGGGTTGGCCAGGTCTGTTGTAGAATGTTTTTTATCATATACATTTTTCGCCTGGTTTTATTCTTGAAGAGGTAATCATTTTGACTTCTAAGGGGTTTAATATTTAACTAGACAAACACAAATATTCAGAACCAACTTAATTACTATTTATTTATTTAAATATCCACAACAAAATACAAAAACAAATTTTTATGATAACATTAAATTACATCAATAAAATAAAACATATCTCATACCATAAAACAAATGTGCATAAATGTATGATGCATCTTACAATTTGTGTCTTACAAATTCTATTGAAGCTATAAAAGTATAGCAATCATCTTGTTTTACAATACCAACAATTCATATCCATTTTTAAAGTCGTTGTACATTCATGTGTACATTCATGCAGCTCTGAACAATAGATCAATGATGATAGAGAATGTACATAAACGTTCCTTTACCTCTTGTTAAATTGCTATATACATATATACTTTACCATATTACAGAGTATAACATTTTTACTGATATACTCGTGATGTTCTTGGTCATTTATTCTTTTACTGGAATTTGTTTTTTTGTTGTTGAATATATGGTGCTATTTATGTCGATATTTATGGATATTACGTTATCAAACTACTGCTTCTTTTAATCTACGGTTATTATAAACTAAAAGCAAGATTTATTATGGTCATAAAATGAAAAATACATATGTATTTTTTTTAAATAATACTAAAAGCTATTTAGGTACCAAGATGGTTAACTAAAGATTAATAAATTTAAATTTTGGTTCCAATTAATTATCAGATAGAAATTTCGTTTTCGGTTTTTATTATAAACTCAAAAATAAGTTCTTATAGAGGTTAATAGATACATACTTGGACTGGGAATGATAATAATACAGCTGTAAAACAATTCAGAACATGCTGTTTACCATAATTTAAAAATAATTTGAAATAACTTCTTGTGTATGTATTATATTTATAACCAAACTCGATAACTAAACTACAATCTGACCTTTTTTTAAATAAGTAAACTGCTGTGACCACCGCAATATGTTTTAATACATCATTTTAAGACAGTGATGTTTGATATTTTATATAAAATATTTTTCTTGACATCCATTGTACTACATGCTACAAGCTCATGGTTGTAGGTTTATGTATCATTTTGGCTGTAGAACACAGACAGACCGGCAATTGTTATAATAATAAGGTAAAAGCACCAATTATGGCCGCTATAAGAGCAAGTTTCCGTTTTTGGGATTAATGGGCTTGTTTTTTTTGTAATTCTCATGAACTCATGTTACTAATAAGACAAGTAATCAATTTAATCACCAAAGTCCGCAAATATAGTTTTTTTTTATTATAGCCTTTTATTTTGTTCATGTTTTTTCTCCAGTAATGGTAAAGGTAAAACCAGTAATGAGCACGCAGTGATGAACACTTGCTAATGATTACAAAATGAAAAGTACTACGACACAAAAAATATAAAAGAAAGAATCGTCAAATTTGAAGCAATGTAAAGCAGTTGCTATGATAATATAATAATTAATTAATTAATAGTTTATATGGCCATCATTTTGACACCTATTGGCCGATTGTCATCAAATCACGCTTTAAGACAGTTAAATGTATATAGATTAATATTCAGAAATAGTAGTAATCAAATATCAACACATATTTCTAATTCAGTACATTTAATTAAAAATTTTCCATTACTGGGGTTGATTGCCAAGACTGGTACCACTACCTTATTAACAAACAGCAAATATATGCATGTATCTGAAATAAAATTGATATCCTTGTATACCGTATCCAGACTTTACATATTGTTTGTACTTGACCATTAATTACCGACTATCTTTTACAATTTTGCTTTTATACTCTGTTATAATAATTATCCCAAATTATTGATCAATACATGTAAGATAAAAATACAAGACAAACTCCCATCTGATACTGACTAGCTTTTATCAAATTATCTTTTAGAATTTGTATCACAAATAATATAATAACAAAGTATTGTAACATAAATGATAATATTCCCAAACATATAAAACATATTGTGAACGTTATCAAATTTCTTAATGTTTCATCTTTAGCAAAGTCAAACGGTAGGTATATTGTTTCCTCCGAACTCGATACTTCCCTAAATTATCGACAATCAATTTGCCGGAGAGTACGGTCCTTTATTAATTTTGTCCCACTCCAACAGACAATTATTTTCCCATTAAGACAAGAAACACGAGATGAAGCACATTATGCTCCGTGTTTGTGAAACAACAGTCTCGGAAACAGTGGCGGCCCATACTTACAATTTCAGGGGGTACTTTGTATTTTTAAAAAGTAAATTGTAAAAAGATTATATTTTTAAAAGTATATTGGATATTGCTTGTGTTGTGGTAAGTTACCTATATTATTGAGAACACATTAAACGTGCACTATTTTAAATGAAATGAGAAATAGTGAAGAGCATTGGATTCTATCTTACATTTAATAAACTATTATAGCATTTGTAAACAATATTCAACAGTATTTTTTTTTCTTTTAGCAAAAGTAAATATAAACTAGCGTTAAGAAAATACATTTTGTTCATTAAAGAAATAAAATGACACATAGAAAAAAAATGTTCCTTAAAATGGCTAAATGAGTATTAGTTTGTTGAGATTTGTACTAAATGAGCAATATCATGTATTTATATAGAATTTTATCTAATCTGTCGGTCTGTGTGCTCTACATATTATAGAATAATATTATCTATACTTTATGTACAATTCATTTTATTTTATTTTTTATTAGTTTGTCAGAAATGTGTATTAATAAATTAAGAATCACGTAAACTGTTCACTGTCAGGATTACCAGTAAGAAAGTCCCATGGGTACCAAGGCAGATATTTTTCCCCGCGTACGCTACTGGTCGGTTCCAAATAGCCTTCCGGCGGACCTGGATTATCGAACGCGGGTAGACTTCGCGGACAACTCCGCTGCTGTTGATGGGAGATAATGATGTTTCCTTATCGCTTTTTGTTTTCTGAAACTCATTTTAAATGAACAGTGATTCGTTTCTGAATAAATACCCGATAACAGGCAATAGATTTTTTATAAGGTTTAATACAAAACCATATAAGTATTAATTTTTCGCTTGATAAATTATGTGAATTTTCGTATCGTATTTTTTAGACCGACCTCTTATTGTGGATATATCGAAATAAAATTTTACTTAAGAAATTCTTGAATGCGTATCTAAAATAAAATATCGTTTAGAGTTATTTTATTATTGTTTCATTTTACAAGTAACGTGGAAATACAATTGAAGATTTTGATAAACAATTATTTGTATATATAGAAAAATAGTAAATAAGTTTTGATGAAAATAAAGTATAATTCGGAGATAAAAACTGTTAATGATTTAAAAAAATAATATATATTAAAAGTAGCGATAGAATATAATATAGTATTCATGTATGTATTATTATTTTTATTTATTTTTTATTTGTATATTGTGATATACCTCTTAGTGTTAAAAAGAGTCATAAATCTTTGTAAAGTTCTAATATAGTTTTTATATTCCATACCATTTTTGATGCATTGCGCCATAATAAATAAGGTAAAAAATATATAAGAACATTAAATTATATCAAGAATGCACATAAAGATTATAAATTTTGTAATGAAATTGTCATCGAGTTTTAATTTCAGTAAATATCACATACATTCATACAAAAAAACACATACCTATCTCTTACAATAAAGATCCGTGAAAATATACAAATACATATTGAAAATGACATCAGCTATTATGATCAGTGACAATAAATAATAAATACCAATGAACATCAAGCATGTATTCATTAAAAACAAAATAAAAATGTAACATCCGTACAATTTCATAAAATAGTCTATAGAAATTCCTGTCTATGACAAAAATCGTATATAGTAGAATGAGTTTTTCATTTAATTTCGGAATTCTTACAAAAATTATATTTTCATGCATCACCTGAATGGGAACATTGATGTATAAGAATTGTTCAATATGGCAATAAAAAATACGCAAAATCCGCTTTTCCCCGGAAAGCGATTTATTGAATCGTAAAAATTGTGACGAGAGACATCTGCGATGAGAATTTGCTACAACTTTGTAGCAGCAGAATTTGTATTCATATTTCTATAATACGACATGTATATATACTTATTTACGAAAGTTTTTCCTTTTCTAACTACATTCCTTACTAATAGTGTGTTATCAATAACATTTCACATAGATTGTGATATTCATATCAAATATTTCATATTCAATTCTTACATTTGTCAGGACTATTGTACGTAGATACTAAAGAATTATCTTGTCTTATTGAAAATATTTCTATGAAATAATATTATTGATATTGTATTCAAATAAAGAATACATAATATAAGCACTTTGTACTTTTTAGTGCAAAATCGTGTTTAACAGATTTTTTTCTATCTAAATATTATATAAATATATTTTTTTCCTGTATCGAACTTGAGTCTAATGCGGAATGCAAAAAATAATCATTTCTTACGCATATTTGTAGTTGTTATTAATTTAAATTTTAGCTTAAGTCTGATGCTCAATTTAGGCCCTATTAAACTCAAAGTCAATTTTTATAAATAAACGTCACTATTTTTCTTTACGTAATGTTTTCTTTAATTTTTTTATTAACATTGATGATTTGGAAAATTGATTTTATTATGAATGTGTTTTAATGAGATTCATTTTCAATGAAAAGGATAGGCATTTCCTCAAAAAAATCTTAAATTCTTCTGAACACGATTCTAAAACAAGTAGAGAGTGCTATTTGAATGAAAAATAGCTTGGAACTAAGAAGGCTCAAATATAAATATAAAAAAAATTAACAATTGAAATCTCTAGTTTCTAACAAAAAAATTATTTTCTGCATTTACCGAATTTTTTTTTATTTTCTCATCATTTATTACAATTTTTAAATGTCATTCTTTCCATATAAGTTCTGTTTTAATTCGGGTAAAACGTACACTAAATCACAACAACGCATAGTTATTTTTATAGTGGACTTTTATACCCGAATAAAGCCACAACCACCATAGACACAATCACCATAGTTGAGGGGCAGGATTTATGGTATCATCATACCTAACCGTTATTTGAAGTATACTCGTTGTAATTTACATGTTCCTCGCCACCCGCTCTAGAAGAGTCGTTAACATTATTACAGCCACAGCTAAAGTTTAGTGATTTAGGGTAAAACAAGGGGTTGCCGACATCAAAAATTATGCTAGTTACGTAATGGCTTAAGGCGTGTCGAGTGACGCCATCTATCGTGCATATGAACGTATTTCAATTACTCGTACTTATGCAGTTTGATAATTCAATTACTGATATTTTGCTTCCTCTCAATACCGAAGATACGAGCAACTTTGTGATTGATTACAAAATTTTAAATTGATCTTTCCGTTTCAGATCAATATAACAACACTTGTGTTATTTGTCCTTTATCTAAGGTTTCTACATAAATATATAATTTATTTAAAACAAAATTTTAAAAGTTTTGAACTTCTGGTGCATGCATTTCACGTCATTCACAACAGTCTGGCGCGTATCGCCGGTGATTGCTAGGGGGGGGAGGTAGTATGCTCCAGTCAGACAACGGTTATTGGTATATGTCCGTGTTGTCAACCATCGGATTTGGATTTGCAAGTTAATGAGCTTGTCAACAGTCCCTGGTTTGACGCGCTCTCACCGTAGTTTTGTTGAATGAAACTATTGTTTGGTGATGAAAACTTTTATACAAATGTATAGCGACTTTTTTTGTATCATTGAATACATTTTTTGTTCGAAAATTGTGAAGTCACATGAATGATTAAATTTGTTGTGAATTATTTAACAAACACAGCTTGGGTTATTGTTATTTGAGTATTTCTATAACGCTGACATGAGGGCCTAGCTTTTACAGTAAATTTATTTACAAGAGTTTAGTCGAGCTCAAATTTTGAGATTTTTTTCGTGGGACAATGTTTTGTTGCACTCCCACTCTCATAAAATCATTTTTTACCCGAAAATGTTCGAACAGGACTTCTTCAAAAATATTCAGTCGTCGTCCTCACGAGATTAACACCCAGTATATTATTACTAAGTTTAACTAAATGCTCATTTAACTAACTGTCGTATTATCAACAGTACCAAGCATAATTTATTTAATTAAAAGGATTTTTAATTTTTTGCACCATGTTTTTACAACGCATTTTATGTACCTTTTTCATTGAGAGCCTAAATATTGATTTAAATCACATTGGTAATAGTAAAACAGCATTAAATTGGTTGATAATATCGGGCATAAATCTAATAAAAGTGAATAAACGAGGAACTCCTATTACCCTAGATTATATTTATCTTTATAATTTCTCACCCTAATCGAAAGTAGTAATCAAATTCTGACTGATGTTTATATAATTTATACATTATATAACATACAAAACGATGCAGAAATATAGTAATTTACGCGTCTTGTCTACTATTCCCTTAATAATTTACTAATCCCACTATAACTATACATAACTAATCTATACATATAAAGGGAAGTTTCTGCAACTTCATTTAGTTAAACTTCTCGAAACCGATCCTTTCTCATAAATGACCCTTAAGATTGGCGGGATAATAAATATTTTTATACATACGAATATAAATACCTAAAAGAAAGTTATAAATATTTTTAAGAATAAATAATATTTCTCGTCTGTACTTCAAAAGAAGAAAAAACATCCATTGTCGAACATACATTTATAAAACCTGAATTTCTTAAGCATATAATATATTATAACAACTTTGTACACACATTTTGGTAAAGAAAGAAAAAAAGTTTTTAAAGTGTATATAGTTATGACTCGTCAAAATCTATCCTGCGAACAGAATAGAATTTTCTTTCTTTCGTCATATTTGAACTACAAGTGTTGGAAAACTCCTGACATAACAACTTAGAAACTTGCCGCCGTTTTACCACTCGATTTTTTATACCGCTTGTTCTATACATAACACCGAACAAAAACGTTGCTTTATAATAGGGATAGTGTGAATCAGAGACACCTAAACTAACAATAAGCAAGAAAAAATCAATATTTTTTACAATGGTTACACGGTATAAAATTGGGAGACAAATATGTACAACATTATTTTAAAGCTTAATGCTTCAGTTTCTTCTTCTTTCTTTTTTAGAATTTTGTAAGTCTAGACCTGAACCATATTAATCTCACTTTATTGTCCGTCTGTCCGTCTTCCTTTCATATCACAGTAAAATATTTCATAAAATATAATAGCTAGAAACTTGAAAATTAACTAAACATGCAAAGAAATTACCTCCAGACGTAAATGTAAAAATTAAAAAAAAAAGTTTATTTTACAAATGGAGTATCAAAAAGTAATAAGTAATAAGGGAGGAGGAAGAATAGAGCTATAGTAAGACTGAAAAAATGGTTCTAGCTGAAGTTCCAGGCTTTTTAATGATATCAAAGAAAGTTTTAACCGGTGTTACAGAGCTTTGAATAAAGTCGGTTTAAAAAATTTTAAACCCTTTTCTTAGAGAATGTATATTATACATATATATTATTCTTACTTCTTACGTATTGAGTTATACCTATTCAAATTCTATCAAAGATCTTAGTTTAACAAATAAAAAAATAAATGAAAGTATATAACAAAAACTTTTTAAGACCGCTGGTCTTCAGGATAGACAAGGGGTGGAAGAATGGGAGACGTTAAGAAGAAATTGAACGAACGAACTTTTCGCCAGTTAATTTTTCTCTTAAAGAAGAAAACTTTGATACTGACGTTGGAGCAGATTTTGACACAGTTCGATTATTAATTATTAACTTTTTAACAATGAGCTGCCTAAATTGACTCCAGAATGAACTATTCTTCGGTTTTGAATCAACCAGATTGTTGGTTGTGATAATATTGAAATAGAAAAAAACCTTCCATTAATTTTTTACTGGGTTCTCTTGTTCGTGACTTGTTAAAATATCACAAATGAATTTAAATCTTTTATATATTTCAAAAGCTACATTATCTTCTTCAAAACTGAAACGTTTAGAAGTCAAAATGAGTAACTTTACAATAATATAACAGATCTTTAAATAAATTTATGATATAAAAAAAAGTTCTTTGTTTCAAAATTTGGTTATTTAAAATTAATTTTGGTTTTACATTGTTTTCAAAAAATTCCTCTTTAATTCCCTGAATTTAAAATAATCCTTGTGAATCATTTAATGATGCTATTCAATAATAAATAACTACTTTATAGAAATGTAACAAAGAGCGCAGTATTTCTTGTGTAATTAAACAATAAATTAACAATAAACCAATTAACAAAATATGCGTTAGGGAAGTAAACACTTCTACTTACTTATTTATCAGATACCTGTTTTAATTAACAAGGGAAAATTACAATCGGTAAAAATAAGTAGTAGCTGATAAAAACAGGACCGTCGCTTACACAGCTTAGGGAATTCTGAAAAACGTAGAGGAATCGATAGACATTATAAATATTTAGAGATTCCATAATAGATAAGAAAATATAGTAAGAAAATGAAAATTAATATATTTATTGTTGTTAGCATAATTTTTATTTATCTTCATACCATTACAACAATTATATGCATACTATATAAAACCTAAAATAAAATATAGAAGTTAATATACGAGTAATTTATTCATTTTTAACGACGCTAAGCAAAGGCATGTGTAGGATGAGGTTAATTTTAACATAAAATAATTAAATTTAAATAAAATTTTCGATTATTTTTAATATTTCATAAAAATGTTTTGTTGAACCTCGATATATCGGACTGATTCTGATAAATTCGGTTATAATGTATGTATGTATCCATTAATTTGTATATTGTACGTATTGTTATGCAGTATTTAAGAGTGGAGAAATTGATAACGCCGACCCTGCATATAAAGTAAAGTGCGAACAGGTCACAATGAAGACATATCGATAGCGTGTGCGCAGTGAACCAAGCGGAATACAGAAGATAACGTTTCAATAAATCCAGTTTAATCAATTAAATGTATGTGAATTATGCAAACGATCTAGCAGACACTTCGGTATCGCTGGCAGTGGAGAGTTCACTACAGTGGCGGTTCGTTAACATTTTTTTAAATTGTTTTATACAAAATATATATACATATATATGTACAAAATACCTACTAAATAATAATAATTAACAAAATACATCACATGAAAAAAAATTCCTATAGAAAAATTTAATTTATTCTTTACTGAATCATTTAAGAAAAAAAATATCTGCCTACTAAGAAGTAAAAGCACAGAAAAATTCATTTTTTATGTATGTAAATATTACTCATATGTATTAACAAAGTAGTAGTACAACTAGTACAACATTTTGTAATTTTATTAATTTTTCAATCATTCGCAAAATTCAATTTTTCTTCAAATATAAAAAAGAAGTAAGTACACATTGTAAAATATCCCACGAGTCGCTACTGGAAATTACAAACATTCACCCACATATAAAACAGGAAGTTTCAAGTATGAGATGAACACAGTATATGTCTTACATATACAACATGATTCAAAACTCTTATTATTTAAGACCATGTATATTTAAGTCGAAGTATTTTAAGGCACTATGTAAAACTTTGAAAAGAGAATAAAATAAAAAAAATTATTTATTATTTGAAACATGAAAGAACGAAAACATAAAAATTGATAAAAATTAAACATTTTCTGACAACAGTCTTCACATTTTTATTGATTTCCATTTCCACTCTTAATTAACCCAATTAAAAAATCTATATCTAGCTTAAAATTTGACAGTCAAGTAATATTCGAATCACTTGTATATATATTTATATGAAATATTGATTTACCGTCTTTATCACCCTATGTAGTAATATAATTATTGATGCAGGCATAGAACTGATAGATAATAATTTAATGATTTGGTTAATTTTAACAGACTATGTGAAATTGGCAAATATTATCAGTTCATTTGTATACTATATAAATATTTATTCATAACAAGTTATGTAAGACTGTATTCCTGCAAATATTTGTATGTAAATGGCTAAGGCACCCTTGTACTCTGTCAATAAATAAGGACATTATGTCTTTGTTTAAATAGACCTGTTAACATTACAAAGTAGAGGGTATTTTAATCTTTAAATAGTTTACATTTTTATTCAAGAACGTAAATTCTTGTAAATTTTACCATATTGACAGTAAAGCGTCTACAGATCAACAAAAATTAAAAATATGTTTTGATAATAATAGTGTAAACTAAATTATCAAAACTCTTTGTCTTAATAATTGACAATTGTTAAAAAAATGTCATTTTGGTTTCTAAATGACCGTAATTTCACGATTTTTATCTGTACTTTATTTATTGGCGATTGTAAAATAAAATATATTTTCTCAACTTCTTATGGTCATCACTACTTACCAAAAACAGTGAACAGCGAGCTTTAATTGGTTGATTCATTAAATTTCTGGTGGAATGTACCAGAAATTTAAAGAATGTCATTTTTTAAGCGTGTAAGGAAGTGAGAAAGAAGTAACTAGAAAGACATAGAAAACTAGTGTTCAGGTAGAAACGCTCAACATCAAAGCTCGTTGTTCCGTTTTTTGGTCACACGTGAACGCTGCCATTATTTGTTAAGCTTATTTATTTATTTAGAAAAAATAGTTTACATAACTCTTAGGAACGTAAATCCAAATAAAAAAAAACTCATATAGGTAGTAGCTACAATCAGGTAAATAATACCTGTTTACACGGTATTCTTTAAAATAATTAGATTTTTTCGTTTTAAAACAACGAATAAGACAGTCAACATTTATTAATTATTTATGAATTTTAAAAAACGATGTAATTACGAGATTGCATTTAGCAGCACACTCCACAATATTATTTATTTATAAATATCCTGAGCAGAGAAGGAAAGAAAGAGAGGGAAGTTAATTTCCTTAGATCTCGTCTTTTCTCTTGGGAATATAAAAAATCCAAAACGAGATGATTTTAAAACGTCTATTATATTATGTGTACACATTTAATATACAGTAATGAATTCGGATTTTTGCACTTAATGAATTTTATTTTATCAAATTGGTTTTGATCATAACTCAAGTAAATTTACGTTTCTTTCATTCTATAAGAAAATATTAAATTTGTTTTATGTCAACACTGAGATATTATTTTGATTTTTTTTTTATTACGGATGTTTTTAATTTATACGTTTAATTAAATTGGTTTCTTAGTTGAAGCATTGTCAGAACATTAAAAAATAATATTTTTAAAGAAGGATAGTTAATAATTTAATTAATTAAATTGTTTAAATATAATTAATTACGGTACTGGCACCAGTTATGGCCGCTATAAAAGCAAGTTTTACTGTTTTTGTGATTGACGGGTTTCTTTTTTTGTAATTCTCATGAACTCGGTACCTGCAGATTCAGGATATCATTTAAATCTGCTTTTTTTCTGCTTTTCATTTCAAATACAATACTTGGTATGTTTTTATCAACGTGTTTATAAAACACACACACATAAATATTGACGTATATGTAAAACCATAGTGCCTTGGGCATTTTTAACATCTCAGCTGGCATTACAGACGTATTTATATAAATATGCAACTTAATTACAAATTGATGTTGGGCCTCCGGTAACAAATGCAAATAACCGTCAAGTTGTAAACAGCAGGGAAAAACTCTCGACTCATATGTACTGGGAATTAAACTAAATGAAAAATTGTACAGGGTGATAATAAAGTTATATTTCTTTCGCTTTGATATTAGCATCGCCTTAGTGACTTCCACGAGGTTCTCTGTTGCAGTGAGTCGCGAAATTTGCAACAGACAATATAGATCAGAAATCTTGCGGCTTCTGTATGTAAACGTGGTCTTCTATAAGATGACTTTATTTTTATATTTGCATAATACTGAAGATATATCTGTGTTTGTTAATCTCTATATATAAAAACAAATGTTCATTTGTATGAGGCTTATAGACTCGGGAATTACTGAACCGATTTCAATGCGGTTTTCACTTTTCACCAATAGTTAGATCATTTTTCTGTGCAATATCGTGGCTATTACTATTTTATGAAAACTTTTCTTTTTCAAGAAAGGTAAAATATCGAAATTAATTATTATGATTGTTTCTAACGTATTTATTTATTTATTTCTGATTTTCATATACATTTTAAGACAAGACCTGATGTTTGCTTTGGAGTTTGAAAATATAATTTTACACGATTTTCTCAATAACTACTGAGCGGATTTTATTCCGATTTTCACTAATGGATAAGTAAAGTTTAGGTGTATAATTTTTGTATATTTTATGTAAATTTTATGAAGTCAGAAAAAAATGATTACTTTATGTTTAATTGAATTAATAACTCCGAGTAACACTGGATCCAATGCGCTAGTTAAAAATACAAAAAAAAAAACTTTTTTTTTTGCTAGTGGTGAATTTTGAAAATTTTGTAGTTTCAAATAAAGATTTTTATCTGATTTATCTGTTTTATGCAAATCTATAATTTTGTGGTTAAAAATATAATGAATTAATAGTTTATATTATGGCTAAAATGACGAAAATCAGAAATAACCAGCTTGACGCAATTTCATCGTTTATTATTTAGAAATTGTTTCATCATTACCTACTGCCATAAATATTTCACTATTGACTATATGGTGACTATATAATCAACCTGTATATAATGAATATACTTGCATTAAGAAGTTTTTATTGCATACATTTAATGATGATATTTTTTGTTGCTTCCCATTTTCATGTTTCAGAAAATTTTATTTTAATTTGCCTGGAATTATGCTTTTTAATACTTTATTATTTAATTTTCTACAAAATTTTAAATCTGATTTTTCCCCACTTCTATGTATACATTTCTTTTTCAACGATGTATTTTAATTTTATTTTATAAAAACTATTTATTTTTAAAAACTTAAAAGATACCCACAAAAAAAAATATCACTAGATGCTCTTTCTTATTTTTAGTAACTTTTGTCACCTTGGGTTGCATAAAACAAAATTAACGACAATTAGTTAAGTTGTTTTAAAACCTTAATTAATGTTAACTCTAAAATTAATATCAATTTGTAAATGAACAATTCACTAAATATGATAATTTTTTACCTTATAAAATTTATCATAACCGTGAGTGTTTTCAGAATTGATGTAATAATGGGTTTAAAACAACTGATTAACTAATCGTGATTAATTTTGCTTTATGCAACCCAAGGTCGGTATATCCAATCTCACACTAGCTGTATTTACTATATATATTGAAGAGATTTTTATCTTGTATATTTTGACAACCATTATTAGATTTATATATCTTTGCCGCAGACAGTTATCTATTTTTGTATCGTTATTATAAAATTTACGTACAATATACATGTCTTGTTATCTTCCCACTACTCGGTTAATACAAACCACATGACCAATTCTGTGCCATTTTCCAAAGGTTTTTATAGCATTGCAAACATATTTTATCCTCTCTTTCTTTCTGGCACACCCCCCACCGAGCCCGCGTTGACTCAATATCACTACCTATTATCTGTCGCTACAATACCGACCAACCCAGCTTATAGGTACCCTTATATTCTCTCTTTATATATAACAAAATCCTTATCCGTCCATACCGGAATTTTTGATTAAATTAATCATTTCTTTCATTTCTTCTCTTCCGTTCGAACATTATATAGAATTAATTGCTATTTTATAATCCATAACCCTTCTCTGATTTCATTATTACTTCCAGTAACTGTTATGAAAAAATATTCGTGGTTACTATTCCGTTTTCAATAATATTTTTTCAAATAATTATTATGTTTCTAAAAAGTTACACTGTCCCTCTTCGTATCGATAGTGACAAATACAAAAGTAACATATTATTGCTTGTTTCCAATAGTAACGAAATTAAACGTTTAGTACAACTGTTTCTATTTACTACAAACTGAAACAAAACTAAAAATCTTTCAGAAATGTATAAACATTTTACACTTGATGATAAGAGTTGCTTTAATTTGAAAGTAGAGAACAAAATTCGTAAATAGTTTCTCATTGTTCCTTCAGTAGATCTGTACTTTTTGAGGAAGCTATAGTAGTATAAGTAAGGCAAATTAAGTTTTTAAGCCGGAAGTAAAATTTTAACAATAGAACCTTTAAAACGTGTGGGATATGGACAATAAAACATTGTACCCAGACGAAAATGGTTCAATAAAAGGTGTAGAAAAAATTTACAAAATATAATAACAGATTTAATTTTGCATTTGTTATTGAATGCAGATCATCTAATATGTAAATAAATTCAAATCGAAAATGATGAAGAAATCTAAACATATTATTATCACAATACTGTTACCATATAAGAAAGTAAAACTCAATCAAATCAAACAATAAACGTCTAGTAGTGTCATTCAGTTTCAAGAACATTACGTATATGAAAGTAAAAACACTTTTTATTTCAGCATATCTGCAAAACAATTCCTAAGATATCAAGTAATATACATAGTATCAAAGACATCATTTTACTATTAAAGTCTCATTCGGAAGTTTCGAGAATACTGCCCCACGTCAAATGTCAACATCTATCCTTTTCTCACAACTGTCGTTCGCAGACAATGCCGTGTCCTGCCAGAGGAAGTCCTTTGTCCTACAGCAGCTATAAATGTATCTGCCAAAGTATATAAAACCTTGTTCAAGATGTCTCCACAAGAGCATCTACTTTAAGGCCGTTTACTTCGAGTGCTACAAATTCGTGACCATTTTGTCTTGATTTTTTGTTTAAATAATTGCGTAGGCCGTGATGAGATGACGTCCTACATTTTTTTCGCTTTATTCAACTGTTTTTTTTTTTTAATTTAACTTTTTTAACAATGTGCAGAATATTTAGTAAAAAATGTTTACTAGAGTTTATCAATTTTTACACGGGTTAATATCCGCTAAATCATAGTGACCTAAAATATTCAACATGTCCAAAACAAACGTTTCACCACGAATTGTTTTTTTTCCGACATCGTGAAATTTACACAAAATATCCACAAATTATACAACTAAACCTTACCTATCTATTAGTGAAAAGCGAAAAAAAATCCATTTCAGAAGTTATTAAGAAAATCGTGTAAAATTATATTTTGTGAAAAGTGAAATATTTCAACACTTATAAATTTTTTTTAAAACTGGACTAATATAGATTTAATTGTTGGGATCAAATTTTGCTAGATTTATACATATGTAATTATGTATATGTATACCCTGTTTCAATCAACTAATATTTACCAAACATTTATAGTTATAATTTCCCTCGGACACTGAATTCGTTATACTGTTTTATTTTAACGGAGCAAACTGTTTAAATAACTGATAATTTTCACCTATACTATGGTTTTACGAGTATATCTGGAGGTTTATTTTCAGTACAAACAAATGGAATCATTGTTTGTATATGGCCTCTATTTGGAAATTGTTTTGTGAAATAGTTTTATTATTTTAAATGGACTACCTACTCAATTTTCAAATAATTAATTACACACAGGAATAATTTAAATTATTTCCACTAATTGTAAAGAATATTCCGGATATTAGTTTTTTTTTATTTAACTTTGATCAATAAGGTTTGTAGATATTTAAATGCTAAAAATTGCATTAGATACATACACATACCTTCTAATTTTTATCGTTAACTTTTTTTTAAAATATTTATAAATTTGGCACCTGCAGAAATATAGTCAAATCTTTAAGTCGTTACGTCATATTTTAATCTTATTGATGAGTTTGAATTAAACAAACTATATTATAAATACAATAAAAACGTGGAAATATTGCTTCACGTTGTTCTACAATGATGATTATCCCAGTTGCAGAAGAAAAATAAATGTTTACAATTACAATTTTAACAAGACTTACTTTTACGAACTAAATTTTAACCACATATTTACAAAAGTTTTCATATAGAAATTTTCCTGTTATATCGTTAAGCTCTGCAAATAAAAACTAAAAAAAACTTGTTATCTAAATTAAAATACATAAGATATAGTGAATAATATTTCCAACGCGATAGTGTCATTATTAACAACTTTAAGTAATCGAAAACGTTTTATTCTACAGTTAAAAACTGTTTTGTACATTTATTAACCGACGTAATCTAGTTGTTTATAAAACAAAATTAATATTACAAATCATGAGACTTACACCCAGAAGCCAAGATCCAAAATAAATTTTATTTTGCTTTTACTGTTGAAATTTAATTTATGAATTATTAAATTTTATTTAAGTGGTTGAAACTAAAGTACGTATATGATGTAGTTCTTGACTTGCTGATCAAAAGTTAACATGGACTCAAGGTCCGATATGGTCAGTTTATTAGTTATTCATAGTCAAAGATTCAAATATCTTGAAAATAGGAGCCAGACAAATTGGCCGTGGACCAAAAAGTTAATATTCCTTGTCGTGAGTTTAAATTGCAACGTTAATCAATATAGAGGCTCTTATTACAACTTTACTGAAATTGAACGATTAAACAGTTTTTTTACATACAAAAGAACCGTCTATACTCCATTTTATATTTCAGGAAAATAATTAATTGAATTATTACATAATAATGCACAAAAACTACTTATTGATATTTCCTTCCTCATTTTAATATTACTTTTTAAAAAGAATCCAACCAAGAACAAAATTAATTTAATTCATTTTCATCTTGACAATGACAATGACTAATGACAACCACTCATTACTCCTAGCATACATTTTAATTTCATCTGAGTTCATCATCATAAGTAATTGAACGAACGGAATAATTAATTTTTCCCATATTCTTATTACATAACATATTCATGACAAGCAAGCGCTTTTGTTCGACCGATGATCTCGTAATAAAGCAAATCCTCTACAGATGGCGCGTCTGTCTGTGAGTCATTGCTGTCTGTCCTCATTATGCTGATGTCGTTTACAGAATTACACGTTTATGCGAATTATCCGCAGAAAAAATAAGTAGTTTATTCCGTTGTGTTATCTTCTTTACATATTGTCTAGATTAAAAATAAAACTAATATTTTTTTAACTTGTGAGATGTACCTTTTTAAATTAATATTGCTTGATTCTAAGGGGAGATGAGGAGGATTCATACACTGGGAGCGTTCATAAGATGGATTAATAAATGTTCTAACGTGACTACGAAAATATATGTAACACAATAGATCGACAGTTTAAATCTTTTAATTGTCATCTTGATGGTCATTTTCATTAATTTTCATTTTCAATACGTGACAATAATTTTGGTGCGTTGTCGAAAATATTTTAAAAACAGTAAATAATTGTGTTATTTTGAATCTATATGTTTTGATTTTGACTTTTGATTTATTTGATGAATTTTTTTTCATAGGTTTAATTTTTTTTCGTTCAGAGCTATATTAAAACTATCTTTAAGATGTATGAATAATATTACGTTACTGTGCTTCGAACTTACATTTTTTATATGTGTATTATTCCTCCCCGACACGTGTATCAAGGGTCCCCGAGGTTGGGTTGATTTAATACAGTTTTCAATTTTTTTTAAACATGAAATGCATACTTAGATATGACAATTTTTGTCAAATAATGTTGTTATATTATGAACAAAGGACTAAACTTCCAGTGCAATTAACCTTTTATTTTGGATTTTCAATGTTTTTATACCGAAAAAATATATTTTATTAAAAATGTATGTACCCTCCCCAACTCCTATAGATTATTATAGAGGAAGAAAATAACTTTAATATATTGCCTTTTTTTACTACTGCTCAATTCTAAAATTAAGAAAAATGTTTTGTATAATTTCTTATAAATTCTGAAAGTATAAATTCATAGAATAAAAGTTCTGTTCAAATGGGACTGACTTCGTGAAAGTTATCCAGGTAAATAAACAACACTAACCAACATATAAACTAGGTTTCCGGACTATTGTCTGAAGCAGTTTCAGAAATACATCTGAGGAAGACTCCGACGTACGTGAACAACATGGCAACATCTCGGAAACTAAGTTCATATGAACAACGGCCACGAAAGTCTACAGAAGAAAATTTTACAACAGAAACGCGTAACAATAAATAAATATTAAATTATTTTTATATTTTCGATAAAAAAAAAACTTGTTGAGCATATACACGGCATAAAATAGCAACTTAAATATAACTGGATCCGATAAACCATGGTCGAGTAATTTCAGAATCTGCTTACAAAAATTTCATACTTTCTGGCTCATTTTGCACCCCACTCACCCTCTTACACACACTTCCGTATCTCCAGAGAGAAATTGTAACATGTAGAGAACGCTCCAGTATAGACCAATAAAATGTTTAAAAGGTATAACAGTTTATCGTCTTTTTCGTTCAGTATATCAACGAGTTTTGTACAACACCATAAAATTCGTACAGTCGTAAACATAGAATCTCAAATACAGTTTTATATCAATAAACATCAACTTTTAGACCAACATCCCGCCTATAAATTCATGCAGAAGTAGCAAGAGGCTCGGTTGAATGAGTTTTGCAAAAGTGTGTCGCCATCGTAGGCATACCATAGCAGTAAACATATATGATGTGTTTTTATTAAGTGCTTTCACTTATTATTAGTTCTAGTCAAGTTTTTTTAGACGAATTATTGATTGATTTTATATTAGTTGACTTGCCTAACACGTAGAGACCATGCGCCCAATCATTTTAATTGTTTTAGGAGATAAACATAATATAGTTACAGAAAAAAATTGGGATATATGTAATGTTGTATTAAGGTATAAAAAAAATCAAAAAGTGTTTTTTTTAATCCAAAGTAGCAATTTGCAACAGCTGAAAAAAAATATTTTGTGGAAATAATAACATTTTTTTCGTGGTTGTACCAGAAGGATAACTAATATAAAAAATAAATAAAAAAATTTCTCATCTTTATTATGGTTTTATGGTCTTCGAAATTTTTTCTACCAAAACAACATATTTTTGGGCAGACGAAATTGACTGAAACGTTCAAAAGTTAAGAATTTTTTTCGGAATTAAAAAAAATAATTATTAGTATAAAACGGCTCAATATTTTGAGCTGAAAATTTACCCAGATGTTACATACCTGGGTAACAACTGTTCCGAGCGGGGGCAGATTACCCATTCTTATTCGACTATGCCCTTTATTCTAAAAATTTATTTCTTAAAAAATCAGATGATTATTATTTTTATATAAAATTCTTGACGTGTTGGTGTTTGGATTTAACAACGTGCTCCGTTTTTTAATAAACCATTAACAAACAAACAAAAAACACCTTTCTACATTGAAAACAATTATTTTGCAACAATTTATGCGAACGTGTATTTTTATAGAAAAACTTCTCTTCTTTTTAAAAGTTCTTGGAAATAATAAATAACAACAAAATAAATATAAAGTAGCAGACAAGAAAGAGTCTTAAAGAAAACTCAAAGATGTAAATAAATCTAAAACATTTGTAATTCTTTAAGGTGCGAAGTAATCCTACAAAACCGACCAATGTACCAACAACACTTTGAAGATATAAAAATCGTCTAACTTTTGTAAAATTAAAGCAAAACTTTGCCTTGTAACTATATCAGTTAAAATTCACTCAAGCGATCGTTTGAGCTAGAAGTAAAAGAGTTCATATATCACGCGCGTCGTAATTTGGTTCAGCGGTTCGCCACTGCCGGCGAAAAGGCGCTGCTAAACTTGATGTCTACTGCAAGGTCAGGACCGGCCTATGTGCCTACCGCATACAAATTATTATCATCTAAAAAATAGGGGTGTCAAATAAGCAATAACGGAACCACAACTTATAGTAACTATTATAGTTTCATCGTCAGGGAGTTTTACGACCTCCTCAAACCTGACAAAAGTTATATATGTATCAAAAGAGCTTTTGCATAGAAGTTAAAATTGTATAGAAAGTATCGCATTACGTAATTTACCATAGTTAAATGTTACCTATGTATATAAAAATTCAATTTTATCTAAAGTATACTTAATAACATATTTATATGAACGTAAAGAGAATAAAAAATATTAATAGAATAGGGTGCTTTGCTATTTAAATAACAGGTAAATAATTGGTCAAAATATTTTTTATAACAAGGTTTTCATTATCTTTATGTTTGAAACTGTATAATTATTGTTTCAAAATTTTTAAGATGCTGAATTTAACTTTGAAAAACAATAATTTTTCAGGTAGATACATAAAACAATCTATTTAATAAAAACCGACTATATCTTATAAATTTCAGGCTTGGTCTAAATTTACTATAAGTTTAAAATATTATCCTCGATATATAATGACTATTGATCATTGATAGCAGTTTAAAAATTAATTACCAAGATGTATAAAATCATAAATAATATTTAATGTATTGTACATGTATGTACACAAGAAAAAAGTAAATTCACAGATTAGTTTTTATATTTTTGTACGTTTCAAATAAAAACTTAAAACAGATCTGTGTTTATAAATAATTACAGAAGATATAATTAAAAGAAAAAATAACATCAACATAATTTTTTATATTCTACTTTTCATAACAGTACTTTTTGATGAGCAATTGTAATAAAAAAATAAAAACTTCATTAACTAAATAGTAAACAATGTATACATAAAAATTAAATGTTGATTTAGCTAATTAAAGTTTCTGTTCTTTTCTGTACATAATTATTAACATTATACAAACATACATTAGAAAACACACATTTTACATAACGTTACATAAATACGAAATTTTAAATTTGGCGATTCGTATGATATGGAAATGTCTGAGTACGATAAGGCTGCAGACGAGACCTAGAGACTTTCTTTGTCTAGAGGATATAAATTTATATGTTCAGTAAAAATTTCATGTTTCTAGCTTATGTAGCTTACGAGATATTTTGCTTTGACTGGAAAGGACGGACGGACGGATGGTAAAGTGAGATTAATAGGGTTTCTTCGGAAACCTAAAACCTCTATATTAATCATATCAACAATATAACTACTATATGGTTTCTACTAATATACGAATCATCTGCTTTTACCCAAAGCAATCGCAGCATAAATAATTTATTTTCATATTAAAGTCAAGTCAAAGGAAAGATATGTTAACTTATGTTAATGACGTCACTGCACTAAAGAAAGAGGGAAACCAATACTAAATGCAATTTCAAACGTTTTGTATTTTTTGTGTCAATCTTTGAGGTGCCATCGGCACAAACTTGAACCTTTTTGATGTTAAGATTTGAACTTTACAAAGTCATTAGAAAAACGTCAAATTGTATTAGAGGTGATGAAAATAATAAAAATAGAACTCACTTTATTAAATAGACGTTCTCAGAGCTCGAAGATTGTCTGCGACTTAATAACTTTAGTATTAGTATTATAATTAAAAAAAAGTCGATTGCTACGAGGAAAACTCAGAGTGACATTAACTAGCTTATAGGAATCTAAATAAAAAATATTTTTATAGGGATTCTATTATCCAAGTAATATCGGTTCTCTGAAGAATTATGTGAATATTAAAAAAAAATCTGTCAATTAAATGCACATTGCTTCGTTTTGCTAAATTCACCAAAGATTGTTAATTATTGAACAATTTAAATTAAATAAATTGTGTTCATATAAATTGCCTGGCATTGGTTCACTATTTAATTTTGATACAAATTTTCTTAAGACGCAGTTGATTATTTTTTCATATATTTTAATTTTTTGACAGTTTCAATCTAAATCTAAATTTATGCAAACGTCAAAATAAAATTTAATATGTCAAAGTAAATGTCAATTTAAAAAGGGAATATTTCACAGCAAACGTTGTAGACCTATATTATAGGAAATTGAATGCTCTACAAAAAATATTCTATTCAATTTTCACGTAACATGTATCGTTCTTGAGATATCTTGAAATATAAATATTTTAGGATGTCACCCCTACCCCAACACACGATTTTGATAATTTTGAAATGGAATCATCCTCAATTCAGATCCAACCATCCAAACAAATTTAATTAAAATCGGTTCAGTAGTTCATGAGTTATGTGTTTGGCAAGGATTCGGGGGATAGACACACAGACAGACAGACACGGAACAAAAAAAGGTTGTCTTGACCTGAAACAGAAAGTTCAATTTAAAATTTTAAAATCGGAGAACAAATTTTTTGATTAATTTTAAAACGATCACAAAGCTTCTCGTATCTTTGATATTGCGAGGAACCAAAAATCAGTTTTGAAATTTTGTGATTTTAAATAGAAAAAACTGCAAAACTTGAAAATTATTACGTAATGTATTTTTGGCTTCTAAAAGCTAGCGTAATATATGTAATTATTCATTTGAAAAATATGAACGATTTCATATTTACATTTAATTATAATGAGAGATTATAAATATGCATGTTTTGTGTATATATGTACGTACATACATACATACATGTATAGTAGTATACACTATGTAATGTTATATTTTGGTACTCTACTATGTGACATATAAATTAATAATGTAGTGTTTTTATTTGTAAAGTGTCAGTGACAGTAGTTTAGCAAATTTAACATTTGATAAAAATCGCCACGAACAACCCGTGTTGCAGTTTTTCATACTATGTATGTAGGACGTCACACACTACTACTGTACAATTACATGTAACACACCCACACAGATAAATACAGTGGCGTAGTTGAAAAATACATAAATTTTATTTAAATTAATTTTTTATGTTTCATATTTGTTTAATATTTCAATACATATGTAATATCTAATAGAAATTCATTTATAATAAATAAAATTGTATCTATTATTTATCTTATTATTTATTGCTCAATTTGGCATCAAAGGTAATTAACGTAAATTTTTTCGAGCAAGAAATATAATATAACTAATACGTATTTGCATTGGTGTACTAAAATAATCCATACAAAGAGAATAAAAAAATATTTTTTTATGAAAATGAACATTTATTTTATTTATTTTAATACATACAGAAATAATATAAAAATATAAATAGTGTGAATTTCTAAAAAAGATTTTTTATCTTTATTACCAAAAAAAAAGTGGGTAGACATATTATATCTTATATGAAAAACATGTCAATTTCGATGTGAATTATGTTGTATTTGCATAATTAAGAACAATAATTTAGATGCGCATTATTGTATCAAAAAAGTATCCTAAAAATATTGTAAAAGGGGAAAATTAATACCTAATCAGATATTCTAAAATCAATATTTCTTTTTTTATCTACAATAGAATCCTATAGATTTCTCGTTTTTTTTTTAACCCTTGAAGTTAGTTTAGTACCATATTCTGCATTATGTTATGCACAGTTAGAAACATTCTATGCAGCCCCCCCCCTCCAGTAATAATGACCTAAGAGCATATTTACTGATGAATAAAAAATAATAAATATATTCACATTGCCTTAGAACCCGTACCTTTCTCTTCCCTCGCCTTTAGTTAGCTCCTACTTGTAAACATTAACAGAAATATAATTGCAATGAAGTTAAAATCTAATTATACAAAAACGGTTACTAATCTAGTAAGAAGGGGGGACTTGGACCGACAAAAGTAGAAACAAGTGGCCAGATGTACTCGAAACACAAAACCCGACACTGTCAAAGGGAACAAAAAGGTACATAATGAGGTTAAGTATCGGTGTCATAATGAGAGCGTCAGTCGATGTGTGTATGTGTGTGTGTGTGTGTGTGTGTGTGTGTGTGTATCTACAGTAATGGCGGAACTGGAATGCGAGAAACCTCACGGGAAAATGGAAATTTCATGCGGATATCATAGAATATTTAACTTGTAACATATTCAAAGTCTAGAATTTTAGTACAGTACATTAGGATTTTTTCTCTTGTGTTTATATTACAACTCGAAAATACATTTTCTTTTTTTAGAGTACTTATTAATCTCACTTTGCCGTCCGTCCGTCCGTCCTTTTCAATCAAAGCAAAATATCTCGTAAACTTATAAGCTAAAAACTTACTGAACATATAAAATGAATGTTCTCTAGTAAAAGATACACACATTTGTTAAAATTATATTCTTTTTTTGATCCAAATTTTCCATTTGTTTTTATTTTTTGATTTTTGTTCTCGAGTTTGATCATATATACTAGAAGTTCATATTATAATACATTAAAAAAATTTCCGAGGAATATTTTAATTATATAGTAAATTATCAAAAAAGTTAATAACCTGGGGAAAATATTTCGAACTACGTACATAGATCAGATAAGATGACTCATTGTCAGATCTATGGTAATTGACTTAGATCTATGACAACTGATTTTTATTTGAGTTACGTTTTTGTAATTTATTAATAATTTGTAAGAACTTCTCCAAATGAATTTTAGAAGCCTTTTTTAAAATAATAGAAATCTAATTGTTATTACGTCTTTTAAGATTGGTTATTAAACTAATATAATTTACCGGTCCTAATGATATTTTCAACCAAAATTACTATAAGTTATAAGTAATATTACACCTGTACCTATTTTATAAACACGTGTGTACGTGATTTTCATCAATGGCAAAATATTACTGCAGTAATAATATTGAAATAAATTCATATACAAACAACAATCAAAGCTCTTAAAACAGAGATACATTATACAAATTTATTTCAATTAAGAACAAGATCTAAGGATTTAATTGATCAACAAAAGACATTGTTTATTTATCAATGATCGTGCGTATGAACACATACACCCCCATAAAAACACACCCATACATACACATATACGCTCTATTATAACGTCATTAAATAGAAGGAGAACGTAATTATAAGGCCTTACTGAAATGCCAGATTATTAGCAACGAAGTTGAGATTTTAATTTGATAGCAATTGCTTCTGTAACTGCGTAGAACGGCTAATTTCCGTGCGCAGGGTTGCTGCAGATTTGTCACAAATATCGAATAAATTGTTTACTCTAATTTCCTTGTTTTGCATCTAAATCGAAACGTTTTGTTTTTAATTCATTTCCATTCATCATTTTATCTTTTTTGTGTTGTTTTATTTGATTATAGAATTTTCAGTATCATGTATGATGCAATATTGGCTAAAAATACGAAATTAAATCTAAAAATAGCCAATTCTTCAAAATTTCAATATGAATTAAGGTTGTGATTTTATTAATCTTAATACATAAAAACATTGGTGCGTATGTATGTGATCTCATCAGTCCTAAGCCATTGCACGTATCGAAGCCATATTCACACCATATGTTTGTTTGGTGCTCTGTTAGATATATATATTTTTTTGGACCTGGTATGTGGCGCTGGAGTCGAGATATTACAAAATGATAAGTACTACAACACAAAAGTAATTTTTTTTGCATAAGGGTACAAGATTATAGCAAGTGTTTGGGGAGCAAGGTGCCAAATTATAATCATTGTGAAATTTTTTAATTGCAATAGAATCCTATAGATTTCTTGTTTTTTTAACCCTTGAAGTTAGTTTAGTACCATATTCTGCATTATGTTATGCACATGCAGTTAGCAACATTCTATGCAGTAATAATTACATTATTACTGTAGGTTTACATTTTGTATTATCAAAATATGACATCCATTTATTTTGGTAACTGAGTATTTCCTATTGTAGGTAATTCCGCTACTACATACCTAATACGAGTTCCCGTTATACGAGCGAATGTGAAGAATCTATTAACAGTAATTCCGAAAAATACCTAGAAATAAGTAGTCTACGAAACGTCAGCAAAAATTAAATCACAAAAACAATTCCTTGAACATATAAATCGCATAATCACACTTTTCCGTACAATCCTGTATTCCGACACCTCCACGCCCTGACGTTGAGATTTACAGGGTGTAAACGAGTCGCTGTTCGACATGTGCCCTTCTACCACCCCACCCCTTCAACCCTTTCCATTGCATCACCTAGTACTTGTCGCCCGGCACGGTGTCACGTGCGTGGGCGAACTTCGGATACAAGATCATTCACCGATCTTAGATTGTGTACCCACCGCGTGCAGCGGTGTCTAGAAAGTATTAACGTAGGTTTATACATATTACGTAACAATGGTAAAAGAGTTAAATTGTTACAACCCCTCGCTTTTCGCGCAGTAAGAAAATCACGCATTACATTAGAATATGTAGTTATATTCATTGTCTTCACCTGTACGATTTTTGTTATTTAAATATTTTATATGTTTTGTATTAACTCGGGTTTCTTAAATTCGGAAATGATATTTATTAGTTTATAGTATTACACCGTTCCTTAATTTATTTTAAAATACATATTAACACGTTTTACTTACATTCTTGTTTCACAGAGTCGTATAGCTAAAATTTATAGCCAGAAAAAATAAATAAAAACAAAAAAGGTAGCTCTTAGTAATTAACTTCTGACTGACAATACCAATTTTTATGTTATTTCAAGAAAACAAATTACGTACACTAAACTCCAGAAAAAAAATGGAATCTTTGCTCCATAATTTGCCATCTTATATATAATTTTCAAAATATTATAACATTTTGCATTGACTTCCGTGGTTGTTTTTATGAATCTTTTATCGGGAAATTGGAAAAACTATATTCAAGTATTCCAATTTTTTGAAAATATCAATACATTTTATGTAAATTATGTTTTAGGGCATCTAAAACAAAAAAGCTTCTTTCACAAAGGCTTTGGTATCGAGACCAACTTAAATAAACCTCAGAAAATTAATTAAATCACATAAAGATATTCAAAACAAGCAAGTAATTTTATTATAATATAACAATATTGTATGATAAATTATAAAACTTCATAATAACATTCAATTCTTTACGCATTACAGAACTTTGTCTTTATATAAATTCAAATAAATTTGTTTTCGTGTACGAACTACATCTTTGTTTCTTTAAATTTAGTTAAAATATAACAAACGCTTTTGTTTTCATATTATGAGTTTACGAGAATACAAATTAAGGAGTTGAAAATGGAAAGAAAATGATAATAAAAAAACAGTTACGTATTTTTGTATTTTCTTTCTTAAAAAAATGAGATTTCGAATTTTCAATGAATGTTTTAAGATCTCTAGAATAAATATTTTTCCCATTCCGTATATCTTTTTTTAATTATTTTAATGTACGTCTCAAGATGATGTTCATACATTTTTGAAACTGAAAAATTTAATTACTAAGAACAAACACTTAATATTGTATAAAATAAATAAGGGCGAAAAGTTCCTATATATTTAAAGAGTTTTGATAAACATACAATGTTTATTTAAATTTCTATATTATCATTTTTTAAACGCAATTAAAGTAATTCATAGGAACTGATGTTTTTGGTCTTTAAAGGTACATATATACATATGTTTGAATTTAACTATACGGTATTTAGAGAAATCAATGTGATTTTTTATAAACACAAATATTTGCTCTCCTGTTCTAATTATGACAAAGTTCAATTTGAAATTTCATCTTCAATTTTTTTTTAAATACAATTTCTTAGAAATATGTAATTAAATTAATATACATTTTTTTAATAAAAAATTTTCACCAAACAGTAAATTTAATGAAAGAATTTGTGTTTCGTTTATTTGATAAATGTGCAGTTTTGGTTGTCAGTTCGGCATAATTCGTTTCATCATTGGACATAATATCTTTTGAAAGAATTGGCTTAACAGAAATATAAACAAGTTTCGTCTCCTTTTTATTCTATTTAAATAAATAATTTCCCTTAAACTCAGGTTGTTTTTTTTTCTTTCCTTGCTCTGTTTATTTTTCTGGAAAGGTCAACGAATTTAAGTAAAATAAATTACCTCTGCAATTCAACAAAGTTGAGCATTTAAAATAAAAACCACTTTCTATATTTAAATAAATTGATGTTTAGTACCCAAGCTGAGACAAAATAAAATCAATCCTTATTTAATTCCCCCCTGACTGCAAAGTCTTCTACCGTCACCCCTTCCCTTTATACTCTCCCCCTTTGTCATGGCAATGCGACGCACACATACTACTTTATGATTTCCTTCTAGCGTACGCTTGTAAAAAAAATGTAATTTGCATGATCTCAAACTAATCCAATTATTCCGGGCTTTTCGTGCTCCGACCTTAAACCTTTTCTTCTCAGTTACTTTTCCTCAGCGGTACTAAAACTGTTTAAAAGAACTTGTATTCAATCATCAACTTTGCGGTACAACTCGCTGTTTATTTAATTACGTATTTTTTACCTCGTTTTTCCTTAGCGACACTTAAAATAATCTGCAGTTGAATTTTTATTTTCTTGTATTTTATAAAGTTTTGTAGTATAATTTGCATTTATAACCAGTTTCCATTTATATGAATTTTATATACTTACAATTAGCTACATATAGTTTATTTTCTCCTAATTACTATATAAATATAACCTACATAACTTTTCAATAAAAAAATCATGTAACTTATATGCGCATTTTTCTACGAAAACGATTAAAAAATTGTGTTGTTCGGAAGTCAAAACAACTTCACATTATATCGGTTTATTTTTGTTACCAGAGTATTCCATATAATATTTTATTTTACAATATTTGATACATGATAAACAAGTATTCAAATTTGGACTATTGATTGTGTGTATATAGAATAAATAAAATTTACAGTAATTAATTTTATAATTGAATTTTTAGTTATATGCATATTATTATTGTCTTCGTTAGACTTTTTAACTGTGTAGATATAGTGTTCTTTGCCATTGGCCATTTCCTTATATACTGCACACATTAAATTCTATAAAGTGGTTATAATAATCTACAAATAACTAATTATAATTAAGAACAACGCAGTTTACACCCAGAAGTCTGAAAAACAAATATAAATAGTTTTCTAAAGACACAAAGAATTATTTAATTTTGATTATTATTTTCTTCATATTTGAACGCTTTAGCATTTTTAGTGTAATCTGTAATAACAATTTACATTTTAAAGACCGCTGTTTTGCCAATCTTGCTGCAAATTTGTAACAAATCCCCCGTTAAATGATCTGTCTACATGAATGCTCCAATATTGTAAAATTTCATGTAGATACATGCGTTGTGTCGTTTATACCAATGGATTTTCACATTTTCCATCTATAGATTTCCTCAAATTATATCAATAAAAGCTGTCTCATATTATCGGATATATCACTTATGTAATATTTGGCAGGAGATGTTTTGGGAAATTATTTTTATGAGAATGTATCTGTTTTTTATGCTTGCAGTTTTTTTTATACCAAATAGATATAAGTTAATTTGTGTTCACTTTAGTCAGTGATTCTAAATGTTTGTATTTTTTTTAACTTTTGCAAACCATAATTAACTTACATACATGTTCAAAATTAAAATTTGTCTGTTTGTTTCTAAATAAGGTAAAAAAATCATTAACTGTAGAAATCTCAATTTACAAGTATTTATCTGCACCATCTTTGAGATATAAATAATGAATTTTGTGTTTAAATTCTTCACATTGAGCTATCTTTGTATAAAAAATGAAAACTCAGAAATACGTGTACATATTATATTAATTTAATTACAAGAAACACTTTAAAAATCATAATAAAACATACTTTATATTAAAGTTATTTATATATAATCACGAAACAAATTAAAATACACATAAAAAACTGTTTTGAAAATCTTAATTAATTAAGCAAAAAGAAATCATGAATTTAATTAATTACAATTTGTATTTATAAAACTCTTTAACACGTACACTCAATAGGTGATTAAAAATGCTTATTAAAAATAATAATTAATTTATAATAAAAAACAGTTACTAAAACTGGAAATAAACAAATTGCACCCACGAAGACTTTTTGATTTATAATCTAAAATTTCTTTGTGTCATTTTTGATAAGTGTCATTTTCAATAAAAGTATTACCGTATCAGTCAATAATACCAACAAGAAACATTCGTTTATTATTAATTAATTAATGATATAAAAAAAAAACATCTGCCAAGTAAATGCACAGTGCTTTGTCGTGCTAAATTCACCAAAGGTAGTTAATTATTGAACAATTTAAATAAAAACCAATAGTGTTTAAATAAATTGCCTGGAATTGGTTAACCATTTAATTTTTATACAATTTTACTCAAAAAAATTAGTTCGAAATTTTTCTTAAAATTCTCCAAATAGTAGAATTTAGAATTGATTTTTTATGCCTTTTTTCAATAAAAAATAAGGCTAATTTGCCTCTTGGGCTGATGGCTCCCTAAACCATCACCGACGCAGCATTCTAGAATCTTGGAACGCGTCTTTTGTCTTCCGGGATGTCCTCAATCCTAACAAACCAAACTCTGTCATACTGTTTCTGGGAATTCTCCAGAACAAATAACTTCTCATCAGAAAATATAAATTCTTAACCAGCGTACCAAGCCATTTTTTAAATATTATTTCTCGATATACTTTCAAGCTCGAAATTTTTATTGAGACTATTTTAAATTGCAAAATTGTTTTACATAATATACTAGATAACATAACGGTATTTTTATTGGTTGCTAAAATAACGCCAATAACGCTACATCGTCGATAAAGAGTTTTATCAAAATATAATTGTCACAGTGTAGACATGAAAACAGAATACGAAAAATTGTGATTAATTGTTGAGAATTTTCTGATTTTCATTATTTTGATAGTAGGTCTAGTAATATTTCCTATGATATTTACAAAAATATCACTTTTGATATTGTATGTAATAGAATTGTATGAGCATACAAAGGTACAGATTCACGGTTCACTGAAGGAACAATGAACAACTTTCTGTTGAGGAATGCCGCTCTTTGTTTTCAAATTAAGGAAAGTCATGTCAACAAGTATAAACTTTGTGTATATATTAAAGCAACACGGTGACCAACACTCGACCCGTAAAATTATTGTAACCAGCCCGAGCTAGAAATTCATAAATGTTAACAATCCGGCCTTATTATTATTATGATTTTAATGTAGAGAATTGGTCGACCTATTTTCATTCAAGTTCGTTTATCACAAACTTATTGTTAGTAGGCTCCTACCGTTTAATTCGATACCAAACAAAGATATTTTGAAACTGATTTACTCTTCGTTTATAGTATATACTCATATATATTTGTGCGATTAATTATTATGTAATATATTGAAAATTGTATAAGTAATTTTTGTGGCAATAAATATTTGATATTCCGAATTTTATTATTTAAATATGTTAAACTTGATATAAAATTAATTGATGAAATAGACGCATATTTGTGTTTTTATTTAAAATAATGTAGAAAAAGATAACCGATATGGTTTGTCTTAATATTTTTGAATCTGTTGTAAGCGATTCTGGGTCTTAGGGAGGCAGATGAATTCAGAAGCCTATAATGAAAATATTTGTGCAAAACATTGCGATTGCCAATAACGTGATATAGTATTGTTGTTTTGATGCAATGAATAAATACAAATTATTATGTATTTGTAATGTTCAATCTAAACGATATAAAAAAGTGTTTTTTTTTTTTATCAAAAGTTATTCAAGAAAATTCGATTTGAAAAAAAATTTAAGTATAGAATATCCACAATTTCCTAGAAGAAATTTATTTTTCAAAAAAGAATAGAATATTGAAGCAAAAATAAAAAAAGTAAATTTATTTCACAACTTACAAAAAAGTTCAAAAACTTGTTAGGCAACTTTGCTTCATACAATTTTAAAACTTGGAGGTGCATATTCCAACTCATTGTGTTAGATTTTTTCATTGAATATTAAATTCAACCTTAAAACGAAAAAAATATGTACAAAAAAGTTGCATCGTTTCAAAATTATTTTATTTAGCTCGCGAACTAAAAAGTTTGCCCACCTCTGCACTAAATTAATAACTATGAGGACCATTGTAGTTATATTTAGTTATTGCGATTTTGAATTGTTGCAATGTTTTTTCTACTAGAGCAAAAAACTTATTTAAAGTGTTTATGCTTAAATATAAAACAATTTTTATTGACCGGATGTCTCCACTGTATAAACGACTACAGTTTCAGCTACCAAATATTTTGTTTAATTCTTATTTGTTCTTTGATGTTTACCGCTTTTAATAGAAACAAACAAAAACATGCAACTTTTTGTTTCTGCCACTTGATACCGAGAGGAACATAGAGGACCATTAAAAAAGGCAACTGAAAGTAAAATGTTTCATCAATGAAGAAATTCTTATATTAGGTAAACAACAATAAAATTCTCCTTAACTGCTTACGAAAAACATGAATACATTTCATTTAGTATTTAACTGTCAAATAAAATCATATACCATATAAGGTACTGGCACTGGTTATGGCCGTTGTAAGAGCAAGGTTTAATGTTTAATATTGTACATAAATGTATATAGATTAATATTCAGAGATGGTAGTAATCAATTATCACCAAATATTTCTTTTTCAGTACATTTAATTTAAAAAAAAACCATTACTGGAATCACATTCAAGACTGGTGCCAGTACCTTATTTACATTCTTCAATAATGCCAAGATTAATAATAAACAACTTATATCTAAGAAAAATGACAACAGCAGTAACCTCAAATCCTACAGAAAACGAAAAGTATACAAAAATATTCCGGATTTACCCACACCCTTGTGAAAATAGAGGCCAAGATTCAATCGAGTTAGTACACACATATGTACGTACATGCACACACAGCATATAGCTCGGATCTCATTGTCCATGCTGCCCTCTGTCGCTCACTTACAGAAAGTGGAGTCGCGGGGCACATTCAAACTTGTATCCCCCCATCCCGATGTCTCTCAACCCGCTACGAAGTCTTACGACGCCCTACACGCCGCTTACACGCACGAATGTCTGACTCCGAGATATGAAACAAGTCACTCCTTATTGGATTATATTGATATCTGATTTCTTATTTAGTTTTGTTCTATGAATATGTTTTCTTCATTTTATTAAATCTGCTGGTAATAATACTTCGATCTACGCGGTTAACTGGTTCCGATAGATAATCATAAAAAAGGTGCTGTTATTTTTTAGAATGTTAATATTCAGCCTCTTGATCTAACTAATTACAGTGAAAGTTTTGTCAAATATTTGTTGTTCATAAAGCTAATTTGTGTAGTTGAAAAATTGCAAGTAAAAAGAAAAATATCAAACAATGTAATATTCCGTATTATAAAGGAGCTAGCAAAATTTGCTAACCAGCAAGCACTTCCAAATGAGGTTTCTAACCTATCTGACAGTTCTCCTTAAGTTTCATGAAGTGTTTTTGAAATTTTTTCTTAAAGTAACCCCTGTTACTCATTAGTATGATAATACGTAGTACAGTGGGTGATCAAATATTAAGTAACACTATAATTTTTCTATTTTTAGTAATGAAAGAATATATATTTTGCTTTGACCAGGCAATTCTCCAGACTTAATCACATTCGAGAATGCCAGGGAGTATTATGGGATGACGCCAAAAGATTTATTTAGTAAATTCTATTATAATATTTTATTATTCATATTATTTTGGGGTCAAAGGGAACTCATAAAATATATTATATTGCATGTATCAACTATTGAAAAATGTAAGATTCTTCAAACTTATCATTATGTAATTTTAACAAATTTCGCCGCCCACTATATATACACTATCAGCTTAATTTGAGCTGAATAGATGGCGTTACTTATCATCAATATCGACATAAATCTAAAGGTATCTATACACCATCCACTCTGCAGGACCAATTTGTAGGGAGGTAGAATGAGAGTAAATCGGGTACTATTATAGTAAGTAGTGTTTTTTATATAATAATCGCTCCAACTTGCCTATACACGACCCAATCTGCAGAAACCCTGCAGATTGAATATCAAATTGGGTGATGTGTAGAGGCCTTTACTATATATTAATTTTAATATATGTACGACCTACAGAATGATTCAAAATAATTTAATTTATAATTAATATAAATATATACATATATAAAAGGTTTGAATTATTAAGGCCCCCAAAACTGGCATGGGCTTTTAAAATATAATATATAATTTATGAAGATAAATATTCCATCCTAAAGAAAAGCTCGTTAATCGTATTTTCACATGAATATAGCTCGCCTTCGTCACAACAGATTAAGGGCAGCCCTTAGCTCAATGTAAATACATGGAAAACCTTTTTATTACAATAAAACAATCTACCATAAGCTAAATCAATTAGGACATCGTGTTCTTGATTCGTAAATTTAATTCAATTTGTACATTCGTAGCATGTTTCATGTTATATCTATGCATTAAATTTAAAATAAATATCAAATGCTTATAAAGTTTATTTTATTTCTGGACAAAATTATTTACCCACGTCAAGAACAACTAGAAGGCGAAAATTTGGTATACTTATTCGTTTTTCATATTGGGGAATTCGACAAAAAATTGCTCTATAATAATATACGCTAGGGTGGGCTGTTTGATTTGTTATAACTCATATCCTGTAATAATAGCTCACAGAGTAAGATATCTTCTTACAAGAGTAACAGTTAGCAGCTACTATATTTAGCAACGAGGTAGTTCTAAAAGCCACATAACTGCTTATTTAATTAGTTAAAAAGTTTTAGTAATATAATTATTAAGGTATTTTATATCTAATTAAATTTTTTTAAACTCAATTCACTGTTTAAATACATAAATTAAGTCTTTACTAAAATCATTTAAATTTAAATTTCCGTTAATAGAAAGTTAAATGATGACATCTGTCTATATTCTGACTCAAAGTATGTAACTCTAAAATGTTTGGTTTTACAATAAGTACTGTTTTTATCATATTCTGTAAAATTTTCTCACTTAAGGTGACAAGCTATTAGAATTAGCCCATCGATATAAAAAATTAGCTCTTGACTATCCAAAATCTTTTTGCAGACTATAGTGTTATCAGTTTATTTGTGTTGTCAGCTTGGTGTACTATTATAGCAAATATTCGTTTCTGATTGGTCCATTAGTACCAATAATACTTTTTTTTTAAATTTATTTACTGGTGTAGTTTTAATTGTTTATAAAAATAGAAATAGTTAAAATTTGAAAGCCTTCACTTTGTTATTGAAAATATATATTTATATTTTTTTAATAATCATAGATGAAAATTATTCAACAAAATTGTTATTTTCACTTGCTGTCCCAAGGCCCCAGAGCCTCTTGTTACGGCCCTGTTAATTAGTCACTTTGACTTCCGAATAGCCACCCCAAAGTGTCTGCAAATTATGATTGAACACATACAGAAAAAAACGTGCAACCATTGTTCCACCACGAAAAAAAGTTGGTGTTTAGACATCAAAAAAAACTAATGACACATTATAAATTCCGAACGTTTATCGCGTTTACTTTTTCCATTGTTTTGTTATTTTTATATTCAGTGCATACACAGAGTTGTTTCTCTAAATATGGTTACGTACATTTGTATGTGCACGAGTAAGCGCAGGTGGGCGGCACGGGAGAGCTATAGCCGGGGTGCCACTTCACTGCAGCGCTCAACGTAAATTGCGATAAGCATGTATTTATATCATGTTTATACCATTTTTTTGTACATGAATGTTATGTTAGAATTGTTTAATCAACAGTTATATGTATAAGGTTCATGTTTGTGTAATTACTGTATTTGTGACGTGTTTTTGATTAAGTACAAAACACATTTTCAAACGGCTTTATAATACAGATAAAATAATATATACATATATATATCGGTAATTATGGTTGAAATAAATTCATTTTGAATATACGTCATTGACAATTTTTTATACATCAGTATTTTTCGAAAAAAGGAAACTAATGAAATTTGGTCCAAAAGAATGGATGATGCGTTTTAGCCGGCAAATCTTTTTTTAATTTTAACATTAGTGACAATAAGGTAAGATACTGGCACCAGTCTTGGATCATAACCCAGTGTTGGGTTCTTGTTTAATTATATATGTACTAAATTAAAAATATTTGTTGATATTTGATTACTGAGACACTTAATTGTAAAACAGCTTAATTTGATGACATTATTAGAGGTGTATTAATAAATTGTTTCAATTATAACTTTTGTGTCGTAGTACTTATCATTTTGTAATCATTAGTAAGTGTTCATGACTGGATGCCCGTTATTGGTTTCACTTTATCCATTACTGAAAAAAACATAAGCAAAATAAAAGGCAATAAATTAAAAAATAAACTACATTTTCAGACTATGGTAATTAAATTAATTTAATAAAAAAGTACTACATGAGTTTATGAGAATTACAAAAAAGAAGCCCATCAATCCCAAAAAACAGTTAACCTTGCTCTTAAAGGAGCCAACACTAGTGCAGTACCTTAGTTATGAATATTTTATCTTAGAAAATGCATTTAAAGAATTAAATGCATTTTCTAAGATAAAATATTCATAACGAGTAGTTAAGAATAACTACTCGTGGTGTAAAAAAATTTATTTAAAATTAAATAAAATATTCCACTATATAGATTAAAAATAGTGTGTATTGTAAGCCACAAGGATAGTTATCTAATATTTTAACACACGAATAGTTAACATTAAATATATATAATTTATAGTATCTTCCTGGAATTGTAGGATTATAAATCCCAACTATGTATATTTTGGAAAAGTATCTACATTTACATTAAACATATCAATTCTCCTAAACTCGTAACAATCTTGAAAAGTATATCATAGTAATGATACATACATACAAATATTAATCAATCAGAAATGTGTGTCTTCATAATATCTCGAAAAAAACTTTAAGAGCTTAACAAACAATGCAATATTTCTTTGAGACTGACGCGTCGGCAATAGCGGACTCGAAACACACGTTGCTCGACTTGCTTCACTACACAAATCATTAGAGACGATAACCAGCGCCGTGTAGTGGCGAAAAAGGGAAACAGAAGACCTGCTAAATTTTATCATTTAACCCTGGACCTGACGCGTTATAAAAGCATTACCTATTATTTTAATTTAAAAAAAACATTTATATAAAATTAGCTCCTACCTGAATATAACAACTAACAATTTTTTGCCACTGGATTCAACTATTAGATTTTTGAGTAAAATTTGTATTTTTTTGAATATAGAATAGAATATTTGAATAGTTCAGAACTATGAAGTTTATTTACATCGAAATCATATTACTATCAATATATTCAAGGTATATAAAGACAAGGTACTCAACAATTCCTTAAGGAATTGACGTCATCTGGAGGATGTATTCAAATGCTATAAATGTATAATAGAATATCAATTACAAAAAAAAATCCTTTATTTATTATTGTTTTCGTATTTTTTGATATTTTATTAACATATACAATCAAATAAGTACAAATTCAACATTGTAAAATCATTAAAAAGCTGTCACAGACAATTTGGTCTATTCGGGAAGCGTCATTTTTACTATTCTTAAGTTGGCAATACGTTATGTGATTCTGACAGCTCTTTATGATTTTGCTATGTCGAATTTGTACTTATTTAATTGTCTGTGTTGTTAAAATATCAGAAAATACGAAAACAAGAATAAATAAAGGAATTTTGTGTAATTGATATTCTATTATAGTGACGTCAATTCCCGCACCAACGCTGATTGGTCAAGGAATTATTGAGACTACCTTATCTTTATACACCTTGCTATGTTTATAGATATATGTAGACCAATATTTTGAAATAGTTTCTTTGTGAAATATGATTCCTATTACAAACATTCAATTGAATATAGACAGACATAAATCAATAGTTATCAAACAAGTGGAAATAAACAGTATGTAAACTAACGTTAATAAAGCCCTACTTTATAAAGAAAAAAACTCGGAGTTCTTGTTTTAAACTGTTCTCGAGATATAGCATCTTTAAGTTTTTTTTCTATATGCTTATTTCCCCAAGTAGTAAACTCCAAAAAATATACCCTTTTTTATTGAAAAAAACGTACCCACCTTGTCGAATATGGTAATTATAATAAATAATGTATTCTTGACCGAATTTATAGTGGACAAAACGTGGTCGGTCTAGGGTTAAAGGTGATAGCCAGCGCTTTGTGCGTGTAGCGGTAAGAAAGGGAAACAACAGAGCTAGATTTTATCATATAAATATTTTTCAGCACCGACAGCCGTGAATATCGGCCGAGGTATTTGATTGGTAGCGTGAAAAAAGATACGGTGTGAATTTTTGTTTTGACTTGTTTTTCAAAGAATAGCTATTTATGGTATTTTTGTTGTTTCATCATTTATTATGACCTAACACCGATTAACTTTCTTTTTTATTACGCTCTTTTGTCGACGTTATTTTCACAAAGTTTTTGTTCTTTATTAACCATAAGATTTTTCTTTCTTTCAACGAAAGTGGTTTTTGTCTCATCAAAACTATTAAAATAAAATAGAATGAACACTTAAAGAATATATTTTATTTTTATTTTAGTTCAATCTATATTACCTTTTGGAAACTTGGAGGCTTCCACTGTGATAAAATTATTATTGGCTTCTGAGTACAAGGTGCGTTGTTATAGTCAATTTGTCCAATGTTTCGCCGACAACGATTTTATTCATAGTAGAGGCAAAATATAAAAAAAAATGTAAACAAAAGTCTATAACTAAAAAAAATTGCCTTGCGATGTTTTCTCATTAAATAACGAGTTTTTCCATTTTTTTCAAAAATATCCGATTGTGGACGTAAAAATCAAAAATATTTTTTGAAAATTTCTTCACGTATTTAAGTATACCATAAAAATATATATTTCCTCTTATTTTTTATTTAATCCAACATATGCACCGAAAGACCCACATTTCAAAAAGAGATATTTAAGTTCTCTTAACAACAAGAATAATAAAGGTAACCAACGCAACAAAGATAAATTATTATGTGAATGATATTAAACGGTCGTTTTGAACAAATGTGATTATTTCCTAACACAATTCATGTATTTTTTTACACCAGTGCAAATAGCTAAAGGTCAAACTAAAAAAAAATAGTTAAATATGATCATATTGGGTTTTAAAATATATTAACTACAATAAAATAATAGCCACTTTACAATTATATCAAGTACATTAAAATTAAAAAAAATGTTTTTTAGCTTCTGAAATATCTTGAGTAAAGCTTTGACCATAATATTACACCATGTTCAAACGATGAAATAAAACGATTTTTCTTTTTCAAATCCATTTTTAGAAAATTGTATTGTGTCTCATCTGAGTGGACAGATCGCAGACAACACATGTTTGCTAGCGTTGTCGCCAGGGGCACTGCAATCGCGCGATGATCTGGCGCGAAATTCAATCATGCGAAAGGTGGTGGCCAGGTGAGAGGATATAGTTTCACTCTCTGATAGAATTCATTTTAAGAGGACACACGTTAGTACATTCCTCTTCATGCTTCATGTCATGATTTTCTTTAATATATTTTTCAAAACAATGATTTTTATATTATTAATCATATTTTAAATATTTTCTATGATTTACATTTCCTAAATGCAGATTGCCATTTTTGATAAATACATACCTACCTACTCGATGACCAACCTTATATATTTTGCTCAAAAAATGTATGCAACAAAAATATGTATTACACGAGCTTGAATTATACTTTCATGATGGTAAAAATAAACATAGCTTCTAATACATAAACAAACGAGTTTTCAAACGAAAATATGAGCTCTTATGAATTATTTAACTGAAAATCATGTCATACTGGACCTCACATTTTAATGTGTTGTGGTTTTTATTTTGATACTTCCATGGTAATTTATTATTTTTACTACATTCACTAGAGTTACAAAATAAACAAGTAAAATTGTATTTGTTTATAATAAACCAGTAATAATGTCATATACTGTCTACCAAAAGATTGAACCACCTCTTTTTTTCATCTGACTTCACTACCGGAAATTGGTTGCCGCAATATGACATATTATTATGTAGACAACTGAAGTCTGTATCGACAAGAATAACAACAAACGAATCAATTTTATTAGTTTTCGAAACTAAAATGACTCACACTGCTTCCTCATTTATTCATATATAAATTATATTTTTTTTTTTTTTTGTAAAATTTATCAGTTCTAAATTACTGTCTAGTGAAATAATATGTAAAACATATTTTAAATATTTGAAAAAAATAGTTCAGTGACTAGAAAAGTAAACTGTAAAGTGGTAATTCTTGATGTTAATAATGAAACAATAACTTCTACCCTCTTTCGAGGGGAAAGAGGTGAATAGATTTTATAGGCTCAGAAAGCTATCTAAAATCTCCATAACATTCTTCCGAACAAAATGATATTTCAAATAATTATACTTACACCATTAACTGTTATTAAAATAGAACTACGTCGAGTTTTGAAACTAAAATTTTTTTACACCTACCTGTTTCCAGATATTAAATTTAAACATTAAAATGCTACTTTCTATTGGTTTGAATGACTTGCATATAACGATAAATTAATATTCTAAAAATATCATTACCGTATCAGCGGAAATCATCGCTATACAAATAAAATGAAACCAAAATCTATTACCCCCAATAAAAAATGTTATGAATTACCTTATCACATTATCAGTTTACTAAACAGTATCATCACGCGAACACTGGCAAGTTATTAAGTCGTTTACCCGCACCCTGTCGCGCCGCCCGTCACGGAGAAGTCCCCTGCCTCCTCCGTCCCTTCACCTCACACTGTGATGTGACGGCAACACTGGATATGTCGTGTGCTTATGAAACTTTTTAATATAATTTACATCACCGGAAACAAGACACTTGTAGACGTTTCCGGTCATGCGTTAGGAAGGAAATGGTTATATGTGTGTGTGTATGTGATTTAGATAATATGCAGAATGGAATTTAGTAGTCTGATTAGTTAGATTTATTCTTTGAAAACAATGGTATTTCTTACTAATAAACTATTAAATACAGTCGGGACTAATTTAATCTATGTCTCGTTTATCTGAAATGCCGAGTTTCGTTTATTCGTAATTTTTTCTCCTTCTTCACCTCCCACCATTCTCGAGTCATGGCGTAAACGAACATATTTTTGAAATTTTTTGCATGCTACGGACGCAACGAAAATCATATCTATAGATTTGAGGTTAGGTCAGATAGAATACACACATATTATAATTTACACTTATCACCGTCGTCACTTGTCACCTTGCTTATATTTTGCCATATTCGAAATTAAAAGTAAAGTAAAATTATTTCACTGTCACAGACAAGAATAAATAAATGATTTCTTGTAATTGATATTGTATTATACATTTATAACCATTGAATACATCTTCGTGGTGACGTCAATTCCCGCACCAACGCTGATTGGTCAAGGATCTATACATAACTTGGTGGGAGCCCCTCTCGACTTCGAATAAACGCGACTTCCTCGATTCAAAACGATTCAGAAGGCTTAGAATAAACGAGTTTGCAATAAACTAATCTTCAGTGGGAGCCGTAAATATGTCACGAGTCCAGTTACATTTGTAAAAATTACGATACCAGTTAAGGGTTAATTTTATTAATAATTAAAATATATATATATACATACCTATCTATTTGGTTTTTGAATAGTATGGAGAAAAAGGAACTTTTTCGTAAAAGTAGAATTTTACGTATACGCATTTTAGATTGTAGGAAAATATTTTTATAATTATTTTCTTTGGCTTTAAAACAGTCCATAAGTTTTTTTAAATTTAACCATTTTTACTGTTACTAGGCAGAATCTTAAAATAAAAAATACATATTTACTAAACAGTAACATTTATTTGATTTTTTACAATTTTCAAGCTATTATGCGACAATACAGATGCCAAATAATATTTTATTCAAATGTATTATATTACGACGGTAGCAAGGCTTCGATATAAATATTTCTCTTACTTTTTATTCAAATCTATACTTATTCGAGCGAGATGTGCAATCACAATTGACATATTGACATTTTTAAGGGGACGGATGCGTGATGTAAACATCGATCATCTGTCTATAGAATCAAAATTGGAGTATTCAAAACCGTATTTATTATTTATTTTCTAAAGGTTGCTGCGACCCTACTGCTCCCTGAATCACAATACATGTGTATGAAATATAATTTTTCCTTTTTTAAATTATAGTTTTGGATATTAAAATTGAAATTGTGTGTATATTTTTAGATTTTTTTACAAACAATAAAGAATTTCTGAAGTCAACATGATTAAGTATTAAGTACACAAATTATTATATTAATTATTCTTTTGATTTAAAGTTAAAGAATACATTTTATATAATTTTAAATTTTTTTATTTATTAATAGCTAGTGAGAGTAAACAAGAAATTAGTATATTAGATGTGGCGAAATTTACTTAAGATATTTATTTATTTTTATTTTTGACACATGAGATAAACAGTATAAATGATATATGTATATATATTAAAGAAATGGTCCTTGGTTGATTAATAATATAATCATCCATTTTCAAACCGTATTAAGTATATACTGGGTTAAAATTACAAATACTTAAATATTAACTATTGACTGATCCAACTCTGTATGTGACATCATCTTCTTAGAATCAAAGTCCGCACAAATCTGAAGCGAATACACCATCGGCAATCCGAATGACGAGCTAAGGTCAAATCTGGGACAATCGTCCCACTCGAGAGCAGCGATCCGGAACCGGAAATTGGGGAGGGACAAATGAGATGGTGACCTGTTGTTGACTTTTATCAGTCAATTCCCCTCTGCAAGTTCAAAGAGCGCGCCTAGCTTCCTCGGATATGTTTGGGTGCATGTAGATATATGCAGGACCGGCTGAAGTTATTCTCAAAAATATCATCATTTATTTATTCCGAGGTTCTCAAAAGTTGTATAGTTTTTCTTATAGGGATTGTGTGGCAAAGAGTCGGAAAGCACGAAGAAAAATCAATTATCTTATGGTCATATTTAATGTAAGGTATTTTAGAACAATTAAATTGGATGAGTAAAACTTTTTGCAGTTTTCCGGTTACCAATTTGTTTTGACCCATAAAAAATCCAAACTGAAGATGCAGATAACCCCTTAACTACAAGATATTAATACGCGATATTCAGTTATATAAATTGTATTATTATTATTTTAAATAAAATAAAACTAAACACATCATCTGTCTCTCTCTCACAACAACATACCCACCCGAATCGTATCAAGTTAGTTTCGAGGCGGCATTTCAAAATGCACCAATCACACATCGTTAAATTTGACCAAAGGTTACTACAACACTTCTAATTGTCCCCATGTTAAATTTCCTATGTCTTAATCAACTTGGAATACATTGTATGTTATAATATGTAGATAGTATATTATTTGTCGTTTAGAACATTAACATAAACGTAATTTAATATAGATTGCTATACATAGAAGTGACCCCTTTACCATCACCATCCAATTTTCTTATAGATAAATTTATCTTCATTAAGAGTTTACTTGATAAATCGAGGTTATTTAGAAACCAAAGACTTTTTGGTTTCAACATAAAATATTTTCAATAACTGAAGATATGTTTAACCCTTTACTATTTGTTGAACTACAAATATGTTATTTTTCTGGGTCATGAAAATGTCTAAATACGACTCTGCATTTAGATATATGTATATAACCTCCTGATCCCCCTTTTCACCTACCATCAATAGTCACATCGTCCGAGCATTTGAATTTATTATTTACATTGTATTGATTGGGGGATGGAAAGAAATTTTTCAAATTTTATCTGTATGATATTTGATAGAGAATATTTTATAAATATATTTATAGCATACCATTCGGAAATCAACATTGTTGGAGGATAAGTATAAAAATACTTAAAAATGAAACTTAGACACTGATGAAATGTTTACTACAGATTTAGTATTTAATCATTGCATTTATATATACAATTAAGTATATAATTTGATAATTTTAATAAACAAGTATCGAGAAAAAAATATATTTTAGAAATATATATGACTACATTTATAAGTGTAAAAAGAGAGCACACTAATAAATACAACATAGTAAATAGATGATACCAATTTATATATAAATCCGGCATCATTAAAATTCTTCTATTGTTGACATAAATTACATGTGTATTGGATATTTTAATAAACATTGCTGCCGTTCGGACAATGCATAATATTTGAAACATGTATTTATTTTACAACGCAAGCCGCGCAAACAAGCTGCAAAACAAATTCACGCGAGCTGACAGACCTACACATACACACACTAAAAAACAGTGACGTGTTTTGGATCTTAAAAAATGTATATTTTATTTACTGTGATGTATTTATACTTTTACTGAATCATTTATTTTCTAAACTGTATTTGTAAATTATTCTTGACACATAGATTTGAATTTGAGAGTCTATCAATAATATAATAATTTGTTTTATTAAGTATTTTAATTATTTAAGTATACAATAAAATTATGTTCATAATCTTTAAATAACATTATACTTTGTATGGATTAAAATTTACTCGAAAAATATTAGTATGTCCCTTTGTTTAAGTAAAATTTTATTGGTAACTAGCTGATACCCGCGGCTTCGCTCGCATGGATTTCAAAACTAATTACAACACTCCGTACGTGACAGGGGGCGAAATATTAAATTTTTGTTTTCTTTTACTTTTTATTCATTATACAAAATCGTAAATATCCCAGTTCCTATGCGAGATAGAGAGTTGTTTTACCCTCTTAAACCCCCTCCCGCATAGTATTTTTCCTACCGGATCGAATGAAACTAACTACAACTCTCTACACATAACAGGGGATGAAATATTAATTATTATTTTTTATTCATTATACAAATTTTTACACCCCATTTTACCACCGTAGAGGTTGAATTACGAAAAATCCTTTCTTATTGGGTGCTTAGGTCATTAAAAGGAAGACACCCCTGAAATTTCACGTTTCTAGGTCCAGGGGTTTCGGCTCGGCGATGATGAATCAGTCAATAAGTCAATCAGTTAGTTAAGACATGTTATTATATGTATAATGTATATAGATTATATTATTTATTTATTAAAGTATGAAAATATTTATTTTCATTTATTTTTTCAAATGAAGAAAACGAAATGAACTATTTCTCATGTACGGCACTGGGATACAAACACAGTGAAAACAATTCTCCGTTAATGCCGAAATTAATTTTAATTTATATACACGCGTAAATCCGGTATTATAATTAATTGTGTTTGTTTTGAGCGCGCAAAAATTCACCTATTTGAGCGAAACGAAGCGCGAGGATCAGTCTAGCGGAAACTCGCCAGCGCAGCGACTGAATTATACGTATCATAGCCGCCTCACGAAAACAAACTTGTTCCGAAAACTATATCTGTATATGGCATTTTGTTTATAATAGCATTATTATTTATGAGAAAAAATAACGATATCACATAAAATTTGTGTATTTGTATGTTTATTCCTTTCCTAGAAAACCTACAATGCTGAATTTTCATATATTATTATGTAGAATGTACCATAGACACATATTTTTTTCATTAATTTGTTGGTTTTAAAATTTTATATACATATACAGTCAATTACTCTACACTCTACATGGATGTGAAGGATGTGAAATTAGAATTGAGGTTGTCTATTTGTCACTTTTTTATTAAAGAAAATATGTAAAATGAAAGATAAATTAAGTTCGCATTGTTGGCAATATGTACAAAATCCTATTAAAATTTTCTTAACTTTATTTTGCTAAGACTTGGGGATGGAGGATTTTTTAAATATTGTAAAAATCAAGATGTGTTGAAGGAGTATATGTATGCATCGCTCGAAGTGTCCTTAAGAGTCAGAAGAACTGAACAAGTATGTATCTTACATGGCCTCAGTCTAATAAAGGTAGTGAATTTTGTAGTATCTAATTTAATTAGTTTGGAAATATTTTTGATTATATTAATAACTCTCTCACTCTATTGAAGACCATATAATTTGATTTCTGTCGAAGCCTAAAATATATCAAATTATCAATCTGTAAAATTGTTAAAAAAAATCCTTGCACGTTTTAAATTCATAAATGCATAAATCTGCGACGCAATTTACAATAAAATAAAATTCATATCGAATTAAAATGAAAACATACGTCACCGATATAACTCGTAATCTAGCAACAATAGGACCCACTTATCCTGCATCTGCTGTAGGCATTGATGACCAAAACAAAGCAATGGCAGTGTACATAAAAATTTTAAAAGTATAATAGAAATATTACATTCAATTTATTTTTTAAAATTCCACATTTCTGATTCTTACGCCTATGAAGCGAGATAAAACCAATTTTATTTAAATTATACAATTTATAATTAATTGTCAAAGCTGTAATAATAAATTTAATTGTACTTTGTGAAAAGCCGGTTGAACTGCTCGGCGTTGTTCGAATATTTATATAATATTTCTGGAACTTTAGTTTTTTTTTAGTAATACACAAAATATTCATATTTAAAATAACCGAATTGCATTCTTGGTAATCGTTTTGTAAAATATACTACATTAATAAAGAAAATATCAGATACATTTTACTTATGGCATCTAACACTTATTCGTTTCTAAATTTATTTTTTATATTATCTTTATTAGTCTTGAAACCATAGGCAGATCCTGCGCTAATAGTAGGTATGTACCTATAGAAGTTTTTCTAACAAACAAAAATAATAACAAATTTTTTTTCTAATTTGAATTAACATATTATATATATAAATTGAATTTAATAATATACAATTTGACCTCCAAGCTATAGGAAACGAGATATTCGTGAATAACCGTTCTTCGTGACATTAGACCTTCAATATCTCGCAACGCCAGCACGATATTGTTGGGGCTTTGTACACGTTATTTAAAACACCGTAATGAAGGTGTATACAAAAATTCAGCTAACTGCTATTTTTTCGCAGATTGGTTGCATTCATATCTAAAATTACTGAACTAAAAAATGTTTTTATAATAATCAAATCAATACAGAATTGAACTACAAGTTATTTTATTTCGTCGTCATGTTCGGTCATAAACACTAAAAAAAAGTTTTTAGTAGGATTCTTTGGATTATTTTAAAACTTTAAGTATACTTTTCAGTTTGACATTTGAATTTTTAATAATACTAAAGAGTAAACTTGTAAAGAATGTTATAGTATTAAAAATGCTTCCGTGGAAAATTATAATTAATTGTAAATTATCAAAAATGAATGTTTCAAATACTTATAAGTATTCAAATTATTAAATATCAAATTTAAATTTACAAAGTTTTAAAACAATTCAAAGCATCATATTTTCTGCAATTTGTTAATAATTTGAAAGAACTTCCTTGAGTGTGTACGACCAAAGTCGAAAACGAAAATTAAAACAAATGATTTTATATTAAACGACAAAGGATCGCAGTTTTTCTACATAAAATAGGTCCCGACCAATTTTCCTCAAATTTCCTAAGGAGCAGTAAGTAGGTTAGTATATAAGTAGGTGAACCTGATAATAAAGTAAAGTATTATAAGTCTTATGTTTATTTAAAGTATTATATCAGTTATCAAGCTTTTAGTTTTATAAAAAATATTAATATTAAAATATTAAACTATAAAATGTTAAACGTATATAATAATATAATTGTTTACTAAACACCGGTTATGTTAGGTTAGATGAAAATTGACCCGATTGCGTTAGTTTCAATTTTTACCACTGAACATGGCGCTACAATCGCGACACATACCAATAAAGAAAAAAATGTTTTAACATCGCAAAATTAACTGGGGAGAAAATGATTGGATGTATTTGAAATAACATTGAAATTCCTATTTTATTTACTAAAGTAAACTTACATCCGGTTTGTATAATATAGAAAATTGTCAACTTAACACATTTCCTGTGCTCGAAGGGTAAACAAGGATGTGGGACGGGAATATTACCGGCCAGGTCAATAAAACAAAGCACTGTCACTACTGGAAAATACTTTGCTGCAAGTGTCTTCTTGCAACGACACTGACAGAATAATGAATTGACGTCACTAATTGTAATTTTATTACAACAACCAGATAGAAATAAAAAAGTACCGGTCGTCTCGTCGATAGTAAACGTAATTCATACAAACGACGTGATCCGCTCTGTCGAAGGCAAATCCTTATCTTTTTTTCAGTTGATTATTTACTTTTTGCAAATGCCTTTGCAGCGCAGTAGGTACAGTTGAGTAAAAGCTACATAACTTATCTTCTAAACATACATCAAACTGACATTTTGGTGTTGGTTAAACTTTCTTTCTTTTTTAGGGTTCCGTAGAAAACTAGGAAACCTTATAGTTTCGCTCTGTCCATCCGTTCTATGTATGTCACAGCCTTCTTTTTTTCTCATTTATATGTATACTTATTAAGATAAAATTTGGTATACGTATGGCCCCAAAACAGATTTTTTTTAAAATATTTTTTTAGACTCATAGATTGTTTAGATAGGAATCTCTTAAAATGTTCTAAAACCTTCTGATTTTAGCCCTTCAGTCACGATATATTTGCATTTAGTATCGTTATCAGAGTGCCCTCCCCCCTAATTTTTAAACTATAAATATGTACAAAAAATCTATAAAAAATACAGAATATAAGTTTTAATTAGTACTTTTAATGAAAATCATAACGGATGCTGTAGAATTTTTTTGATTCCCTTAATTTAATTTTAACCCTTCAGTCACAATATGTATGCCTTTTTGTCATTATCAGAGCGTCTCCCTCCTTTAATTTCTAAACTACCAAAGCAAAAAATCTGAAAAAATTTCAGAATGTAGCTTTTAGTTAGCACATTCAATGAAAACTATAACGAACAATGTAGCAAAAACATAATTTTGAAATAACAGATATTGGCTTACATTTACCCTATCATGTCTGTGCCCAACACGCACGTATCTATTTTATTTATATATTCAATCGATATCTGAAAAACAAATCGTCATCATTAATTGATAGACATAACAAATAAGGTCAATAAGAATAAATAATTAAATTGTTTTTCGTTGTATTGTCTATTTATTAAAACAAACAGATAAATCGTTATATCATTTTTTTTTCTCCAAAATACAAAATCTTAATTTGTGTATTTAGGTATCTTAATTGTATGGTCTAATTAGCTATTCATAAAATAATAAAAGGAAATTAAAAATTGAAAGCCTGCTCTGAACATTATTCTCGATACAAATTGTTTAATGATCAACTACAAAACAAGAAGAGTAATTTATCAAAATTCAAACAAAATTTTTATTGTTGTTCGATTACTGATAGTTTATTTTTCATTATGTTTTTTATTTGAATTTTTTGTTTACATAATTAAAGCTCTTCGAGTCGATGATACATAAATCATTGTTTATATATTCTGCATATTTATGAAGATAAATTGTTTTTTTACCTTACATGATACAGAATTGTTCTGCAATAATTGAAAAATAGATATCATTAATTTATAATGTACTCGTATGTAGCAAATGATAAACTATACACGCGACTAGCTGTAGATCCTACATATATTGTTTCAACTAATGCAGATATTTTACACTTTTATAATAATAAAAATTTATTGTTTTATAAAATTTTAATTATATAGAATTAATAGTATCGACACAAAATAATCTTTAAAATTCACTTATTATCGACTGTCTAAATGCAAGGTTAGTATATGTATAGGTTGCCTCATAACTTTTTGACCAATCAACGGCTGCGTGTGATGACGTCACCCTGAGGAACCTTTAAACGTTGTTTCATATATTAAGTTTTTTTTCAAATTATTTCGAATTTTTGGATATTTGTATTTAAAAAAAGTAAATATTATTGTTTATTACAGAAGCACAAATTATTACATATAATATTTCTTCATAAAAACTTTAAAATGATGTCAGAAATCAATGCTTAAAGAAAATACATTTCTTGGTTACACATAAAAAAACACTTGTTTAAAACTATAATTTATAATAATAAAATAATAAAAATTTAGATTTAAAACTCAGTACACTATCAATATCAAATGAAAATATTTAAAAACAGCTTACAATAAATCAGCTTAACTAAAATAAAGAGTAAATATAGTTTGACAGCCATTTATAATGTCAAAGAGTTCCTCACGATGACGCGTTCTCCCCTCTCATGCCACTCCCCGCCAGAGTTATGAGGCAACCTATTACTTTACTAACCTTGGTCTAAATGGATCTTCCCCCTTAAATTGACAAAAAATAGTATACCCGCATTCACCATATAGGTTTTGCTTTATATACAATTTTTTAATAAATAGATATATACTTATTTACTATCAGCTCGAACTATAAAGTTTTGATAATAATGATTGATATTGTAGTAAATGTTTGAGATAATCCAATAAATATGTCGGACATTACAAATTGGTTGAAGTAAAAGTTCCATAAGCAAAAAGATGAACATTTTCTGAAGCGTGCCTTCGGAGCAAATGGAGTCTGAAGTTGAAATATCAAAGTTTACTCGTAGCGTTATCAGTCATAATTATTTACAGAGTTATATTGGAGTATGATTTGTCACACTAATGTTTCATATTATAATACCAGTGGTGTTTAAACTATTATTTCTATATTTGAAGCACTGTTGCCAAAACAATTAAATCTAAATCAAGTTTATGGGTATTAATTTTCATTTAACTTTTAAAAAATAATATAATATTTGATATATAAAACATCCAAACCCCAACTAAAACTAAACTAAATGTAGACGCTCATTCTAAAACATCGATTATGGGGAGGTTCTACAATAACTTTCAATGACCTGTATAAGTTTCGAAACCAAACCATAATTTTTGTTGAGCGCACTCCTGTAAAGTTCGTACAATATCTTTGGAACATCCATTATGCCCGATATCTCAACAAGCGGTCATTTGAGCAAGTTATACACAGGATAATGGGGGGTCTAGGACTTAATAAAGGCCAGCCTCGTTGAATAAATATGCTAATTCAAGAGCCAACCAACTTCCTGCATTTGAAACGCATCCATTTGACTAAACGCAACGGTGTCGGCTGAATAACGATGGTCTTAGATGTAATTAAAAAGTCTTGTGTATACAAATTGACCGCGTGTTTGTGTTTGATAAGGTTTAATTGATTAAAGGATTGCTTAGTATTTGTAATCATAGTGGATTCATAATAGAGTTAAAAAAAATTTCTTAATATTTACCGCTATTTGATTAATACTTAAACCCAATTAATTATTTGTGGACTTAAATAAAACTTTTCCAGCATAATTTCAATTACAAACATGTTACTACCATACGGTAAGACTAATTAATTAACTTTTGGCTTTATTGAACACCCTATTGTTCGAATTAGTCCATTATATTGAAGTTCTACTGTAATTTTAATAATTTGAGGTCTTTGTCTGTTTTTTTTTATCATATAAATTATTAAAAAGATGAATGAACGCAAAGTATATTGTGTTAAAATTAGTGTCAGCGAAGATCGTTAAAAAAATGTAATCTGTAAAAATTTTCTCCATTACTTTGGTAACGTTCAGAAAATAAAATTTGTGGGGTATCTTATATTATTTTTTAATATATGTTTGATATTATCAACATGAAGTTATGATTCTTATTATTTTACATAGTATATTGTAAAGAAAGAAAGTTTCTATATGTGTGTGTGCTTGATCGAAGTAACTTCGAAAACTTCTGAACCGATTTTGATGAAATCTACACCAATGCGGTCCTTGAAATCTCTGAGCTAAAAGTTTCATATCATAATACTATCACTCAAAAAAGATGAGCAGTGCATAAATTATTTAAACATTGATTCCTACAAACTAACTTAATAAGTACTTATTTTTTATTCTTTTTTGAGGTTATGAGAAACGATATATTTTATTGTAGAGTAATATTGTTATTATTTAAATTATTTGTACAAATATATTTCTGACTTCGATAGATAATGTATTAATTTCATAAAAAAATAATCATATTTATTATGTCAAGTTTTAAAATTCTTTGAGAACCTCCGTAATTAAATCTGGTTACATCAGATCCGCTCTAACAAGAAAATAAGTAAAACTGTAATATTTACAGTGCTAGAGCTAGTAATTTTAATGGGCTAAGGGTAGATTTCACAAACGAAAGCTTTTTTAAGTAGTAATAACTCTGCCCTTATCTGCTAAAGTTAAATGGAGTTTTGCGCACTTGCTTCGTTTTCAACCTTATTTATAGTGTAAGATATTTACTGCTATTTAATTTGTATTATGTTTATCTCAGCTAATACTAAGAATGAACTAATATTTTGTTTCTTTTTTCAGGTACTGTGTCTTGATTTTTCTCTTTCTTCATAAAGGTAACTTTTATTGTGTATTAGTTTATATTCGTTTTAAACATATTTTTAAATTTACTGGTTATTTAAACAATTTACAATACTAATATATATGCTTTTTCATTGTTTATTCATTTACATTTATTAAATTATTAATTACTCAAAAAATAAAACTTTTATTCGCAAAACAAAGCTTATAAAAACTTACTCTCTCTATTTTTATTGTTTTTGTCTCGAGTCAATCTAAATTAATTTTTCAAAAAGCTGGATACCAATGAATCAAAGCCGGAAAAATGAGAACAACATTTTCAAGCTTTGTCAAGCTCTCATATGGAAAAATCGCAGATTGCTTGGTTGCATTTTAAAACTTGATTTTTTTCGTAAAATTATTCAAGTTTAAAGAGTAATATACCGTGAAATACAATATTTTTGAATAGAAAACCAACTTTCTTGACATTGACGTACATCAGTGGTACTTAAACTATGGGCCATGAGTTCTCAGAGGGTCGCATAAAACATTTCTATTTTCATTAACAATAGCAAATATGCATATTTTCTTTTGAATTAAAATATATCGCTTAAAATACACACACACCCTTTATTTATTGGTAATTACAAAAAGTTTAAGAATCTATGGCATACAAAGAGATTTTCACTGATAAAATGTTGTTTTTTTTTTGACCAAATTAACAAAAATAATAAAGCAATGGAAAATCGACTCAATTGAAAATATTTTTCACTTTTGTAGAGATTTTTCGAATAAAAATATTTTCATTCAACTCTGTTTATCAGATGACATTAATTTTAACCATTTATATTGATCTGACTGAAATTAAACTTAATAAATACGTTGTGGGCAGTTTTTATATCCTTAATATATATAAAGCTCAACGTCTCTCTGTCTGTCTGTCTGTCTGTCTGTCTGTCTGTCTGTCTGTCTGTCTGTCCGTTAGTTACCTTATCACTCGAGAACCACTTATCCGATTTACGAGTTTTTTTTTTTAATTCATAGGTACGTTCTCTGGCCAGGTTATAGGCTATATTTTTTTACGTTAGGTAACATAACAACAAAGCAGTGACGATAATAGTAAATCAAGTCGGAAAAAATTTTGCCGTCGGCGCGCTGTTTTGTAATACGCTGCCTAAACCGTTCAATATAGAACAAAATAATGTATTAAAGAATTGTGTAGAATCAAAAGTTCTACAATTAAGTCAGCGACACGATATGTCTAACTTTTATATTTAAGCCACAATGACTGCTTTTATGTTACAAAAAAAACATAAAATATTTGGGTTTTGTTTACATGGACTTATGACCTGCAAAACATTAATCCTTATCGAAATAAATGATTTCATCGTCATAAGTACTTAATGTAGATATAGTTTGCCATTTACAGCATCCAATTTGGTCGTATAGTTTAGAAAATATCTTAAAATATATTTATAAAGGTAACATTTTAAATGTATGGTGTCGTGCCGCATCGAAGCGATGTACATCAGACTGGATTCGCTTACGTTCGGTAGATATTCGGAGTCCCTCGGCTGACGTTTGAGTTAATTTTGTTTTCAATAATTAACATTTAAATTTAAACAGAACACAAATTATTTGTACTTTTTTCTTCTGATTCGTTTTTGTTAGGTAATTTAGGTATTGCTAAATTATTATTACAATAATAACTAATCGTGTTTGTACTTAATTATTTAAACTATATTTTTCAAAAATCCTAAACAATAATTCCGTAGTCTACGCGAGCGAAGCCGCGTGGGCCCAGCTAGTTACATATAAAATGAAAATTTATATGTATAGGTATATCGCTTTAAGGCACAGCTTTGAGCTTTCAATTTTTTTTTATTCGTTTGATTTTTATCAAACAAAATATGTCTTTTGTTTAAACTTGAATAACTTTGCGAAAAAAATTGATGAACAAAAAATAACATTATCAAACTGAAACTCAAGATGCAAAATGCAACCAAGCAGACCTTTCTATGATCTTTTCCATTGAAGGACAACCTGCCAAAGATTTTTAAACAAATATAACTTTTTTCGGGCCTTTGATTCATTGTTTCCCAGATTTTCAAAAAATCAATAGAATTCAAATTGAAAAAAATGTTTTGCTTATTTTTCATCGAAAAGAAGTCTTAAATCAAAAACAATAATAATAATTTAAGAAATTATTTGTAATAGTATTATCCAAACTGTATTAGGTGTATCGAAATTTTGAAAAAAAAATCCGATCGTTAAATGATTAAATCTCGAAATGAATATGTAACACTTATTGGTCTGAAAATAAAAAGATATATAAATAATACTCCCACTTTTTAGTATCTACAAATAATATTTAATATTATAATATGATAAAATTAATTTCTTAACATTATACAGTAATATGAATCTAAATTTTACTTAATTAATTACTAAAGAATTCGAAAACAATATTTTCTATGTCAGAAGGAATAATAAAAATATTATAAAGTTATCATTATATTTATTATAACTCTTGAACTTTACTTCATAAACACAAATAAATTCTTACATTATCGTAATCTTGGAACATCAATAACTTTAAAAATAGGAATACAAATTAATTATATTAAAAATATTCTTTTTCTTCTTCATGCATTCTTATCATAGTCTTTTCAGACAGCTCCTTCGTGGTTGTTTTTTTTTCTTGGAGAATGTGTTGTGAGTGTATTTGTGCGTGTGTGGGTGTGTGTGAGGGGGGGGGGGGGTTGTGTGTGTGTGTGTGTTAGGGAGCACAGGGACACAAGATAAAATGAGAAGTTGCTAAGGGGCCAAGAGAAAACGAACAGAGTGGTAGGGATAATAGGATTATGTAAGAAGTCGCTGAGGTTATTCACATAGGGAGTTTTTATTTTTATTTTAGTGTTTCTTAAAAATTATGTGGGTATAGAATGAATTTAAAATATACATCAGCAAATATTGCTTATTATATTTTCTATTGTAGACTTGCAGATTGTAGTATACTTAATGTTAGCATTATACGTATTAAAATCAATAACATATTATGATATTAATTATAACGGTAAATAGATTGAACGATGCAATATTAAATGCAATATAATTTAGTTTGGAATGAAACAATGCAATATATCAAACTGCACAGTACTTATATATACTTATACAGAATTATATGTATACAAATACTCTCTATATTTCATCATTTGTTGATTGTTTACATCAATTTATTATCAATTATTTAGTGCCAATTAACCTGATTAGCTTTAAATTAAAATTTGTATTTGTTACTGTGGAATAATTTCGAATATGACGAACTAATAAATTGCAATTTTAAAAGATATGTAATATTAGGTATACTACATATAAACATTTGAAAAACATTAAATATTTGTGGTTTTTTAATTCTAATATACTAATTTATAATATCTAATTTTCTACAAAATTCTATTACTTTTTTTTTTCGAGTTAATTTGAAGTTAATTGATCTTAGTTCGTATAAACATAACTTTAATTTTTTAAACTATGTAAGCTAGTCACTACTGTAAATGTGTTCTTTAATTATTATTATCAACCAGGAAATGTATGTACAATGACATTAATGTGGTAAGCAGTAAAAAAAGTAACGAAAGCCAGTGAAAATTTTCTTTTATAATACTTGTGGTCACATATGTAATGCGATAACTAATCAAAATATATATGGTTAGGCGGCATTTCAACATCTACCCAGGAAGCCCAGCTAGTATATAATAAATAATCATTCGCTGTGCTTTTCTTTATTATTTTAATTATTAACATATTTGAGCATAATATAAAAAATTCAGTATCCGCGTTATTTTTTTAAAACGTTACCTCCGCGAAAAACGAAGGATTAATCTCTTTATATCTACATATATGAATGGATGTTCCATTTGATAACATAAAGTAAAATTATTTTTAAATCTGTACATTGAGGAACATCTTCTGAAAATTCTTTCATCATGCTTTTTTATTGAATTCCCGGTTCTGAATAACATGAAATAGTCTCGTATGTAAACTGAATATCGAGTTTCTTGTAAGCCTAAATTTGAATATGTACACGCATAGCCACATATCTTTTGTGGTACTTGTAATATACGTTATACATATAAGGGTATCTCTATGCACCAGTGGTTCCCAACCAGTGTAACAGGAAACTTTAAACAATTTACTTAAAATGATAATTTAATATGAAATTACATATACTTATCATTGTTAAAATTATTGTGTACATTTTTTATAATTAATTAAATTTTAATTCGACAAATGTAATATAATGTGATAAACAAAAAACAAACCATTGCATTGTGAACATCTACACTCTACAGATTCTACACCAACAGAATTTTTATTTTTTTTTACTCATTTCATACCATATATTATTTACGTACTATTTATATTTCATTAAAATTTTAATCTAAGAATACATATTGTTCTGTAGAAAAAGGGTTTTAAAATGTTGATTTTTTATTGAGTATAAATGATAGATTGCTAAAAATACACAATTACAATCAATTTCATTGCTGATATAAGATTTTGGTTTACTCTTATTTGTGAGAAATTGCATAAATTGAAGACATATACTTTTTGCGAATCCCTGGATCAGTATCACGGACTACTGGTTGAGAACCACTAGTACAAAGACATCTCTCTGTAAATCGGCATTTACTTTTTCTTCTGCTCTACTAAATTACTTCAAATCTTAGGATTTGTCGATTGTGAGTTTTTCTGAAAACCAATACAGAAAATCTATCAGCTAGCTAGATGGTATTTTTTTTGTTTGACACAATAGAATGATGTAAAAAGAGATGAAATTCCAGTAAAAGTTGTTATCAGACAGAGACACGAGATGTTCTAAGATAAATGGGAACCTCTCAAGATGAGCTGAACGAAAACGTCAGTTTATATTCGAATTTGGGGAAATGAATACTCACAAATATATTTGTATATCATAAGTAATTTGTTGCGTGATTGAATATATTTTGTATTATATTATGTTTACCCATTTTAGAATATCCAAGGCAAACATATTTTCTTGATGTTTTCAAATAGTTTTAAAAATACTTTACAAAACCAAAACTCGTAGATGATTTTTCTCGAGTTTGTTTTGTGTTGGTAGACATGAGTGTGTTTTCCGCTTTGAACGTATTAATGTGAAAAATATTTCTTGGAAGAAATGTATTTTCGATATTTTATTTTATTTTCAGTAGGCATTATCTACGTTGCTTTTTTCGTGGAATAACAATATATTATTCTATTTGCGTTATAGTTCATACGTGCGTGTTTAGGTATAAAATATCTAAGAATTTTTAAAGTAACATATATATATGATTGTTTTAATTTTGAATTTTCGCTTAAATGTTTTGGTACCTATTTCTGGACCGCCATTTAAATTTAATATTTTAACAGTCTAAAATTTTGTTTATTAGCAAACCAATCAGTTTTTATAATTGAATAATACATACAAGAAAAAATTTGGTTTTTAAATGGCAAAATACAAATAATACCTACTTTTTGAATATAGCAATTTATCATAATTTTTATGACCAAAACATTTTAGCTAATAACAATCAAAAAATGGGTCAGGATGCACAGTCGAGAGATTTTTATTTTTTATTTCTTTATTTAATTAAAGAAACTAATTAAAAAATTTAAAACAGGTCGTAGAGAATATATTCTTATAGTCTGTTATTTTTTTTTCAATTCAATTAAATAATATTTACAAGCGCAATCATGGACATAAAAAATTTAATTTTTTGTTATTTTATTATAATGTTAAATTTATCATTCACTTAAACTGGTTAAATGTTTTAATTTTTACTTATACCTCGTAAATCTAATCGAGATCTATAATTTGAGACTAAAACTCACGTGGTAGCTGCTCTGAGTGTCGAGATATACAAATTTTAAATTTACGCTAACGCGCAAAACCGATCTCTGCGCATTACATCAAGTTTCTGAAATGCCTGGCCTGAAACACTAAACGTTATTCACGTCAAAAAGTTAACACAAATAGTTTTTACCATCTCATCTTCCATCAAAAAATCGATAAATAAAAATGATAAACAAGAAAAAATTCTATTATACACACTTTATTTTTCCTGTTACTATTATTAGAAAGTTGTAACAAATGCAGTTGATATAATATGAGCTCTGACAGATACAATATCTCATGTAATACACATTTTTTGAATTTTTCTTTGATAGCTGACTGTACTACTAGCATCCCGCTTCGACAGATACGAATGATTTGGAGGTTTTGAAAAATGATCGAACGCGCGGGGAGTGTTTTAGGTTAACTTTTTTATTAAACACATCAGAAGCCACTCTCGATGTTTTGACGTACCAAATAGATGATACTTGTGTTCCCTTTTTTAACGTTCGAGGGGGGGGGGGGGGGTAACATGCCTATGTATGTGTCAGCGCTTTTAAAACATTTTTTATCCGAAGTGAATGCATGAAAATTGCAATGTAATAACATTCTACGTTTCTGCCTCGGGTTCACTTTCATGACCAGCGGCTTTAAACACATAGCCACATTAGAGCGAGTTTTTTCATTACTACAAAATGTTAGTTTTGTCACTGATTTGATATACCAAGTGTCCCATTTTAATCTATCACCCCTTTATTTATTTTTCTATCAAATCAAAAAATTATTTAAATGAAAGTTGTTTGTTCGGGTTTGAGGTGGAACCAAAATGGCGTTATTTATTTTTGATTTGGTGGTTGTTTTCAGGGTCAAATAAGGTACATTTTTTTTTTTTAATGGAAACCTATATTTTTTATTTAGGTATCCTATTTTATAGTAAGAAAGAGCAGATTTTGTCTTAAATAATTTTTAGTATAACTTCAGATTTTAGGTTTTCATGAATTTTTACTCGGAAACCATCAACTTAAGAGAAAAGTGCAGAAATACAAGATTTATTTTGACCTGATAGAACTACAAAATTTAGATTTATTTTTATCTTTTGTTAATTTTTTTTTGTCTCTTTTTAATTTTTTTTTGCTTTAATATTTTAAACAAAATTTTAAAAAATCCTAAAATAATTTTCCGAGCTATTTCAGATTAAATTTTTGTTTTTTTCACTTTTCCTCTAAAGTTGTTAGTTTCCAAATAAAAAAATAGTAGAAATCTAAAATCTCAAATAATTTTCTTAATGACAAAAAAATGAAGTCACTAAAAATTATTTAAGACAAAAGCTGCATATTTCTTTCCATAAAATAAAATATCGTTATAAAAAAAGTACAGGTTCCCTTTTGAAAAAAATGTTGACCTTATTATAAAGGGGGTGATAGATTAAAATGAGACAGCCTGTATTGTAACAATACAACCTGCATAAAATCGGCTCACTAACTCTCCACGTGCATGAAGTAGCGTTATTATAAATACCCATAAAAAATATTGTTTAACCCTATGCACCCGCACAAAATAATTATTTTTTTTATTGATTTTTAATACCATTTCTTTGCAATGACGAGTAGAGGTTTCGAACACAAAAAAGCTTTTTTCAATCTATGTTCGACCATTTTATCGTAATTACATAACTTTTAATTTTACCCATAACAATTTTGACCCTCTTATGAATGAGCAAATTTAAACAAAACTAGAAAGAAGAAAATTAATAATTAATTGTATAATGTTAAATAAAATCTTTAATCCTTTCTATTCTATAACCTTCTTTCCCACACGAACACTTTGAAGGTGAAACTTTATTATAATCATAATTAAAGCTATATATAATAACAATTTGAAAACAAGCGAAGCTCCAAGAAAAAAAATAAATTGTATAAAACTAAATAATTTGTACAACCCTGTAGTTATCCACCCCCAGTTCAAGCACTCCCGAAGTGGTCGATTGTCCACGGGTGAGTGTACAAGAAAATCTCGATTGAGATAAATAGAGACGCGCCGGTAAAACCTATCTGACAGAGAAGGTGGTTTCTACAAATTGGAATATTCGAGCTCGTGGTTATTTTCGATTTTTTACCTCCCCCTTCATCAACATTATGCGCAAAGTATGAAATGAGAAAGAATTGTAATCGCGGAGATCTCCTACCACGTCACGTTCAGTCAGTAGCGCCGAGTGAAGAACAAAATATTAAATGTGCATGAAGAGTGACTTTTAATTGATAAAGAGTTTTGAATTAGCATGCCATTGCTTCTCTTGGGGCGTCCACGGTATGCCAAAATAAGAAACCAAACGAGATGCCAGAGTTATCGGAACGCGCGTATTAAAAAATGGACGTGAAAGATATTGCACTTTTTTTGTACGTACGCCAGAAAAAAATCAAATAGAAAATAGGCAGTACAAAAAAGTTTTATATTTGATTTGATACTTATTCACGAGTCACCACTGTTCACCAAATTTGCAATTTTTTCAGTTTTCCACTCTCTTGGTATAGCCCATTCCTCTCTCGCCATTATCTTAATTTGTGTTTATGCGAGTGTGTGCACAACTATTATGGAAAAAACTTTCATTAACACTCTTATCTGTTGTGATGAGTTTTTGTTAAAATCAGAAAGATACCGTATTAGATTATCTTTCCAATTTAGAAAGATAACATTGAACACGTAATGATGACATTGTGCTTTAGTTTGTATGTGTGTTCTTAACTGCTACTGTTCATTTGAAAGCAATGCAGTAACATCTAGTTAAAAATCAGGGGCGCAGATAAAATACTTTTTAAACGTAGGTGTATACTTCGAAAAATTATCTATTTTTAGTTTTAATTCACAAAAAGTTATATGTATTTGCTGTTCCATTTGCTTTGTTTACATTTGCTATGTTCACAATGAGGATAAACAGTGGCCAATCTAAAATCAAAACAGAAAATATTAAATTATTATTCATGATTTTCATCATTCAAACTTGATTTTTTATAATTTTAAAGCGCTTACCGCAGAAATTCAGTGATTTTTACATTCTTATACCATGTATATGAAATATAGTATAAGTAAGTATAGTGTTTAAATTCATACACAACTTTAATATAGAAACTGGTATATAATTAATACCTCTAGCGCTGGTGAAAATTAATACTTATAATATCCATTTAAATATTGAATAGGTACTTTTTGAGTTATTATGCAGACCGTAGAAAAAAAGGTAGTTTTGAGAAAAACACGTTTAAATTTTTTAATGGAAAAATCTTATAAATTGCAGTGAATTATTGGTATACAATTTTTGCGGTTAGCTTCCATACTGTAGGCCTCCTTCTGAATTTTTTTTTTTTTTTGGCATGTTTTAATTCGTTATTAAAAGGAATTTTCGAGTATTTGTTAAATGTTCATAAAAGTACCTATAGAGAACAATAAAAACAAAAATAATTTGTTTTAAATGTAGGTCTAAAGTTACAAAGAAAGAATATGTATTATTCTTTGGATTTAGTTTAAAATGAATTACGTTTCCTAATAACTTGAAAATTCTTCTACTTTAATTTAAGCATTGCTTTTAATCAAATTAAAACTTTTTGTATGACGTAGATATGCCACAGTAAAAACATAAAACCCCATATTATAGAATTGAGTTTAAAATAGGCTTTACAAAATTCAAACTTAATTTAATATAAACTGTAACGTATTTATTCTGTGGAGTGATAAATTTAGAAATTTACAACGAATTGAAATAAAACGTATCGATATAGAGAAAGGAGTAAGTTAAGAAAAAGTTAAATTGGTTGGGATTGAGAACGATTCCAATATTGTCCCGGCTGTAGACGATGTAGGATCAGGAGGTATTTGTTGTATTTGTCTCCGCAAAGAGTATCTAAGAAATCTCATTCTTTTTCATTACCAGTGCGGCATTTATCAACAACTGAATGAACAACGTTCCAGCTTTCAGCTTTTCTGTGTAATTAAAATAATTGTTCGTATTTTAATTGGTACAAAAACAGAAAATGTTGATCTAATTAGGACCCTGCAGTTGCACATCAATTTATACATAGTACTGACAAAAAATTTCGAAATCTGACTATTTTCACAATGATATACGTGTTTTTGAGATTCTATCCGATAAATAACAATTTAATTTTATTAATGCCAACTGATAACTAAATTTTTCCTATTTAGACAACTTAAAATTTGAAGTTTATTTGCGTCAAAAAATTACCAATTCGTGATTCTGCGTTGAGACATTCCGGAACATTATTCCCGGGAATTCCTCGCTTTCTTTCTGTCTTGAGTCCCGGGAGATTTTTGAATTTCTGATTTAAAATGTATGTAATACATTGTACATTTTATTTTTGAACTAGAAAATTTCTCTATTAAAAAAGAAAAAACTAAATTTTTTTAACATTTTCCAGTCAACTGGAGAACGGATTCAAAAATTATTTTTTTTATATAAAACATTCCTGACGATAAAACCAATATCGACAGAAAACGAGCAAATATTCTCAACAGCAGTAATATTGATAACAAAAATTAAAAGTACGTTATCTGATTCGACATTAAATTCATTGGTATTTCTAAAAGCTTATTTTGTTTGGCAAAAATAAAATATTAAATTTTTGTGTAATTTTCATTACGTTATCCGTTATTGTATTATATATTTTCATAAATGATAAATAAATAAGTTAAAAAAATTATATTTTTAAATAAATTTGTTTTAGTAAATGAACTTGTTGGCTTTATTAACACACTATTATATGAAACATACAAATATTAAAAAAAGTCTATCGAAAATTCCCGAAACCATAAAATTATCACGTTTCGAGTCCCGGGACTTTGAAAAAGCCGAGATTTCAGAATCTCTAATACCAATGCATCATTATATATTTTGAAATGTATTATTGTTTTGTAAAGTATTATTTAAACTACATTTTTGATAGGTCAAAAGTTGCCAAACAGTTAAACCTATAGTATAGTAAAGTTCATGTAAGCAAAAATTCAGATATTGACATAATCCGTATGAAATTTTCAAGAAAACGCTAAGCTACGGTTTACCTAATGTTTTTATTCCAATTCTGAATATACACATCTTTTATAATTCAAACATCCACGTAAAAAGCAAATCTCGACATAGACCCCTAGATTTAAAATTCATCTGCGTTTACATTTTCATCCAATATATAAGGTTAGAGTTGAAAAAGCGAGTAGTAAGTTGTACACAAAAGGTTAAATTGATTCCAAAGACGATTCCAATATTGCGAAACTGTAGGATCAGGAGGTATTTGTTCCATTTGTCCGCGCGGGGGATTGTTTACATTGCAAACAGATCCGAAAATTTATATCACCCTAAACTGGAACACGTTAAATTACTCAAAATCAAACCGATATCGGTTAGATTGCAAGATTTATTTCGTGTTTTGCAACAGCGGGGATGGGATGGATGTGTGAAAAGAAGGTAGTAGATGGGAGAAAAGAGGGGTCTTATTTCCATACCAAAATATCGAGCATTACAGTGGCGCGTAAACTTTTTTTAGGATCAAAATTTTATATATTTTTTACATTAAATAGATAAATACAGTTATCTCCCAATTTTACAATCAAATATTAGAAACCAATTGTTATTGACTGAGCATCATATTATACTTAATTTTAATTAACTTCAAGAAGATAATGAAATTGTTTTGAAACATTTAATTTGTAGAAGTAGTCATTTTGGTTTTTGAACTCATATTAAAATCGCAAGTCAAAAAAGTTATCTTCTACTTAACTATGCTTTATTTAGGCTAGGTAAAATGACAACTGCGTAGATGTGGAACTAAAAAGTGAGAGAAGGAAAATGGGGATTCTGATTTCCGAATCGACATGTCAACAACGGTCTTTGAGACTTGATTTTAAATACAGAGTAGTAGATAAAACATGTTACGTATACACATGTACTGTGCCGTCTGCGTATTTTTAGAACCTTTTTACTGTAAAGCAAAATACATACATATGTATGTAGATACATATAGTTTGCCTGTAAATATTTTCATATAGAGAGTTCTACTCGATATACCCTTATCTCAAATAATTCAGCTCATTTCATTCATTTGATATATATTGATCAACATTGTACTCAGGGGCTGTACTCAACGGGTTAAAACGAGATTTACCATCCTTAAAAAGAAATGGTTTTTAATTACAACATACATTCCAGGCACATAACATTTTTTTATATTATTACTGTTCATTATATTTAAAGTAATATTTACTACCCGCTAGCTGAAAAAACATTGTTATATATAACGTTAATTTAATATTAAAATATTATCAAACTAGCTGAAATAGGATTTATAATGGTTAGGAACTTTAGTTTTCAGTTAATAATTAATTAACTAACTGTACGCATTTTCAATTATATAAACTTGAAAGTAGAAAAGTTTTCAGACAAAATAATTACTTGTTTACATATTGTTAGATAAACAAAAGTCGTAAGCATATAAAATTCAATAAAACTGTTAAAGTTTAATGATAGATTTTGAATGTTCTTTAAGTTACTCCCATGAAAATATGAAAAATATGTTTCATGAAAATGGGTCCTAGAGTTTTACACAAAATATTTTATTTGTAGGAATATATTTCAATACATTTTGTTTTGTGAAAAAAATAAGAGATTCAAAATTACTGATTATACTTTTTTTTAAATACATACACATTTTTAGTCAACAACAATAATTATCAATTTGAACATTAATTGAAGATTTAGTGAAACGTATCGAGAATATATAATATTTCTCAAGTTGTGTAATTTAATTATATTTTAATATCGGGTACGTAGAAATATTAGTTCTCTTTAGTAAATTATTAAATCATTTCATATTGTATATATTGTAGAATAGAGGTACTAAAAAATAATAATAAGTTTCTCACTAATTTAAAAAAAAAAAAAAAAATTTTTTTTTAAATATAATAACGTTATTATTCCGATAAAAAGATACTCCCACGTATTTTTCATGAATAACACAAATTTTTGTGATTTTTTTCTATTTGTTTCATGTCAGTTGAGAGAAATAAAAATTAAAAATGTAACATTATATTGAACACAATATTAAAATTCAGAAACAAACAGAACTATTAGGATACGTAGAGAAGATGGGTATAATTTTATTTATGTCATATATGACATGTCAAGATTCATAACTTGTGTCTCTAGTATTTGTTCTTATGTCTTCAACATACTACAGGTGATCAGAAAGATTTCAATGGTGATTTTTATTAAACTTCATTACATTTCTTAAAATAAAAGAGGTAGGTTTTTTGAAAAAATGAAAACGTATGATAAATTTAATATATTTTAAGTTAATCGTTGTTTTTTTTTTATGTAAGAATACTTTCAATTCGAGTATATTTTAATCAATCACTAGAAAATATATCATACTAAATAAAGACACTTTTGCTTCAAATATTTAAAATAATATGAATCCTCAAGCAACACCTGAGAATTCAGATAATAATGAATAAATTATCAAAAATTTAAAAGGATTTTAAAATCAAAATAGTTTCAACAGAACATTCCTTCAGTTTTTAATGTTTTTATTAAATATTCTTGTATAAGTATCCTTTAATATGAAAATAAGTTTTGGCTCGTTCTGAATTCAAAACAACTAATTTTATAAATTAACCAAAAATATAATATTACGACTTGGGCAAATTATTAGTTAATCATTTAAGATTTTAATGTGAGTCATTTAATTGTAAATGTGGATTAAAAAAATGTATACTTTTATTAGAAAAATATAATTATTCAATCAGCTATTTGTGCAAGCCATACAGTTCTATAACTTTGTGTTCACTCTATGAACAACACACCTGATTTAACATGCAGCACTATATGCGTTTCGCTGACAGCGAGAAACAAAGGGAAAACAATTCATGAATAAGTTTTTGTATCACTTATCATGACTGGTATACATTTATGACTTGACTCTAGGTACTTTCCAACTGAAATCATAAAAATGATTTTATTTGATTCGAGAAGAAAAGAAATTGTAATACATTGCACGTTGTTGTCGCTACTGCGACAGATATTTACCTGGAAATTCTTTTCTTGGAATCTTTTTTCTCATTTCATTTATTTTTATTTAGTCCTTTTGGCTTTTGAACAATCCACTTATTTACATGCATGTATAATGCATATGCATATATTTATATATTTTTAAATATTCTAATCAATTGTTGTATTCTAAATCATTTCTTGATTATTTTTGATATTTCGAACAACATTCTATTCATTGAGATTTCAATATTTATTTTTCCATCAATATATGAACATTTTTATCATGATTAAATCTTATTAAATAATGTCTTTTTTTATAAAAATACAAATATTTTTATGAATATGTATGTAGGAGTTTAAGAATGGTAAAAAACAATTTCGGAAAGTACCTCATATACATATATCAAAATATATTAACTCATGCTTATACAATCAATTTCAATCTTGGTTTCTGAGTATGAGTTGTAGTTTTATCAACATGCCATCACATTAATATCTACCTATGCAGTATAAACTATATATATATTGATGGTAAAATAGAAGTAGTATTTTTTAAGCTTATCTTGCTATTTTGGTTCTATCCCAAGTAACTATTTTTGAAAAGAAAAATCAAAATACGAAATAAAACATAGAATACTCACACCTACTTTCATTCTTTATTTATTTACCTCAGAAATATTTAACTTCAGCTTACACAAAAACAAGTAAACAAACTTGAAATAACTTTGAGATGATATAAAAAACGAAACTTCAAATACATTTTAGATAAAACATAAAAGTATACACAAGAAGGTTCACCCAAATAATAGCAAATCTGTTACGATGTCATTAACAAAGCTGTCATGCGATATTATAACATTGGCTGGGTTTCCTGCGAGCTACTATTCGTCTTGCTCAAACTTGGACTTAATTAAACGGGATGAAGTGACATCTGCATTTATTGTGTTTACCTTTAAACCAGTGGTAATCAAATATTTGCATGTATGTATTTATCGTCGTATATTTATTTATTACAATCCTTGTAATTTGTTTATCTCTTTTTATGATGAAATCGAACAAAATCGATTTACTAGAATTACGTAAAAATTTACGACTTTGTTGTTCAATAAAATGATATTGCCATTGTTATTTCTTTACATATACATACATACATGTACATGTTTTTCCCAGATTTTTATTAGGACTTCACGCTGAGACAAGATTTTTCTCGGTATCGTCTCGGTCTCAGTATATAAAAACGAGATAGAGATTAAGACAACATTTCCTTAAATATGGACGAGATAAGACCATCTGAAATTTTGACGAGAAAAGATGTCAACTTTCTTTTTGTCACGTCAAGAGTCTGGGTTATAAAAGATTATCAATAATAAGTAAAAATTTACTATTTAAAATTAATCTTAAAAACCCCAATTAAAGGAAGATTCGTTACAGTTCAAAATTTCTTTGTTTATTATTGAAACATAAGAATAAATAGAAGAAAAAATTCACACGAGACCGAGAATTTTCTCGGTCTCGTGTACGATACGAGATTAATTATTTACTAGACGATACCGAAGCATGTTTTAATCATATAATTTTTTTTTTCATACGAAACACGCTACATGCAATAAGGAAAGTAATGTGAGGTTATTTTTTTTTAAGAAAAACAGAATCGAATAGAATAGATTTTAGCTGATTTGAAGGGTGCATTGTCCAAAAAAGTATAACACAGCAATATTAGATCATTAGATAAAGCCTCTTATATCGAGGAGAAACATTGCTAAATGATCCTTTCCTCTTAAATATAATTTAAGAGAAAAAAACACAAAAAATTTAAAGAACTTTTTTAAATTTTTAAGCGAACGTTTTCTTTTATAACTAAATAGTGAAATCAGTAATAGCATTTAAATTAAAAAATGACTTTGAACTTTCTTTACAAATACCTATTTCAATTCTTTTTCATTTATTCATAAAAATATTTTTTGTTACCACGTATCAGAAACCATTGTTTGATTAAAGATATTGAAAAAATTACAATAATAAAAAAAAATTTCACAGTTTTGATACATATACACCGCATATGTGTTTGTTTGGTACCCCTGATCGACGCATATTTTGCAAGGATTAAAAACGAACGTTATGCATAACTATCAAGGATTATGTTTATAAATTAGTTTGCCGTGAGACAGGAAATGGTTGCTGGGCTTTCGTGTGATGAACGTGATGTAAATGTTTATTTTTATAACAATACTCTCTGCAACAGTAGTATTCAACATAAAGATAACAGCCAACAAAGGGGTAATTTTCGCTTTTGTTTTCATTGAGACGTAGAAAATAGTATACAAAACTACCAACAATTCCAAAAAGAACATGCGGTTCACCATGCTATATTTTTTTTAATTCAAATTAATATAGACGTTTTTTAAATTGTATCAACCATTTCAATACCAATTATTAATAACGAAATATGATTACACTAATAACGATATTGTAATCATACATCGCCTTGATATCTTAAACTAGTAGATAGTTGATTTAAATTACATTTTTCAAAAACAAAGAGATGTTATTTTATAGTAAAAATATTATATAGAGGGAACTGGAACCGCTCTGTAGATACAGGATGATTTACAACTAGCGTAAAAAAAATTAACAGTAGATCGAAGATGTAATTTTAAGCAAAAAACCTTATGTGAACCTATGTACGGAAATTCTTCGTGAGGGAGCTATAATCTTTTACCCAAAATTAGTGTTTATTTAATATCTAGATAACCCATTGTGCTACAGTTATGAAATTTGAGTAGGGGTGTATGTATGGGAAGAGTATATGATACAAAATACACAAAAATCTTGATGATCTTATGACAAATGAGCAAAGTATATTTTTGTGTAGTTTCAATCATATAATCTTCTACAGGAATCCAACTCAGGAAAAAATTCAAGAACTAAACAATACTTGATAAAAATCGGCGGGCCCACTGGCCCCATACACCCCTGGACTAAATAATTATTATTTGATACCGAAAATCGATAACACCTATTAATACCAAACCCTGTATCAAATTTCATAACTGTATCACAATGGGTTCTCTAGATATTAAATAAACATTAATTTTGGACAAAAGATTGTAGCTCCCTCACGAAATATTTCCGGACATACGTTCACATAAGGTTTTTTGCTTAAAATTACATCCTCGATCTACTGTTAATTTTTTTTACAGTAATTGTAAATCATCCTGTATACAAAATAATAAATGCGTCTTTTCAATATTGATATCATAATATTTTGATTGAAATTCGATCAAAAAATATGTACTGTACATGTGTAGATATAGAACATGCAGTTTGATTTAACCATTACTAATATTAATTAAATTGTGTTACTAACATTGTCAAAAACAATATGATATGCTTTTAACATATTGTATAAAACATTAGTTATTTATTAAATATCAAACAGAACATTACGTTGATGATTTACATTAAAACCCGTGGATTATTTTTGTTATTATAAATAAATGTTTAATATTTATAATAAACACATTATATTATTTATTGAAAGATACATATATGTGTTTTTATATTTTTTATAGGCACCTCATATTTTAATTAAAAATATTTTATTTATTACACAGTCATTTGAGAAATCAATATTTTGTTTAATTTTATTAACAATACAGTAATTCTAACAAAAGTTTACTGAATTTTTTTATAAATATAAGTAAACAGAAAATGTTAATTGCTTTTTAACTGCTGGTAGAGGTAACACATTTTTTTGTAAAATACCTTTTAATCTATTAGATTTTTTTACAAAAATAAATATAAGAAAGTAGTGTGTGCCTCACCCCATAAAAACACGGTTGAAATTAAACTTCTTTTGTTTTCATTAACCATGCGAATTAAATAAATAAAGCTAGACGCATTAAATTATAATCAATCGTATTACTGACTTAAACTGACTTGTACACATCCAACAATCTTTCTCTTATACATATAATAATCGCTCTCTCACGCATAACCGATGTAAATTGCCTTTCTCATATATATACACATCTCTCTTTTACGCATATACACACTCTTCTTGGCATTTCACCTTAAATACCTGTATACGTGTCAAAAAATCTTTAAAAATATATTTTTTACACTTCTTTTACGCGCTACGTTACACAAAAAATATTTATTGTAGAAAACATATGTAGATAGTAGAAAAAATCGTTTTTAACATAATCTAGAAAAAATTAATTTTGGTAATCTTCTAAAAAAATAAGCAAAATTCGTCAATTTAGCTTACACATGATCTTTAAAAATTAATGATTAAATATCATATAACTAATATTGAAATTTACCAATCTTTGTATTGAAAACAGTAATTGTTAATTGTTTTCTTGAATTACCCAGTTTCAAAAATTACCAAATTAACTTAATAGTTTTTGAGAACTAAGTTATCTATTCATTAACAGTTTATCCTGCGGATATTGAACCAATTGAACTCCTAAGAGCAAAATAAAACAAAAACAACAAGTCAAACAATGTGAGATAGTTTTGCTTTAATAGCTCGAAAAACTAATCATGTTTCTACAAGATTAACCAACGTGTTTAAAAAGAATACTAGACAGTAGTGTTTTGTTTTCTATCAGATAGTGACGAATTGGTGCGCTGCCGTTTAGTATTGATCACAAAAGAGATAGAAGATGTTCTGTTCCCACTGCTCCTCATTGTATTCTTTGAGTTCTATTGTTCAGAATTATAACAAAAAAGAAATAAGTAACTGGAGAAGATAATAATTGGAGTATATGATATTTTTCAGACATAAATTGGTTGCTTAGTAAAAAAGTTTAATAAAAAATAAATAAAAAAGAAGTTTCTATTTTTGTTTGGGTTCTTTTACTGTTAGATATTACTTGTCTCAAATTATTTGTTTCTGCAGAACAAAATGATATTTGATAGGTTTTTGACATATCATCTTTCATAAAAATATATCAAAGGAAAATGTTTATCTATATTTCTGTTGATACATATTTTGTTGGATTAATTATGACTTACATACAATAAGGCATACAATTCAATGATCAACTTCAAAAATGTAATTTAAAAGAAGCAATTCGAAAAATTGAAATTACCTGCACAGTACAAATATCATTTATTTTAACGTTTTCCTCGAATAAATACATATACAAAAACTAAATAGGAAAATGTTTATCCTAAAATGACCAAATATCAATTATCATGTCAAGACTTAAGTAAGACCCATTACACGACGTAATTGTAACATCGATATGTAGATATACTAATGGACAGTAAAACTCAAAAATACATTTTATTTATATTTTTCAAAATCTTGAGATGAAAATTGCAAGCGCATTGGATTCACAAAAAAAAAAAATTCGTTGGTGGAGGTGCTGTGTAATAAAAAATATTTCTATTTATTTTTTGTATTTATATGTCTCCTGGATCTCGTAAATGTTACTTACCCTGGTCACCCCAGTGCACCTTATTCTTATCATCCCTCCGGTAATACTTGATTTTAACTGACGATACCTTTATATTTTGCCAAATTCATAAATTAAATAGTTATTACAAAATTGTGACAATTTCAAAATTTGACACAAATAGTAGGTAGCTATATTGCAATGCACGTAATGGAAAATTCGCGTGAACTCTTTTTAATTTCCATTAACAATATACAATTCGATACATCTTTATATGAAAATATACATAATGCGCTCCAATATGCTCCACTTTATTAAAACAATGAAACAAATGCTTTTAATACTTTTTTAATCTCCATAAACATCCAGCTTCCATTGTGTACATTTTAATTTATACACAGTTTTAGTACAACGCTTCAATTGTTTAATACCGGTATTATATATGTATCGCAAAATAACTAATACAAAACTAATTTGTAACTGACTGCAAAGATAAAAATTATAAAAATAAATCATTCCAACTAAATGTACGACACCCATATCGGTAAATACTTGGACAATAAATTCAGTGTAACGTAGCAATAAAACATACCAACTCAAGTGATATGTACTTTTTAATGTGCAGTGTCCATATATCACTCGTATGTTGCCGCGCACGCCAAGTGCGACGGTGCTTTATTTACGTGAGCAGAGCCGAATTTACAGAATCCGAAAATTGGGACACTTTACTTCATTTTATGAATAACTGATTGATTTAAAAAAAATTGTATTTTTACTACTCTTGATGTACATATTTTCGTAATTGGGGGTTATTGTTGGCAAAACTATTAAGTTCACAATTTTCATAATTCAGACATGAAATAATAATATTGTAAAGCAATACTTTTTTAGCTTTATCTATAATATTTTTGAAACGGTTCGGATAGAAAACACATTTTTTTAATGAAAATTAAGGAATCATTAATTATAATTAATATTTGGTATATTCGTTATGTAACAAATTCTAAGATAAGATTGTATAAAAATTAATTAATTAATACTAAGGTTTTTTCTTAATTAACAAAAACAAATTCTCATTGAATTTTATGCAAAACTGGTAATAAAACATCGTTTTTACGAAGAGTTGTAAAGAGAGTTTCAGCTGTTACAATTAATCATTTTTATTGAAATCTGGGTTACCTACATTTGAACATACTATTACAAATACACCTCTGGGTAGATCGCAGTTAATGTATGATACGTACTCTAATCAGTTAACAGTTTTTATGCTTACCTTTTCTATTTTGTCCTGGTGTGATTTATGATTTAAATATTTTATAAATGGATAAACTATAGACGCAACATTTAGTAATATATCTAACGCAAAAGGTGTTTTTCAATTTAAATTTCATTGATTTTTTAAGAGAAAGTTCAGAAAAAAGATGTTACAATCAATCGGTTTACGGATTCATTAAATTAAATTATAAGACAAACATAATTTAATTGTATATAATATATACCGGGTGGACCATTTTAACCTTTAATGGAAAATAACTCGACCAGTAAGCGAAATAATAAAAAAAGTTTTATACAAAAGTTGTTGGGAAAGGAGGGGGACGTACGACCATGACTTTGAATTTGACCTTGACCTTGACTGAGGAAAATCAATAAAAAACATTCTGAAATAACAAAAAATAAAATACACTTATAAATAGGATTATATTATATATATGTATTTTATTGCTTTTCTTTCAGTAAATTAAATAATTTTTTTTATAATATTTTTTCTCATTTTTTTGATATGCTCGTGCCCTCCATTTAGTTTTATCACGCCTCCCTAGAAAATTCAACTTTTTTCCTATCAAAATTACACTGTATTCTGTTTCCAACGCCAACGTTTAGAAATCCCCGTATACAGATACGATTTTCACTTGAATACACGTACAAATTCTTTTTGAACTTGAAATGACCTCAAAACATGGCATTTGACCTTATCAATCTACATATTCAATTGTAGAATTTCCCGTTCTTTCCGAATCCGGGGTCGAAAATAGGCGTTTCCATTTGAAAAATTTTATATGGCCTTCAAATAACCCCTACGGTCAAGGTCAAATTTAAGGTCACGGTCGTACGTCCCCCTTCTTGCTTTTGTACAAATTTTTTTTTATTATTTCACTTACCGGTCGAGTTATTCTCCATTAATGGTTAAAATGGTTCACCCAGTATATATGCAAACATTTATAAGTTAATGTTTTAACACAAGTACCTTTTTAAATCATATTTTTCATCTACATACTGTACATTAATTTACTTTGATAAAAATTCATTTCAATAAAGTAAATATTTTAAAAGGTATAATGGATGTATTAATATTTAACAAGTGTATCTGAATAAAAAGGAATAATGTAAATATATAATTAAGGTTTGTGCAAAGATACCAAACGTGGGAATCGGAACGTTTCTTAAAATATACATAAGATGTGTAAACGTTTATATCTTGAATAAACAGACTCGAATAAAATATGCATTGGTTTGGTTAGTTGTGTATGAATTACAGTGGTACTTAAAATGTCATAGTTTCTTTTTATAATAACTATTACTAGCTGAACTGTTTGGTGCTACTCAAGGTGTAATTTAATTAATTTTAAGAATATAATATATAAGTATGATAAAAAAAACATATTTAATAAATATCTTAAAGAACAAAAAAACTATATTGTAACTGAGCTTAAATATATAGACCTACACTTCACTATAAATGTATATATGAATACTATGATCTACATTAAATTCTTTTGGACTATTTTCTCCATGGTACATGTGTGTCTGTCTATAGACGGCGTAATTGACAATAAAATTCGACATTTTTTTGTCAATTATTTTGAAGCATAGAAATAATTTTTTTAATAAAGGTATTGATTTTTATATATGTAAACTTGAAAATTTGTATTTCTTGTTAACTGTAAAGGAACAAATTAAATAATTTATTAAAATATTTATAACGATAAGAAATTCTTGTTTTTTGAACAAAACTTGTATTCTATCACTGGCTCACGTTGCTTTGAGCAATAAATTATAATTTAATGTTAATTATATTTCCCGAACGAAATTAATTATTTACAAGTTTCACTCGAATGATTACTATTGAATTCAAAATATCGCATTCAGTTAAATTCTTCATGCGAAACGAAGATGGCGTTGGTATGCAATGTTTCACAACCTACTGGATCATCAAAAGTGGAATGTGTTTTAACATTTTATTATTCATAGTTAAGAATTTTCAATTATATATTCCTACTGTATGCAAACATTAAAAGTTTAAGAGTGAAAGATATGAATGTTTAACGATGCCTCAGTAAAACTAAATTATACTTTAATAAAGACAATAAAGTTTTCTTTAGTAAATAAACACAGTCCAGTGAATTTATGAGTCTATTATTGTTACTTTAAAAGCTAGTTGAGTTATAAATAAATTAGTTAAAGAGTGTTTTTATTTCGTTAATTGCGAAGAAAAATGCGCATAGTAATGGGTATATAAAATTAGAATAAAAATAAAGTAGGTTGAACGAAGGTATTCTTGTTCTGTTCGGAATTTAATTTGATTCAAATGTATTTCGTTTTATAAAGTACTTCTGGTGAAAAGAATTTCACAAATTTAAGATCGTTTGTTAGTTATATATGCGTATAGACAAAAATAACAATACGTTTTTAACTAATCAATTATTCATTAAACATTTCATTGTTTTTATTGATGTTCCTTTTTAAGTGATAGAAAGTAAATATAATGCAATTATTTTAATGATGTGAATACAGTAAATAAATAATTTGTAAATACAAACAATACAATAAAGCAAATTCATTTTTAGATTAAATATTCATACAATTAAAGGATGTTTTAAAGAGCAGTTTGATTAATAATTTTTTTTTTAATTATTTGTAATGATTAACATTGCAGCTAATTTTGACTCCGGAATTAATTTTTATTTCCGTTTCCAAGAAATTCATTGATTTGTATAAGTTTTTTAAAGGTGTTTTTATTTATTTTTATAATTCAATAAGATAGCGCTTCGTATTTTTTTACAATAAAAAGTGTTCCGTGACTTCGAAAATCTTAAGAACCACTGTTCTATTCAATATCACAGTAGCATATTATACAATATGATATGTATCTCATTTATAACAATCGTGGGCACACATACACATAAATAAACATTTAGAACAGATCCTTGTGGCGGTGGGAGGGTGTTGGGAAATGGACATGGCAGGACACACATCGACGTCAAGGATTTGCAAAGATAATCCTGATTAATGGAGTCCTGTTTCAGTGAATTAAACAAACATACCGCGATCAAACCCAACCCAGCACAGAGAAATGGGACACGGTTTTACATTTTTATTTATACGTTATGTCGTACTAGTTTCAATCGATACCATCTTATATATTTGCTACTTGGAATATTTACTAGCGTTTAACCCGCCCAAATTACGAAAATTAATATTAAAATATTTTAAATTTACAATAAAAAAACATTGTACGAAACAAATGTAATTTTCAACAGAAATTCTAGTTTCATTTGTTTAAGAGCTAAAAAGGAAACAAAACAGAGTAATTGTATTTATTTTAAAACTGCAGTAACAATGGAGAAATTCAAATAATGTTTTATAAAAGTCTTATACCAGGATACACAATGTTTCTTGCTTGACATATTCTGGAACTATAAATCACACAAATTTCGAAATGGTCTTATAATGTTCGATATATAGTTTAGTATTTCTAATCATTTCAATGGATCGCTTAATAATTAATACACCAAACCGGTATCTTCAAATGCTTAGTTGATATAAATATTATTGCAACCAAAAAAGCGAAAGATTAGTTTCTCTATCATTTTAACCTTAATTCTCTCAATTAATATGTTTCAAGTGAACTGAAAACGTTGTATCTAAAATCAATTATTTATTTAATCAACATTAGTGTTGAATTTACTATGTTTAAGTTCTAAAAACTTTAAGCAACAGCGGAAGTTAGATATTTATGTACAGTGACAGAAGAAATTTAAGGACGAATTACTCACAAATTAACGAATGGCTGTCAAAATTATAATTCTAAAACGAAAATATTTGTTATTTAGATCGGTGTTTCTGACGAACTTTTTAACTATATTGCAACTACTCAAAAACTTATCGAAATGATTTCAATTTTTAATATTTTTTACGCGTTTTTTTATCCATTTAATAAATAATATACATACATACCTATGTGTAACTATTAATTTTTTTAATGCAGTTTTCATGTTCAAAATTTCCAAATACTCAATACATCTTATAACGAAACCCTGAACAAAAATAACAATATAAAATTGCGACTGACATATACCCAGTGGCGAAGCGTCCATGGAAGCAGGGGAAACAGTGCTTTCCTTTCTTTATAGGTAAATTAATACAAATCTGTGTTTTCAGTTAATAAATAATTTTAAAATATTATTAGAATATTCATCTTTATGCACAACCCAAACATTTTAACCAAAAGTCAAAAATAACATTTAATATTAATTTACACGTTCAATTATAAAACTATAATACCTCAACTACTTATTTTATTTATATATAATATTATTATTATATTATAATACTTATTTTCTTGTATTTTAATCGATATTTGTATGACGAGTTGAAGTTCACTGCAGAAAATTCCACTAAAATTTTTTGAATTTTTTATTTAATTAAAAGTATGTTTTTTATATAGAAAATGACGTGAAAGTTGAAAACCGCAGGTCTGTATCTCAAACCGTTCTCGAGATATAGCCTCTCAAAGTTTCAGTTTTTTCAAATTTTTAGAGAAAAAAGGCCATAACTTTTGAACGCGTGGTCGGAATTGATTTTAGTTGACGGATTTGGAATCAGCGTGTCAAAATCTATATAATGACATGTATAATACCTTAAAACTCGAAAAAAAAAAATTCGCGAAAAATCGAAAAAATTCAAAGGGGTATACCTTAAAAAAATGTCGATTTTTGACCAAAATTTTTTTGTCGGATTTTAAAGTATTATACATGTCATTATATAGATTTTGACACGCTGATTTCAAATCCGTCAACTAAAATCAATTCCGACCATCCGTTCAAAAGTTATGGCCTTTTTTCTCCAAAAATTTGAAAAAACTAAAACTTTGAGAGGCTATATCTCGAGAACGGTTTGAGATATAGACCTGCGGTTTAAAAATTTCAACTTTTCACGTCATTTTCTATACAATAAACATACTTTTAACGAAATCAAAAATTCAAAAATTTTTAGTGAAATTTCCAGCAGTGAACTTCAACTCGTCATACAAATATCGACTAAAATAGAAGAAAATAAGACGAAGAATCATTAAGTTACTATATAAATATATAAGAATTTATTTAAAAAAATAAAATCTTGAACTAAAACTGTTTCATAACTAGTTTTTTTTTGTTAATAGGAGGGAGAGGATTGACAAAATATACTTCCCTTTTAAAAATTTCACGCCTCACCACTGCATATACCAATAACCACAACGCCATCTATGATTTTCCTGATCAATTAAATCAAGTACATGTAATCCTCTTTAGTTGTAAACATCCGCTATAACTTACATGTAACGTACGCTAAGCCATCTTTACATAATCAACAATAATATTATGTTAGCAGCGACTTAACTCCGCCCTCGTTTATAACGCACGGCTAGCTCCCTGCCTTACCGACACCGCTATGATTATTTATGTAGTATCTATGTTTATCATACCTCGGTTACGTACTCTGTTATTTATGCTGTCGTCGATGCTATTGGCGAATGTTGTATTTATTATTCTCTGCTAAAATGGCACGGAGCCAAGTTGAGAATGAATAGACACTAGTTCTTGAATTCTTGGTATAAGATGGGTCTTATTAGATTTTAGTCGAGCAAAGAGCTATGTAAATTAGTATCACTGGTTTTCCTTGAGATTAAGGTTAGATTTTTTTACCAACATTTTGTAGCATTACAATGACTTTTATATTATGTAGATTGTATGCAAGCTTTTTTACATATGAATAAAACCAAGAATTTGAAGCAACTGAGTTTAATTTTTTTTAAATGTACTTTATTATTTTTTGCTTAATGAATATGATTTTCCTCTTCAAATCGATGTTACATGCGAGTAGCGGTTGCGGAAGCAATTAAAAGTGCTTTGTGGTGTAATTATTTATTTATTGATGATGAACAGGAATTTATATGCCCCAGGAGTTATTAAACACAATAAATGAAATTTTTTAGGTACATAGTTTGATTCGTATTGAATACGGTAATAAAGTTAAAAATATTTTTTCAATAACAAAATTGATTATGGGTGGTGCCGATATTAAGGCACACATCTAGAGACGTCACAAATCCGTATATTATTTCCAGGATATTTAATTAATGTGTTTATACACTGTGGTTCTTTTATCAATTTTATTTTTACAAAAGAACTAACTATTACACAAAACATATTCTGTACATTTATAGAATTAAAAATAGAGTTTTTACAGAATCATGATGTCCAACACACTTTGTATGAACTCGCCTAATAATCGGAAACTTCGTATTTTTTTTTACTTTTTATTCGATTATAACATTCATTTTTTAATATATATGTATATATTTTTTCAAAACAATAAAATCTGTATTTAATATTTTTATTCACCAATTAATTAATATAACAATTGAAAAATGTGAAAATTTCGAATTATTTTAACCCAATTTTGTTATATGTATTCAGTACAATGAGTCTCAAATCGAAGGAAATAGATATCACTTACATGAATACCGAAAGATACGATTCTCACTTAATAATAAAGATACATACAAACACAAATCGAACACTAAACGCTAAAACAACGACTCTCTAGGGTCGAGTTGCGAAGTGCATACACACACTGCATGAAATATGCAATTCAATTCTACGCAATCACAGCCAGACTCTAAAGTTTCACTGATAGATCAATCACTTTGCTCGAACTGCTATTATGGCAAATGTAAATGTATCTCTTTACAAGGTGCGAGTGGTAAAGAGTACAGGAACGGGTTAGTGAATACAACATTTCATTAATTCCATGGATCAATATCCAAATCCATACATATAAATATCTATAGTCTGTTTCATTTAAGATTGCAGCGGTAGCTAACATAGGAAGCATAATACGCGCTCTTGATTGGGTAAAATGCCAGGCAGATTCACAATAACACAATTATTGCTGACGAATGTTGCCTTAGGAACAAATGAAATTAAATTTAAATTGTCAGATTAGTTATTCTATAAAATGTGTATTATATTATTGACATTGGGATATTAGAAAACTAATATTCATAATACAAAGGTGAGTTTTATTTCTTACAAATTTCATTAAAAGTTTTCATATACATATTAAAATTTTACTATATTTATTTTGTGGACTGGCCTAGTGCGATAATTGTGCCTGTGTGAATCGTACCGTCTAATCCCCGCCCACAACTGCAGTCTTAAATGATTTGATATTCTATTATACATTTATAACATTTGAATATGTCTTCGTGGTGACGTTAATTCTCGCTCCAACGCTGATTGGTCAAGGAGCTGATGAGACTACCTTGTCTTTATATGCCTAGTTTTTAATAAAATTCTAGTTGTAAAAATTGTTTCCAATTTTAAGTATATACGAATTTCAATTTCTGCGTGAGTATTTTTTTTACGCATTTGTCTTCCTATCTGAGAGTACCTAAGTATAAATGTACACTTGAACGTTGTGGTTATACAGTAGTGCAATTTAAACGTCATTTAATAAAGATGAACTTACTCCTCTTTCTACTCAATGTTCGTTTTTTTTTCAGCTGACTCACTTACTATATGCTAATATCTCTATAGCGTCTCCAAGAAGATTAAATTTATTATTTTATCTATGGCTGTTACGTAATTTCAATGGAGTACACAATTTGTAGACATATTAACATCAATTTCGATGATTCTATTATGATCTTGAAGTGGTTCTTGTCTTCTATATGTAATGTCGCTTTGATTTTTAAATGCACACTGCAATGATGGCCTAACTTACATTATTGTTGGGCTTATATTTTGTCACTTGTACTATTTGGATAGTAAGATATAAGATATGTTTAATGGGGCAGCATAGCCCTAGAGCCATTCCTGTTGGTGAATAAGGTATTTTAATGTTTACGAGGTGAAATAGGTTTCAACATGTTCACAAAGTTAAATGGAAACGCTGATGTATCTGATTATAAGACGTAGATGGAAATAAGATTTAAACTTAATTATTATACTTGTTGAAGTCTGTTTCTGTTACATTTGTTATATTTTGGTGCACAGATTCTTAAAATAAATCAAATAAAATTATACAAATTTAAATTAAAAAATTATATGGTACCAAGATAAATAGGTCTGGAGTACTCACCGAGACAAACATTTTCCCCAAAAATAATTCAAATCGGTGCTTTTTTACAATAGTTATCGTGAACGAAAGAAAATTCTACATCCAGATACACACAACAACTTTTCTTTAAGTTTTGAAGGTAGTACAATCAGAATCTGCTCTTATCTTGGACACGATTTTTCTTTCAGAACATGGAAGTAAAAAATGGTTAGTAATAAATACATTATGTCTACTGGTGTACTGTTAAAACTATCCTTTAATTCAATTACGGACTGGTGTATTCAACCTATTTTAATTATAGATTATTACTTTAGTTTTAGTTAGTTCATGTATTGGGTATTACGTTCTCTATCGATATGTTCTAATGGCACTTGAACTAAAACAGTATTGTATATTGAAACTCACAGCAATTTATCGAGTGTACTAAATTTATACTATGCATGTCTGTCTGTACGCTAAATAAGTGATATTGTCATCAGTGATGTTGAATTCAAACGTTTTTGGCATTTTGTATAAGACAGAAGAGATTTACTGCATGCGCTTCTTTTTAGTAATGAGGGGGTACCCCTGTGGATAAAATCCGCGATGTTCACTGTCACCACCCAAGATTGTACCAAGCGATTATAAAATCGACCACGGGTATTTTTAATTATTGCCTCTACGCCATTTCCAAAATTTTCTTCACATATAAAATTTGCACTTCATTTTTCGTTTTAAAGAAATCGGTTTAATAATTCCCGAGTCTATAATCCTTATACAAACGAACATTCATTTTTATAATGAACTAGCTGGGCCCACGCGGCTTCGCTCGCGTGGACTACGGAATTATTATTTAGGATTTAAAAAATATATATGTAGTTGAATTAATTACAAACACGATTAGTTATTAATGTAATAAAAACCAAATAACACTTAAATTACCTACCTAACAAAAACGAATCAGAACAAAAAGTAAAAATAATTTTTGTTCTATTTAAATTTAAAAGTTAATTATTGAAAACAAAATAAACAATTGACAATCAAAAGAATACCGGCCTGTTCGACTGTTCTCTGCCCAGCGTGTTGGCACGTTCCCTCGCCGCACCCCCGCGCACGGTCACAACGCGCGAATAATATGTCCTGTATAACATATATTTCGATATTTTCTAAACTATACGACCAAATTGGATGCTGTAAATGGCAAATTATATCTACATTAAGTACCTATGACGATGAAATAATTTATTTCGATAAGGATTAATGTTTTGCAGGTCATAAGTCCATGTAAACAGAACCCAAATATTTTATGTTTTCTTTGTAACATAAAAGCAGTCATTGTGGCTTAAATATAAAAGTTAGACATATCGTGTCGCGGACTTTGTAGAACTTTTGATTCTACACAATTCTTTAATACATTATTTTGTTCTATATTGAACGGTTTAGGCAGCGTATTACAAAACAGCGCACCGACGGCAAAAAATTTTCCGACTTGATTTTCTATTATCGTCACTGCTTAGTTGTTATGATACCTAACGTAAAAAAATATAGCCTATAACCTGGCCAGAGAACGTACCTTTGAATTAAAAAAAAAACACGTAAATCGGATAAGTGGTTCTCGAGTGATAAGGTAACTAACGGACAGACAGACAGACAGAGAGACGTTGAGCTTATATATATTAAGGATTAAGTGTTTTGGAAAAGTATTGTTATTTTTTATCCCACAAAATAAACTGCCACATTAAAATACATCTGATAAAATATTTTTTTTCCTGCAACCTGCAAAAATTCATTCATTTCATTTCAGTTTACAACAACATAATTTAAAGTAAATTCACTCCTAGTTTCCCCACGTTATCTGCGCTCCCGGCTGCAACAATACATCTATTCGCACAACAGTACTTTAATGTATTAGATGTCTGATTGAGCAGTGGACTTGAACATGTTTCGAAAGCTTAAATGGAACTGTTGATGCATTTGTCTGTCACATGGTGTATACAAATGGATTGCAGTAAAGCATTAGTTTCAAACTCTAGTATAACGGTATTCCAAAGAAGAGACGTCCATATGCAAACCAATAATGCTATTTAAGATTGTATATTTGCATGCATTCATAAGTGGGTGTTATAACTATAATAAATTATTCAGTTATAAATTGCATATGCTACTTTTCAAGAAATTATTTATCTGTATTTATATTCCTCTATTTCTTCATTTCAATACTAGAATAAGCTACCACACTATGAATAATTATCTGTACCTATAATAACAATAATACTTAAATAAACAAATTTTAATTTTATAAAAATTCAGTGTATATTAATAATTTAACCCAATTTCGGTGAAAATTTTATAGAATATTTTTTATAGATAAGTTAGGTTACTACACTGGATCCTAAAATTCTAGCCATCTTGTTTATATTTATGTGTTTTTACTTTAAAACATAAAATTAGGTAAATATTATTGATAGAAAAATACAGATTTCTGAATGGTAGTCGATAAAACAGGTTTTAGATTCACATTTGTACGCTAGATGTCTAAGCCAAAAAAGTATAACCTTCGCGTGCATAAATATCACACACCCATTATTTATCTAATAAATGTTTCGGGATACAAAGTAGCCTATATCCTTCCTCAGAATGCAAGCTATCTCCTTGCCAGATTTCATCAAGATTGGTTCAACAGTTTAGCCGTAGAAAAGTTACAAACAGATCGCCAAGCAGAGAGATAAACACACTTTCACATCCTTAATATATATAAAGCTCAACATCTGTCTGTCTGTCTGTCCGTTAGTACGCTAATCACTCGAGAACCACATCATATTTACGTGGTTTCTTTTTTTATTCATAGGTACATTCTCTGGTTAGGTTATAGGCTATATTTTGTTACGTAAGGTAACATAACAACTAAGCAGTGACGATAATAGTAAATCAAGTCGGATAAAATTTTGTCGTCGGCGCGTTATTTTACAATACGCTGCCTAAACCGTTCAATATTGAACAAAATAATGTTTTAATGAATTGTGTAGAATTAAAAGATCTACAATAATGTCAGCGACACCATATGTTTAACTTTTATATTTAAGCCACAATGACTGTTTTTATGTTACAAAGAAAATTTTAAATATTTGGGTTTTTTTCACGTGGACTTATGACCTGCAAAAAATTAATCCTTATCGAAATAAATTATTTCATCGTTATAAGTACTTAATGTAGATATAATTTGCCCTTTACAGCATCCAATTTGGTCGTATAGTTTAGAAAATATCGTGGAATATAAATACGGGAACAGCTAGTACATATAAGTGTATAAATTGTATAAAAATTATTTGGAAAATATTTTTTTTCATTCTTTATACTTCAAACTAAAAAACTCGTAATAATTCATCCCTACTCCTTACTCCCTAACCCTGTATACAGACACTTTGGTTGCGAGAACGAATGTCGTTAACCAACGCTACATGAAGCTGTCTGTAGCAATTCCATATCCATACAAACATACATAGGTTGTTTGTCGCATGTATAAATGGAACATGTTGCACCCCCGCTGAGACAAATATTGTGCATATTTGTTTCTGTGCAATAACCTCTTTGTGCACAAACTCTGTTTGTTGTTATTTTTAAAATTAAATGTCGAGATTAAAATGTCACACGTATGTGTTTGCTCTTCTAGTTTTATGTTTCTCTTTAAGCTGAATTGTATTTTGATATAATTTATTATTTTACTGTCGTCATATTTCTTGTTTGAACGTACACTTTAAACTCTTTTATTGGCCGTAATATTGTGCTTGAGTTTAATTTCAATTTCGTGTGTGTATGTTTTTAAAGTTTTAGACGTCAAGATGATAAACTTAAGAAAACCATTTCTTGAAATGGAATTAAAAGGAAAATGTGCTTTATTAAAAATTAAAAAGAAAAAAAGGGAGTTAATTGCTTTCACAACTGGACTCCTTAACACTTTGATATGTCTTGAAAATATCCGTTTTAATAGGTATTTCATTTGTAGGCCATTTATCATATTTATAGAGAAAAAAATTTGTATGCTACCTATCTTTCGAAGTATTAAACTTTCATTTAATTTTTTATATGTAGATGTACCGTTGTGGTTCAATGAGACAATTTTTGTCAAAGCGTTTTTTGCGGTCTTTTATTGCGAAGTTGAGTTTATGATAATAATGAATTTATGAAATATTTATTATTAAGAATAAGTAAATTATGAACTCTCACATAATTTAAAAGTATTTTTTATTCATAAGTCAATAAAGCTAAATCCACAATAAGCTATAAAAATAATATTTTATGAAGAAGCTAATAAGAAAAAATATTCAAAATAAATAAAAATAATAATAACTATTTACAGTAAGGCATATAAATATGTACATACAAAGATAATACATTACCTTGCAAACAAAGAATATACATACATGTTTTTAAATTATCTCTAGATATATTTTTCTTTATACAATAGGTATATATAAAATAAACATGAATATTTATTTAGATTATGTGCATTATATGTTTTAAAATAGTAAAATATATTCAGTGTGCGACTTATGGCATTTTTATACACACATGTCTGCAAAATACATCGAGTTTTCAATCAGGGAACGTGCAATCCATCGTTTGAAATGAATAAATAAACTGGAAGTAGATGTAAAAGTTCAAAGAAATATCCACAACGTATTCGTATAAGTTTATCTTCAGGTAGAATCGTCTGTAACTATAAAATAGAACAAATTTAAAACTTTTTAACTACGTCCAATAACTACAAATCACAACTTATTTGATCGACCTGAAATTACGTATGAATATTTTCAGATCTAGTTCTCAAAGTTTACATTTATTCTAATGAGATTTAAGCTATATAGAGTGATTCATGACTGGCGTACTAAATGATAATGGCTGATTGAGGAAATGATTTTAAGAAAAAAGTTTGTAAGAACATTTGTTCGTACGAGAGTTATAACCTCCCAAAATGATGTCAAATAATAGGTTGTTTTTTATCTTGAGCTTAAGTAATATTTATTTTAATAATTCAAAATTTATTAAAGTTTATTATTAACTGTTAAAACTATTATTATTAAAATTATAAATTTTGGAATACAATACAAAAGATGATCTAATTTTAATTCCATAAACTCTGAAAATTATATTTTTCATTCAAAGAATACCATTCTTATTAAAAATTAAGGCACACAATACGGATAAATATAAAAATAGACATAAATAATTACGGTTAATCAATTTAAAATTAATAAACTTCTGTGGCCAGAATATCTTAAAAACAGTTCAATATGTATATCGCAAAAATGGTTAAAATTTAAATTTTAGATAATGCTATTTTCTACATCTTTTTATCGCTTCAAAAAAAATTTTTTTAATCTGTAATTATCAATAGTATCTAAATATGAAATTAATTATTAGTATAATTTATTTATTAATTATTATATTATAATAAGAAATACTTTACATTGTTTCAAATTTAATGATTCTTTCTTTTGTATCTTTTATATAGTAGTACTTATAACTGGTTTTAGTCTATCCATTACTAGAGAAAAAACATAAACAAAATAAAAAGTTATAATTTAAAAACAAACTATATTTGCTGACTTTGGTAATTAAATTGATTAAATAAATAGTTACTTGTTTTATTAGTAACATGAGTTCATAAGTATTACAAAAAATAAGCCCGTCAATCACAAAAACGGTAAACTTGCTCTTATAGCGGCCATAACTGATGCCAGTGCCTTATTCAATAATATGATATTTTCACATCGTTCTTGACGGGTTCACCCGTTAATTTAAACAATAAACTGGGTCGATATTATTTTTACCAACCGGCATATCCGACAGTAGCAATTCAAATATTGATGGTAAACGGGAATCTGCTAAACAATCAAGCGGTACTCAAACATTGAGATTTTGCGGGCGCAAACACTGCGCGACAACACAATATCATTTGCATGTAAATACACGCGCTCGAGCAAACAGATTATATTGTTAAATGAACAAATATGAAATTTCACATGCGCTCTTGTATCTATTAAAAGTTGAAACGAGCGACTGTTTCTTTCTCTCTCCCTTTTTGCTTATTCTTCTCTTTTATCAAACTTCTACGTGCAATTTCATTTGGACGATATTTGGATTTAATTGTTGGTATACGGAAAATAGAATTGTTTTGCTGTAAATAATTATTGTCGTTAGGAAGTTGAAGTCTGTTTTTGAAATAGAACAGTTTAAAAGTTTTTAAAAACTTGATAATTTTTTTTTGTAATTTAAATGCCTCTATACATTATTGGTTTTAAATGAGACAAAAATTATGTTGTTTAATTTCAGTATTATACCTCTTTGTTATTAAAGGTTTTCATGCAAAACAAATGACAAGTTCATTTTCCTTTTGCATTTAATTTTTAGTTGATTATTCTATTGAACATTTACATAAAAAATAAGAGTTTAATGATTGTTTTTTTTATATAAATATGTAGAAACTATCATATCTTAATTATATAAAAACATTGGACCCGGTAGGTGGCGTTGGGGTCAAGAATGTGTATTTATGGTCCGATTTTCCGCATATTCAGCTAAAATAACAATTACAACCCTCAGGGGGTAAAATATTAACTCCCGTGTAAAGCCGGGGCGGGTTCGCTAATAGTGTAAAATATGTAAAATTATATATATGTACGTTATTATATATATATACCTACATATAGGGGAAATTTTGGTGCTTCTTGTTAGCTGTCAGAGCTTGAGATGTAAAAAATATTTAATAAAAAAAGTCCTTACTCCCGAAATAATTGAAAGTATAGAATATAAGCAAATATAGTCTGGACAAACATTTATCAACATTTGTCTGGATGATGTCTACATTGACTGGATGCCCCCTCCCAGGAACGAGGGTGGAATATATCCCGCGAGACTGACGTCGCTTGCTCGAGATGCACCAGACGTAATAAATTTATATCGTCGAGGACTTGCATGCACTTTGTGTTGGACGGAATTCAAGTTTTTATTTAATGTATGTCATTTTATTTGTTTATGTATTATTGACGAAGTTGTTGCTCGATTTTATTACTTGGTTTCGTTTGTTTTAGTCAGACAACGGATACATTCTAGTAAATGCTTCATTTAGTATTATTTGTTGTAAAATATAATGAGTCTTACAGAACTACCAGATGTTTTAACAAACCTTCTTTGTGGCGACATAGTCAATTCGATCAATACTAATTTTTGTAAAAGAACCGTTGGAGCAAGAAATAATAATTTCAGTAAACTAAAATATATATGCTTTGATATTTTATTTATTAATTATTATAATAACATAAATGTACAACAAAATAATATTATCTTAATATTTAAAATGATAGCCTGTACCGACTTAACTACTCTGGAACTATAAATATATTAATCTCATAAACTTTAAATGATTTTTAGATGTTCATTATATTATAATGAATATTTACTTGTTACAGCCCTTTACGGAAAGTACATTACAAATACCGGTATTGGGAAAAAACAATTTAATTATACAATAATAGATTGTAAATGATAATATGTAGATAATAATAAATAATCTGTGAAAAACCAGGTATTTCAAATTATTTTATCATTGTGAACACATGACATTTTATTTTAGTTTCAAAACACTTTGTCTGATTTTTTTAATATCCAATTAAAAAATGTTTACTATCCCCCAAGAAAATAACCTAACGACGTTCAGCCATTAAAAAACCTGTATACATAAATTTATTTAAAATATTCCGTCAATAATACATATTGCAGTACACAGTATTGATTTCAAAATTAGTTTGCATACGTGTACAATAATAACAAATACATATATTTAAAAATGATATTATGTTTTCGTTATTAATGTATTTATAATTATCATCGTATTTAAATTAAATTATAAAATTGGTATCTATGTATATATGATTAATGTTAATACAGGTTTTCAAATAATTCCCAAATGTTTATTCATCTTGGTGCTCATTAGACAAATGAGTGGAAATTTTGACAGGTAATAATTCATGCAAAACAAAACCAATTTTTGTGTAAAATTAAAATTATATTCATCGTTTTTTTATTAGATAGACAGTTATTATAGCCTAAAGGTACATATTTTTTCATTTTGAATTACATAATACCAATAACAAAAGGGTTCTAACTTTTCTTCTATTTTAGTATTTAACGTTTCGACCAATATCTCAGCCTTTCAATTTTTTATAGTGTTTGGATACAACGATTAAATCAAAACGACTATCCGAAATCATTTTTGAATTAAATGTAGTAATTATATAAACAATTCTTTAGACTAGGGGTGCATCCTCATTGGATCAAAGGTTGAAAGATTATAAAGCCCATTTACATTTAAATCTTGTTTTTGTAAAAAAAGGTTTTCGATTATCTGTCAAATATACGCCCGGTGATTTTCAAATTTTTTATTGTGCTCATATAGACAAAAAGGTTGCCGACCCTTCTATAGAAAGTTTAATATTACGATTACTAGTAATACCAAAAATAAGTTTGAAAATTGCTTATAATTAGGAGTTGCTCTACAATATTTAACATAAGTTTAGGTATGAAAGTTTCAAAAAGCTATCCTGTTTTCTGGTTCACTTTTTATTACTGTGTATTTTCTTATCTAAAATACTTAATTACTCAAACAAAAATTCGTTTCTTTATCACCTACACATAAAACAAATTAGACATAAAATGCGAGGAAAAAACCGTCAAATTAAAAGAGGACGTGAATTTTTATCAAAGTGCTAAAAGCAATTAATCTTGAGTAAAGATTGAGAAGAGAGTTTCTAAGAGTACAAGCGACTTTTAGATAAGAGTGTTTATGGGACGACACAGGCTGATAGCCCCTCCTTGTAAATCACGACACCCTGGAGCAAGCAGCTTGTGGATTACACGATACTTGATATTATCCTAACCACCGGCACAACTCTAAGATCGTCTGTGCAGATGTAGATAAATTAAGATATAAATTATTCATTGTATATATTTCACTCGGTTGTTCTGCGGTGATTTTGTGTGCATATATTATACAGCTCGGTGTTATTTTTGATTCGTTTGTAAAGGAATGATATATATTTTAATGGAATTATTTTAGCGACGAATGCTTTTAAATATATATACTTATTCATACTTTCATGTGCTGAAGTTTCTATGCGAAGCTCTTAAACAAATAACTCGGATTTCTAATATTCTACGAAATTGTAATTACGTTTTTTTAAACATAAATCTGTGGTTTATGCGAAAACGATTGTTCAGATGTCAAACTAAATAAATTGAATTTGTGAAGAATTATGATACACGAAAAAATTTGTATGGTAAAAATTATTTTGTACTAACAATTATAACATTTTCTATTTATAAAAATCGGTTCAATAGTTTTCCAATTTAATCGAAACAAACAGAAAACATAATTTTAAAAACTACTAAAATTGATTATACCCATATTGCCCGTAAAAGGAAGTATAGACAAAATATTAACGAATTTTACATTATAATTATAATAATAATTAATAATTATGATAGTAGATTTTGTCTTGTCTTCCTGGCAACATTTCGTTTGAATCCTATCGGTCATCTATAGATCTGATCGTATAATTGTTGTCATGAAGTTATGTTTATGACGACTTCACAGAAAATGTAAACAATTTTATAATTTGCGAGAAAAATATTGAAAAGAAATTGTAGAATTTTCAATAAGCCAATAACGTTCCATTTTCCAAATAAGATATTCGTACCCTTCCATCTCTAAGAAACCTATTCTGTTTGTTGAAGTCCTTCGGGAACCGACGGAGATTCCTTTGAGAAATACCTGACTTTCGGTGACAGAACTGGAAAAGAATATACATACATTCGTACTGAAGTTTGAAAGATTATATATAGATAAAAACCATTATTAAATTGCCATCTTCTCTTTTTTTGTATGTAAGAGAGATTGTTTTCCAGTTTGGTAAATAAAAATTGTAATATTGAAGAGGTTTTTTTAGGGGTGTAGTTTCGATTGACAAATAATTTATACTCGATTTCAAAAAATAAGCAGTCACTATTTACTTTCATTACAGCCAACTAGTAAAATTTCTGATAATTTTCAATTGGAGAACTAGAAATTACAAATTTATTTACGTCAAATATAATACAATGATTTCGTCGTTATTTGTTAATGTTCTGTATTGAAATAGTATTATAATTATTGAAATGAATATATCAACAGATAAATTATATTTTATGTATTTTTTACGGATATAATTGAAATAATCAAATACAATCAATAATTGATTTTATTCTAAAAGGTATTTCACTTCATTCTTTTTCAAAGATCTTAAAATATTTATACAACCAAGAAAACGGTATTTTTATAAATAACATAAATCTATAATAATATATTTAATTTCGATATTTTGATTACTCTCAACTTAAGTATAACCTAAACACAGCATAATAGAACTATAAAACAACATCTTCAATCAAGATAACAACCGCGAAAGTCTCCAATCGAAAATAACAAGATTTTCGTAAAGAAATAATGTCGGTATAAACTTCATACGTATTGAAAACCCCAAAGAATATAGCAAAGTCATTGTATGTGAGAAAGGTACAGGAATAGGTGGAGGTGGTTTGTGCTGCAGGAAGGAGGAATAGTAGTGCGTTGGGTCCTGCGGATGGAGGATTGAGTGACATGTGTGATCGGAATCCCCAGGATATTGGGTATTAAGGAAGCAGGCTACTTCTTTCTCAGTCCTGATGTACCGACCTAATTCTATATCGAGAATCGAACCCCACTACTGTAATCTAGAGGAAAAATGTATATGGAACTTTATATAAAGATGTTTTGTATTTATAAGGAAGAATATATTCTCTTAAGAGTAATCCTCTTATAAGATACAAATAGATCACCAATAGGATGGTATGATAGGTTGTAGAATCTTTTTTATAAATAAATACTTAAATATTTTGATTTTTTAAATTTGTATAAAAAGTAAGAAAGGACAAATGAACTAAGCGTAGTTATTCTTTTAATCCTAAGCAAAATAATATTTTATATTATAATTTTTATTAACAAAAATCATCATATTTTTTTATCTACATCCCTCTATCAAGTCAAACTATGGGGATTCAATGTCTTCAATGGAAGAAAATTATTAAAAACAAATAAAACATTTTTGTTGTTGGTAAAATAACTACTTTATTTCTTAATGAGGGTTTTTTTTATATGAATGTATTTAATAATTTTTAATTACAAAATATAAGTGATGATTTTTTATAAATATATTCAATTTTTTGCGGTCAAATTAAACTCTTCTAACCACGTTTTAGTTAATTGTTATTAACTAGGTTATACTGTAGTTCGAACATCACAAATGAGAAAAAAATATATTTGAATGAAGTAGCGCTAGTTAATATAACTTCTATTCCACACCACCGTTTTTACTCGGAAGAAAACAGTCGTTAGTCGGGGGTAGCAAAAAAGGCGACGGTATATCTGATATCCTCATGACACCTTCTAAATTACTTTTGAAACTACAAACAGAAGTTTAGTATTAATAAATTACCAGGATGATGGTTCGAGAAAAAAAAACAAGCGGGGTAAAACGAAATGAACACACTGTTAAAAATAATTGTTCATTATTAACATTTGTTAAATATACAAAGAAGGTGTCTTTTATCTTTTGTTTACTGAAACAGGTAGGATTTTTATTTCGTCTACAAAATAATTTTTTATTAATGCAAAGTTAACTCCTCTTTTCATTTTATGCCGTTTCGTTTTTCTGGTGTATTTATATTTTTTATATTCAGTTATTTATTTTAAGTAGGCTTAATTTTGTAAACCTTATATATTTTATTTGACTACTTACGTGGAACTGCCAGTAACATAAGTGTGATGCAAGGTGATGCATTTCTGCAGGAATGACATCAAGTTAATTAATTAATATACAATCAAAAACACCAGTAAATTACAAATATATTTTCATAAGAATATTATAAACAGAATTTGCTTTAAAACATTTCGACAAAATCACCCACAAACTTACTTAAAATAAGGCTTCTTTATACGTTTCTCAAGACTATCGATGTTTTAGCAGTGTAGTGGGAGTAAATCGTAGAACCAAATGACAGACACAATCAAATCAGACAAAGAGGATGAAAGAACGTCACCTCGGAAAGGAAGATATAAAAATAAAGAGGGAATCATAATCGTTTTTGAAACAGTTTCAACATACACTACACGTCCTATATACGGTCCAACTTCTGTACTTCGAATTTATTTTATTACCAGAGCTGGAACTAGACTTTTAACAGCCCTGAATACATGAATACATTCGATTTTATCAAAACAATTTATTAATTAAACTGACAATGAATCCAATAGTGAGTGCTGGATCCGGAATTTTTGCTGCGAAGATCTGGAGATTTTCTATTGTGTTTTGTTTTTATATCTTCTTTGTAGAATTTCTCAAAGAATGTAATTATTAGAGACAACAATTATACCACAAATCATGTTTTTATATGCTAGGTAAATTCCAAAGAATACTGTTTAAAACAAGACCCACACTATTCGGAAAAATAGGAAGAATCCCTTCTTATTATTAGTTATAAAAAGTATTAGTTATAAAAAGTATTTTCATTTTATTTATGGTTCGGGTTCGGTTCGGGTTCAAATATAAATTATGGTTCGGGTGCAGGTTCGGATTCAGCTTAGTGCAAACTATTTAGGTTCAAAAACCGTTATTTTTTAAGGGTTCAGTTTCGGCGTCGGAATTAAGTTTGTAATTGAAAGGAAATTATGCTGTTCGAAAAAAAATTATAATTAACACATAAAATATTTTCTGAAGAAGAAAAAACATTAATAGCTTATAAAATATTGCTACAAAAAAGGAAAAAAATAAAATTACATTTTAAAGATTGAAATATCTACTTTTCAGAATTGAAATGTAGTTCAGTTATAAAATTTAAAAAATGAATTAAAAATAAATAAATTTTAGTAGTGGATTTGATAACTCACATCATACCAAGATTTCCAGTTAGTACGTTTTATAATCTCTTTTAAAAATATTGAAAATAATTTATTGAACCTTTTAAAAATATATGGAAAAGGTTCGGATTCCGATTCAGGTTCGTTGACTTTGAAACATAGCGATTCGGTTTGGGTTCAGGTTAATACAAAATACGGGGTTTTTCGGGTTTCGGATTCGGGTTCAGTTTCTAGTCCCTGCACATATAGCTAATTAACTATCAATGGAGAAAATTATTAATTTAACATTTAAACAATTATAAGAAAAAAAATTCTCAAGTATTGAAGAAATGGGTTAAAGCCGGCTCTGTTCTAACAGTTTACATTTATTTCAATGCACCAAGTTTTGTGTTCATAAAGTTACATGATTGGTCTATACATTTTAATGTTATATACCTGGAGCCATTCATTGTGGGGCTGTTCACCCAAAAACGTGAAGAAAATTATACGGAGGAAGAATTTATGAATTGAATCAGTTTCATTATTTCTTGCAATTGTCATCAATTGGTGAAACTTTGTAAAATGTTGGAAATTTTAATGATTATATAATAATTAATTAATTACGTAATTAAATCTCCTCCCTTTTTCGTGTTTTTTTTTTTCAATATTGAAATTTTCAGACCATACTAATTCAAATTAAATCAATTTCTATACTTTATGAATGACAGCCATAAGCCATTTTACCTTTATTAACGTAGAATCGTTAATAACATATAATTAAATTTTATAACCCAATGCCAGAGATGGCAAATTAATTTCGAAAACTGTAATAGAAAGTCACAGTCTCCAAAAAAATTATTATTACTGAATTATATTATTTCGAGATAATTAAAGTTACGGCAATTACACTGGATGGCATATGCAAATTAATGCAAAAAAAATTGAAATATGTCGAGTCTTAAATATTTTAATAGCAAAAAGAGGTATCAGTACAAAACACCATTAGTTATTTTTTCCAAAAAATTTATACCACTTCCAGAAGTAACTAATAAATTGAAAATAATTTTTGTATTTTTCATTTAATTTAATTCGATTTGGCTTCTGAATTATTTATATCATTAATTACACAGCCCCACACAAAAAGGTCTTGACCTCTTATCCTTTTTTTTTCGCTGACCCTTCAAACTTTTAGGAGCTCTTGATTTTAACCCTTCAGTCACGATATATTTGCGTTCAAAATCGATATCAGAGCGTCCCCCCCTCGACTTTCTAAACTATCAATGTAAAAAATCTGAAAAAATTCTAGAATGTAGCTTTTAATTAGTACTTTCATCGAAAATTATAACGAATACTGTCAAACAAAATTTGAACCACTCTCCCATAAACTGAAATGTGTACTCAATTTTTTTTCTCACTTCCTTCATTGATAGAGATGTCAAATGCAACAAAAAATGTTAAATGACATTTTGTTTTTAACCTTCAGTCATGATTTATTTGCTTTTCGTTATCAGAGCGTCCTCCCCCCTCTAATTTATGAACATTCAATTAAAAAAATCTGAAAAAAATCGGGAATGTAGATTATTAGTACTACTTTTACTGAAAATTATAACGAAAACTGTCAAAAGAATTTTTGGTGGTTATCAGAAAAAAAATCTGAAAAAATTTCAGAATGTATATAGTTTTTAATTAGTACTTTCAATGAAAAGTATAACGAACATTATAGCAAAAATAGTCTATGAAATATTTTGGAATAATATTTTTTATAAATCGTAGTGAGAATGACTATGGAACCCTATCATGTGCGTGCCCAACTCGCACTTGGCTTTTTTATTGTCAAATTCGTTTTCATCGCCCAAAAATACCTGAGAAAAATGTACTATTTTTTAATGTGAACCCATATGTTATTATCGATTTATTAAGGTATAACAGTTTAGTAATGAACACATTCACTAATTAAATAATTACTATTAATACCACAGCCATTGTATTTTCAGTATAATTATTATTATATAAACACTAATTTCCTTTACAAAGTCCACTCGTAAACGCAACCGTTTATAATAATCGAATAACAACTACTCCATACGTACGAGAGCAATTACAAAGAGCTTCACATTACCGAACGCCGACTGTAGATAATTTGTATGCATCCCGCACAGCATCCTGCAGGAGCATCCCCATGTAATCAAGGACTCTCCCGCAGGTTACGGCCAGCTTGGCCAGGATAAGAATCTTAATGTTGGGACGCGCCGTTTTTAATCAGACGTTATGTTAAAGGCCTTTAAACGCAGACGTCAACTGTGACACTAAATTTAAGAATTCATTGCAAGTCAGACCAATGTGTATCCCATTTTATGTTCTTTTTGATTATTTTTCGGGTTAATACTGTAAGCAGATGGTGTTCACTTTTTTTTAACTGTTTGTTTCAGAAATTGCCGATTTATAGTACAACTTCGATTACGTTTATAGCTTTATGGCAAAGTTTAATCTACATTTTATGTTGACTATTTTTAAATTGGTGTTACGAAAAATAAGGATACATACAATAAGGATTATAGTCCAATCTTACAAACAGAGCCCTGAATTGGCAATTTAAGTTTTTCGTAAAAAACATTTAAAATAATTTAATTTGGTCTGTTCTTATGTTCAGTCTTTAGACATACAAAATATAGATATTTAATAGATTTCTTGAGTTAGTTAATTAGTATAAGTGTTTTAAAACCATTACTACGCCAGTTCTAAAAAAAAATAACGGTTATGATAAATTTTATAAGTTAAAAAATTGTCATATTTAGTGAATTGTTCATTTACAAATTGAGATTAAGTTTATAAAATTAACATTAATCATGGTTTGAAAACAACTGATTAATTAAACCTGGTTAACTTTTCTTTATGCAACCCAAGGTAATTCTTAGAATAAAAAAGATTCATAACTAGCAGTCTAGTCCATTATACGAAACCGTTATCAAAAATTGATGGCGGTTATTTTTTTGAAATGTCACATTCAATTTAGATAGGTACGTAAGGGTAGGAGCCTCTCGTATTGAGAATTAACTGCCGGTCAATTGTTATACAGTGCAAAATCTCTCTCCGGGGTACCGTTTTCGAAATATAATATATAACCACATAAGGTACTGCCATCAGTATTGGATTATATCCCAGAGTTGGATTCTTGTTTAATTAAATAAACTAAATTACAAATATTTGTTGATCTTTTATTACTGCCATTAATAAATCATAATCTATAGACACTTAACTCTAAAACAGCTTAATTTAATGACAATCGGCTAATGGATATCAAAATGGTGGACATTTAAACTAATTATTAATGTAATTTAATAATTAATTATTATAATATTATACTAGCATCTGCTTTACATTTTTTCAAATTTTATGATTATTTATTTTATAACTTTTGTGCCGTAGTACTTATCATTTTGTAATCCTTTATTGGAGAAAAAAATGAAAGGCTATAATTAAAAAAAAACGGACTTTGGTAATTAATTGATTTAATAAAGAGTTAGTTGTTTTATTAGTAACATGAGTTCACAAAAAAGAAACCCATCAATCCCAAAAAACAGTATACCTTGTTCTTAAAGGGGCCAAGACTGGTGCAAGTACCTTATGTATTATTAATTCAATTTATAATATAATTATAATTGAATTTGGTTTGCAAGAGAGGTGATAGTTTCAAATGGACGTTTCTCTGATAACGAATTATTACTGAAATATTTTTATAAACAATATAAATAAAACATCCGTTATTAATTAATTTTACAATTCCAAACAATTGATATTTATTTTAAGATTCGCGAAGCACACTGGTAATAAAGTTATGTATTTCCTACGTCAATAAATCTGCTAAATAATACAAAAAGTAAGTGATAAAATCAAAAAATATTATATATGTTAGGTATATTAATATGGGAAAGCATAAAAGCTTTTTTAATGTAAAATTTTAATACAATTAAATATATATGTAATTTATGCACGACTTACAAATCTAAATATAAAAATATTTCCATTTATTCTAAATGTTTTTTTAATTTAATACAAAATGTATTTTTTAACATTTTTACATCCATAAAACAAACAAAAACGTTTAAATATAAATTAGTTACACGAAACATTTCAATTATAAATCTTGTTTTTCTTTTTTCCGTAGAAAATAATTTTTCTTTGAAAATATAAAATTCATACCTGCCAAATTCAACACATACATTGTCACCTTTGACATTTTCGTAAATAAATTACACGTCATTTTACATATATATATTCGTCTTTAATTTCAGAAGAAATTTTATAAAGAAAGATTTGAAAATTTGGCATAACTACAAATAATAATATGCTACAAAATATTCTCGAGGATTTTGGATGATTTGAAGTATTTTAAGAAAAACATCTTTGTTGTTTTGTATTTTGCCTTTTAATCAAGAAAACAAGTACAAAAAGAATAACAATGGAAATAAGTTTCAAATTTCAGAAAGAACATTTTTAGTATAAATGATATTTTTTATGTCGCTACCGTTTTATATGTCAATTATTTTCATATATGCATTTTTTATTTTCTTAATTATGAGACCAAGAGACACAAAGTTAAATTTTCAAAAGAAACAAAAGGTAAAAAAGTAATACAAAATATTTGTTTGTATCTTGTTTTACAAAAATAGTACGTTTGATGTACATTATTGATATTATTAAATTATACAATATATCTGGTATTTTATTAAAAAAATATTAAAATTTACTGGCTTATTTGCAAACACTTTCAAAGGGGTTTTAACTTTATTAATTTTTGAGGGAATTTAGAACAGTACCACTGTTCTTTAATTTGCTAAAATACAGTTGGTAACTCTGACCATACGATATAGTTTTCATATCACCACTGTTTATTTATTATGCTATTATTTCTACTGACTGCATAATATGCTAAAACATTAATAAAGTTATAAAACTATTGTATAAATTAAACACCCATTTTAAAGTATTTGCAAGCTTGTTAATCCCATTATATTCTTTATAATATTTTCAGAATTTGTAAAAATTCAAACACTACACTCTTATTTCATAAAATATAGTATAGCAGCTTCCGGCTGAACTTCCCAACAAGATTTTACTTTTACGTGTAGAAGGGGTAATTTAATTAGTTAGTATTATAGGACCTTAAAATTTTTAACATTTGTTTATCATCTTGTATATGTTTTAAAATATTTATTTAAATTTAAACCAGTGTCTTGAGACTTTTAGGTCACCAATATACAGGGTGTCTAAATACCAGGGGACAGTATGGGGATCTCGGAAACTGTAAGAGATAGAGATTCGGTTAAATGAGAGAAAAGTTACCTTTAAGAGGGGACAGTTCAATTTTCAAAAATTTCATACTAGATATTAGCCAAAAACCATTTTAGTCAGAATTTTTCCATCGTGAATATTTCTTAAGCGACTTGAAATTTAAAAAAATGTTTCAAATAAATGCTGTAGGGTTTATTATTGTCTATTTAGAAATATTTTTTAATTTTCAGAAATCTCGTAGTTTTTGTGATATGAGACTAACTTATGTTTTCTTAAATAGAAGCAATATAAAATTTTGTAATAAAATCTTCTGTTCAAAAATTACAAAATTTCATATTGCTTCTATTTAAGAAAACATATCTCATATCTCAAAAACTACGAGATTTCTGAAAATTAAAAAATATTTTTAAATAGACAATACTAAACCCTACAGCATTTATTTGAAACATTTTTTTAAAGTTCAAGTCGCTTAAGAAATATTCACGATGGAAAAATTCTGACTAAAAAGGTTTTTGGCTAATATCTAGTAGGCTATGAAATTATTTGTGAAATGTAAATACACCATTGAATTGTCCCCTCTTAAAGGTAACTTTTCTCTCTTTTAATAGTTTCAGAGATCCCCATACTGTCCCCTGGTATTTAGACAACCTGTATTGTTGTACGGTCCAAAATCTTTTTTTCATCCACTCAAATCTAAGCAAGTTTTGGAAGAAATATACGAGATATAAATGAAAAATAAAAAATATTTTAAAAATAGCGATATAAGATACAGAACGCAATCTCGAAGGACATTGGCAAATACTTATAACATAAGGAAAAATAAAATTATCGTTCTTCAAGATAAAAAACAAAGAGAGAAACTGCGTGTGTCTTGTTTTAGAATTCCTACGCTTTACCGTTTATTTGATGGCAAAGCGTTTGAGTTCTGGAACGAGATGCATGCTAAGCAAAAAGGACAGAAGATATTACATAATACATTAGAACATTTAAATATATACGGTATTTTACTTTTAATTATTTATTTTAGGAGCTCGTTACTTACCGAGACGCATTTTTTAACTCACTCGTTTTTATTTCTTGTCTTTTCTCGCCCGAGATTAAAAAATATGACATATGACACATTTATTGTTTAGTATGTCCGTTTTAAATGATATTTTGTATTAATTTATTTTTAACCGACTTTAGGAGGAAGGTTCTCTATTCGTATATACATTTTTTTTATGTATGTTCGGGCTTAACTCCGACAAACATGCACTGATTTAGACGATTTTTTTTTGTTTGAAAGAGTATACCGATTTAACTCACATATATCTAACCACGGCCTTCAAAAAAGAAGGGAGTTTTGAATTTCTCTGTATATATTTTTATCGTTACATTGCATTTAATTTTTATATCTCTATAAACGTGATTATTAAACTATAAAAAAATACAATTATAATTTTTTATTTTTAAAAAGTCCGCAAACATAGTTTGTTTTTTTAAATTATAGTCTTTTATGTTTTTTCTCTAGTAATGGATAAAGTAAAACCAGTACGAGTACCTTACTAGCCTATATTTATAATGTGGGACCAGGTGAGCCTTTGATTAACCAAAAAATTACTTTATAATGCAAAATTATTTGCATCATTGCTCTGGATAACTAAAAGCATTAATTATTATTTGAAATTTGCAATAGCTTAAAATAAAACCCAGCACTTGCAACACACACAACTCACCCTCCCCACACACATACATAAATATTTGTTTGTCATTGCTCACGTAGGTATGTAGTAGGTACTAGGTCGACTTGACAAAGCGGGCTAACAAAAGCACACAAAAGCGATACTCTCTTATCTAGACAGCAGCGACTGCGGCATTTTTTACGTGCCGATAACGCGCGAGTTACACCGTTAGCTCGTTATACAGGATGGATCAAATTTTAATGGATATATAAAGAAGGCTTCTAACGTTCATGTAAAAAGATCATATTCAGAACAAACGCAAATATATTATTATCTATTAGAGATGTGATTTTTTCCGTTTATCTCTATACAGTGTAAACCAAATTGATTAAGATATAGGAAATTTAACATGGGCGCAATTAGAAGTGTTGTAGTAACCTTTGGTCAAATTTAACGTGTATTATAAAATGCCGCCACAAAATTTAGTAAAATAGTAATTAGTATTTTGTTTTCTTTATATCTGCCAAAAAATATTATTATAATTTTATCTAGGATGCTTACTTTAATTCCATTAATGTATTTTATTCTTTATTATAGTTGAAAACAAAATACTATTGATTAATTTAAAATTTATCAGTTAGTTTCGAGGCGGCATTTCAAAATGCACCAATTACACATCGTTAAATTTAACCAAAGTTTACTACAACATTTCTAATTGTCCCCATGTTAAATTTCCTATGTCTTAATCAACTTGGAATACACTGTATATAAAAATTAATGTTCGCTTATAGACTCGGGAATTACTGAACCGATTTTAATACGGTTTTTCACCAAAGGATAATTTTTCTAAAACTACACGTGAATGTATGTGTTTTATAATTTTTATGGTATTTAAAAGGGTTGAAGTGTCGAATAATCAGTGTTTAAAACGTCTCTGTATAGAATTTTTGCGTAGAATTTCAATAAATAGAGCACTTCCGGCAAGTTCCCTCATTTACAGTGTTTTAAAAACTATATTTTTAATATCCAAGTACTCAAAAACCATACGTCCGATACTATTTTTTTAAATTAGTAAAATATATGAGCTATCCATAAATAACATATTAAAATTTTAGACTTTTATCAAAGTATTGCTTTAATAAACGAATAAGCTTAACTTCAGAAAAAAAATCTATTTTTTTTTACATATTCATAAACATCAAACTTTTAACTTTGGATAACTTTAAGATCGCCCATTCAGGTTTTTTGTTCAAAAATGATGTCAACTTGGATATTAACATCTTCTGTAAAATTTTCTGATCTGAACTTATTTCTTTTCTCCAAAATTTGGCGGTGCATTTTCCACTCAACCTGTATATACCTACACCACGCGTTCATTTATTTCAGGTTTTTTTAAATTCAATTTCACCGCGCACTGGCCGTCTGAATAAATCTCCCCCATTTTACACCGTACGCCAATGAATCGTAAATTACGTTTTTGGTCACTGTGACACTTACAGGCATTATGGTACACTATGACTGCCTATGTTCTTCCGAATGTTTTATGTATGTTTTGGTTAAAAAATACATTAATTATGTACACGTATCTGAAAGTATTCGGAATTCGAATTTAATCAGGTATTTTATTATTTTAGAATGGGCTTAAAAACCCCTAAATGATTTATGTATAGTCCAAAACAAACAATTTTAGCTAACTTTATGAGTGAAAGTGTATACAGATATGTGAAATTGTATTTTAGACTCAAAATATTTAATTAAATAAAAATGAATATTACTTTCTTAATGTTTATTGTGCAGTCAGTTTGATATTTACATAACAAATTTTTGATGTACTTATTTATTGTGATTTTTGTGACTTTCTATATTTTAACCTAACCAAAACTAACCAACCTCCTTTCGCGGCAATGGATTGCCCTTACCAAAGATAGTAAGGGGAACTTACATACTCCGGCCCCCCTTCAAAACAATTAAATATTCACCTTGTGCATAATTACTTAAATTTCCCTTTACCTATATATATTTTCGAGTTTTTTTTTAAATATTGGTTTTATTAATTTTTATTTAATTTAAAACAATACGAGTTAAAATTTAGTGCCAAGTACAAAAATGTAGTGCAAAGTGCATACTATCAAATTTTAGTACAATTATATAAATATAACCGTTAGAAAACTTATTATATATTCACTAAAAATTCTATTTTGTTCATTTTAAACTATAAATACATATATTATATTTCAGTATTTAGCGTTCATTAGTATCCCTATAATCCAAATTACAACAATATCAAACAACTATTGTCTAAATTAATAATTATCCATACATACATATATATACACACTCACGCCCACGCATAAACACATGTACATACGTCATTTGTACCACGTATCACCGTTGTTATGTTGTAGTACCCAACGTCATTTGATATTATCATTATTAATTTTGCTACGACAATTTACTATTCAAAAGCGTGTACATATATTTCACAAACGGTGCGGCGGTTAATAATACATTGGCAGAACTGGGTAACGAGAGTAAGTCATAGGCGTCAATATAAGAAAATGTGGAGGAGAAGTGTTCCAAGTGAAAGTAGGGGTACTTATTATAAATAATAATGTTTATAAGAATTTAATTCTACTTTTTTGTACAACTGTGTTTCCGGTATATTGTGTATACTACCGTATTTTAAATTATTTTAATAATTTGTTGCAGCCATTTGGTTTCGAATTTTAAGGGCTGGTAAAAATTGCAATATTCGACTTTAGGGATACGAAACGGTTAATGATTAATTTAATTATTTATTATTTTAAAATTCTACACAAATAATTGAAATGAAATATATATAGCTTTTTTAACGTAAAATGTTTAATCAAAAAGACAAAACATCAACTCAATGTTTTTTTTACAAAACAGCAATAAAATTAACCTCAACATTTCTAAACACGAATTGTTTTAAAAACACCATAATACTGTTTTATCTTTTTGATGTAAACACAGTACTATAATTACATACATATAACTAATTAATTTTTATCAGTCTCGGAAAGTTAGAACACTAATAAATATGACATATTTTAAATAAAATACTAAAAATACCAGTCCAATTAATAAAGGTTTTCGTTAAACAATTATTATTTTTATTCATTTCTATTTAAATCTGTGAGTACCTAATTAATAATTCAATGTTTTATATTACTGTAAAAATCTGACATCTACATAAAAAAATCTTTCATCATTTCATAAATGAACGGGTTTAATACTATTATTGATTACAAATATGTTTTTAATTCATTTCAAACACAATAATGATGATTTGAAAATTAAATTATTGCTAAACCGAAACTATATTAATTTGCAATAAACATCGATCTAATGAATTAACCTAATTTCTCCATAGTTACCATTGTTTGTTATGTTCATACCTACTTAACTAACAGAACTATAACTACAAAATTATTCATCATAATGATTTGATACATAATACCAGACTCTATAAAATAATTGATGAACTGCGGCAATATTCTTCGAACGGCGCGAAATTCAATTCACGGCGGGGAATTTTTCATTTGAATAGAAAATATAGTTTACACCATTTTTGCTGCATATTTTTTTATAAAATAAAATATTTTAATAAAATGACTCGATCGTCAACTAAACAAGTTTTTTTAAATGGTTCAAAATATAATATAAATGTGCATAATATTCTATCATAGTTTTAGCAATATATAATATATAATTCACTCATACGTGTTATTAGAAAAAAAAACCTTTACAAATACCAGATAGCCAAAATAAATTATATATTGATAAAAATAAATAAATAAAGAAAAAAAACTAGACGATAGTATCCCTTTTATTTATAATAATCCACAAAATGGTCATTTACTCCAACATAGATTTTATATTAAGTATTACATACATACGCAAAATTTACAATATTTTTTTTAATTTATTCAAATACCCTATGTTCATTTCATCGAAGTTTTTCTGTACTACCAAAAAAAAACGCAACTTTCAGCAAAAAATCACCAACTCGTAAAAAAATTCCGATATAGCTTTAAAACAGTATGATAAATATTGAGAGCCTCGGGCAGGATCAGAGTGCACCTCCTCCCCTCCAACAACCTGTATTACCACGCCACTGGTGTACATGTGTGTGTATGTGTTTGCTTGCTAGACCGCGAAACGCTCATAATTGAGTTGTTGGTAGAACAGAAACAAACACAGCGTGTTCCGTAACGTTCGAATATACGTTTTAATATGTACGCGTATTGATTGATGGTTTGCAGTTCGAGTATCAATCAGTGTCACTCAAAATGTTGCACGATCCGTGTTGCAAACATGACGGCTGATTGTGAGAAAATGTATCCGATTTATTGAAAAATAAAGAATTTTTTCTATTCGTATTTGATAGATGAAGTTAGTAATGTTCTAGTTATTTTTTATTAAAAATAAATTTAAATTAATTAAATTCACTTAAAGAAACGCATAATATCTACCCCTTTGTAATACAAACTAAAAAGAAAATTCGAAAAATGTTTTTTGTAAATTATCGACATTGAAATATACAACCTTAAAAGTTTAAATTTCTTGAAAGTCTTACACTAATTTAAATAAAGTATATATTATACATATGCACATATTTTATAATAGCAAAGATTAAATTTAAACATTTAAATAGCACAGAGAATCAAAGATAAAATCCGACATATATATCTTCATGACATCATTACCATCATGCAAAAACATTTAAAGCCCCGAAAATACCTATATATCGATCACAGTGATCCAAGGCAAACAGCGCTTGCTGTGATAATTCCTGATAATCCACATTCATTAAAGCGAACAATACACGCGGTCCTTCTATTATACAATAGTTTCCTGCTTCGCGAAACAATCGTACATGCAAACATCTCGTACAATACATTGCTAGCGTGTGTGTGTGTGTGTGTGTGTATGGACCACGGGGAGTGCTCAGAATCATTCTGTTTAGATCTAGGTCAGTTTCATGTTGTTTTTAAAGATTTTTTGTTTTGTTCATTTTGTTTTAAGTTTTGTTATTCATTTAATAACGGTCCAATAACAACCACACTGAGATATAACTGGCAATGAGAAGAACTAATCTGACAGTTATCATGAAGCTGGATGACAAACAAGTTGAATATTGCGTCAACCAGGAGTTAAGGGTAAAATATCCTAAACGCCAAGAGTAAAACATAAAACCAGGGCTAACTTTATAATAAATTGCTTACAGTGATGCCGGAACCAGGTGGGGGGGGGGGGGGGGGTGATTATTATCGAGATTATTGCGATCGTTATATAGCACTGATTTATTCTATTATAATCTTCATGATCAATATATCAATATCTTATTTACTAGACGATATTTAGAATTCTACCCCTCGTCTAATTGACGTTCGTAAGCTGAAAACTTGCATTACTTTTTCTATAAACTTATACAAAGATAAACTGACAGAACCAAAGATCTTACATAAATCTTCTTCTTAATACCATACAAAAAACTGCATTCTCTATTTTTATACATGCATAAAACAAGACCAACAAAATTTTCACCAACATATTTATACGATAAAACATATAAACTGTTGCAGCATCATGCCCGAAGCTAAATGCATTATTTGATCAGTATCTGTGCATAACTGGCGTATCCCATCCGGCCGTAAACTCTCGAAGATGCCGTAAGTTTGACGTACTATCTTACAGTGTAATCTTATTACCTCGAAACAAAGGAGACATGCATATTCTTAACTAGCTAAGCATTCCTCTCTGTACTTATAAAATAGTTAGTGTACATAGTTTATTTGTTTATCTATGTTGTAAAATGAACACTGGATACATGGTTATTGCATTCAGCAGACATCGTCTTGGTGTAATTTTTGATTTAATGTAGATAAGTTACTTTATTTTTATCAAATTGAGGAATTGAGCTAAAAAAAACTATGTAAGACGAGCTATTTTCTTATAAAATTATATCATCTTATGAATGTTATAGTATTTATATAGAATATAATTTCATCCTTATCTAATATTTTGGCACAAAAGCTATTTGACATTGATAACTTATTAAAATTTGTACATATAGGGAAGAAATTCCATACATACTATAGAATGGTAAATTAAGAAACCGTAAATTACGTTTGATTATTATGAATAATTAATTCCATCATGACACCTCTCTAACAGCGGAAATAATGTACATACATATATATATATTTAGATTTCGTGCTGTGCAAATTTTGAATCACTGTATTATAAATTGCTCCCAAGTTCGCGATTACAATTAACATTATTTTGTCTATGAATTTTATCGGTTTAGGTATTTTTTATAGTAACGGCATCTCTTAACATAATAAGTATTTTATTATAAAATTTTTATAAACCTCTCTTATAATCATAGAATACAAAAAAAGTAGTTAGATTAAAACCAAGCGCGCGTGTAGGCTTCCCGCACTCGAGCGTAACAACAGTGGTTACAAGGGGGAGACAAGGTGCTTCATGTGAAAGGTCCCAAGCTTTCAAGAGGTTACTTTAAGGACCGGGTGCCACTTAGCAGTATGTACTTGAAAAATACAAGTGTATATTATTTTGTTGTAATTTTTTTAAATAAAAGTTTACTTTATAAAATATATTTTTTACATTTTTCTAGTATGTGTTGTTTGGAGCTATCTAGGATTTTCTTGGAATTTCTTACAATTTTTTTAAGTTCTTATTTGCAAATAATAAAAATTTTACTGAAAAACTCAAAAAATAACTAAATTTAGGATAAGAAGTCTACTTTTCGACGTTGACTAAAAAACTCTGTCCAGAATTCAATTACTATAGACTTAGTTTTATTATTTTTGTGCCTCTGGTCTCAAAACAAAGATCAAATCTGTTTTTAACAGTTTTTGTGATCATAAAACAGTGTTTTATTATGAATTGAACTTATCAAGCACCTAAATTGAAACTAAAGGGGTATCAAATAATTAATTACACTCAAATAACTTGAATTGTGAGTTACGGGTTCTGATTGGTTAGATCAAATAAAAATCAAAATAGCTATCAAACAAATTGAGATGAACCATGGCTAACTATTATAAGCCATATAATAATTATTCGTGCTATTCACTTTAATTTCTGAATAAATATTTGTAATTAGGTAATTGAAAATTTATCTACGCTAAATATTTTTCGAATTACGTTAATTCAATGAATATATGGTATATAGGTACGTCAAATTAATTGATAACTTTTTATGAGGTTAATTAATTAATCATATTATTATAATACCAAACGCATCACATAACTCTTCATTTTATTTTCTATCCTCACGAAAAGTTATTTCCACCGATAGCGCAGTTTCTTAATAAATGGCATTTACTTAAAGTTTTTGTTTCTATCGTCTGAATATTGAAATTTAATTTAAATTACGTTATTAGTATCGTACCATATTGAACGATATACTTTTAAAATAAAATAAAAAAACAACATGCTTTGAAAGCCATAACTCTGAAAATGTCAGAAATTTTTGATAGATGTGAATAGCTACTTCACAGTCTAAGCTCATTACAAATGCCTATATATAGATACGAGTATGCTAGACTGTGCTTTTTATTTGTGGTAAAATACATTTAGACATAATATGATTTACTCTATATATCCAATAAACATGTTTTCTTTTTTCAACTTTGATGTTTTTTATTGGCTCCAAGTTTGAGCACGTATGAGAGACTGCATGTAAATATTATTCTTATTTTATTGTATTTTTTCATATAAATTTGTTTTTATAAGAAAAGTTATGAAAAATATGTTTACGATATATTTAATTGGTGTAAACTTTATGTTTACATATTATAATTTATTTCAATTACATAAATATCAAATATATATTCGATATTTATTTATAATTTCAAATATAAGATATAAAAAAAAGATATTAAGTTAAACAATAATAAACATAAAATACATATATTGGTATAATAAATAGAAATTTATAATTTCTACTTATGTAAAAAAACATGCTAAATTTAAAATATCAATATATTTATCTAAATCAGGGTTGGCCAACCTGCGGCCACATACGAGCAAATTATGTTTTAGTATCGGGTATTTCAAAATTTATAATTCATATCCCACTCGAGAGCAAATTTTATATAATACCGGGACACAAGTCAATAAATGAATCCAATGCTTATCATGTAGTTATTGCGTAAATAAGAAATAAAATAAAAAATGCCTATAGTATTTATCAATTTGAACAGTGGCGAAGCGTGAAATTTTTAATAAGGGAAGTATATTTTGTCAAAATGTTTCATAGAAATAAATAAGTAGGTAATAACCGTTTTAACAATGGGTTTATCGAATCCTCCCCCTCCTATTAACAAAAAAACTAGTTATAAAACACCTTTAGTTCAAGCTTTTACTTATTTTTTTGTATTTTAGTCGATATTTCTATGACGAGTTGAAGTTCACTGCAGAAAATTTCACTAAAAAATTTCAAATTTTTGATTTCGATAAAAGTATGTTTATTGTATAGAAAATGACGTGAAAAGTTGAAATTTTCGAACCGCAGGTCTATATCTCAAACCGTTCTCGACATATAGTCTCTCAAAGTTTTAGTTTTTTCAAATTTTTGGAGAAAAAAGGCCATAACTTTTGAACGGGTGGTCGAAATTGATTTTAGTTGACGGATTTGAAATCAGCGTATCAAAATCTATGTAATGACATGTATAATACTTTAAAATCCGACAAAAAAATTTTCGTCAAAAATCGACATTTTTTTAAGGTATACCCCTTTGAATTTTTTCGATTTTTCGTGAAATTTTTTTTTTCGAGTTTTAAAGTATCATACATGTCATTATATAGATTTTGACACGCTGATTCCAAATCCGTCAACTAAAATTAATTCCGACTATCCTTTCAAAAGTTATGGCCATTTTTCTTCAAAATTTTGAGAAAATTGAAACTTTGAGAGGCTTTATCTCAAGAACGGTTTGAGATACAGACCTGCGGTTTGAAACAAACAACTTTTCACGTCATTTTCTAAACAATAAACATACTTTTAACGAAATTCAAAATTCAAAATTTATTAGTGAATTTTCCTGCAGTGATCTTCAACTCGTCATACAAATATCGACTAAAATACAAGAAAATAAGACGTAGACGTATTATAGTTTTATAATTGATCATGTAAATTAATATTAAATGCTTTTTTTGGTTAAAATGTTTGATTTGTGCATAAATAATAATATTTTTAAATTATTTATTAACCGAAAACACAGGTTTGTATTAATTTCGCCACTGAATTTGAAATAAATTTTATATTTTCTGAAAACTGTAAAAATGATATATAGAACCACCCACATATTCAAGATTCCAATATACAAATTCATTCATTTCAGCATAAATAAATATAAACACAGATCTATTGTATTTATTATTTATATATATATATAGTACAAGAAAAATGAAAATTTTCCTCTGCAGTACTTATGAGCAGTAGAGGAGAATAAGTTACCTTGGAAATAGCACGCCTACCTCTTGAAACCAAAGTCTACCAATGGCGGCTCGCGAGAATGTATTATATTTTATTCGAGTATTTATGCAGAATATTAAAGCACGAATGATATGTTTTATACACTAACAGATAGTATGCATGCGTTTGTTAAGAGAATAATTATATGAATATTAATGAAAAACAACACGTTCAAAAATGTTCGCAAGTTAAATCAGTTTTAGTTGTTAATTCAATTCCAATACCAAAATATCTTTTTAATATGTAACTACCATAGAAATAGAGCATGGACCGTGCATTCTGTATTACTATAATGGTTTAACATTTCTTCAAAACACTGGAAGAGATGTGGTGGCGTTTGGGATATATCTATCTCTTTTTCTTAAAAGAATGAAATAGTTACTCCTGTTTAAATAAGGACAAGTACATCCCAAATCATTTTCTATCTCTTTCTTTTGACACGGCTCTATTTTCGAGTCGTCTATATAAAACGACGTATTCTCGTTTGTATAAACAGTACCGCTTAAAACGGGTTAATTACCGGAAAAACAGCGCTGTGTAAACGTACTCATTGACAGGGGATCAGAAAAATGATAGCGTCTGTTCTCTTCTCCGAATTGCGCATGCAATGTATATACAATTTCAACGACTTAAATTTTTTCGTACAACGGTACCCGGTACTGCTATCACTCATTGTCAGTGGAAGCACAATTGCCAGCGTTTATGTATATTTCCACCAGAAATGTATCATTTATATTCCAACTATTGTCGTAAAATTTAAAATTTCGTAGAATAGTCGCTTTGTAAATACTTTAGATACTCTACAAATCATTGTATTAATCATAAATAAATTTAACAAAACGGAAATAATCTACTATTGTCTTATATAACGAGCCACTACTGGCTTATACTTCTCTCTCTAACATAACCTCTCTTTCTTAGAGTAAAACAGTCATGAAGTATAACTCGGTATCACAAAATCTCTTGTATTTCTAAAGGTCTTCATGTTTTCATTGTATTGGGTTCACATTTAGCTTTTTCTACTGATATTTCTTTGAACTTTGACGTAAATTAAGATCGTTTAAATTGCATTCTGAATTTTTTATTATCCTTTATGCTGGATTTTTTTCTTTTATGAATCCAAAGGATATATGTAGACCGTCGCGTGTATATGATTTTTTTCTCATATCCGTAGGCACTTACTTATGTGTTCTATTTTATTATTATATTGAAAACATCCGTAGGTAGGTATGTACCTACATACTACATACACATATGTATACAAGTAACTTCTTCTTACAAAAGACATCGCACATTTTGTTTGACATATTTTGATTTTATTATGTTCAGTGCAAGTACTTCATTCACTACATGTAGTACTTTTTGGGTTAAGTGGGCTTGTACTTAAATATAACAAAAATATTTTGTACTTCTATTTTTAATTACACAGCCATAAAAAAAGAAAGTACATAACTTTTTGGAGACCATTGTATTTTTATGTACTTGTCGAGATTATTTTCAAAATGAATCAGATGTGCTATTTTGACCCCAAATTCGGATTCAGCGTTTCAAAATACATAAAAATACAATGATCTCCGAAAAAGTTCTGTACCTTTTTTTGATTAGCTGTATTATTGTTTTAATACATTCGAGTATTTTTATAAAAATTATACATATTATATTATATAAATAAATTTTTAATACTCGAGCTTAGTTCTAAGTGAAGGTATGTACTTATTAAAAAAAATGTTCGAAATTTTTTGTTTCAAGGATATACATTTAACTATGTATTTGCAATTTTGTTTACATAAACTTCGATTTGAATTCTCAAAAGTTTCAAATATATTTCATTTCATTATTAATTGTATTTTATTAAACAAAGAATTATAGCTAAACTTCAATTCTCTTGAATACAATTAAAAAGAACATTTTTCAAAGTCAACGTTCATATTATACCCCTGGCTATGTAATTTATATTTGATTAAAACACTTAATATTTAATTTTAAAATAAAATGGAACGTTTATAAATTGATTTACGTATTAACTTGAATATATCAATTTTGTTTTTAACATAGGAAGTAAAAAAATCGTTCGCATGGGCCATAAATTCTGTGCACCAAGCAGGCGAATTTTAAATTGGCTATCGTCAGTTTTATATGCCCGATATTTTTTATGTCTGGTGTTCAGTGAATACGTTAAAGAGAGAGGGGAATGTATATTGATGGAAAATCTATTCAAGTCATGAATTAAAACAAAGGATTATTATTATGCGGTATAAACAATATATACGTATTTTTTATTTATGGGTTTTATTTTTGTATAATATATCAGGCACAAATACAATATAATATGATATGTGAATTTGTATACTCATATTTATTTTACAATTTCAAATGATGCATACATTTTATTACTTTCCTTGTTATGTATAATATTAATTCATTTTAGATTGGCATATATTTTTACATGCACTATATAGTAGTAAATAGGATGTTATCATGGATTCATACAAATATTTATTCTCCTGTAAATAATACCTAACAATTATTCATTCTCTAGTTTGCCATATAAGTTCTCCCAAATAGAATTTTTGATTTAAACTTCCAATTTTCAAGCAACAATATAATAACTAATTTCCCTTAATCTTAATTGAAGAACAAATATTTGCATGTAGATATCTGTCATTTTTCAATGATCCATAATTAATTTCTGCACTCATATTCTAAAAAATTCGTTACGTACTTTCGTACAAAAATTATAAAATCAATACAAAGAGGAAATCATTCGGTTAATTTGCTAATTTTTATACCAGAAAACCTGATTGAGGAAGTACTTTCAGAGAGAGCTAATAGGATCATTTAATATTTCATTAAATCAATATTCGATGCCAATATACAGATTGTCCCGTAAACAGAGGTTGAATGCAATGAGTTGAAACTTATAAGCGTTTTAAATATTTATTTTTTTACAAAAATCAGCATTTTAATATCAATACTCTATAAATATCAATAAATAGCAATATATAACCCTATTGAGCTATCGGAAAAAGAATGACCCAGTCGACAACTAGCATTACTAAAAAAATATTTTATTCTCTCCAAAATGACTTATCCATTATCATGAATCAGTTATACCAACTTTAGTACTAAACAATAATTTTTAAATGTTATTTAAATAGGAAACAAGACCCTCTTTGCGGCTCCTCTTAAAATTAAACTACAAGGATTTATTTTAGGTCATAAATTAACTTATTTCGTAATGAGAGCGAAGAAAAAAATTTTTTTTTTACATATCCTACTACACAGACATACACAAGCAGATACGTGATGTCTCGATGAAAGAAACACAATTATCAATTAAAGCGATGTCTGCAGCCAGCTAGTTCATTAAGATTACTACAGTAACAGAATTGTGGTCAGTTGTGACAATGGGTACAATATGGAACTACACATCACACCTACTGCCACATGCTGCACAATGCACTGCTGATATACCGACGCATAGATGCTGTTGTCACTTCCGCTGGATTCCGTATACTATAACTAATCTGTATCTATTTGTGTCCCAATGTGTTATTACTATCATGCATCTATATGTGTAGGTGTCATGCATGTGCGTTGATTAATTAGTTTGTGTTAATTGTTATATTGTATGGAATGTTCGTGAGTCAAACAGCTGACCTTGTGCAGTTTATATGTAACTTGGAGGATGTTAAAAAATTATGTTTTGTAATCAATATTTTTTTAACTTTATATATACGACAAGGATCTGGTGGTCCCCTTGTGAGAAGAATCCTTTACAAAATGATCGATACATCGTTATTATCTTTTATCAACGGATAAGTTTAGTTTTACAAGCACAAGATTTTAGAATCTTGAAAATAATTAGATTTACTGAAAAAATGATTCTATATTTCTCGTAATTTTGTTCTACTTTCAATGAGACTTATAAATAAAGGTAATATAGTCTTGATCTTGTCTTTCTTACAGTCTCATATCGATCTCTGAGACCGAGAATAGTACAAAATAAGTAGTAGAGGACGATTGCGTTCTTTACTACTTACAAAAATATGAATTTAAAAATTGATTTAAATTCATATTTTTGTATTTCCCAAAGGTATTAAACATCCATATATGAGCTTTTGTAAAAAAAGAACATTTCTTAAAAATTATTATGTTTTTTAAAATTTATTATTTAAATGCGAACAAATTTTTCTTCTATAATTTTATGTTATATTCATGTTAGATTCCATTAATATTTAATCTATGTATATTTTTTATTACGTAAAAAATCACAACAGTTTGATTAATTATTCGATTTTTTTACATCCGCGCAAAACATAGATTCTAGTTTTATGCATATCTACATAGCCATTACACTTTAATTTAACATTTTAAATATTAATTTATACTGTTTTATGTTAGGAGCAGGTGTTCTTAATTCCAAGAATTAAAACTATGAATATATTTTTTAGTTCTGCATGAATAATTTAAATTTATTCTATGTATAATGTTTTGCATAATTTACTAACTATTTATTAGAAACGAAATTAAATATACGTTGCAAGATGGATTTGTAGGTACACAATTAATTTAAATAGTAACTCCTACGTCATTGTGTCTGTTTGTCTGTACAATGTAATTTTGATAGATTTAAAAATATGAGCAATATGAGCAAACTTGAATAATACTGAATCTAGTTTAGAATTAGATCTTCAAATCGTTTAGGAAATATAATCACGTTACTCCATCTGTACAGTGAATTATTAGTATTGCTAGTGGGACAACCACTAGTAACGTGAACGATAGAAAAAAGTACCGCGGTAGTAGGAATGTGCCGCCTACGTGTTAAGAGCAACCAGTCGCGTGAGGATTCACCGATCTATAAATACACACAGGCAAAGTCTCAGTAAAAAGCATGAGTATAAAACGTAACGTCTCTCTACCTGTCTGTCTGTCCGTTAATACGCTTATTACTCGAGAACCACTAATCCGATTTACATGTTTTGTTAATTCATTGATATATTCTTTGTTCAAGTTTAGTATATATTTTGTTACATTGGGTAACATAAAGAATAAGCGCTCTTTTGCAATACGCTGCCTAAACCGTTAAATATTGAACAATATAATTTAGTAGAATAAAGAGATCTAAAATAATTCAACTATATTTTTCATAAATCCTAAACAATAATTCCATAGACCACGCGAACGAAGCCGCGAGTACAGCTAGTAATTTTTTTTAAATATGCAGTATAAATTCAATGAAATAAACACTACTTATGTTTTCTATTGTATAAAATACAAAGCACGTTACATACAAAGTCGATTATTGTATTAATTATACTCATTTTTTAAGATTTAGTACCTACCCACTCTTTCTCCCATGCTCTTTGTCGGTTTGACTCTAACTAGGTCATAGTTAATTACAGTGTATCTATTACAGCTTACAAAGAAAATTAATTGGCAACCCCATGCTTGACATTGTTTAATACACTACTAAAACATTCTCAACAACTGATTTAAATGCCACTTACTTATTCAGTCAGAACTTTGTTATACAGAAATAAAAATTACTACTTAATGTGTTTATGAGGTGTTCAAAAGTCAAAGAAATTAAAACTTATTAAGTATTTAAATACCTTCTATTAAATATTTTCGAATTAATATGGGTCGTTTCAAAATTCGTTGCATATAAACTTATCCCAGAAGATTATTGTTAGTTACATTTGAACTTAGATAATATTTTGGAATCAGTATTATTATTAAACATCTTTTATAAAAAGAAATAAATCCCACTTAAAATTACTTTTTTAAAGTAACATAGTGGTCAATAAAGGTAACAAAGTTGTTTTCTATATAAACACATATAGACAATTTTAAGTGGAATTTATTTCTTTTTATAAAAGATGTTTAATAATACGGTGCTTTCTTTATTATTATTATCCAAAATATTATCTAAGTTTGAATTATAATGTTTTTTCTTCTGGGACAAGTTTATCTGCAACGAATTTTGAAATGACCCATATATCGAAATATTTATATTCATACCGAATACTAGGGTAGCACAATATTTTTTTTAATTATACATCCGTTTAACGATTTAACTTGATCAAATTTTTATTCATTCGATTTACAGTAGAGGCGCAAAATAACTTTGAGATCTGCAAAATTTCAATTTACTATTATTCGCAAGAACCTATGTTCAAAAAATATTATCATAACTTTTTTCATATAAATTATTATTATTTCTATATTATTTATTTAATTAGAACTCATTTAAATCATATCATTTTTACTCTACTATGGCACTTAGTAGTTTCCAGGTTCTTGTCCACATGTCGTACTTATGAAAATATTATTTTATAATTAGCTACATACATATATAAGTTTATTACTTTTATAGTTTACTTTATAATGTTTTATTATAAACTATATTTCATATTAAATATGAAGCCAAAGAAGTAGTTTTATATTAAATATGCTTACAAGAGTTGTAAACCCAACAGTTAATTTTGAATGTTGTTTCTGTTACATACATGTTTTAAGTATATTTATAACTGAGGTCATGTAGAATATTTGTGGTGCAAAAATGTATGTGTTATATTGTGTTACTTCTCGGAAAAATTTTTGTGATCCAATATGATCAAATCAGATCTTGATAGATGTAGATTTTTAGACAAAATCATTTATTTTTTGATCTGTGGACACCTGCAAAGATCTACAACGATCTACAATAATTGAAACGTTGAAAATTCATGATCTTCAGAGATCTTTGCAGGTATCCACGAACAATAACCAGTGGAAAAATATGATTTTGTCTCAAAATGTAGATCTATCAAGATCTGATTTGATCAGTTTAGATCTAAAGTTTTTTCCCTATGGTTATTTCATTCGATGTTTACAATGTCTAATTTTTGAAAATTTAATAATCCTAAAATCTAAAGTGAATTATCTAAAAACATTCAAGTTGAAGTTCATTGTATAGATATGCTACTGTACATTCGGGTCAGGTATTGTGATTTGGTTTAAATATTTCACCCCCTCTCGTACAATTCCGCACGACACAGGTAGAAACCTGTATAGGCGTCACGGGAAACATTCCCTGGAACGTCGCTTTCCTTCAGTTTTTCAATTTGCACTCCCTTTGAGAATATTTTTAGATTTTATGATATTTCGATACGATCATAGTTTTCTCTTTTTGTGGTTATTGATATTCATATCTAATCTCGCGAATAAATATGAATTTTTATTTTGTATATTTTATGTAGGTATATCGGCAGTTCTTAGTCATTTTATAATATATTTTTAAATTTTATTAAGTGCGAGTCGAGCTACACGTAATAGTGTCCCGTACTCTTTCTTTTTTCAATTTATTCGATTATTTTATATAAGAGAAGTAAAGAACCATTAATTATGTTTTATAAGTCCGTCAATTTTGAATTATTTTGGAAAACACGTGAGTGGAGTGAGTGCTAATAATTTTCGGCATCATTATAGATATTCCAAAATAAATTAAAGGAAATATTTTCTTACGATTTCTTTTTTTTTGTTAAACGAGATAAGATTTCTAGAATTGACAGCTTTTTCGCCAATAACGTGAAAAAATATTTTTCTAACTCATTTCTATTATTGCTGCACTTTGTATTATAATTGTACACCAAATATCATCTTTTCTTTGTCAAACTGTTTAGTAATTAGAAGGCGGTGACAGGTAGTCAAACATAGACACAGTGTTAATTCTATATGTGTCTTTTTACCGATTTCGGCACAAAACATTAAAATTTTGCCAATTAGAAAATTTACAGTTGAATTGTACAATTAAATTGTTTAAAAATCTAGTGAAGAGTATAAAAAAAATGTTAGAATTGTTTAACAAACATTTTGATATCGAAAAGAATCATATAAAATAAATAAAAAAGCAGTAATCAATTATAGAGGAAGGGATTGTCTTTAATGCTTCGATATGTTGAATATATATAATATTTCGACTGATAGGAGACGCTTTTCTTTTTTTTTCTACAGTTGCAACTATTTTGAATAAAAGAGAGTATTTAATTTTAAAAACAGCAAACCGACTTTCTAAACAAAACATACAAAAGGATTTTAAATGAAAGGTTATATTTATTATGAACTATTCTACAACTTCCTGTGTACATTTTTTTTTAAATAATCACATATATAATTTTCATGTTTGCGGTAAAATAACGTTTATTTTAATTCCAGCAAAAAATATTATTAAGCACGCTTTTTATTAGGTTGATAAATAATGCATATCTCCGGATACATCTGAAATAAAACTCTACCAAAAATTTAGTTAATATTGTAACAAATTATGCAAAAAAATTAAAATGACCTTTTGTAAAATACCCAGCATCAATTTTTCATAAAAAGAGCAGCACATTTAATGGTAGATTCTGTGATCCTTAAAAAATTGTTTGTCTTCACAAAGAGGGAAAAACACATCGTTCAACCCCCTCCCCCTTCAGGTACCTTTCCGTGAATTCATTATGAGGATCATACGGAATAATAATATAAAAAAAAACTTAAAAGGGACGCTTCGTTGAATAATTATGACCCCTAAATCCCCGACGATTTTGTTGAAAAATATTTAACAATAGAGTGCGCTGCTGTTACGCAATGCCGTGACGTCATTAATGTGTCAACTTGAACCTCATTTTGTTCCAATTATTTTGTTTTATTTTATAGTGTATTTCATAAAACTGTTCGACCGTGTTTTGTTGTTACAACGTTCCAACAACATTTCATCATGTGTTTATTAAACTTTATTTATGAAACGTTCTGATGAACACATAGAGTTAACTTTTTCAAAACCTGTTTTAATTATTCATTTTTTAATGTTTTTGTCATGCGCTTGTCAATAATCAAACAAATATAAATCCTGAAACTTCCAGACCTATGTGCTTGCATTTTAACAATTATAATGGATGAAGTTTGAATTTTTTGGTTTTATTCAAACCGTAAAATTTTAATTGAAAAAGTTTGAATGCAAAATTTTCTACTTGAATTCTGAATTTTGTTTACCCTGTTTTACCTTGTTATCAATGATTGCTATTTAAGGATTTAGGTAAATTTTTACGATGGTGAAATTAAAAAAACATTAAAGAAATTCAAATTATGAGTGATATTACCGAAAATTAAGTTAGTTGTTTTAACCTCTGAACGACTAGGTTTAGTAAAATATTACGAAATCCCAACACAATGCAATATAAGATGTATTAAACCAAAAAATATACTTCAACAAAAGTATTATAATGTTGACCATCGGTCAATGACAAATATTAATAATGTGTTATTTTGTGTTGCAGAAGCTGACTACACATTGGACGACTCGTTTTGGAATGAAGAGAGCCCAGTCGGTGAGTGATGGAGTTACTTCTCATAACAATCATTTATCACTGTACAACAATTTTTCTCTACACATTTGATTCAAATTACTATTTTTGATGTGCACTTTTTTGTGTTTTCTTTTTATTAATGCTTCTACTAACAAGTAAACCTACCCAAGTGCCACTCGCCGATATTCTTGAAACTTTGCACACACGTAGTACATCGAAAAACATTAAACACGTGTGTTTTTATTTTGGTTAAGAAAGCATTTTTATGCCGTGTTTAGATCGAAAAAACAAAACAGTGTCTTTTTGACAAAAGTGCAATAAACTCTATACATTTTTAAATACGAAGTGTTTTCAAACACCGTGTTGCTGTTTTGTTTTCTTTTGTCTAAACACGGCATACACTAGCAAACACATTCGAAAATTTGTGTTAGTATTAGTAGTTTTATTTTGTGAAAAATAATAATTTTACTAATGATATTATATATCTCTAAAATACATTTTTATTTAATTCCAATATGATGCATTCAACTTTTACATAGCCAACCATAATTTCATCGCTAAATTTGTATTACATTTCTTATCTAAAAATTATTATTCCCTATTTTATCTCAAATATTTTTCGATATGAATAAGTTCAACTATGCGAAATAAATTATCGAAAAATACAGATTCATTTATTCGTTTTGAAGTATAATTTTTTTAATTATGCTTTTTTTAAACTCAAAAAATTTTCAATTATAAATACTACAGTCTGTTAATTCCTATTGCTAGTTTTGTAAAATTTATCACGTTAATAAATAAAATTTATAGACCGACCATAAAACATTTATCTCATAATTGGTTTTGATGCACAATAATAAATTCTGGCTGACTTATTTTAATATACTTAGGTACTCTTACAGTAATTAAATCTTTTTCTTAAATATTAAATACTGAAAGGCTTTATGGATTTACTTTCAATTTAAAAACCTTATATTTTTTATATACATAGGTAATACACTGAATGTTCATATAAAGAAGTAATTTGTCTATTTTTTATAATGTAATTTCTTTAACGTCTGCTGTACAAATGTAGGCGACAGCATCAAAGGAAAGGTTACATTTTATAAAACGCTAATCTTATATACGTATAAAATTTTAAATTAATTCACCTTTCATGTGACAGAAGTCTTTTATTCTTGTAGAAGTATTTTTCACAATTTGATATTATTAAATAAAATATTTTATTAGCATTGTAATAACATTCTTATTTGTGAAAATGTCCTTAATAGTAATACTATATCTACACAATTCTTTTGTAAAGTTATCTGTAAAGGTATGTGTTTGTTATTGGATATAAAAATATATTTTTTTTTTAATCTTCAAAAATATTGTATGTATTTTTTGCTACAGAAAGTCCTCGACTTACACGATTTTTCAACTTACATGAAAACCTTTGGATCGAATTAATCACGTAAGTCGAGGACTTACTGCTCACTTTTTAACAGCATGCATGTGCAAACATAGAAATAAGTATCTGTTACAGGTATACATTTCCAGATGTAACTATATCTGGTTAAAACATTTATACTAGCAATTTTAATAATCAGTACAATTACAGAACGCAAAAAGTTTAACAAGGAAACGCCATTATCGAAGCGGACACATTACCGCTTACTGTACACAATAATGATTACGTGTGTTGTGATTTACCGATAATTGTGACGTCAGAGGTTGGGATGAACGATGACGCAATTATTTATAATTATTGTTGTCGGCGCGGCGACAGCGCGGACGCCCCGACCGCCATCTTGCTTGTTGTTTTGTGGCGCCTTCTTGATTTATTGCGTTTCTTACACCACCATTATCTGTTTTTTAGGTCACCGTGTACTATTATAAGGATTATACATAACCCATGCATATGTATGTGCTTATATATATATGACGTATATTATTTAAAAAAAATGTTAAATGACATCACATCTATGTAATCATGAAAAAAGATACACTCCAATATTTTTTACTAATAAAAAATTGGGTACACAAATCAATCTCTAGATTTATAATTTGAACTAGGTCTGTATAGTGTATAATACCAATTTCATTGTAAATAATGAAGTGAATAAAAAGCGAAGGAAAAGTGTAATTGTCTTCTTAATATAAATGCATGCAGTATATATTTGAAAGAAACAAGTTGCGCTGAAGAAAAAGAAACAAGAAACAAGTGACACCCTCTCGTTGTTAATAAAGTTTCGGAACAGACGTCACAAACAGGATATGACGTAATGATGACGGCGAGCGTGTAATTCGATGATCCAGCGTGCATTTTCTGTCTTCTTACTTCGATTGTAACACATGTTAGTTTTTTATTTAAGCGGAAAATATCTACCAGTAAATATTCTTGCAGATCGTCTTTTATTTATCGCGAACTCTGCACAGAATTGTTTTGTAACAAAATGTTATTCATTTATTATTTCACTTATTTACGTGTTAACTTTAATACAAAATGATATAAATTATTCTTATTGTTAGTATCAGATCAAATTTCGTACATTTTTTTTTGTTAATTAAACTCGAGGAATCCAAGTTGAAAGACAAAAAGAGAAACACTAGAAACTTTAAACAAAGTTTTTTGTTTATTCCTTTCCAAAATTGATTAGTAAAATAGGGGATTTGTTACCTGTACAGTTAAAATAATTAAAACAAACAATCGGTACCTTTAAGTGTATTAACTGCAACATTTCGACTTTATTTATTCCATTTACCTTACATTTAAGCAAGGTAGATAATTTTCATACATTTACCTATACAAAACAGAGAGAATCGCGACAATTACGATTATATTTTTGTATATTTATTGGATCCTGTTATATAAATTGTTCCAGTTTAGCTTAGCCGTCTTGCTGGATACGTCTAATAATGGTTGGGGTTTTATTCCAGGATACGAGATTTGCATTTTATGCAAATGAGAGACTCCACCGAATAGAAACACCGGTGTATATATTATTTTCTTATTTCATGGCCATTGTTAAATTGGTACAAGCATTCAAATAGGGATTTGAATTTTCACGTAGTTTGTTTACAGATTTCTTAATCACCTCATTACCTATAATATTTTTGCTCGGACCAGATGCTAATGAATTCAAAATAAGCTTTGTAAACACAATGGAAAGAACAACGTTATTTGTTGTTTTATTATTTGCCATTATTGCTCTGTGAAGTGACGGAGATTTAATCAATTTTGTGAAAATGAAAAAAAATATTTACACAAAAGCGGTATTTTTTAACAAATGTAAATACTTATTATAAAGAATTTTATAGTCAATTAAAAAAAGGAAGGAAAATACGATACCAAGAAGTGAAATCTTAGAATTTTTTCTAAAGTATAAATGAATGTATAAGTAATTTTTTATAATGGTGACAAAAAATAATAATTTTTGGTAAAATCCCTAGAGCGAATAACTCCAATTTGATATCTGGTTTAAAAGATCAGTATGTCAATTGTACTTTCCAATCAAGAATCATTTTATCTCTTTTTAAATTTTCTGTAAATCTGTTTATAAAACCCTTGACTTATCTACTCATTTTTTGTAGAGCTTTCAGCTTTAACTTTCGAATGAATCCGATATCAATTTTAAATTTATTTTTTATTTTAAAATTTATTTTATTAATATTGTTGAACATAACAAAATATAATTTAATTGTATATTGTACTTCAAAATTTCAGTTTTATCTATCAGTTATAAGTATTAAATTATATAAAGCACTAGATCAGTTCCGCAAATATGTTGAAGAATTTCCACAAAGGTAACCTCTGTCAAGAAAAAATAAAATTTTAGTTGCTTCAATTTGTTCTTCTATGGATCTTGGCTTCTGGGTGTAAGCAGCGTCTATTTGGTCCTGTTATCGGCCAACGTTTCGTCACACATTGCAGTAGATATCTTCAGAGCTCTTTTAAAAGTGCATGTTTAGAAGAGACCTGAAGATGTCCACTGCAATGTGTGGCGAAACACTTCTTACACCCAGAAGCCAAGATTCATATCAGGATCACCGCGGAAACCTCAAGACTTGTTCTTTTATTTTTTGTTTTTTTCATTAAAAACGTACACTTTTGACTCATCCTGTATATTAAAAAAAAACACACAAAGCTTTAATATAAAGTAGGTACAAGTTTTTCGCACAAAAAGCATCACAATACTGTAAACATTGTCTCCGTTTTAATAATCTTGGTACATTAGAATTTCCAGCATGTCGCTACTATGCAGTTCAGTGGCTTCTTTCGATACGAAAAGAATTTAAATAAATTTATTGCTGTGCGCCGCTACGATGGGATAGGCGGAGGCGTGTACAAGAATGTTTTTATTTATTTCTTATACAGAACAGATGAAAGAAAATCCTTTTGCATGTAAATTGAAATGTCTATAATATTGATACTTGTTCGAATCTTCAATTAAATGTTTTAAGGAATTTTTTTATATATAATTTATGATTTTCTTTATAAGACGTGTTTTAAGAAAAAAATTTAATCAACATAAATTTCCTGAATATCAATAATATTTTGATCAGTTCAGTATTTGCTGCTAATATAATCACATATACATATGTATAAAACTAGCAATATTTTTGATAAACCTAAATTCTAATACTACATGGTGAACATTTTTATATGATAGTATTTTTATGTCGCTTAACAGTAGTATGACCAAATTTAAAACATCCTATTTGTATGTTATTTATTACTAAAGAATTTATTTTTGCAATAAGTTTCTGTAACGAATGATTAAACATGTAATTGTCTTACACCCATAATCCAAGAGTAATCTATAAATGTAAATGAATTCAATAATAACGAATTTTTAATATTCTACTAGTGCCAAAATCACGTCTTATAAGCATTTATAAAATCAATGACATATTTTTTATTAAACTTAACACTTGTGAGTTGATTTTACTGCATTCAAGTGTAGACCGCATTACGGTAATAAAAATCTACCATAAAACTGTTTCTCGGGCAATAGAACAAGCTACAAAAATTTTATATCTATGACCAACATATTTCGTTATATATAATATATATACGTATAAATTACAGATAGTGTGTTCTGAAATGTCTTGTTGCTGTAAACTAAAACGCTCTTACAATAAACGTAGTCGTTTGCTGGTAAAATATTTCGCTAATAAAGTTTTATTATATTTTAGGTATATTTATTTAATGTAAATTGCATGTTATTGACATGTACACTGAGTTTGAATGTACATTAAAATCATACCATAAGACATAAAGCCAAATGTTTACAGCTATGAAATTCAAAGTGGTATGATGTATATACCACGTGATGTGTATACCCATAGTGCTAATATCAAATGCGTCCGATAATTTATATTTCCACTCAGGGCCATAACTACCACCGGGGTAGCCGAGATCATTAAAATTAGTAATAAGCAAAAATTGTAGCAACAAAAAAAATATTTGTTTTAATTTAGTGAAGACCCCTCGATCACCTGCTGCCCCGGCGCCCCAGAGCCTCTAGTTACGACCCTGTTTCCACAATTAACATAACACACTACATACCACTTGCCACGCTACTTTCAGAAAAAATTGTATAACTTTGACTCCACAAAACATTTTGTTTGCATTTTTATCTGAAAATGTTGAAACAGAACAAAAATATAAAAATGATGAAATCTCTATACATATGTATGTATATTACATATATACAAGGGATTTCAGAACGTAGATATGGAATTTATTTTTAGCGCAATGTAAAATATTTTGTAATTTTTGAAGTACCTATATAATATCACCTTTTTTTATTACCAATGGACCTGATTTTTTATTCTGGGTAAATTTATGATAAATATCATAACACTATTTAATCAAAAAGTTGAGCAGTGTCAAATCGAGGAATTAATTCAAAGAACGAAGAAAGAAGTCTATATGTTTAGAGCAGTCCGTTGCGCGGGTTATCCTCTTCTTTAAAATAGAAGCGTCTAAAAGCTATTTTATCATAAAAAATACAATTTGTTCATATCTTGAAAGTGTGGTCACAAAAATGGCATTCTGTTCGTAAGATTTTATTTTTGGTGCCATTGATTCAATGTACTTGACTTTTTATTCAACCTGTAGTATCTAGAATTGTTTGAAGCATACAGTACACATATCCAGTAATGACTTACAACTGGAATAAATGCTTCGTACAAAAAAGTTACGGCTTATAAAGTAACCTTATTAAATTGCTTAAGATTTACAACCGCGACAGATTTTCTCATTTCTTTCAGCTATTGCTTTATTATGTTTGGAACATTTTTTCTTCTGATTGCATTACATTATGTACATAATCAACAGAAATCTTGATAAATTTGTATTGCTTTTTCAAAGGTTTATGGCAGATATGTTTTCCTAAATTATTCAAGTGTGGGAAAATGAAAATGGAATACAGAAATTGTTTCTTGTATATTATATACATAATAAAGGAGAATGATTTTTCATCTATAGTCTATGAGGACAATTTAAAAGTATGGGATAGTATTTAATCCATGAGAATGGTTTTAATATTTTTGAATTTAATCTCAACGATAATTTTTATTAAATGTTATGGAAATAATGCCTTTATTTTAATACTAGCAGTTTGCCCGCGTTATATAAACTCCTAAACAATCATCTCTAGTAGTGTAAAGGAACTTATCTAGGCTACTGCTTAAATTGGTTTTGTTTGTTTTTCATAGGATTATAATCTTTTATTAGGCTCTAAAATAGGTAATTTGTATGTTTTTATCTTCTTTTTATAGCTAGAGATACTCATATAAGAGTTCTCACTCATTGCCGCATTTTCTGGTTTTATCAATTAATATCAATAAATATACTTCATATTTACATTATGTACAAAATTATTTTATTTTTTACGATTGCTAAAATAACAAAGAATAATAAAAAAAATTATAATTGTGAAATTAAATAATTTATTAAAAGACTTGCCTTTATGATGTACGAATACTTTACTTAATGAGTTGTAGTTACTAAACAATTCATCAAATTTTAATACGAAAAACTAAAGTCTATAACAAACATTTTAAGACTAATCCGAAGTTTATGTGATTTATAGTTTCAGAATACTAAATAGCCGAACGTGACATGCTTTTTAATCCATACGTTATGTTTATATTTCTGTGAACTCAACAAACTTCCAACTTCAATCAAACACATATATATATTTAATTACGAATTCCTTATTAACAAAAGTAATAATAATTAGATTAAATTAAGAAAAACAAGAATCAGAACACGTTACGTATAGCCGGGAGTTATTATATTTTATAAATGTGAACTTGGCAACTTTATAATATATGTTCTTGAGGCTTTCCGGTCCAATCACGCTAGTCGCCCGTCACAGCACCATCTCGTTGCTCCCGACATAAAATCGATCTGCTTTGTGCTAATTTCAACTTTGAAGAAAACAAGCTTATGTATATAAAACAGCGGTACTAAATGTTTTATTTATTTTTGGGTGTGACATGGAAAATAATATACTTTTGATAAAGTTATTTATAGACTATACGTTAAACATCGCTCTTAAAATGAGTTGATTTACGACTGTCATGCTTACGTAGTAGGTAAAATTCACAAACGCAAGGGAACTAGTATAAAGCCAGAAATATCTATATATCCGGGAAAAAAATTTAGATCTAAAGTGATCAAATCAGATCTTGATAAAACTGCATTTTGAGACAAACTACTGGTTTTTGATCTGTGGAGACCTTTAAACATCTATAACGACCAACAAATATCTCTAAAGATCGTTGTAGATCCTGATAGAATTTTAAACGTTGAAAATTCATGAATTTATGAATTTTGAATGTTAGAACGAACTTCAGAGATCTTTACAGATCAGGAAGTAGAACAGGAATCTTTTTTTAGAATAATAAAAAAAGGAATCAAATGAAAATTGGAGGGTTTACTGTGCACGTCATTAAAAAAGATCGATTTTTGTATCACTTTAAACAAAAAATCGCGTTTTTGTCGAAAAAACGACCTAAAATTGTTTATAAAAACAGTAATTGTTAACCAATCGTAAAAATCGTGTGTGCTTCGATGTAAAATCTATCTAAGAAGTTACAGTTAAAATTTCAAGTCGATCGGATGGAAAATGGCCAAGATACGTGGTTTCGATAAAAATGAGTTAAAAGTTTGAAAACTGTTATACCACATGCAAACGTCGACGTTAGTAGGTGGAATCAGTTAGAATAAATTATGTACGTATGATAGATTTTTCCGTAGTTTTCAGAGTCTGATACATGATATTTACTGTATAAACGTCATTAATAATTTTAGTGAATCACAGTTTAAGAACTGCTGATATAAAATATAAATCTCGTATCCTTTTGACATGATCAAGAAATATTGAGGTGTTTTGAGTGAGCCTCGGTATTATTTATAGAGTTATTTTGAAATTATTATTATTATAGATTACGTGGTGTTATTTTCCTCGTCGCCTTTGTTTATCCCATTTGTGAATTGTCTTAATCGGTTTGTGAGAAACTTTTATAATTGGATTATGTTTTTGAATCAAGTTATCTATGAATGTTGATATGATAGTCAATAAAGAAATCCTAAGAAACTGTCAGATACGAATATTTGTGTTCGGCATATTTCTGCTTCTTATTATTATTATTAATTATATAATGTATTTAAAACACACACTTTTTATCTATCAACGACTCAAATAACAGCATTTAATGCGATCTACAAACTTATACCATACCAACAATAGCGCAAATGCACAAAATACACAACGGCAAGTAATCTAGCCAGTCATGGGAATGATACAACGATGTTAATACCTTGTGGGCTGAAACATTATGATATAGCTCGCCGGGGGAGGGGGTGGGGGTGGGGGTAATAATGGAGATTATGTTCAACAATGAAATAGACATAGATGGATGTGGGTTACTCAAAACACAAGTAGAAATCGGTCTGATAAAACTTGTGGCCTTTAGCGTTGCTGTTGTTATTATTATTACCAGTGTATCTCAAACAATGTGTTTTTTTTCAGACAGTTGTGTATAGAAATTTTTTTTACTCCACTCAAGTGAGGTATGAAAAATTACATCATTGTTATTTTAAATATTAAAGATTTTATCATTTTAGTTTCTTGAGGAACAGGGTCAGCCTTGTTTTTCTCCAGCACCCTCAACCTTTCAGGGACGATCATTTAAACTATAAATTAGATTTTTTATTTAGTACAGTAAAAATTATATAGTAAAAATTCAATAAGCAATAAGTATTTTAAAAATTTATAATTTTAATTTGTACTTTAGAATTTGAACTTATCTACAGTAATGAATACTAATGAAATTTCTGGTTTTTTTGTGAAAAAAAAACTATTGATTGCCTAATCGTTTCCCAATAACAATACTTGCAATAATTTCTTAGAAATTATTAATTTTCAATAGAATTTTTTATCAGTTCTAAGGTACTATCATGCAATATAATTTTAGTAACGTAATTTTTAGACATAGATCAATTAAATTTAAAAAAAAACACACAGTATCAGAATTTATTATAATAGATATACATATATATAAAAACAAAACAATTTAAGAGATCCTTTTTCATATTTCAATAACAAACCTCAACAGATATCTCTTTTCTCACTTTTTTTAATGTCAAAAAAGACAGAGAGAATGATTGATTAGGCTAATTGTTATTCCAGCTTTATTACATGCTGAAAAAATTATGTAACGAAAATATAACACGTAAAAGATCGTTAAGTTTTTGTCGATTGTTCAAATAATTAATGTTCTTGAAATAAAACTGCTGTTGCATAGATAAATTAATTTTTCTTAATGAACGGGATTTAATTATTAGCATCTATGTGAAACGGCGATGACACAACACCGGCCTTTTTTGTCGTGTGTTTCTTTTATAGTTTCTAATTTAAGTTTTAAATACATTAAAAATTACGGTAGATTTATCAAACTGATTTTTTTATCTACCTAATTTTATTACATATGTATGGCAGAATGGTTCCAGCCTTCAATCTTAAAATAAAAATAGTGTTTTTATAATTGTTTTCTAATAAATATAAAATATATGCGTACTTAAAAATCTACATTGGATACCAAAAGACTTGATTATAAAAAAAATTAATTAGTTTTAATCTTTATATCCATTTTAACTCCATTTTATATGGAAAAAAAATGAATAAAGTTATTGTGAGTCGATGAAAATAACAATATTTATTCACCATAAAAAAATCGACCTTGACCACTTCAGTAATCCTATTTCAACTATAATTAGAACGTAGGATATTTCACAGCACAGGAAGCTGATTTACCGATACTTACTTCCGGGAATTTCTGCAGAATGTCTTTGGTCTCGAAAAACAAATAATTATGTCGCAAAGAACACATGTGTCGGTCCGAGTAAGCCATGGCTTTAATCTTTTGTGACATAGGTTGAAAATTTAATTCCCATTTCTAGGAGATGTTTTTCGGAGAATAGACAGAATTTATTTGAGCTAGATAAAAATTGTTACGGCTGCGGCGATGGGTTGACTTCTGCTGGTGGTAAAAAGAGAAAGAGAGAGATATATATATAATTACAAAATATATACTGAAACTTAACTTTTTAGCTAAACTATGTTCAGTCATTTTAGAGAAAAAACACACAGACATTATGATGAAAGTAGATAGTCAGAATGGGTACATCGAAGGTAAAAATAAATATAGCAATCAAAATCTCGTGATCGAAAAAAATGCAATTGTACAAATTGAGAGAAAAATATTTTTGTAACTTTTGAGAGGAATTTCAGCGTTGACCTTTATAAAATGAATAGTTGATTAATACGTGAATTTATTGCTAAAGGGCAACTATAAAGTGACACAAGTTTTAATTTAAATTATTGATTGGTGTTTTGATGAAACTCCCATATGCATTATTTATGTGTATTTTCGAAAACAGTAATTTACAAATTTTGTTTTAATTTAAACATGAAATTGAATCAGAGATTGTAAAACACTTTTTAGATCCGAGCAATTTTTTAGTTGCACAAAGTTATATGAGTATTTCTTAAATGTTTTATGAAATATAAATAAATCGAGCTTGTTTTACGTTGCCAATTAAGATATCGTTTCGTCATCTAGGTATTGCAAAGAATTTTTAAGGCTCTTTAAAAATAGTCATTTCTAATAAAATTTAAATATTGCATTAGTATAAATTCCTCATAAAGGTTTGCTTTTTGAAACCAGGTATTAGACTAATACTACAGTGGTAGAAACGTTGACTTGGATCAAGAATTCCTTATTTTATATACATATAACAAAAACAATTTTTTCTTAATATAAAAAATATACTTTTCATCCAACTATGTATATAATTGTTGTACGAGACCATAATAAAGTTTATTGAATTAAGAGTACGTCTCTATTTCTTATATTTTTTACCTGTGTACATTTCTCTCAACTTGTTAAATAAAAATTCACATTAAGTTAATTTAAAGAAATAATAAACCTCTACTTACCTACAAACAGAATTCTTAATTTAAATAGATATTAAATTACAAGAAAAACAGCGTCGAAACGAACAAATGTAAACGAGATTACAGAATAAAGTAATTGTAGTTGTTTTGTTCAATAAAATCACGGTAATAAGATACAGTACATAAATATTAACTCTCTTGCAGTACGGACAATGGTTTCATCGATTATAGGTTTTAGGTGTTACAATTACAGTAATTTCTACTTACATTACATGTAACTTTAGTTGTTATATTTACACAAGTATCTTTTGTTTAGAATAATTATGCAGGGCCGTCGTAAAGATTTCTTGTAAGCGAAGTGAAATTCAAATATTTTTAATATTTACGTATCAGTTTTAATTGGAAATTATAATTATACCCCCCCCCCCCCCACTCTTAATTCAGATTAAATATTATCCCTTCTACTTTTTCTTTTCCCTTTATATTTTAATTAAATATCAAAGTTATGTGCCAAAGAAGCAATCAGAATGTCACGAAATGAAGAGGATTATGCAGTAAATCAATATTAAATTATCGCGATGTGAGCCACGGAACTTTCTTATACGTTATCCTGACAGTGAATAGTGTACGTGATTCTTATTTTATTAAAACATATTTCTGATAAACTAATAAAAGATAGAACAAAATGAATGGGACATAAACTATAGATAATATTAATCTCTACATTATGTATCAAAAGAATTTTTTTGGACGTTATAACCGAAAACGGATATTTACTCTTGACAATTTTTGAATTTTCGAATTATTTTTGAAACAAGAAAAAAATACTTTAGATAAAAAATGTGGAGTATGTTATTATCTATAATTTATTCCCCATACATTTTTTTCTTATATTTTTGATTTAAGCAGAAAGAAAAACTCATGAAAATTACAGAAAAGAAACCCGTCAATCACAAAAACAGTCAACTTTGCTCTTATAGCAGCCATAACTGGTGCCAGTACCTTATATACTTATTATGTATTAATAGCTCATATAAAGAAATGGTTACCATTTCATCTGTAATGATTAAAATGATTGGATTATGCATATATGCATATTATAATAACATCAACAAATATAACAGGATTACAATGATCTGCGAGAAAACACAGCATCAGCGGGCGCGTTATTAACCTGCAAAGATGTCGTGTCCCCAATCCACGCGTGCCTATTCAGCGGACCTCCCGGAGTGGAACAAATCCGGCCCGGATCATCCAGCCTGGAAAAAGCGGAGCATCAGCAAAGGCTCGCTCATGTGCCAAAAATCAGCTTTGTTTGTTGTATACCTGCCTGATGTCTTTTCTCTACCTTCTAACGTTTTGTGATTAGTGTTTTCATCTTGAGAATAATTGTTCTTTTTCTTAGAGTTACATATTTTAATTCTCCATATACACTCACGGAAAAAATTAAAGGACCACTTTTATTTTTCGAAAAAATTGCTCATTTTCAAAGTAATGCCGATAGGTCAAATATGATCCATTTTTTACATATAGGATATGAAAATTGAAGGAAATTTTATCATCTTTTCGAATTTAGGGGTATATTTGTTTTATTAAATTTATTATTGTGACCAAATCGCGGTTTAATAAAAAATAAAAAAATTGATTTTTTTTTGCAATTTTGAAAGATACCCACGGGGATGTTAAATTTTTTTTCTAAAATTTCAAGATAACAATTTTGTAGGAAATTTGTTCAGCTTTAAAACGCTTTTTCAAATTTGTTTTATAATTTTTTGGTGTTACGATATTCGAGTTTGAATGAAAAAAGTACCAAAAAGTTTTAAACGACCATAAAGGGCCTAATGTTAGTTGCACAGAAAAGAAAAAAAAAGAATATTAAAGCTTAAATAATCACCTATTGTCTAGTAGCATTTATAAAATGTATAATTTTAACTTAACCCTTCAAATACGAAAAACAAAACAGTGTTCGAATTTAAATAATCCTGTAAAAATAACCTTTTTTTAATCATAGACCTAATGTTTAAAATGTATCCAGAAATTAAGTTCTATCAAAGAATATGAAAATTAGACTTATTACCTTCTATGTGAACAAAGGTTTCAGTAATAATCTTTTAATTTGGCTGAGAAATTGCATCTTGAATTTTTTGTATACGATTAGGATTTGACCGTACTTTTTATAAAAAGTTTTTCTTTGGGTTTTTTTTTTCGAAAAACAATCAATTTTTGAGAAAAATTGTAAGAAGGAAAAACTTTTTCTTTCTTGTTAAAGAATATTCTTAATTTTTTTCAGATGTTTTATATCAATATTGTGGGATTAAATTTATGTTTAATAGGGTACTTTTTCATTCAAACTTGAATATCTTGGCATCAAAAAATGTGACAATCATTTTTTAAAAAGCATTTTGAAGCTGAGAAAATTTACTAAATGATGAATATCATGGAATTTAAAAAAAAAAAAAATCATACATCCCCGTGTGAAATTTCTATAACTGCAAATAAATAATTAATTATTTTTAGTCAACTACGTGTGGACCAAAAAACTTCAGTTACTTTGAACGAATAAGCAGTGAAAATTCAATGAAAATTAATTTAACTGTCGAAATCAAGAGTCTTTAATATGTTGTTGAACGTTTTTTCATGACCACACGCAGTTGACTGAAATTAAAAATTGAAATTTTTTGTAATTATGGAAGTTTCACACGGGGATGTATGATTATTTTTTTTCAAAATTCCATGATATTCATCATTAAGTAAATTTTCTCAGCTTCAAAATGCTTTTTAAAAAATGATTGTCACATTTTTTGATGCCAAGATATTCAAGTTTGAATGAAAAAGTACCCTATTAAAAATAAATTTAATCCCACAATATTGATATAAAACATCTGAAAAAAATTAAGAATATTCTTTAACAAGAAAGAAAAACTTTTTTCTTCTTACAATTTTTCTCAAAAATTGATTGTTTTTCGAAAAAAAAAATCCCAAAGAAAAACATGTTATAAAAAGTACGGTCAAATCCTAAACGTATACAAAAAATTCAAAATTCAATTTCTCAGCCAAATTAAAAGATTTTTACTGGAACCTTTGTTTACATAGAAGGTAATAAGTCTAATTTTCATATTCTTTGATAGAACTTAATTTCTGGATACATTTTAAACATTAGGTCTATGATTAAAAAAAGGTTATTTTTACAGGATTATTTAAATTCGAACACTGTTTTGTTTTTCGTATTTGAAGGGTTAAGTTAAAATTATACATTTTATAAATGCTACTAGACAATAGGTGATTATTTAAGCTTTAATATTCTTTTTTTTTTCTTTTCTGTGCAACTAACATTAGGCCCTTTATGGTCGTTTAAAACTTTTTGGTACTTTTTTCATTCAAACTCGAATATCGTAACACCAAAAAATTATAAAACAAATTTGAAAAAGCGTTTTAAAGCTGAACAAATTTCCTACAAAATTGTTATCTTGAAATTTTAGAAAAAAAATTTAACATCCCCGTGGGTATCTTTCAAAATTGCAAAAAAAAATCAATTTTTTTATTTTTTATTAAACCGCGATTTGGTCACAATAATAAATTTAATAAAACAAATATACCCCTAAATTCGAAAAGATGATAAAATTTCCTTCAATTTTCATATCCTATATGTAAAAAATGGATCATATTTGACCTATCGGCATTACTTTGAAAATGAGCAATTTTTTCGAAAAATAAAAGTGGTCCTTTAATTTTTTCCGTGAGTGTATTTAATAATTATTATTATTAAATATCTATAAATTCTTTACTCTTCACATGATTTCTTGATTAAATTAAGGTGTATTATTTCAATATTTAATTTCTAAATAATTAAATCTGTATCCGTTTTGCATAGAAATTTATTTAAATTGTTTCCTCGCCATATCAAAGATGGGATCGTTTTAAAATTAGAAGAAAAAAATATTTTCCGATTTCAAAATTTTAACTTGATCTTTCCGTTCCAGGGCAAGACAAACACTTTTCTTTTCGTGTCTGTCTCTGTGTGTGTGTATCTTCTGAATCCTTACTACACGTATAACACATGAAAATCGTGTATTAGAGGGAGGAGCGATACCCCAAAATATTTATTTTTTTAAGATTTCTCAACAAAAACATACCTACGTTACGTGTACATTTTATAGAATCTTTTTTGTAGACAATTCAATTTCCTATAATATAAGTCACCAAAACGTTTGTTATAAAATATTCCCTTACAAAAATTTGTCTCAATTTCTTTTAAAATTTTTATTTAGTTTTAAATCACCAGGCGCATATTAAGAAACAAAATTTCGAATAAATATTTTTTAATGAAATTATATTTTATGGTTAACCACTTTAGCGGTTTTTAAAATTGTTCGTTAATTAACTACCTTTGGTGAATTTAGCACGAGAAAGCACTGTGCATTTACTTGACAGATGTTTTTTTTTTATTTCGCTGTTCATTTTTTAACATGCATAAACTTTAGAAAGAATTTCAAACTGTCGAACAACATACTTATTATAACTTACAAAATTACCTAAGAAGACATCTATTTAGACGAGATCTTAAAGTGAGAAGAACAAAATTATTGGTTTGATTAAACAGTTTGACAACCACTGGTATTACATAAATTAAATGACAAATCAGTATGACATCGTTTGCAGATTATAATTTAAAATCAATACCCAAACATACCAAAATTATGGTTAGTATTCAGTAATGTTTGATAACCGCTGGTATTTGTATGCTTATCGATGAAAAATAAAATTGACAGTCGTGTTCGAACACGTCGCGCAAATTAAACACGCTCGAATGATTTGTCGAAAATTCGGGATCGGAATTAATGACGAATCAGTACATCTATTTTACGTGTATAAATTATCAGATTGTAATTAGTGGAAAGAATTCCGAAAAAGATAATTGAAATGAGCATTTTAATTGTTTCTTCAGTCTAATGAATTATTCAGCTCAAAGATACTGCAAAATGTTTAATTTATTTTTTATCATTTAGTTAAATTTTATTTTAAATAATATATAATCCTACATTTTTATTTTATTTTAAGGCTAACATGACGATTTTTGGATTTTGGGTATACTAATCAAACCACGATATCTTTTTTTGAGGATAGTAGAAATCAAGGGTTAAAATATACATTAATATGTACCCATATTAAAGCAAAAGGAACCGGGCACATAAGTTTTTTTAACTATAACGCTTGCAGTGCCATCTAATTGAAATATAGTATAGTTACTCGACCTACATAGAGTAAACTAGTTAGTTAATAATAATTCATTATTTTGCTCCGATGAAGCGAAACAAGTTAAACTTTTAATCATTAAAAGTCATTAAGAATAAGTTTTAATTAATTTAGTGTATTAATTATTACGTATTTACCTACTGCATTATGTACTATTAATTTTGGAAAACACTATATTTCTTTACAATAATCCTGAAGTCCACAGTGCGTCCTCATTCGGTAACAACGTATATTTTGCATAATTAAAAGTTTAAATTACTATTGCTGTTGTTATTACTTAAATTTAATATATATACACCTTAACCACAATAAAACAATGTCATTGTTCTAATGGTTTTATTGTATATTTTTTTAACTATTTCATTGTATATATACAGTACAATAAGTTACTAAATGTATAATAGAATTAGTCACATAAACAGCAGAGCTTCTACGTCCAATAGTACATTAAGTTTAGATTACAAATTAAAATATTTTTCTATTATTTTAATAAATTAATTACTCTCCTTAATTTTATTTCTTTTAATTACATGTTTTAAAATTAAAATAATACATAATGTATTTATGCAAAACGTTACGTCAGAAAAATTATTTTTATTTTACGAAAGAGAGAATACTTAATGTAAAAGTTTATCTACCTTCCTGTCTCTTTTCAATAATTCATATAAATACATGTTTTCTTTAAAACGTATATTTTAAATCAGTTCAAATATACAAAATCCAATTTAAGAATTTGTAAGTTTTCTATTTAATAAACAGACAACCTTCATAAACAATTTGCTTTGGGAACTTCTGAAAGCAAAACAAAAGTTAGATATGTTTTGACAAACTCGGCAATTTCTGCATAAGTTAGTTTTTCATTCAGAGTAAGTGCCTCTCCCCTTTTTATTCTTCGTCTTGTAAGTCACCGGCACTTTTAAACATTTCTTCAATCCTCGTTTCATTATGTTTCAATTTGTAAAAGGATGTTTGTATGCAATATTTTATGTTTTTCTAATGGGGGTATTTTAAAGTGCATGTGTATAGGTTCTTCTTTATTTAATTAGTGATTTAAATCTTTATATGCATAAAATCCTTCTAGAAGTATATTATTTAATTTAATTTTTTGCTTTTAAAGTTTTTTGTTTTATTGCGATAAACAGAGGTGCAATTATGGCGAGAATATGATGTCCGGTTGCGTGGACATTCACCGATTTAGAAATTTTTGAATTTTTAATCAATCGCTCATTTTTTATTTCATTGAATTCTATACTTATATTAAGAGGGAAAGCCACTATGATGGGTCAAAAAATTGTCAATGTTAGGAAAATTTTTTCTCAGGTATAACTAATTATTCTAGGATCAGGTAGAATAATCTTTATTAAGTATATATTCAACTTATTTTATATCAATTTTTATTGAAAAATATTAAAAATTTATTTAAGTTATGAGCCTCGATATGACGACTAAAAAAAATTATTTTTTTCATTGTCTCATCGAAGTTTCGGGATGGGTTATCGGGAAAATTGTTTTTTATCAATATCTATATGAATGTACCTATGGTTGTGCGCAGCCGTTTTTTTTTTTTTTTAATTTTTATTCACAAAATGGTGACGGTTTGATTGAAAAATCGGCTACGCACAAACTTAGCCACTGCGATTACAATAATTTAGTATTAGTGTCACAATAGGCAATTTTCGGAATTTTAATTTTATTTTACATATTTTTGAATATTTTACTTTAAAAAAATACATTAAAAAATCGATTTTTTTCGTCAGAGTGGCTTTCTCCCCTAAAAAATTTGTCACTTTCTCTTCCTAATAAATAATATTTTTTGACACATTTTTTATTTCCTAATATACATATAATATCTTTGTTAATTTTGGATGCATTTCACAAATTTCTGCTCGATAAAATTATATAGATTATGAATTATAATTTCATTATAATGCCTAACCAACCCAACTCCAAAATCGCTGTCTATCTCTTACTAAGATATAATTCATTACTAATGTATTAAGAATTCATATTAATCAATACACACATATGCATTAAATTCAATTAATAACAGACTCAATTACGTCAATTCAATATATCCCCTAAAACAGTAATCGCGATCCACCCCTGATATTTATGACCGTGTTGACATGAAATTGGATATATAATTAACACACGATATATGTGACAGACAGTGCATCTATTATTGTTCACAAAACCGTACGAACCTTTATCTAATGCAGTCGAGTAGCTTGCATGCTCTAATAAACGTATTTAAATTAATACGATCCAAAATAGAATTTGGAAAGACTAAAGATTAACTTTGGTTCGGCACCTGGGCGATTGTGTTGTATAATTTAGTGTCCCCAGAGATGGCGCTGCTTTCAAATTATTTGATTAATATTTATTTGTTTATTAATGTTTTATCGCATTTTTTATAAATTTGTATTATATTCAGATATGTAAACTATATAAGGTGTAGTTGTTAATTACGGTACATACGGAAATAAATGTTCTGATGTTCATTTGCATGCAAATATTTAACTCTTTAGGTACATCTGTTATTTGTTTTTTTCATTATTTATTAAAATTATTAACAAAGTAAAAATTTTCATGTGTTCTGCATAATATAAAGCTTTTTCGAAATCAAATCTTTATTTTTTTTAATTGAAATAAATACAGATAGTTCACAACTAAAAGGGTGCTAGGCCAATTACCTTAAAATACATTATTTTCACCGTATTATGTCATACCATATTACCATCAAATGCGTTCGCATTTGTACATAGTTAATCCTTCAATCAATTAATTAACAATAAAACACATATTTTATTACAATAATGACATAATTGATCCCTCCATTTTCAAACAGCAATTATTCCAAAGCCATTAAAAGCAGACACTAAATACCACTGATATTAATATAATAAAATAATAATAATAACAACAGTACAGTATTGTAGTACAACAATTGTTTAGTTTTCAATCAAGGTGATGTTAAAACGGACGACATCGCTTTATACGCGCCATTATTGTAATATCACTAGTGTCATTAGTTGTTTTATTGCGGTTGTTAGCCAGCTACATGTTATGGATGCCAGACTAATATCAAAAGAATTGCAGGACATTGTAGTATTTATTATATATTTAACCTATACATGTGTAATATATTGTAGAATGATTTGTTACGTAAAATGTAATGGATGTGTGAAAATAATTGTTCTTGTCGTTCCGGCTACTGTAACAATCTAAGTCGACAAAAATATTATTCATAATTTAATTACGTAGGTATACTAATGTCTGTTAAGTGCTGTTAAAATTCAGATTTTTTTTATTTTTATGTAAAAATAATTAATTTTATTACTAAAAAATTGCTGCTCCATAAATTTTAATAAGCCGCTATTTTTTTTTTTTTTTTGGTAAAGTTTAAAGTTATAAAATTCCTAGAAATATTTTATTTTACAAAGCATATGAAACAAGAATTACAAATATTGTTTTAAAAAATAACAATCCTTTTACGTTCTGAAATAAATGAGACAAAACAGACGTGAAAATAATAATAACATAACTGTGTAATCAAAATTATGAATAGATTTAACGTAATGAGAAAACGTAGTTGGGAAAATGTATTTTCTTTGCTAAAAATAATTCAAATAGAAGTTGCCATATTCACCTGTGGAACATAATGATTATTTTTTATGAATACAGTACATATATGAGGTTATACAAGACATTGAAAAATGTTTCTTTCAATCCAGTCGAGATGAAATAATATTGTGACGAAACGAACAAAACATATACAGGTGTGCATGGGGTGCGGACTCGGGAGAATGGGTCTCAGGTGACGTTGTGTAAGGGTAGTGGGGGAGGAATGTGACTGTGTCTGATGGTAAAATAAATACGCTGAGAGAAAATAATATTTTTTTTCTCTACTGTTACATTTTTAAATACTTATTTATATATATATTTTTTTTGTATTGAAATAGTGAAATTCAAATATGAAGTTTTAAAAATATATTCATGGGAAGTTCCTGTAAAAAAAATCTACTTTTTTAATGAGATATATAGATCTCAAACCGCAGGTCTGTATCGAGCGATCTCGAGATTACTGGTGAATTGCATAATATAACATATTAACGAGTATTATAAAGAATTTGCTCTAGAGCAACGCTATATGCGAGGTATCAAACCGTTATAAATTTTCTCAGGATTTTAGAGCAGTAGTAATAAATATATAATAATGTAAATTCTATGTATTATATAAAATACACTTGTCATCATTGCTTCATGGAATTTCTGGTGAAATGTACAAGAAATTTAAAGAATGTCATTTTTTAAGCGTGTAAGGAAGTGAGAAAGAAGTAACTAGAAAGAGGTAGAAACAAATGACCAGGTTAAACAAAAAACTTTTATGTTCACTTCATGTTGAGCGTTTCTGCCAGAACACTACTTTCTATCTCTTTTGGGTTACTTCTTTCTCACTTCCTTATACGCTTAAAAAATGACATTCTTTAAATTTCTGATATATTCTACCAGAAATTTCATGAATCAACCAACTTCTTTGTTTTTCTATCAAGTAGACAAGGGTTATTTTAGTGAGTAGCTTGTTTCTGCAGTTGTAAAAGCTAATTTGCGTAGTGCAAAAAATTGAAACAATGTTTAATAAATAAATAAAATTATAAAATGTGTGAAAAAAAGGTCATTGCAGTTGTAAAAGCAAAAAATGTAAGAAATGTAGAGTAAAAAAGGGTCATTGCAGTTGTAAAAACAAAAAATGTAAGAAATTTAATGCAAAAAACAAAGGTCATTGCAGTTGGAAAGAAAAAATTGTAAGTATGGAACAAAAAATAAGGTCTTGCAGTTTTAAATTTTTTTCTTAAATTTACTCCTGCAGGGAGGGGATCCCTGAGAAATAATTGTTCAAAAGGGAGTCCCTAGACTACATAAGTTTAAGAACCTCTGTGCTAGTGTGTGTCAAAATAAGTAGGTACTAATGGACAGTCGCCAAATTTAATAAATGTTTCAGGTTTAAATTGGTTAAGTGTACGCAACTTAAAAATAAATATTTAGTAACTTTAAATAAATAGATATCTAACTAAACAAGCAATAAAACAAATGCGTTTAATACATAAATAAAACTTTAGATCTACTATACAATTTAATTTTTCTTGTTGTTGAAATTTTTGGAATTTACATTTCATTATTATTCATTATTTCATAAATATTAAAATTTTTAATTTTTAACAAAATTTCTTACTTCACTGTTGTTTTAGTTATAACTATGAGAAAGTTAACATAACAAAATGTTTCCTTATTCATCATTTTGATAAATTCATTTATTTCACAGATTTTACAGAAATTTAAATTATATAGGGGAATGTCGGTTCATTTGGACCACTTTTTTTAGTTAAAATATTTAGTATACTGGTATACATTGGTATAATAATGTAAATTCTATGCATTTTATGAAGTACACTTTACAGCACTTATTTAAAGTCACTGATTGTACTTATCTCGAATGCATGAAGATTATAATATGTACGATTTCATTCGCTATCTGTGAGTATGTTGTTATTTATATTTATTACCTGCAGATAGTGTTAGCTGGAAGCCAATTTGCATTTACACTCAAGCAAATTCTTTATAATACCGAGCATTAGTCAGTTCCATTGCAGCATATCAATTCTTGAAAATAGTTCATTTAAAATTTTCCGATACAAATTCATGACGGTTAAATTAACAGTACAACATTAGAATGAAACTTTGTAGCATCGGGAGAATGCAAATTTATTTAATTTTTGCACAAATTAACAGAGCTGCATTCGTGGAAACAACTCTCTCAAAGTTTATCACCTTGCATTATAATGCAAATTCTCAGACTAGATTTAATTCTCAAGAACCGTGCTATATTAATGAAACACACTTAACAAATTAATTAAATCTAGATATAATTTTTAATATCATTGCATTTACCTCATTTAGTTGTCATTCATTGTTTTATTTTATCATTATGTATACTAAATTACTTTTATTTTTAATTGTTTGTTTGATATTATTTATATTACTTTTCTAATCTAAACAAAAGTCAGTATTTCATTTCTTATTTTACAATTTTGAAAAAATTTTAAATATTTTTCATCACAAATTATGGGAAAAAAAAATTTCTTAAAATGTTTCACGCTATAATTCATTATTTGATAACAACAGCGCAGATACTGTTGAACGTACGTTGTTGCCATTATTTCCATATTTTGACAGTTTCCGGTATTATCAGTACTCAATTCTAAAATACTCGTTTAAAAATTGTTTCCTAAAATCACAAAAAGAGATGAAAAAAATTACCTCTTTCGTTTAAATTTTTCAATAGAATAAACTCACGAATCGATTAAAATGGCAATATATTTCTTGAGTAAATGAGGTACTTTACTCAACCACTCGGCATTTGTTAATTGCGTTCCGCCATTTTGAATCTGAAAACAAATGGAATATCGGAACAATCCTGCGAGAGGAATCAATAAGTAATTTAATCGGATTACCTACAATTATAATTGGATTTTGAAATGCTGTGGTCGCCAACAATGCGCGTGCGATTGGGCGAGTATGTATGTGTGTGTGTGTGTGTGTGTGTGATCGATTTTATAAATAGACAATTGTCTAGAATCGGAATTTTTTAAGTTCAAGAAAGAAAGTTGTAAATTTCACACATTTTTTGAGAGGTGAAAAAAAATGCTGGAACTCATTTTTGTTTTATCCCGCGTCGCATATGACGTTTCGACCAATATCTCGTGATCTTATTCAGAAGTTAAGGAGAAGATAAGATGTTGGTCGAAACGTCAAGTACAACAAAAAACCTACACGGAATAAAACCCAAAAATAAAAAATAATATGTTTAAACATAATTGAACAACCGCAAAAGTTTATATTCAAAAATCGTTTTTTGTTGTTGCTTCCTTGCAACACGAAGTTACGAGAAGCTTTGTGATCGTTTCAGATTGAGACAAAAAAAATGTTCTCTGATTTCAAAATTTTAAATTTATCTTTCCGTTTCACGTCAAGACAAACACTTTTCGTTCCGTTTCTGTCTGTCTGTCCGTCCGTCTGTCCCCTGAATCCTTGTCACACGCATAATTCATGAACCACTTAACCGATATTATTGAAACTTGGTGAGATTATTGGGTCTGGCTTGAGGACGGTCCCATTTCAAAATCATTAAAATCGTGTGTAAGGGGGAGGGGTGACATCCCAAAATATTTATTTTTTCAAGATATCTCAAGAATGATACATGTTACGTGAAAATTTTATAGAATATTTTTTGTTGTAAAATATTCCCTTAAATTCGTAGATATTGATGTTACGGACACAACAGTAACTTTTTTTGGGGAAAAACACTTAGCACTTAGTTTTAAGAGGGCGTCAAACTAAGTGCATAACTTTCTAGGGGTTCACATAAAGCTATAACTAATTACTTTTTTGGATTTTATTCAATGTAACCTTCATTCCTAAATTTCTCAAATCGGCACTGGCATGTGTAGATTTTATACAAAGCAGAATGTGGTTAGAGGAGTAAGAGGATAAATAGGAATGAGGGAATGATTCAAAACCCGCGTTCGTTCGCTACTCATTTAATTCGCTTGATTGATATTGAGGCGTTTTGATTTGTTCCGATGTTTAAATTTGAAACGCACAGATTCTCTGCTGAACACATATTTATACAAGCAATGCGAACACAGTATTCAAACTGCGGTTTCTCTGTTCTCTGTTTTGTACTGATGTGTTTAGATTGATTGTTGTCAAGACTCTTTGATCGTTTGTTTACATGACAATGACGTAATGTTACTTAAACTTGTCAACCGCAAAAGCCAAGATGTAGACTTGTGTGTTCATAACATGTGACATATAGTTGAAAATATTGAAATTTTTGTCTTATTAAAACATGGAAATGTATTTTGAACTAAATTTATTAAATTATATTTTATGTGTCTATTATATCTCCGGCATTTATTACAAATCTCATATATTATAAGATATAATCAGCGCCAATGTGAGTAAAGTGTGTACTATTAATATAGTGTGTAATATTTATTATTGCATATTAACCTAACAAAACTAACAAAACCGAGTTCGCCCCAATAGATTGCCCTAATCATGGACAGTTAGATTAAATCTTTTTATGCATAATTTAGCTAAAATGTTTAGAATTCAATTTATTTATTTATTTATTTTCAAATTCGTTTTCAGCGCCCAAAAACACGTTCGAAAAATATAGTCCGGTTAAACTGTATAATCAAAAAAGATTACATATCCGTTTCCGTTTTGTTTTTTTGTTTTTAAATAGGATGTGGACATCAGTGTATTCTATTTTAACTATAGAACGTTCCAGGAGATATCATTTAGATAACGGTCGTACTCGATTTAGAGAACATAAAAAACGGGTAAAGCCGTTAAAGTCTTGAGTTCTAATAAAAATACAAACTGATTTTCTATTTATATCCATTTTCTAAAGAAACCTTTATTAGGTATTGTCATCGGTGTACAAAGATTTCATTAAATAAATATGATACTTTGATAGTCTTTTGTTATAAGAAACTGAAAAACATCTGCTGTCAGTATAATAAACTCAAAAATATTTAATTAATATAAAAAACGTGATAAAATATTTAATAAAATACGTTTCTTAATAACTTTTGTGTATAAAGACGTTTTTCAAAATAACACATAATTTTGTTAGTTCCATCTAAAAGGAATTTGACATATTAAATGCTTTCATGAGTGACGTCACGCCTTCTTCCTGTGTTTTATAAATAACCAAAATGTTCTTTTCTCATATTTACAATCATTTTTATATTTGTGTTCTTTATACCACATGAAATGCTGCCCTAGAAGAAAATATTTTTTGTATATATGTTTTTTCTTTTACATTTTTATTACTCTAGCAATTTGTATCTATTTTATGAGCTTAATGTTCCGCTTTAGATTTTTTTCTGTTTAGGAAAAGTATTAGATGAATACAAGGGATAATGAAAAGGATGTATATGTATTTATATAGGCAGGGTTGTAATCCAGGGGGTGCCGGAAAGATTTCTCCTCACGGTAAAATAGTATGGGATATGTAGATATATTAAGAAAAACTATTATGAAAGTATGAAAAACCAAAATTTTTGTTCTTATATATATACAGGATGTCCCGTAAACATACCAACAAATTTTCAGGATCCCTTTTTGTTCATAAATCCATGTCCGCAAACGAGTAGTTTTAGCAGTAGAGTAAGAGAAAGGACCCCGCACAGAAGCGATGAATTTTGTTTTTTGTAACTTGATGTAATGAGTAATGATAGATCAAAGTAAGCTGATCAAAAGTTGTAATGGGTACAACCTACGAAAATCCATAATTTCTGCTCCAGGGGGCTTCCTAATATATTATGTTTGTGTTTATTTTTATTTTTCTCTTCTAAAAGATCAACTTTTAAAAAATTTCCCAAAGGATGAAAAGTTCTTAGAATAAGCCAGACAGTATAAAAAAATAATTTTTGAATTTTGTATAACATTTATTAATTTTGTACAAAAGTGCCCAACCAAAAAACTAAAAAAAATGTCACTAAATGTTCTAAAAACATTCTTTGTATTTATTGACCAATTATAAATATTTTTAATCTTTGTAATTTTTTTAAAGTGGACCCTTAATAATAATAATAATAATAAAAATAAATATAAACATAAACTATGTATAAAACATAAAATGTTTCGATGCCCTTTGGAGCAGAAATTATGGATTTTCGTAGGATGCGCTCATAATTACTTTTGATTGGCACACTTTGAACTTTCCACAAAAAATTTCAACCAAAAGTTAAAATTCATTATATTCGTACGGAGTCCTTTCTTTTACTCTACTGCTTAAACAGCTCGTTTGCGAACATGGGTTTACTGACCAAAAGCGATTGTTTAAATGTCCTCGACAACTCCTGAAAGATTGTCGGATTGTTTACGGGACACCCTGTATATAACATATACTATGCTATAATATTCTCATCCTTTTGATGTAGAAAATTGATTAAAATTTTCACATATTTTTAGTGTAAACAATCCTGATTAGAATGTTCGCCAATTAAAATATCCAATTTGTCATTCAAAAATATCTCCCTCTCGGAATTTTTATTCCCCCCACCCCTTACTGAATAAAAGTATTCATATACATAGACAAAAAAAAAACTGTTAAAAATGAAGTAGCTTAAGAAAAAAAATCAAATTTAAAATAAAATATGTCCAATACTGTGCTATTTTCTTGTGTAAAATCGTGAAAATATTATCAATATCAACAGAGTAACTCGAGTAATTCAGTAAAAAGGATAAGTTCTTATATCGTTGAATGACTCGTTGAGTTTAAATGCAAATAGAATGAATACAATAATGTACAGTTTGATTCACTGACTTGCCTATCGTTTGAGTCTTTGACTCGTTTCAATATTTTCAAGTCGTGAATTTGATAATTCACCATATAAGAGGTAAATTTAAAAGCTGTTTGTTGAGAAAAAAATACAATTATGTTGTATGGCGCTACTGCGTACCTTTTTCTTTTTACGTGTAAAAGAAGGCACTAAAATCGTATATGAATACCAATGACATAAAATTATGTGTTCATTATATTACATACAAGTGCATTGCTTTATATTTCAATGTTTAATCAATATACAACAAAATATTTAGTTGTTAATATGTGTCAAAAATCATCCAATTCTTCAACAAAATATTTGAAAGAGACGTGATCAAACCGTAATTATAGAATTATTTATTCAATTTTCTTTATTCTAAATGATAGTTGTATGCTGTGACATCATTGAAACAAAACACAACTTGATAAAGATTTTTTTAGTCTTTTGATGTTAAATCTTAGGTTTTCATAAAATATTAATAACTACGAACATGCACAGAAAAATTATCTTAACTATTGGTGAAAACTGCATTAAAATCGGTTCAGTAATTTCCAAGTCTATAAGCCTCATACAAACGAACATTCATTATTATATATAGAGATTTAAATTATCGATACCCACGATTTCGTCAAAAAGATAGAATCATTCATGAATTGCACTTCGCTAATACATACGTACAACTGTTGCAGACCCAGTTGTCGTTGGTTTGATAAATTGACAAGGAAGTGCAGTATTTAATTGGAAGCGTCACTCGTCCAATTGTAGAACGTTGTCAATTAATGTTCCACTCTTTCAATGTCTATATATTTTACTCTACAAGTCGAAGTTAATCTGAGAATATTATTTGTTATCGTAGATATTTGTCATTATTATGTTATGAATAGGGATTGCAACCTGGTACAAAAGTCTCGGAATTTCAGAATTTTTAATGTGTAATTTTACACTAATAATATAATATTGAGAATTCGTTAAATCTACACGTTTTTTTTAATAATTATATTGAAAATATTGGCCGAGATTGTAATCCCTAATTATGGAATCTTATATTTGAATCAAGAGATTTTGGTAAAAACTAAAGTACATATTATAACACATACCTTTTAAAAAAAATGATTGCTGTCTCAACGATGAAAAAACGACAAAACATATTCGACTGCTTAGAAACATACACATTGTTAGCATTTAGAAATGTTCGAATTACGACTCATTTGTAATAATGAGAAGACATGATTAATTAGAAGAAACTAAATTTAACATCGCTTCTATAATTATTACGTGACGTAGTTCAAATTAAACGTAAAACGTTGTTGTTTTCATAGAATCAATTTTTATATTGAAAAAACTTAACTTATATAATTTATACAAACTGTAAATAACATCTCGATATATTAACAAGAATTTTATACATTTACTGACATTTATAATTTGTAACATTCTCTTAAAATAAATCATATGAACTTTCTACTAAACACATTAGTATGCTAAAATTATAATTTGTTTTTAGTTAAAGATCTTTTTGAATTTTAATCGCATACAAATTATAAAATAATAAATGTTAATACGGGCGAAGGTTTTGAGGCCTCAGCACAACCCAAATTCAAATTTTTGTAGAATTAAAAAAAAAAGGATTATGAAATTTCAGATAGTATTTTCCCCAATTTTATCACTATAACTTACAAAATAAAAAAAAAGTTTTGCAGACTTTTAAAACTCAATCCAGACGAAACGTATCATTGTAAACAAATTAAACTTTGGTTTCAACGTACATTTTTTGATCATAATAACCGGCGATATTATTTAAAAAACCAGCATAATAAATTGAACATACTAACCCACAGTTTTATCAAAATCTGTTAATGATACAGCTATGTAAATCTCCAATTGAACTAATCAGAAGCCAGCATTTGCTATTTAACAGATATACACCAAGCTGTCAACACAAACTAACTGGTAACATAGAGAGAATAAATCAGGCATAAGTAGCTAATTCTATTAATCAGTGAACACAATAACCAGGGCTTACTGTATTTCTAAAAATATAATAGTTAATATGAAAATAACATTCACCAAACTCAAAAAAAGAGTAGAATTTTAATAACACATATAAATGTGTGGAATACATACATATATATAATGTATACATTAAAGCGTATTATAATAAATTAATTGATCACATTTGTAATGATTTTTAATCAACATACGTTACTTACACGCGTGGAACAACAAAGTGAATGTAGCAACACATGTGCAAATACTTTAATAAACATATAAAATATATATTCGCTTTGATAGATAGGTAAGTAATGTTTTGTAAACAGGGACGCATCGGAGAGTTTTCACCAATCTGTGATGTATTAGGTCTAATTATTCATAATTATTAAGATTATTTTTTGGAGACAGAATAATGATTTAAATTAATAAATTTCTATGATTTTTGTTGATCGAAGTTCTAAATTTGTGATTATTAAAAAAAATCATACTTTTTGGTAAACTTTCAATTTTCAGTTTCAATAGCTTTATTTAAATTAACCATTTCACTTCTAATTATGATTATTTTTCTGATGAAATCGATTTTCTAAGAACTCTCTCGGTTGACTCAATTGCTATAACATTTTTTTTTTCAAATTATCCTACTTTATTTCCTATTTAATACCTCATATTTCAAATAAATTTGTTGTTACCTTAGCTAATCCATCTCTGCTTTATACAATACATCTATATTCCTCTCTCTCACTCACTGGCAGGCATTGTATCCTGTGGTGTTTTAATTATAGCAGTGGTATCACAAACCAAACCGCGGGATCCTTTGACAGGGAGGGTTCGGGTAAACAAAAGATTATCTCGTACCGTCTTTGACAACGTCCTGATTATTTTTCTGTGACAGAGACAGATTGTGTTTATCTTTGTCTTCGGGGAGTAGGTGGCGTGATATTCGATTATGAGAAACGTTGTCTAATTTATTGAAACTGGAATTGGAAATGTTATTTTGTCGGAATGTTGGAATGAAAAATCAATACTTTGGTACTGATGAGATGTTTTTTGTTGAACTAAGAATTTTTTTGTAATTTCATTAAATTGTTGATCTAGATAAATTGAAATAATAATAATAAAATAAAAACATACATTATACCCTATTTTTGAATTTTTGTATCTTAAACCTTTGTAAGAAAATACTTTTTCAACGACCATTTTTTTAAGAAATATTTTATATTATATCTTAACACTAAAATTAAATAACTTTTCAGTAAGTTTTTATCATTAATTAAAAGTTGAAAATTTTTATTTTAATAAATTTTTACAATGCTTATATTTTGTATATATTTTGTTATAAAGTTTTTAATATCTCGATAATTATAAAATCGAAAATATTCACCGACCTTATAAGCAATCATATATTGAAATATTCAACAATTAGAAAATTTATTTTAAAAAAATGTTTATGTGAAAATAGCAAAACAAATTATTTATTTATTTTTTGTAGGACTTATTTTTACCCTTAAAGTATTAACTAATCAATGATGTCAAGTTTTTTTCTATTTACCCTATTGAACTATCTCCCGTAGAATCAGGGCCAGATAATTATTAAAAATAAGTATCTCTCTAATTTTTACCGAAAATGAATAAATAAAATATTGAGCTGTTTTTAATAAAATTTAAAATGAGTTATAAAAATAACGTTTTTGTTGACAGAGGCCATCGCATAACATGTATAATAATTAATATATTATGTGACTTATATGGCATATGACCACACTATTGTTTCGTGAATTTCAAAAGAAATAAAAACGAGACGAAAAATTCTGTGAGAACAGCAGCATATGACCACATATTGTTTTTGTTTGTATTAATTCTATCCAATTCATCAAAGCAACTATTTTATAAAACAAATGTCTTTATATACTGTACATTGTGTATATATTCTTTATTCTGCTTTGTATTCCAGATGAATTTTATTTATTTATTTTTATTTGGTTCAAACAAAGATGTCTATTGTATTTGTAGATCTATGAATACAGATACTTGCTAATGTTATTAACCCTTTGATTACAGACATTGTTGATGTATTGTAAGTATTTTGTTCTTAATATACTTGAAGTACTGGGATAGGTCCGGTACCACTATTAAAAATCCTAGTCTTATCTTTTAAGATTTTTAAGCTTTCTGCTGCGTCTAATTGACTATTATTACTGCATGTTTTAATTACTTACGCTGGATTTATCAACCCAGTTGTATTTTAACTGTGCTCTTTAAATATAATGTTTATCGACCTCCTAGTTCGTCCTATATAACTTTTAATTTTATAAATACCCGATTTTTTATTTAATTTTGTTTTATCTTAATTTGTATCTAATATACCACCAGTATTGCTGGTGCAAAATTATAAAATCACAATTAACAAATAAATGATATTCATTAGTATATCAACTCAACAAAATCGATATCACTCATTTGAATTTTATTTAACATACATAAATTGAAAATATGTATTTGCAAATCCCCGAATGTGAATTATTTTCAAGTTAAATGAATAATTATTCAAATACATTCATGATGCAATATAAATAATCATTATATTATACTTACATACATATGTACGTACAATTACATCAGTGATGGCAAAAAGTTTCAGACAGATTTAAATAAATTAATATCACAATAATCTGTATCCATATTCTGGTTTACTTTCAAAATTAATGAATCTTTCATATATTTCTTTTTAATTTTTAGTGGAGGGGAAAGACAATAACTCAAATGAGTTTATTAACAACCTGAGCTTGGCTGATAAATAGTTACAGTCCGCACTTATATTTGAGAAATATAACGCGTATACTATGTATATGTAATTTATATAAGAAATATATTTTGAGTATATTTAAAAAAAATACGAATTCTATGTACATATTTTGCGTATAGATATAAATATATCTTACAAATATTGCTTCCTCGCAATATCAAAGATACGAGAAGCTTTGTAATCGTTTTAAAATGAGACAAAAAAATTGTTCTCTGATTTCAAAATTTTAAATTGATCTTTCCGTTTCAGGTCAAGACAAACGCTTTTCGTTCTGTGTCTATCTTTCTGTGTGTGTGTGTGTGTGTCTGTCTGTCCTCTGAATCCTTGTCACATGCATAACTCATGAACCACTGAACCGATATTAATGAAACTTGGTTGGTTGGTTGGGTCTGACTTGAAGACGGTCCCATTTCAAAGTCGTGTGTAAGGGGTAGGGGTGACATCCCAAATATTTATTTATTCAAGATATCTCAAGAACGACACATTACGTCAATATTTTATAGAATCTTTTTAAATTTCCTATAATACAGGTCTAAAACGTTTGTTGTAAAATATTCCCTTGCAAAGATTTATCTCAATTTGCTTTATAATCGTGTTTTTTTTTTAATTGATATTTACTTTGACATTGACATGTTAAAAAAAATTCGAAGTAATATTTTTTAGTAAAATTGAATAAAAATTAAATGGTTAACCAATGCCAGGCAATTTATCTGAACACTATCGGTTTTTATTTAAAGTGTTCAATAATTAATTACCTTTGATGAATTTAGTATGAGGAAGCATTTACTTGGCGAATGTTTTTTTTTAAATAAATTTCAACGTACAATTTTTTTATGGGGGTCACGTTTAAAAAAAGTTTATGAACCTGTGTTAAACTATAAAAGCACCGCACATTTGAAAATGCCCCCCCCTCTCCACACACACATACACACAAACAGCAGACACTGACAGTGTAGATACCTGACATTGCACCGTACATGTGATTTAATTACCAACATCAACAAAACTCGGCGCACGTGAAACGTTAGAATTCACTCACTCAGAATGCTAATTAATATGTTTAAACTTTGACGGTAAAATTATAGTTGATGAATTCAAAACCAGCGACCGCTTGTTAAATATGTTCAAGCATTCATACATTTTTGGCACAGAGTTTCAGAAGGTTCTGTTTCATACCGACTGATTCATCGATTCATAATTTTTGCTGAAACATATTTATTTTATATTTATATGTTTATTTAGTTGATTGGTTGTAAAATTACCAAATGTAAATATATAGAAGGTGCTTCGTTATTTACGTAACGATATGCGACTGATTTCTTTTTGAATGCTACACCCTGTATATTTTTACATATTTATACAGGTCTCCTTACTTAATATTACGATAGTGTGCGCTCTATAGTTAATTATGAACTAGTTATAAATTTATTGTATTAAAATTCTGTTTATTGATGTGTAAACATTTTTCCTTTTATACGCGCAATAGGGCAAAATCGAAGGATAGTCAAATGTGACGCTATCTGATCGGTTCTACGAGTATACTAATCTCAGAACTACTACAGGTTACATTGTACATGTTAGAACGCTATAATTAGAAATAGTTCAATAGTAAATAAATTAACAGCGCTAGTTAAAAAAAAAGCGTGCTAGATATTATATTTTTTCAATCTATATTATCTCATTAACGATATAAACTATACATAAAATCAATTTTCGGATTTAATTAGTACATTTAACACGGGTTATTTTAATTTGCGAAAGAAATACGGAACAGATGTTAAACTATTACAACGCGAGTGCCCGGCACTGACAATTTTTTTTAAACGATTGGTATTTTATATGTATCTTCCGATCATATCTGCTTGCATATCAGCTTTGTCACAGGCGTGAAAGATAAACCTAACATTTTATTCATTCTAAAATAACCTATTGTATGTTAAAAATATTGTAATTTGAAACAATTCTGCAAATGTTATCGATTCCTAAAGTTAATACTAATAAGATAGACATATTGTTTCTTGAAAATACCATATATCCATGTTAACGAAAGTTATACATATAATTTTGGGTGTAATAGTTAACATTACATAAAAAAGCTGATTCGAATTTCGTGTTATATACCTAATCACAAACTCTTCTTCAATTTGAAATATTGAAACGATCATATCATAAAAAGTTGACATTATAAAACTGATCTTCGCGAAAGGAGTGGAAGTAGAAAGATGATTGCTCAACATTTATTGAGCTGTCTGGTGGAGTAATGACCCCTATCCGCCTCGGAAACGTCCCCCAGGTCTACTTGATCGCGTTAAGCCAGTAATTTGTAACGTCATCGCAGGTACCCGCATCCGTGCACAGATAAATTCATTTCGTAGACAAGGTCATTTTGTGAAATTCTGGATAAGACAACTTTTTACACTTATTATTTAAATGAATTATTTTATTTTTTATGACATTGACATTTTAAAAATTTTTATTATAATATCGTACCTATTTGGAAAAGTACCTTTTTGTTGATTTGGAAAGTTTAATGTAAATCGATTTATATTTTAGATAGTAACAAATGTGTATTTTATAATTGGAAATAATTTTCTCAAAATAATTATTTAGATACGTTTTTTTTTTTTTCAGTTAATCCAAATTTATTATTTTACTTCATAGTAATTCATAGATAAAATAATAATTTTTCGCGTCATATTTTTACGCAACAATAGGGACTTCAGCTTCCAGAAAGTGTTATTGACAACATTTCTGTATAGGTTTTGAATCAAATTCAGTAGAACATCTGGTAACTGTCCCTTTTAAGAGAATATAATATCTAACTGTGTTTATTCTTATTGTTAAAAAAAAACCATGAATCTTAATCTCTAACGAAAAATATTATTTATAAATGAAAAGAAAAATCCGTAAACAGCTATTGCTATTGTGTTTACAGATTTAAAACCACGACAAATATTTAAACTTTATTGAAGTATTATCTAAGAACAAATAAATATATCATTGTCTCAATTCGATATAAATCTCTTTGTTTACTAACGTTTCACACATTTTTATACTTTTTTGCGAACATATATTTTTTCTCACCTGAGAGTGGGCGTAGTAAATATATTAATGAATAGCTATAAACACTTCAATTTAATTTATGTATGTGTTGGTCAGACTTTGGAATATTTTTCCAATACAGATTTTTATTTATTGATACCTAAGGTAGTATATTATATAAACTTCTGGTGAAAGATATGTTAAAAATAGTTAAATTAGTTAGCTTATCTATATGTACTAATATACCAAAATAAGGGAAAGTAAGGAATACAGGGTGTCAAATAGTTATTTTGGTTTAGATTTTAAAGTAGTGGTAATAATATAATGTACTATGTAGGTAATTTAAAGCTGTGTATAATTTAAACATGACACCATTTTACCTCCAATTAACGGAAAGAATAATAATTATTGGGCCAATCCATATGAAGTTGTCCAGCACTGATTGCTCGATCATTCTGAAAAAAATATTGGTAGTTCGAAATGACCATTATTTTAACTTTATTGTTTTTGGTTTTTGCATACCACCATATTTGTTCTACAGGTGGCAGCATTTTTTGCAGGGTTTGCGGAAACTAGAATATCTCAACTTTTATAAAACCTTTTAACATGGAAATGGGCAAATTAAAGCAAATTATTCAAGAAAAACGGGCTACAAAATTATTTCTAGATATTTTCACCTAAAGGGTGAAATTTCATCCTTAATTCTTAGTCCTTTTTATAAAGCGGATGTTTTTGCAAGAAAAGGAAAAGTTAACAAATCAAAAAAAAATCATTTAATATAATTCTGGACCACTTGATATGGATTGACTCTCTTGATTTCTAAGTTCATGTTGATCCTGATTTGTTAAGACTTATTTTATATTTAGGTACATATTAAACCAACTACATGAGCCAAAATAAATTTTAATTAGATCTAAAATATTTTTAAAATTTTATTTCAAATTATAACTCTTATTTAAAGAACTGAAACTGCTAACGGTCATTGATATCTACATTTTCGAATGCACCTCTTTTGTGAAGAGCAACCAGGGCTTATTTCACCAATATTTGCCTGAGCATGGCTATGATACTAGGAAAAAGGAACACCTCGTAATAAGCAACACCAAAAAAAACTATGTACTCAATGGAGTTGTAAATAGCTGCATAAGACTATTCAACAAACTGCCCCAAGAACTTAAACAACTACCAGTAAAAGAGTTCAAAAATAGGTTGAAAGAGTAGCTCTATGTGAAAAATTTTTACTCAATAAGAGAGTTTGTTGAATAGGAATTGTCAGGGTAAATCTTAAATATATATTCTAATTTTTTAATTTTTATTGTAATTTTAATGTAAATTTTAAATTGTAATTTGACGCAATTTATGTACTATGTACAATAACAATAAAGATTATTATTATTATTATAATTTGAAAAAAAAAAACTTTGGTATTAAAACGGATTATTTTTGTTGTTATAGGCGAGGTTGAGCGGCTCCTCCGCGAGTATCGACAGAATCAGGAGCTGGTGCGTAACATCGGCGCCCACTACTATCAGATCATCTACCCGGTGCAACTGCGACACCACGAGAAGATGGGCATCTCCACCAGAGACGTCGCCGGCTCCAAGGTACGCAAAGTGCGCTCGGTATGTCAGCATCACTCATCATCTATCTATATCTATATACCTCTATCTCTGTCTATCTATCTTATACTGTCTTCAGATAGTGTGACAAATGTAGGCGAACGTTTAGCCCACTGAGAAATACGTCTAATATTTCAGATTTATTTCTTAATTGTATTTAAATATATTATTATTATATTAATGATAAATCATTATAAATAATAATAAAAAAAGTCAATGACAGCCTTATCGAATTAAATAGCCTTTTCTTTAACCTGACTGGCAATTCTATGACAAAAATAGTATAAAAAATAAAGAAGACACAATTTTTTGTTAACGCCAAAAAAACCATATACATAGAAAAATAGAATTTTCTAACCTTAGTAATCATTTTGTCCACACAAAAAAAGTGGGCGATACCAAAAAATCGACCTATCTATATAGCATTGTAGTATTGGTCGAGCATAGTTGAAATCCAAATTTTTGGAATACCAACTTTGGGTTTAGCCAATTTATGTAGAAAAATTCAACCTAAAACCAAGCTCAAATTAAAAAAATGGTAAGCAGAAAATTTTAAAAATTTGGATTTCGACTATGCTCAACCAATACTACAATGCTATATAGGTCGCTTTTTTGTATTGCACACTTTTTTCTGTGGTTGTGTAATTGATAGATAAGAAGATACCTATAACACAAAATAAATGATTATGTTATAATAACTGGACAGTTATCTATGTCATTTGTATTACGAATAAATGCATGGCATTAATGCAAATATTCGCCATGTGCGTATGGTACTATAAAGATACTCCAATAAGGGATGTTTAGCGTCGCCATTTTTAACCAAACCGGGGGTGACTCGATTTATTCAAAAATTAAATTATGTATTATTTTTAGCAGGCATAAAAAATAAAATTGAAGATAATATAATTTAATATGAAGTAATAGGTATATTTAATGATATACTGAATTTCCTACATGGAATGTGAGTGAGACTTGGCTACTACAACCAATCAGAAATCGATGTGGGCTATCAGAACTCTTACTGTGAGTATCTTTATGGTACACGTACGTTCGTCCACATTTTGTCATTTCACTTGGAGGAAGCTTTACGCTCTGTGCTTTATTCGTGTGTATATCTGTCTCTGCTATGCTCCGAGAGAGGTTTTATACAATTGCAGCAAAAATAATGCCAGGCTACCACGCATTTTGAATCGTTTATTCTAGCATAGAATAACATCCAGAACTGAATTTTGCACCAATATTTTTTACAGAATTTAAAATTCAACTATTATATGTTCATTTAAAACAGTAAACATTTTTTTAAATGTTATAAGTAACATCTTGTTTGATTTTTAGGGGGAAATAAAATGGCATTATTATTTTATTTTTGAATAATGTGGACGTTTACAAAGTCTACATTATTTTTTCAAATGAAAACTTATATTTTTTATTGCAATATCTTACTCTATAGGAAAGCAAGTAACTTTTGTCATAAATAATTTTTTATACGACTTCAATTTTCCAAGACATTTAACAAAATATTATCAGTCTTTGAACAAGACAAAAAAATGTGTATCATTCATAAAAATATTAAAGTTATGTCAATTATAACATAAAATACTGACAACCAAATAAATTATACATGTATATATTTAATAAACTTCAAAATTTTACATAAATTCTATAATAACTTGATTACGCGATAGTATATTGTACATATTTTTTCATCACGTTGACCGAGAACACGTATGAGCAAAGCCACTTGTATTTTTCCTTTCTTTTTGAAATAAAAAGGGTGTCGCGATATTAAAAAAACAATAGCACTTCTAGTTCTATTCTCCAATAGAGCTATGCCCGCTATAGAACGTCCTTATTCAAAAACGTAACTTGAGGACAAGCGTATTGTACTGCTGCTATAAGTTGTATGGGATCTCTCTCTCTGCTTCACTCTCTATCTCTTTCCCTCACACACTTATTTCTTTCTGTCTTTATATGTATATCCATCACATGAATTCCATATCATGGGTTATAGAAAATTATTTTAATATTTATTATGAAATACTGTATGTGCAATTTTTAAAGAGCCATCAAAGTTCCACTGTGATGTTATGTGATATGTGTGAGAATCATTACTCGATTTTTTGTGCCAAAAATCTCTTCGAAATTCTTGGAAATCTGAAACTAGTAAAAAAAGAGAACGATTTTTGTTTTGTAATATTCATTTAAAGTTTCATGAAATATATTTAAAAATAAAAAAATATTGTAGGACAATTATATATTCATTTATTTATAACCTGCTTTTAAATATTACTTGTACCAATAATAAGTTAAAGTGGAATTAAATTTTTTTTAAACTAGTTAAAATCAAAAAAATAAGATTTTTTAAATATGTTTTTATACAGTTAGTTCAGTTGCCCGTTCAGTCTCAGTTTAACTGACAACTGAACTGAAACTAAGATTGAATGGACAACTAAATTGATCATCTAAAACACCTTGATTTTCATTCACAAATATTTGATTTGATTATGTAACAAAATGATTGTAATAAAAAAATTGGGTTTAGATTTAAAAAACAAAAGTTGAGCCTAAAAACCCATTAAGGTGACCTTTTCAAGGTCAACCCATATTGTCAATATTTAGCCCCCTCGAAAGCATGAAACTTTTATCTGAAACATTTTTTCTGAAAATTCCTTATTTTGGAAATAATCCGCTGGAAAGTTTTTAGAAAAACATCCGGTATATGTCAATACATAATATAAAAATCAGAAACATTATTATTATGTTTATTACTTACATACATCCTACATCTAAAATAATAAATACTGGTAAATGTATTTTAGATATGTAAATAGATAGGTATTAATTATTTTTGAAAACTTTTAATCATGCTTGCATAGTTCAACATTAATTAATAATTTACCAACAGCTGAAAAACACTAAAGCTAGTAGAAATTATATTACTGTTTAGTGGAAATTACTTTTACCATATACTACAAGTCACAAATAGAAATAATAATCATTGCAACATACAAATATAAAATTTAATTGGGCAAATTATATTAAAAGTACGTTTTGAATATTTTAATCTGAAATATATTACATACACGTATGAGCAAATTTAATTGCGTTGGCTACAATTTATAAATGTCGGAGTTCGAATTCAACAGGACATTTAAAAATACATAATATTTTAATAAATAATTATAAAATTTTACGTAAAAATGAAACATTTTTATCGAAACTTACATATGAAATGTATATTGTTATTTCTGTATATAGGTGTATTTTTATTTTATTCCAAAATACAAATGATATATTTATTTTATATTTTCTTCTTCAATTTTTCGTTATATGTATTTATTACAACAAATATAGAATACCAAAAATAAGTACAAAGGAAAAACAATAATATAAAATAAATATCTACAACTCACTATCTCTAAAATAAACAATGAAAGATATTTTTCTTAAAAATACCTTTTGATATTTTTAGGCAATCATGAATTTACTTAAAGTCTTGAATGAAAACAAATTTAATTTCAAAAGAATTGTTTTCACGTCGCAATGAATTTATCTGACACCTAGTATGTTGTATTTTGTTGTCTATATATGAATTAAATTGGATAGTTTGAATTCGCAACGTATAATTTATACAAAAATAATCGATAATTTATAGAAAAGGTATTACTATAGTTAACAATTAGATATATCTAATATAAATCATTTTTACGAATTCATAAAGATTGTTAATTTATTATTAATACTTAAATTAGTGATAGTTAATTAAGTGCAATAGCTTTACTGATTTAATTGATGAAAACATTAATTAAACAATGTCAAAATAACATTTAACAAAATTGAAAATCAAAATACCGAGTTCTAGAGAAATATGGTATTATTACAGAAGAAAATAAAAATTTCGCGTTATCATATAAATTAATCAAAAAGTTATACGGATTTTGTTGGTTTTCATCTCATCTTTTGCATTAAAAAGTTAAAAGTTTGAATATAAAATTTAATCAGAGCTCTTACGAATACTTTTTTTGTTCAGGTAGTGTACATGTGAGTTAATAGGTAAATAATGATGGAATTTTGTCATTATTTTCTCATCCAATTCTCTCAGAGATTTTCTGAAACGTAATTCTCTTAAATGGAAATTGGAGACTTCCAACAAGTGTTCATATTATCCTAGTTTTTATTTAATTTATTTTTGTATGACGAATGTTCTTACAGAATTTATTTATGGTTCAGTCCGGATTTGGGTTTAGTATCGTGCAAACTTTTTGGGTTCAAAAATCGTTATTTTTTTAGGGTTCTGGTTCAAGTTTGTAATTGAAAAATTTTTTTTTTTTTAAATATATTTAACAAATAAAACATTTATTGAGAAAAAGAAAAAACATAGCCGTGAAAAAAAAATAAAATTACATTTTAAAGATTGAAATCTCTACTTTTCAGGTTTTTTTGTAAATTAAAATGTAATTCAGTTATAGAATAAAAAAAAGAAAAAATATACAATTCTTGAGGCTTCCGCAGTGATCAAGATCCATATCAAGTAAAAAATATGTAAATTTTAATTAACAGATTTCCAGTTAGTACATTTTATAATCTCTTTTAAAAATGATTGGAGAAAAATATTAAAATATTAAAAATAATTTATTGAACCTTTTCAAAATGTATGGTTACCGATTATCTATGAAAAGGTTCGGATTCAGATTAATTTTTTCTATACCCCTGGAATTAGAACTGTCCTGCAAACTAGACCAATAAGCTTGAAAACAACAATATGAAATAAAAATATTTAGTAATTTTGTTTGTAGCTATGTGATTTTATCAGTTAGACGATTTTATTTGATGATAACCAGTACAGGGTGTCTCAAGGAAATGTGTTGAAACTAATCAACTGTTATTTTCAAATGGATGCAGTTATTGATAAAACAAAAATTGCATTAAAAATTTAAATAAAGTTTAATAAAATGTTTGTGCGTGATATATCTAATCATATTTTATGGAAAATTTGCTAAAATTATTGAATATTCTGTTAAAAATAACACAAAATAATATATTAATGCAAATTCATTGCCAAAATATGGACGTAGATAAGTTTAAATAAATAATAAAATATAACCATTTTAGTGTGGTTTCGTTTTTAACCTTATGTTTTCTGTATTTAGTACGAAACTCCCTATAAGTACTGCTATACACTTTTCCTCTTGAAAAGAAGCACTTTTCGAGAGAAAAAGTTAGATTATTCATTTTACCGCGCACGTAAGTACTTGCTTCTACCTTAGCCAGAATAAAATTGCAGACTCTTCTCTCCTCTTTTCAATGTAATTTTTTTTTTTTTCAATAACTGAATCCATTTGAAAATGACAGCTGATTAGTTTCAACACCTTATCAGTTTGCTGGAAATTAAATATTTTATTTACATATGTTTAAATATTCTTAATATACATACATATATAAAGCTCAACGTCTCTCTGTCTGTCTGTATGTCTGTCCGTTAATGCGCTTATCACTCGAGAACCACTTATCCGATTTACGTAGTTTCTTTTTTAATTCATAGCTACATTTTCTGGTCCGGTTATAGGCTATATTTTGTTACGTTAGGCAACAAAACAACTAAGCAGTGATAATAATAGTAAATCAAGTCGGAAAAAATTTTGCCGTCGGCGCGCTATTTTGCAAACCTAAACCGTTCAATATTGAACAAAATAATTAAACATATTATTCGCGCGATGGGAACCCGTGTCGCGGCGTGCGGTAAGGAGGGAGTGTGTCGAGTTACCGCGGGGAAGAGGGAATGATCACAGGTCGGTATTCTTTCGATTGTCAATTGTTTACTTTGTTTTCAATAATTAATTTTTAAATTTCAATAGAACAAAAATTATCTTTACTTTTTGTTCTGATTCGTTTTTGTTAGGTACGTAATTTAAGTGTTGTTTGGTTTTTATTACAATAATAACTAATCGTATTTGTACTTAATTCAACTTTTTTTTTAAATCCTTAACAATAATTCGGTAGTCCACGCGGGCCCAGCTAGTTTTATATAAACTCGAATTCCGAGTAAATATATTTGCGACCTCACTTTAATTATTTGTTATTGTAATTTTTTTAGATATGTACATATTTTTTTGGGTACAAAAACGTTTACAATCATAAAGAGTTAAATATTAGTGAGATTACATGGGTTAAGCAATTCAATGAATTCATAAACATCTCAATCAAATGGAACAATAGTTTTTGTAATGAAATGCATATTTAGCAATAAACTGGACATAATTGTTTTTAATTACATCAACAACGTTAGGTCGCGTAAGCCGACTGTAAGATACGAGTGTATCCAACAAGGGTGAACAAAAAGCGGAAGCTCGAAATGAATTACGGACCAATCTGTATAAGAGAGAGGGAGAGCGAATCAGTGTAGCTGAAATAACAAGGTTTGACATGTGAAGAGCTCATATCTGACCGTATATAATTTCAAATTACTCATACCACGCGTGCGGTAAAACCAGTAGCACACAAACAGTGGAGTATTAATAGTATAGATAATTAAAAAATGAATGTAATTCTGTTACCTAAACTGCAACTATACTTTCTGTCGATTTTTTTAATTTTTGAGGGTAGAGAATGAAAATGAGAATGAAATTAATAAGTATAGGGTATCAAGGAAATGTACTTTATTATGACTATCAATTATAGAAATGGGCATTAAAATAGATTACTAATCTACATATCTATTCAGAATGGTAGGGCGCCTTAGGGATTAATTATTTTTTGGTGCAATGCTATCCTTTTATGTTGATGATGCGATTTTATTTCAATGATTTTGAATTGTCAACTATACATCTGCGTGTTCGACTTTTACCGAACCATATCGAGTACTGTAAGGTAAGAATTTTATCTTTTGTATACAAAATATACATAGAAAAACGTAAAAAAATTACTTAATATTAAAATTGTTTAGTTCAAAATTTTTATTACTAAAAGAATTTTTAAATTTATAGTTATATGATATTTAACCCTTTCGACCCTACCGGTGGCATTGCTTACTGTGTCAATCCGTACTTTTCAATATTAAAAATTCAGAGCTGAAAGAGTTAATAAATATTGTTTTAATATTTTATTGTACGAAATATTTCTTCGTATATTTTACAGATTATATGAATATTTTTTTATCAATACTTAATTTGGGGACTGCTGAAAATACAGCTCTCTTAATTACATTAATATCTGAGATACCTAAAAAATGAAGAAAACTGTATTTTGTCTTTATTAAATCGTTGTGCAATTTCCTTTCGTATCTATAGAAGTTACAATTTTTGTACTGACTTCTATATGTAATTTATAATATGTAGTAAAGTACATTTCCTTTTTACCCAATATGTATTTTGGTCTTCATAAAACTTACTATTTTATTTTAGAAGTTTTTTCGTTTTTTGTTCTCTTACGAACCGTTTCAAAAATACAAATTGGACGGAAGTAAACATCTTATATAAATATAATTTTAAAGTTTCGTCGGTTGGCAATACTCACAGACCGACAGACAAACGGCACCAAGAAAATACCCTCAAAACATGTAATCATAGCAACTCCTTGTCTAGGCGAGCTCTGATTGGCTAATGACGTAATATAACTCTCTGTATTAAAAACATAGAAAAAGCCATAGACATAGAGCATGGACCGCGCATCTGACTCGAAAACAGAGCCTTGTCAAAAGAAAGAGATAGGAAATGGTTATGGAGTATACTTGTCCTTTTTTAAACAGGAGTGTCTATTTCATTCTTATAAGAAAAAGAGATAGATATATCCCAAACGTCACCGCATCTCTCTCACTGTTTGTTACACCATTATGTTAATATAATAAAAATAAAAATAAAACTTAAACATTTTTAGGTTAGAGAATACTAGGAGCAATGCGGTATTATTAGCTTGCACTCGCCTATTTGAGTTATATTACATCTCCCGTTTGAATTTTGTCGTGATTATTATATTTTGTTATATATTATATAATATAATGAATGTAGGTGTCATATAAAAATTTGCTTTCTCTATTTCCATTATCTTCCTAAAACATATATATCTTACTGTATTCATAGCGTAAAGATATTAGCTCCATAACTATGTTACGCGTTTATGCTGTTTAAGTTTATAACTTAATTTCTAAAGTCATCGTTGCAATTTAAACTTAAAACTAACTTATATCTAAAAACAACATAGCTGTATCTTCTCCTAAGGCAGATATTACATCCGAAACTATTAGTTTAGTCGACCGCAAATAATATCCTTAAGCTAGAACTTTGTTATTATTTAACCTAAGTCAATAGAGTGATAATGATGATACCAGAAAACATAAATGGTTACTATTTACTATTGTATAAACTGATTTGGTCACCACAATACTTTTTTTATACGGTATACAGAAACGAATATCTTGAAAGCAGTACATTATAATGGAAACATAGTTAGAATATAAATTTCTATAATAATCTCTACAGCTTTTATTCAAAATATAATATTACAATTTTATCTATTATCAACCCTTATTTTTTTTTAATTGATAGTCTATATATTCTGGAATTCTTGAGTCCATTTTGTTCTGAATAAATTTGAAATCAATGGGTTGAGCAATAAAATTTACTACTTAATGAATCTTTGTTACACGGATTCAAATCTGAAAATTAGTTATATGCCATCAGATACTCTTTTCAAAATCGCCTGCGTCACGTTGGTAAAGAGATATTCCTATGTATTTAGAACAGCCAGTCGCTCTGGGGTATTCGCTGATTTCGAAATACACTGGATAAAGTTAATATATTATAGGTACTCGAATAGAATATAACGAAAAATGACAAATTATAATAAAACTTTGTATCTAAACTCGAAACTGACAATAATTATAAGGCAAATATTGATTTTGCTATGGTAATATATGCTAATTTCTTGTAAAAGTTTTGGTATGTCTTTGGAATGAAATACCTTATCCAAAATCATCAGATTGTTTTAAACAAAGTTATAGAGAAAAACATCATCCATGTTTTTGTATCTTCACGAAAAAAAACTAAAATAAATGTATTTTCCTCAAAATGAATAATATACCTCGGTTATGTATTTATACTTACTACATTTGGTAAATTATACAAATAGTAGTTCAAACGCGCGGATTAAACATCAGGAAACAATTAGTTGTATGTGTATTTTATCAACAATAACACTATCAATTCTGCTCTAATAGATTCACTCTGTGTAATAACATTATTCAAAACCGAGCATTGAACCCAAACACCATCTGTTTTGGTTTTGTCTCTTTCTTTCGCACTTTTTTGTGTCCATCCCACAAGATTACCGATCGTCCTATATTAAGAAGAAATATCTTCATTCATTTGTCTTTTTATTTTCTCGTTTTGTACGTATTATCCTTATACATAACAAAGAAGAGGTTTTTGAATGAATTACCTCTAGTTTAGTATATAATATTGCTAGTTTAATTTGGAAGAAAATTATTATTCAATTAATTATTTAATTTATTATTATTATTTATAAAATAAATGTATAAATACTAAATAGAAATACTAACATTAAACGGAGTGATTAATACGTCATTTAAAAATCGGAATTTCACGTCATAAACTATATATATGAGGTGAAAATACACATCAGATTTTTTATTTGTTCCCGACCTTTTTCTAAATATACGTTCTTACAATTTGCTGAATTTAAACTTAACAACAATAAATATAATATTTTTAATCGAAATAGATCCATTTTAAATAGACTCCCTTGGAAACCATAAAATTTTATCAATAAAATATATTTTTCTAAAATTCATGGCTTTCGAAATATTAATATAATAAAGTATAGTAAATAACAGCATAAAAATTTACTGCCAATATTCTGACAACATTAAAAGTGCAAAATCCGTTCAACAATCTCCACATGGTACGCATCGAATAACACTAATGTCGACGGTAAGCTTAACATAATCTTTGAAGCTCAGATTTCCCGTTCAAACTTTTTCCCTAACGCTTTTGCTTTTAGAAATATGACTTATTCGAATTGAATGGAACAGGAAACTATTACGGAAAATTGTGGTTTCTTAGTCACTTAAACTAATACACCCTAACCACAGACATGTCTAGAACTATTAGGCTTCGGATGAGGACTTCTTGTACAGTCGAAACACGTGTAAAGTGACTTTTCTTGTGGTTAAAGTGTATATACAGTATGATCTTTTTTACGTTCAACAGCAAATCGCGTATAAAAAATCTCTTTAAAAAGACAATGCTTACATTGTAAAATTATAAATACGTTCCATAATTTTCGATTAAAATAGGCCGAAAATCGCGTAAAAAAAGTTTCTGAAAATTCATGACAGTAACAATGTCTAAAAAAACAAAGAAAATTAGTTCAAAAATATAAAAGAAATTTATATAAAACTTAAAATAAAATAAGTGTTTTTTTTATTTTATTGAAAAGTTAAAAAATAAATTTATCAGAATTATCGTCACTATCCGAACCGCTTGTGAACTGATGAGAAATCTTGTTAAACGAAGAATTTAATAATAACAAAACGTTTACATATTTAAATTTCTTTAATTGTTAGCTTTCATTAGATACCCCACTCGCCAAAACGGGGAATCTCTGAATTTGCATAAAAATCGCACTGCATAACTTCAAATCCATATAAAAAGAGACCGTATTTATGTATTTTATTTACAGAAAATTGTCTTTGAAAAAATATGTTAATATGTGTTTTCCTGTAAGTTAAGATTATGTTATGAAAAATATGGTTTTCCATTTGAAAAATTCACGGTGACATACATTATGACCTTGATACTACTCAAAATTTTACCACCAACGAAAGTCTCCTTCTGAAACATTTTTAGCCATTCTTTTTTCGAATTTTTGGAAATTAAAAAGGATCATCCTGTATATAGCTGACTCCGTGTAATATAAAAATTTGACGTGAAACGTATATTTTAATATAAAATTCAATTTTAGCACATTAAAATACATGCAGAATAGTTTTCTTCTGCAGAACTTTTGCAATCATTGTTGGTAATAAATTCTCTGTGTACATTACACTAACTGTTTGAGTGCCACTGTTATACTTCACATGATTCGCTTTTGTCACCGCTTCTATTGCACATAGAGAGAGAGTGTATTCTCTATTTACGTTGCCATGTTTAATTTGCCCAGTGATGTGAATTGGCGACCTGAAGTGTTCTCTTGTATAGTTATTAAACAGTTGCCTGTAGTTCACCCACCCACCTATATTCACATATAGTGGTGGTTGCGACCTATTGTGTACCTACATGACAATTATGATCAGGACCGGAATAAGGTGATTATGTATAGCCGCTCTGTAATTGGGAAAATGCCGGGTGTTGGTGCCATTGTTGATATTAATTAAACGACCCTTATTAAATCTTGTAACTGAAAACTATACTGCCTGTTTGGGATGGTAGTGGCGATAAGTATGCTTTTATATATCAATATATTGGAATTTTTAAGGCTGGGGATTTAAAATACGAATTGAAATGTTATATTTGGGAAAAATTAATATTGATTAAAATTTTGAAATAAGCTTACGAATGTTTCTGTAAAGCAATTTAATTGTTTATGTTACTAACTAGTCATGAAAAATAATATTAGTTATTATTAAATCCTAATATATTTAAACTTCTTTAATTTACATTTTAACTTTTGCAAATTTCAAACATTAAAAAGATTTTTTTATTGATTATTAAAGAGTTATTAATTTCCTCTATTTTTCTAGCAGTATTTTAATTTCTTAATTGTTTTAACCAATGCAGTTTTTTTATTTTTTTATTTAATATATTTAATAATAACATTGCCATGTTATTTTTGAAAAAATGAGATTATTATAATTGTTTAAATATATTATTAATAAAAATCTCGAAACTCTAATATGTGGAATTATATACAGCTTATACCTACACAGTAAGCTATGATCTTATTAAACCACTATAACAAAAGTTTATCAATAACAACATAACACAAACTAATTGTTGTTAAATTATGTAACAAAACTTGAGGCCATTGAGACCCTGTACATGTAGAGTATAAACACAAGACGTGGGTTGCCTAACTGTTCTTGAATGTGTAAACAAATTAAAGAGATATTCCCTCGCGTTTTGCCTGTTATACTCGTATACTAGTATGAAGGTATGTCAGTAGCGGATCGACAGAAGAGACTGTGAAAGAAAAGAAGAATATATACAATTATACATAGTTATAAAAAAAAAACTCTTGATTAGGTGAGGCATAACAATAATATATCCAAAATTACAAACAGTAGATTTCAGCCCTGAAAATCGACGCGGCTTACACCCAGAAACCAAGATTCATAATATGCGCTTTTTCCATAGTTTTTACGCTTTTTTGAAAGAGTTCAAAAAATCAATTAAAATAAAATTATATTTGCATAAGTTCAAATTTCTTATTTTTAGGGTTGCGTCCTTTTTGAAATGTAATGGGCACTAACCAATTGAAATTAAATTGATTTAAAATAAAATATTATGGCTGTGGGATTTTTCATTTTCTGAATATAATTCTCATAGCAATCAAGGTTATTAAATACATCGGTTGCCTCATAACTCTGTGCGGTGAGTAGTATGAGAGTGGAGACGCGTCATCAAGAATCCTCTAGCATTACAAAAGGCTGTCAGCAGCTGTCAGACTGTATTACTTTTGGTATTTCAGGTGCTCTCGGTGACGTAATCCCGCTAAGGCGTTGATTGGTCAAAAGTTACGAGGCAACCTATGTATTTACTCACCTTGCATAGCCATCATATTTTATTTTAAATCATTCTAATTCTGGTTATTTAATGGATCGTCACGTCCATTACACACACACACACACACACACACATACACCAACGTGATATGTCGTTACACCTTGTATTAATATTTATATAAAATTTCATCAAGTGCGGAATGAACAATAGGGCATTTTCAATGTGCAATAACTCGTATTAGTACCAATATTTTGATTAGGGATTTTTTGACGATTTTACTATGGCTTGTATTTAAATGCACTTTTTTAAATTATTTCACTAAAAATTTGATAGTACGCAATTAGTACACTTGAATATAAATTTAAATACTTTACACTGAATGATCCCACTGATGTTTTGATATTTTTAATGTAATTTTTTACTAACTAACCTCCATTCGCCTCAATAGATTGCCCTTACCAAGGACAGTTAACGTGTATATTATTTTAGCATCAACTTTATTCTGAATAACTATGTATATATATGATTTTTGACAATTGTGACAATACCAATACCTATATTCTTCAATACGACTTAAAATTTAGTGCAAAGTATTAAAATTTATGTTTGAGTGTACAAAGTGCATATTATCAAATTTTTAATGCAATTATAAATAACCCTATTACTATTAAGTTGTTTGTATTCCAATCAACAAAATATCTCTATAATCCACATTAATCTGACGAGCCGACCCTGATTTATTAATTAAAACTTATGAGATATGAAGCCGTACCGTGAAATTAAATAAATATTATTCAAATCTAACGAACATTCCGAATAAATTACAACGTTAATTATTTTTATTGTCGGGTTTCGCGGTTTCACATTTTTCTGTTGACTTTCTTCGCTTGCGTTTGCGGGTCGTTAAGGCAACTTGAATTCCATTTCATTCAAAGTATAATTTATAATTAAATTTATTTCATTTGCACCTGAATGTGGAGCTCTGAAACTCAATTCTAACTACTTAGATTACGGTCTGTTATATATACACAAATACACATGCGGATAAATATTGTACGAGCTCGGTAATTGCAACGTTTGATAATACGAAATTTAATAAAAGTTACTAAAATATTTTTTTAATTATACAACTTACGCCCAGAAGCAAAAAATCATAATTATGTCAATTTTTTTTGTTCGAAAATCAACAAAAGTGGAGTTCTTACACACATTAGCGAAAAATTTCGTTTTGATATAAAAATGAGAAAAATCGATATAAAGGGGAATTGTCGCTTTAACTCCTAAAAACTCCATGTTAAAATTAACTTTATTACAACCATCCAGATATAACATAACTTGTACCACTAAATAGATAGAACAACGTACGAAAACCTTTTTTCCGAGTTCTGATTGGCTTATTGGGTTTTTGTCATATGTATCAACGTTTTTTACTTTCTTATACCCATGTTACAATGTTACATATTATGAAATATACATATACATAGTATAATTTAGTAAAGTGAAGGTGATTTTTTTCGAAATTTAGATTTAATGGAATTATCTAATTTGACCTTCTCTGAATCCATTCTGACTATTTTTACCATGATGTCTGGGTGTCTGTCTATCTGTAAGCGCTGTAACTCAAATACGACAAATCGTAGAAGCGTGAAATTTTATATTTAAGATTAATTTTTGTCTGGGAAGAAAACATCCTATTTTTGAAAACGATACCGATGTTTACTGACGTCATTTTTTTAATTTTTCGAATTACTTTAAAACATTGTGAATTAGAGAAAAATAGTCAAGTTATTTTAAAATTCATTTCAATTACATTTCATTTTTTTTTTTTTTTGTAAATTCAAAAATAATTACAAAAGGTATCATAGTAAATTAGCCGATTTACTCGTCGGATATTAACTTCTTATGTATGATTCATCGAAATATAATTCTTAAAACTGGATTATACTTGTAAATCAAACATTTTAACATCATTCCGAAGTTGATGTGATTTATAGTTCCAAAAAACAAACAAGAAACATTTTTTATCCACCCAGTATAGTCATCTACTTATTATTTTTAACAAAAATTTACTTTTGTTTATTATCGTTTCGCATTTTTAATTTAAAATGTAGGTCTGGTTAAAATGCGCGTATATATATGAACCGCACGACTTTCTGGTATAAAAATACTAAACATACAAATGCAAACCACGTTAAAATTTGCATGCATGTATATTTAATCTTAAATTAAAAAACCTCAAAACCTCTTGATCCGTTAAACATGAAAAACAAAATACACGTTAACATAAGTATACAATATATATATGTAGTATACAGGTTGAATAAAATTTAATTTTTCTATTTCAAACGTATTTTATATCTTTAGAAAATAAATTACTTAAACGTAAGTCAATACTAGCTTTGAGCAGTGTATTCAAATTCAGTTTTATAGTATGAGATGATTATCAACTTCTACATAACTCCAAAGTTTACCATATCGTTAGATCAAATACAACTTATTGATATTATTACTTTGATATCAGAATGCTTGTTTAGTGAAGTCAAAAAGAAAAATTGCTTCTTTGTTTTATGAAACTTGATAAGTCCTTTGAAGCTGGTGTATCAACCACCGTAAACGTTTATTATTGTTTCATGAATTAATTTTTTAAAATATATTCAGTTTGATTCTACTTTGATTTGAAATAAATTATAGATAGCAAATTCAAATTGAAAAGAAAAATCAAAGTATGGACAATAAGTTATGAATCATTCTGTATATAAACACATCGAACAGAAACCCGTAAAATCTTTGAACACAAAACAAGGCCATACACAACAAACAAACATTTTGTCATGACTACAAACAATGTACTAAACCTACAATGGCGCGGCCATTTGCAATCCAAACAGCCAAACAAACGGTTTACTACTTCCCGCGGTCTGTCGGCAATCTTCCGGTCGCTGAATTGCCGACGGTGTGCCCCTGTGGGCCGGTAAAGACGCTTGTACATTTATCTGCCTCACAAATACACGGCCGAAACACGCTTTTAATGACTCAACTTCAGATAAGTTATCGCAGATATCTCGATTGGTTTTAAATTTAGTGTTATTTCATTTATGTGAGTCGTGGTTTCTGAGGTAAAACCAGTTTAAATTTCTTTAAGAACTCTTGTAGATGTACACTGTAATATAATTATAAGTATAACATAGAAGTTTAATGCCCGGTATAATATATATAATTTCTATTTTTTATGAAATTATGATCGAACATTTTTAGTATTACGAATCATACAATTTACTTTATTTTTTAATTTTTAATACTTACATGAAAGTGTATATGTTTTATTAGTTATTCATAATGTTTAAAACTAAAACTTCGGCGAGAATAAAATTGATATCGTCAATGTTTTGCGTCGTCGAAATATAGGGCGGTCTTATCTCGTTAAAATTCAAGTAGTATTGTCTCGATTTCGTTTTGTCTTAATTTAATCCAATTTCGTATCGGTCAGTTTATCGATTGTGAGAAAAGTCTCATCTCGATTTGCAACCCTAACGAAAATCTTTTTATAGGTGATGGAATTGGGTTATATATTTTATATGGATTTGGTATATGTAGAAATTAAAGTCCCTGGGGAGGTGCCAACTAGTGCAAAAGAAGGCGCGAAAAGTTTAAAATTAGTGTAATTTTCATCTCATAACATTTAGCTATAATTATAAATAAAATATATATACAAATAAATAAACTTTTATAACATAACATTATTTTTTTCATAAGAAATTTTATACTTAAACAGTAACTAAATTGCGAGAAAAAATAATTATTGCTGAAAAATATTTAAAAAAATAGCGTAAATGTAATGATTTATTTTATTACATATTTTTTCATGTAAGTTAGCATATGAACTACTAATATTATTATTATCATTGCATTTATTTGTTTCACGTATGTTCTAAATAGTGTTTAATAATATTTTAATTTCTGTCATTTATAATAATAAAATACTTGTTTTTTCTGACAGATGAATTTAAATGACATTCAGAAAATTTGTTCATATCACGTTCATATTATTAACACAAATATTGTTTTGTTAAAATTCTAAAATAACAGTTAACAGTGGGAACTAAGGTTTTAAATAAATGTATTAATATGTAAGTAGCTTATAAACCAATTTGACTTTCCAACAAGCATTTAAAGTGAATAATTCATAATTTGATTTCGATCGTTCATTGCATCTAGATTTATACATCCTTAACTAAATACTAACTACATTTGTATGTAGAGCTGATCATATTGTTCAAATATTCCAAAACTTTCTTTCCATCCTCTATTAATCATTGATACATAGATTTTCTTAAATTGTAAATAAATAACATTTAATGCCTCATCGAAATCACCTCATTTCATTTAGTTATCGTTAGTTTTAATATGCACGTTTCATCTCAATTCTCAGAAATAAAAATATTTTTTTATTACAGGAACCATAAGTTCTTCGTACCAAATTGGCCAATAATAATCAAACGATCACTGCAACAAAATTCAAAATAACAGGCGTACTTTGAACTCAATATATGTCACTGATTTTATCTACATATTAAATCACAAAAATAAATTTATTACTACAAAAGTTTTTTTCATATTTGAACATTTTCTTATTTTTTTTAATATGAAATTTTTCAAATGTTGACAATCTTTATCGACAATGAATCATCAGACTTCTCTCCAAATTACTGTTTGTACTAAATTGACCATAATAGCAATCACAAATTCATCGCAGAGGTATTCCGAATAAATGCCATACACATTAAATTCAATTTTCTATCTCTATTAAATACAATAAAGCATCCCAACTTTCCCACGTTGATAACGTTGACTAAATAGGATATTTTTGTTTTATTTTGCAGTTCCCCCAGCGTCCCTACGGCGACGGCGGCGGCGGCAGAGCGCGTTCAAGGGTAAGAGTTATTGTTATGGCCAAATCATTAATTATCTTTTATTCAGCATTGTTACGTGAAGGGATCAATATATAATAAATATATATGTATACACTCCTTTATCCCAAAGCTATTCATATGACAGTGGCGTACATACATATATGTATCTATTTTTATACACTGGTAATTTGATATAAGACAAAAAAATTAAACTTATATTGTGAACTAAACATTAATGTTAGAGTTTTTGATTACAATCATAAAAATAATTACTTTTTATTTTTATTCTTAAGAGACCAATCAAGAAATTGCCCACCTCTTTTTTTTATTTAATAAATTCGCAGTATAAAAACTAGGAGTACATATTAGTTACTTAATATACATATGACTTATAGAAAAAATGTCTCCTGTTGACAAACTCGTTTAATTTGAAGATTGATCTAAAAACAAATCTAAGAACAGTTGTATTTACAAGTATATTTTATAATAAAATTTTTGCTTTTGAAGGGGGTGGGGTAAAATAGGATAGAACGTTTAAATGACAATCTACACAAAAAAATATACTGTAATGCCGTGTTTAGACATCGTGTGCTGGTGCTAGAATAAATATAAAAAAAATTTGTGCAAAATATTTCAGAGGAAATACAAAATTGAAAATTTCCTTTTTGCATATAGTTTGTATATTATTCTTATTCAATAAATCACAAAAAAAACGATATCTTACGAACAAAATATATTGCAATTTTTAGTATTACACATTATGATCTGTTTCACTCAGTAATTCAGAACTCCACGTATATAATAATTTGAGATTCAGCAAAGATGAGACTGGCAGCAGCAGCATGCACCATTTAATGTCGTCCCCATGTTTGATGTAACGTTATTGTTGTCATAATGATTGCTGTCAGCAAATATCGAACCTTTCCAGATTCAATCAGCGTTGAAAATGTGTTATTTCTGTCATCATCTGTTGTGCAGTTGTTTGTTTCTAGCAATAAACTACCGACATAATAATTGTGATATTTTTTTATACGAAGAATATTTTTTAATAACTGTTTTTATATCGATCTATTTTTTTGTAATAAAGTGCAGATTAGAACATATAAGCATACCATATATGATATTATATTAATAAAACTGGCATTTCAGATATTACTCTAGTTACAAGTTACAAAAAAAAAAAAAAACACACTTATATTATATCACCTATAAAATTTATAAATAATTATATGAAAATACATATTGGTGAAATGAAAACCCATTTTAACACACATTTGTGGCTTATTGTTAGTTGAAAAAGAATGATTATAAAAATGTTTTTTTCAGATTTTATTGGAAGATGTACCTACCTAATTAACTAACCAAATAAAAAGAAATGTAAATAAAATCACAAATGTATTTTTTTTTTTGCACGAATCAAAAACATTGAGAAGAGCTTTGTGTGGGTAAATACAATAGTACATAACACTGTCTACTTATGCTTGTGTTGTAACACTTATATTGAGAAAAAACGAATACCATTTTTAGAATCACAAACGTTTTTAATTAATTTCTAATACAGTAAACGAGTTGATTAAGTTTTACATAATTGGAAAGGTACTTTTTCGATTCTGTGACGTCAAAAACAAAATTTGCAATATTAATATCGACGATGTAAATTAGCCCATTTGATCTTTGATTACAGCTCTTTACGGTTATTAAGTTTTTAACGCAGATACTGGCCTTTCTGATTTAATTTACTTGAAGGCCTGTAATTATATTATATCTAATAATATCTATATTAGACAACCATATTAGATTTTACAGGATGTTTATCAGAACGTTCTAGTGTATGTGTTTATAGTGGGGGAAGGGGGGGCATATTTGACCTTTTTTGCTATTAAATTTTATTAAACTCATAGTTCGCTACAAATCGATTAAATTTCAACACTTAAATAACACTATTTTTACTAATTTTAGTATTAAATGTATCCAAACGAAAAACGTTATTTAATTTTAACAGTCGATATAGTAACAATAAACGCTACAAGAACTGCTCAAAATTACGATTTTTAATATTTCAGGAAATGAAATTTTCATACTGATTAATTTATATGTATTAACTTTTTAATATACGAGTATACCATGCATATTTTGTCTGATTTTCATATTTTAAACTGACGTAAGATGAAGAATACCTTAATTGATCTATCCCAAAATCAAAACTACGATTTATCAATTTGTATTTTGAATTACAGATTAAATATGGATAATTTTATCGATTGCTTATTTTGTATATATAGTCTCTTTGGCTTCGGAACCATTCAACTGTTGAATATTTAAACATTTCAAGGTTTAAGACACCCACGTTTTATTATTATTTAATTGTAAAATAAAAATAATACATTTCATCAAGATAATTTTCCAAATTACGTCTCAATTTAAAATCAACAAAACAAAAACTTAATTGCATTTAATAAAACTGTTTCTCTCATAAGATATTTTTACTGGACGTTTAGTTTGTTTTTAGTTCGTTTATTGAGTTTTTAGAATAATTCAATCAAAACTCTCAAACTCTATTAACCCAGAACTGTGGCGGCCAACATGAATGTTATAAACTATTTGTTAAAAACTTTTAAATTACACTGTTTACTCGATTTGTTTACAAAAGCTACTGCACTTTTATAAATTTACATCGCAAACTTTTGTTACATATACATTTTGAACTGGATTTTTTTTTAAATGCAGTAGAAAGGATGCGGATTAAAATGGTGATAAAAATAATATAGATCAGTGCAATATGAATCATACTAGGAGTGAAATACTTATATGCACCTCTAAGTAGTCGTCAGATGATCAATATAATATATTGTTGTAAATTCTTCAAAATTCATACATACGAATATTTACCATCACAATTTCAATATAATAATGAATTGACAACATAATGTTGCAATTGAACTGACAACCCTCGAATTCGCGAGCTAATGTAATTAATTAACAATAAAATATTTCTTTTTCATTTACTTTATTTTTATTGACTATACAAAAAAACTGTCATAAAATGAATTGGACAAAATTTATCTAATATTCTTCTTCTTCTATACGTTTTTTGTTAGCTGGATCCTCTCGTTTTTTGACAGCTCCTACGTATGTTCATGTGTTTGTGTTTTGTGTGTGTGTGTGTTTGTGTGTGTGATTGTTTATGGGAGAGCACAGGGACACAAGATAAGAAAGGAATTTGCAGATTTTGACAAACATGGAGGCCATGTTCATAGGATTCGGGTGAGAGTCGATTTGAAGAAGGTATCTGATATTCTACATATTCTATTATGTGTTAATATACCAGTTGATCTATTTAAACTGAGATGAGCAAATATCTCGAAAAGTAAAGGGTACAGGAAAAATGTTGAACAGAAAACTAATGGAGGTAACAGTTTTGACCTTAAGTGTCATTTTGAGGGCAATTTCATTTGAAAATCTTATTTTTACAGTTTAAAATTATATATAGTTATTTTAACGTATTTTTTCATAAACATTTTGGAAAATAATTTGAGAATTTTTTAACGCCAAAAAATGTTTTTTTAGTATTTTTCTCTGGCTTATAAGCGATTTCAATAAAACAGGAAAAAGCTGAAAACCACTGGCTGGAATAAATGAAAGAAATTGTAAAGAACGTGACAAAATTAAATTATCGTCGAATTCAAAATATCTCTCATTGAAATCAATATTTTACTTTATTGAAAAAATGTATTGTTGAGGGTGAATTTTATCTGTTTATTTGCTACCTCGTTGATTCTGTCCCAGCTACTACAAATCTACAAATAACGTATATTTCTGCATTGTTCTAATAACAAATAAAGGCACCAAAAAAAGTTATCAATCACAATTCCAATCCGAGAGAAAAAATATTTGCTACAATAAGTGAATCCGGCACGACAAGATAAAACACTGGGATTGTAATATATCTTTTTTTATAGTTTTTTTAACTACCATACTCTGAAATTGGGATTCATAACTAACAGTTATTTTTGCTTAAGCTTTAAAATTGATTAGGTCCACTTTTTTGTATATTATATTTTTATTTCATACTTTTCAATTAAATTATTGAGATTTATTTTACTTACCTAGAGAATGAAAAAATATCTTCTATTTGGCGATATATTTCTCTCTTACCTTTTAAATTTTCATTAAATAGTCAAACCATTTACACCGTGATAATTATATTCTGATACAACTCTTTATCAACAATGTACCGTTATTGGTGTTATTTTAGCATCCCATTCTTTACCAAAAAACAATTAAAAGTACCATTATGTTATCTAGTATAGCATGTAAAACAATTATACAATTTAAATCAGTCTTAATAAAAATTTCGAGCATGAAAGTATATAAAAAAAAATGACTTGGCACGCTGAAAAGTTAATTGTTCTCCGATATGTAACTACTAGACGTATCGTCGAAATGATTTAATATTTAAATACCTAATACTAAATTTTATGTACATTTAAATGCAATTTTGATGTTTATGTGACTAATTTAATAGTTTCAGAGTAGTATATTAACCAAGAGAAAACCTTTCTTATTTCACATGAGTTAATTTTATATACATACCTGCACCTCAACCATATCAGTTGGCGACCTTAATATAATGAACAATATCACTAACGATAAAATCATAAAATAACAAATCTAAACTCAGCACCTTCACTGAATTTAGCGCACTGTATTGTATGTAGTGTACAATAATTATATTATTGTCGCGAAGGAATACCGGTAAATATGTATATATTATACAGAGATACTCGCAAGCCTACCATGTTTTATAGGTCTTTGTTGAATGCAGGAGTATAGACAAAGGCTCTAGATAAATACCTACTCAATATAAATTCAAAAGGTTTTTTGTTTCACTGTAAGACTGGGTTCTTTGAGGAGAAAATTAAAATTTTCCATTGTTAGATTATTGAGAGGTTTCCTCGATATGAATACGCCAAAGTTATTTATATCTTGAAGAAAAGCATCGCGGTTTTGTGATTGAGGTTATTGTTTCAATTTTATTATGAAAATATTTAACATGGGTTTAGAAGTATCCCACATGTTGCTGGAAAACTTGAAGGGTATTGAAATTTTTGCTTGGCAAACCAAATTTGTTTTCTAGTACAGTAGAACCTCGATATAACGAACTAACTCTGGTGGTGGTTGGCACGAAAAATCTAATTTTTTGTTGATGTCTTTATAATTCTCAAAACTTAAAATTTTATTTCTTAATATAATGCTCAACGTGTATAAAAGAATTGTTGACTTAGATCAGGCCTGGCCAACCCAAATTGACAATCTAAAATTTTTCGAGGGCCGCACATAAAATTTTTGTATATTTTTGCAGTTTTTATTTGTAATTTTTTTAAATATCTCTGTTTCTATTGGTCGGATTGCAACAAAATAAAATTAATTTTCTTCGTTATAAATTCACCATAAAACTAAGTAAGTTAAACTCATGTAAGTTCAATAAAAATATTCGCTCCTTGATAACCTCATTTTTGAAGAACTACGCCTTTCCCGGTGGTTCCTTCGGGAGCACAAATGCAAAAAAAATATGTCACCTTTTGAAAGCTTATACCTCCGAAACTAATAATCGTAGAGCAATACATATAATAATAATAACGCCAACAGATTTTAATAAGAGTTTTAACCATCCATTTATCAACCCTTAAATATATTGACATAAAAAAAATAATTCCCCATCACAAATAAATGGTTGTAATTGACCTAATTCGATTCGACGCAAAAAATCACAAGGTGTATAAGGTAAAAAAAATACCTCCTATGTAGCATAGGAGCCGAAATAATTACGATTTTGTATAATTAATAAATAGCGAAAAAAAGGAAAAATAAGTATTTCGTTTACTGTCACAGATGAAGGGTTGTAATTGCTCTCGTTTGATCAAAATATTTCAGATGCTTTTTATATTATAAAAATAATTTAAAAAATAAAATTATATATTAGTTAAATTATGTATATGAATAAAACAATGTTTTAAATGTTATTTTAAAGAAAACAGCAGGAAATTAACCTGATACGTAAAAAAAAACATTATAAAACATAAACATAATTTCTTCGTATGTGACCGCAGGCCGCAGGTTGGCTAGCCCTGGCTTAGATACTATCCATTTGAGATTTCATCAAATTTTATCATTTCAAGCTTGATCCATTAACTGACATATGTTAACGGTAGAATTTCACCACAGTCCCTAAACCTTCTAACTTCTATCCCTTGTTCTATCGGAATTTCTCACAACAATCCTATATATCACCAAACTGCAATTTCACACACAAAACAAACTCAGGCACACACACACACACACACATATAATCAGATCGTATATCTTCACAAGAAGCGTTGTAATAAATAATAATGTACTATGTTGATGCATGCGCTAGCAAAATAATCAGATGCATCAGACGCATATATACACTAATTATAAGAGCTCGTTTGATGTCGGTAATGTAGAACGCGTGCACGGGCTCATCGGTAATTTAGCGAACAGCCGTCAGAGACCCTTGCGTCTTTGACAATACGTATATGATAACGTTATGTAACCATCATGGCGCTGGTGAAATTAACACATCGCCGGCGTTTTAGCCACAGTAAAATTTCAAAAATATTCAAAATTCCTAAGTGTTTTTTTTCCCTTTTTTTTTAAAAAATTCCTTCAGTTATTCCAATTATTTAGAAACTTAGTGCAAGCTTTATACTTTCAGATAATTTAGTGTTGGTGTAGGCGCCGGGAAGATTGTATTTTTATGTACAAAAACGGATTTATTGTATAAACTTGCATTCACCTTGCTCTCGGTCGCCTCTTTAAATTCAGTGTAAAGGCCTCTATACACCACCCAATTTGACATCCAATCTGCAGGGTCCCTACAGATTGGATCGTGTATAGACAAGTCGAGGCGATTATATATAAAAAACACTACTTACTATAACAGTACCCGATTTACCCCCACTCTACTTCACTACAAATCGGCCCTGCAGATTGGGTAGTGTATAGTGGCCTTTACACTAGACCTATGCGTATCGCCAGAACTGGATAGTACTTTGTTTAAAAAAAAAAACAATAACTTCGATACTAGGAATATGTAGGTACCTACTCAAAGAAAAATATTTTAAATGACATTCTGTTAAAATATCAATCTTATTCAAATTCTACAATCAATGTACATATTAAAACACACATACAACTCATTACATGTAAATGCAACTATGATGAAAATCATTCGTAATAAATTCCAATATTATATAATTTGTTCTCGCTACGTTTGATAAAGACCCCAGTTCAGTTTCCTGGCCATGTAAATGCCATCTAGCGGCAGACACCGTAATTAATGTATGATAACAGCAGTGCTTAATATTCGAAACTGGAACAATAAAGCATTTACGATCGTTCAGAAACGTTTATCTCTGTTATATTCGCGATTAAATAACTAATTAGTATTTACCATAGCAATGTTTGATTTGAAATTCTTATATTGATGCATTGCCCATTGTTGTTGTTACGTGAGTGTGTGTAATTCATTTGTCTGTGGATGGTTTAATTAATATAATACATCAGGGATAGTTTCAAATATTTCATAGATTACACATTTCATCAGTGATATATGTAATCATGGGTGTATCCAGGATTTTGTTCAGGGAGGGGAACAAAAAGTTTTTTTATATCTTCAGAGTTGTGTCCTTTTTGAAACATCCTGTATATTACAAAAGCTTACCTATAGATAGATTATACATATGTGACAATAAATAGTTGTGTATTCATATTTGGTAAAAACATTGTTATTTATTAATCGACTATAAATAAAAATACTATACATGTATGAAAAGTTAGAAATGCCTCAGAACGTAACAAAGCCATAAATATTTAAAGATTTGAACAAAAGCTTGTAGCGAAATTAAAAATAAATATCATGGAGTGCATGAAAAACATCTTCTCACATTTATACTTTTGTAGAGAGAAGTTTTTCAACTCATAGAAAGATAAAACTTTTGAGAAAGGAGTGAGGCGTAATATATCATCAGAGTTTTAAAATAAGTACCAAGAGTTAAAGGATGTGGTTCTAATTTATTATTAAGTTCCTCAAAAAGAACTCTAAATATTATAAGCGAAAGAACCTCAAAATAAAATTATGTTTAAACTTAACAAGTTCGGAATTTTTTATGCTCAATATATTTGACGAATTGAAGAATGGGATACGATAATATATAGGATTTTAAAAGTTGTGTGCTAAGTTTAGATTTATGTACAACTATAAAAAATAAAATAGCAAAATAATTTACGGTGATGTATGGAGCATAATAAAAATGAAAAGGTTTTAAAGAACTGTACACATATATCAGGGGAAAAGTGTGAAATTCATATTTTAAATGGATACGAATGTATATATGTACTGTACATATGTATGTATAGGTGATGTATGTACCATCAGCGTACTCATTTCTCTTTTATACAAGAATTATACGCTATATTTATTACTATTGTATACATGAGAAGTTCTGAGTACAGTTACTCTAGATAGGCGACAAAATGATATGTAGGAAATATACAAAAATACTAAGCAATTTGATTTTTATTGAAGTATTATCAATTAGGTATTATACTTTACAATAAGAAAATCTGTAGAAAGTTTATTTAGTCATATTGGCCTCTGAACTCTTACAAGCTTAAAAATATCTATCATCTTATACTTTTCAAAATTTAATAATTATAATATATTTTATACAACTTGTAGGTATTTCATTTTTTTATTACGAAATGTTTCAAAAATAACTACAAAAATAAAAAACAGTAGTAATCCGTTTCCGGTTATCAAATTTTTAGTAAAGGGCGCTTTTTAGGCTTACATAGATGTATAATAATTATAAAAAATATTTTGAAACACATTAAAAACACAAAATACAATTTACTGACTTTGATTTATTTTATTAAAAGAATAGCTGAAATGTTTTAGTCCCTATTGATTTATTACATGTTTTATTCAGGTTTCAACAATTTCTCTTCCACTATTCTCTGAGATTTCAAACAAAAGAATCACAAGAAGACATTAAAGTGTTTTCATATTTGAATTGAATTATTTATTTTTATAGATTTAAAGTTACTTATTTAAATGTATGTATATAGTATTCACTAATGAAAAATGTATGACATCTGATTCAAAAAAATTCTAGAGGCATTGGGATTTTTTTTAAAAGATGTTGGTTTTTTTAATAGAAGTTGAATCTTCTTTGTACAGATGTTTACTGTAATATATGATGAAACGTTCCTGAATTATATCCTGTCAAAACATTTCTAATTTGATCATTTATATTAGTATAATAAACAAAATCTTAACGACTGAACTATATGTATATTATTTATTATTTTAAAATAACTAAATCGAGTTAAAATTTAAAAACTATCACGGTTAATTCCATCAAGTCGATAAAATTGATTTTTTACAACTTAATTTTTGCAAGATTATAAGATACTTTCTGTCGATTTACTATTTTTTGCGCAGTAGTTCTTTATTTGTGAACGTAGAAAGACAAAAAAAATTTTAAAAAAACATTTCTATTACCTGATTTCCAATCTATTATTTAAACTTGCTTGTAAAATATTGTGCCACCCTGGAGAGTCAAAACTTAACACAAATACTGATAAACTTACTTTCCAAATTTTATCAAAAATTGTATGGAAAACTGTCAAAGTAAAAGTAAAAGCTTATTATCAGCATCTATAGTGTAGATTATTTTCACAGGGCCTAAACCAAGAAATGAAAAATTAATACTGCAATACTAGCAAATAATACTGGTTCTCTAGGAGCTTGGGGAAAATTTATCTCAAGTAGTTTTTTATAGATACTCAATAAATGAATTATTTCTACTAAAAAAGTTGCGTCACCATTTTTATTTAATTTCAACCTTATTTTCGACTTTCTACAGGGTGTCTAACCCCTTAACTCCGTCAAAATAACTGTCTCACACTGTATTTAAGTAAGGTTTTTGACTTTTAGCAGGATTCTAACAAGGAAGTAATTAACAACGAAGTGATAAGTGATTTTGGAATCACTGTACAGCAATAAATATAGTTCTTACATATTTTAATAATAGCACGTCTCTGGCGTGGAGTGTTAATGAGAATAGCTGAAGATTAGGACGTGGGGATGTTAAAATTCAATTTAACTTTGACACTAGACCTGATGCCAATTAAAGTCACTCTTTGCACGACCAGAAGCAATTTAAATTGTGTTATAATCAGCTCTCAGCCATGTCTAAAGCAGACTTTTTATTTTGTTTTCAAAACGTCAGTTCCATTTTTCTTTCCTTTTTCAATATGGAGTTTTCTCATTAAGCCCGGTTTTTCCCCGACATGTAATTCAATTAATATTCTCTCTATAAACATAATTTGATAAAGCAGGTACGTGAATTTTTACTTTGCATAATTAATATTTTTATGTTTGCCTTTCCCTTGATTTTTTACTTCCCACTCGTAAAGTATATAAGGAAGATATTGTGATTACATAACTCCACACAAATATTTTCTTTTACCAGATGTCTACTTTTTGATACCCAAAAACCGTATTTGGCTGTTTTCAAAATTATATCTGTATGTATCATAGACATAGAGCATGGACCACGCATCTGATTCGAAAACAAAGACGTGTCAAAAGAAAGAGATGGAAACAGGTTTGGAATATACTTGTCCTTTTTTTAAACAGGACTGTAACTATTCATTCTTGGCTTCGAACATTAAAAATATTCATAGATAAACACATATAAAGAGGTTAAAGTACAAAAAATAATCAACGTTAGAAAAAATTTTATTAAAAAAAATGATTGTTAATTTCTAAATAATATAAGTTTCGTAGACCATAATAGAAACAACTTTCATCAAAATGTAAACAACACAGCATTGTCCATTTTTTTACAATTGCATCTTTTTCACCAATAATGCTTAACCATTTTTGTTTTTCATGTTCTTTAAGAGGGAATCCCGTGACAACAGATTTATATTTAATTAATTACCGATAAGTATAATTTAATATTATTGAAAATATGATTTACTTAACGATGAAAATATTTTTTAGGATGTTAATCCAACCGCCACTTACACACAAAACAAATATGAACCATTATAGTATATTTATTGTTTATATTATTTACTTTTCTAATAAAAAATTTATTGCACAAGAATCACAAGATGATATACAAAAATATATCGGACAGAAATACTACCCTGAACTGTAGTAAGCTACCAATCAGATTCTTAGAAAAAGAGATAGATATTTTCCAAACTACACTGCATCTCTCTCTCACTTTTTGAACAAATGTTACACCATTGTGTTAATACAGACTCTAGGGTATATATTGTATTGGTAAACGGATTTTAATACATTTTTTTTGTTAAATTTGACTCTATAATATCTAACATAGATCTAATTAGTTATGTTTCTGGTGAAAAAATGTCATTTTAACTTGAAATTAGAAAATATATATTTAGGGTTTTTTATCAATTTATTTGAACTTTGTGAATAGTAATAAGATTTTCAAATTGCTGTACCTAATGCTACTATAACACTGATACAACAATTCTCATCATTATAATTACGATGGGTAAAGCAATCATCTCCCAATAAAATGATTATCTATTCACAAACGATGGTGCGCGTTAATTACATCACACGTATAGTACCTCAATACACACGTAAACACACGTGAGTTTAAATTGGTTCTGCCTCGAGTACCAATAGCACACAACCTCCAGGGCTAACTTGTTCTGGAACTTAGTCGATATAGATACACACTTACTGTTTGATCAGAGTCGGGTCTAACTAATAGTTGCATTATATACTAAATACAAGCAACATGTTTAAACTTTAAGATGGTTATTAAAATAAACAAGAGGTCCAAGAGCCAACATGGTGAAATCTACAAAACTACAGAGAGAAATCAATATTTTTACAAGTATACATATAACTGTCATCTATTTCCAATACTGGTCATGCCAATCACAAAAAGTTTTGGGTGAAATGTGAAATTTTTAAAAGGGAAGCATATTTTGTCAATCCTCCCCCTCCTATTAACAAAAAAGAACGTTATGAAACAGCTTAAGTTCAAGCTTTTACTGTTTTAAATAAATTCTTATATATTTATATAGTAACTAAATAATTCTACGTCTTATTTTCTTGTATTTTAGTCGATATTTGTATGACGAGTTGAAGTTCACTGCAGGAAATTTCACTTACAAATTTAGAATTTTTGATTTCGTTAAAAGTATGTTTATTATATAGAAAATGACGTGAAAAGTTGAAATGTTCAAACCGCAGGTCTGTATCTCAAACCGTTCTCGAGATATATCCTCTCAAAGTTTCAATTTTTTTTTAAATTTTGAAGAAAAATGGCCCTAACTTTTTAACGGATGGTCGGAATTGATTTTAGTTGACGGATTTGAAATCAGTGTGTCAAAATCTATCTAATGACATGTATAATACCTTAAAACTCGAAAAAAAAAAATTCGCGAAAAATCCAAAATATTCAAAGGGGTATACCTTAAAAAAATGTCGATTTTTGACGAAATTTTTTTTGTCGAATTTTAAAGTATTATACACGTCATTATATAGATTTTGACACGCTGATTTCAAATCCGTTAACTAAAATCAATTCCGACCACGCGTTCAAAAGTTATAGCCTTTTTTCTCAAAAAATTTGAAAAAACTAAAACTTTGAGAGGCTATATCTCGAGAACGGTTTGAGATACAGACCTGCGGTTTGAACATTTCAACTTTTCACGTCATTTTCTATGCAATAAACGTACTTTTAACGAAATCAAAAATTCAAAAAAATTTAGTGAAATTTCCTGCAGTGAACTTCAACTCATCATACAAATATCGACTAAAATCACAAATAATATCCTCAATTGATATCCACAAACTCTATTGACATAAATAGTACAATTAGATAGATTACTCAACTATTGACATTAACATTTACAGTTTTTATAGGTTATAATTTTTTTATTTATGATATCATGTGGAACTGAATTTAAATTTAAATAGTGAACATTATCCTATCTGAAACATAGTCAATCAATATTTTTGTATTTAATTATTGTAAATAAACTACCTAAATTCTACCCTGTGTAAGATACCTAAAACACTACAAATGCTGTACAGCTTCCTCAATAGCAAGAATCCTACGTGGATGAAACTACAGATAAAGTAATAGTTCCTACTCTAGATATATTGCAGCAAGTTCTATGAGGATTACGTTTCTGTTAGAGTCTTGTTCCTCTTATTGCCAGATCTCGGTTTACGTCAAATGTCTGGAGATTATCTCTTTCAGGAATTATGTGATTATTTTTCAAAACTTTATTTTATCGATTTAAAGTTAAATTTGTATTTTATTGTTATATACAAATGTCAACAAAATATTATTAATATAATATAATTTATATAATATTGTTAACACAAATAACTGAGTAAAAATATCATCTTTGAGATGTCGTATCTCGAAAATATCGCTTTTATAACTGTATCTAAAAATCAAACTTTCTCAAAAATATAAAATTTGGAAAGCTTTTATAGATATTTCAAATAACTAATTTTAATTTATGCAGTAGGTCCCTACATTATATTGTTAAATACTAAAGTACATTATAATTATTTATTATCTGTCATGAAATATATTTTCAGAACTAAATTAATTAACAAAAAAAGATAAACCAAAGTAGTTCGAAATACCCTCCACCCCTCCCAAAGACAGTGAAATGTATCTTTGTCACACTACTCAAGGGGATGCTGTGAAAGATGTACAAAAGGTTGACAAATGAACCTGAACGTTCTACTACTCAAGTATTTTTATAGCAGTATAAAGTTAATCAGAAAATTAAACTAAAAAGTTCTTAAACTTTATAAACCTAAACATCAATTTATGTTTTTGATTTCCAGCAAAATATAACAGACTAAAAAACGCCAAATAAACATTTTTCTATATAGAAATCTTTTTTTTCGGGGACTTTAAATGTATATTCATCAAAATATCACTTTTTTATCACAACCAATGATTCTTATAAAAGTAAAAACTACTAATATGTAAAACATTCAGAAACCAAAATGATCAACTATACAAAATATAACCTGATCTTATTGTTAGATATATACATGTAGTTCTAAAAAAATGTATGAAATTCGACATCTATCCAGAGTGGCGGAATGGAACCTCGCCATAAGTAGAGAACTACATACCTGTAGGTATGGACAATAATGATTATTCAAATGCAATGTAAAGCCATTGAAAAGCTTTCAAAATACCATATCAATGCGTAGCCATTAGTTTCAGAAGCATGCACAATGCACATACTAACTACATTTAATTTGTGTACATATCTTCAGTTACCATGCATATATCTCAATTATTCCATATTGATAATAATATTGTATGTATCTGTACAATTTGTAATTACACATTGCCGCTGTATGATTGTTACCTATATTTAATTTAAAACCTATTGACCGACATCACACAAAAGGGACGAATAAATATAACCATAGATGCTTAAACATAGGCGTAACATAAAATTTTGTTTGGTTTTGGTCAAAATATATTGTACCATTTTATAAATTAAACTAGTAATCATCTCCAGTATAAAATTTACCAAAGAAATTTGATTTTACCATAGCAGAATGTAAAAGCTGTTGAACAGTATCGCCGAATTTGATTGTTTACGATATTTTTTATCCATGCTATTAAATTTGACAACCATTTGTTGCACATAATGCAATTTAAACATTTTATAAAAGATACCAGACTAACACATTTCTATATTTTGTTTATCTAGTTCTCGGTACATTACCAAAAAATTCGCTCCTTACTTTAATTTATATAATTAATATTTTTTTGGTCGGATTTACTTAAAATATAAAATAAATACTCTACAATAAAAATAATGAAACATGTATTTCAGCATTTCCCACGTTAAAATTATTGTTTTATTGATAATATTTCGGTTGATGAAAGTTTGGTCTTTTGCTAAAAACAATTAATAAAGAAAGAAAATCAATATAAAAATCGGAGGTTTTGGGAACTTTTGAAATTCTAATACTATTAATATTTTTATTTCGTATCAAACGTACATACGCGGTTAGAATCAATCTATTATTAACTGCATTACTGCGTACGCCACTGCCTGCAAACACAAACCGTACGAATGCAACAACCGCTGCGTGTTACCTATAATTTCAATCGCCGGTGCAGTAAATCACAAATAGCGTCGTGCGGTCATGTTAACGTCACGCAGTGTTACGTGGTTTTTGGCGACTGACAGCCAGATGCTGGTTTATACATCCATATAACGAATAACTACATATCAATATATAACTGGATGTTGACTCTTTATTTACAGTTATACGTATTTGCTGTGAAATAAAACTTAATATAATTTAATCTTTTAGAAACCAAAACAACTAAATGTTAACACTTGAATTCCGATTTCGAAGAATCCAGTTTCAAAGTAAAATGCTTTATTGTCAGCAAATAACAAAACCTACGTACTTTTTTTTTAATTTTATCAATATATATTTTATCGACAGATATATATTCGTTTCAAATTACCAACGACCAAACCAGCGACAATTGTCTTTGTTTTTTGTTTTTTTGACATTTAAAAAAAGTTTTATTCTTGGAAATCAATTCTAATCTAAATAATTACCGATTGTTCTTGTAAAATTAGTCTCACAAAGGAATTGTTACCAGGAATAAAGGTGTTAATAATTCAGTCGAGAAAATTAATGTTTTATTTTTTATATTCAGTTCAATGAAAATTACAAAAATGTTTTCCAATTTGTTGAGAAAAATTGTGAATGTCACACGAGAGAAAACCGTCCAACTCTTCGATAAATGGCCCAAATTTTATAGAATGTAGTCGCATGCAGAAAAGATCGACCAGTTTTCATTCAAATTTGCTTATCACTTATCACATGTACCGAACAAAGACAGATATTTTGAAACTCATTTGCTAGATAAAGAAGTACTGTTCGTTTATAGTACTCATATATATTTGTGCGATTAAATTATTTTGTAATCTATTGACAATTTGTGGCAATAAATATTTGATATTCCGAATATTAATATTTTAATATGTTTAATTTGGTATAAACTTAATTAATGAAATGGACGTATATTTGTGTTTTTATTTAAAATGATGTAACTATATAAACTCCGCTCTAGAAAAAGATAACCGATGATGTTTGTCCGACTTCTGAAGTCCATAGTACATTGGGCATACTTGATTTTATCCTTGTCTGTGGAAAAATTATTTTTTTAAGAAATACATTGGTACTTTTTTGGTATTTTCATCTACAAGCATTCTTTAGCTATATCTTGTAAAAAGTTTCATTGGTAACAATTATTGGTGGAATGCTGTATAGTCGTTCCAATCCTAAAAAAATGTTTCTAAATATCGGTAAACGTTCTTATAAAAGTACAAAATTTAATAATACAATACAAAGTACTCTCAGATATTAATAATATTACGAAAAGAAACCAACCATTACCAATATTAATTTTGATACCACCATACCCATTATTTCTAATCAGTTGTATGACCTGTACAGACATTATATATTGTTACTATATTCTTAGTTTCCTTGTCAAATACATATCTTCCCTGTCACACACATACACGCCCAATATACATGCATATATACACACATGTACATATACATACACACAATCACCTCTAGGACTGATGATATATCGAGGACAAAAACCTTCCTACATTTTACATAACAATGGAAGTTTCGCAACGCCATCTAGTATTGGGTTCTAAATCATCGGGAACACTAGCGCCACGCAGACGGACGCGGTGTTTTGTAAAAACAGCGGCGACTAAAACAATGCCACGTATTATAAATTTATAACTGAAGTTGGAAAGAAATATCACAATGTTTGTGGCAAAAAAAAAACACAATGGTCGTAAAAAAACACAGTGTCTGTCTACGTACAATACGTTGTTCCATTAGCAGAAATGAATTGTGCTATTTAAAACAGGTGTACTGTGTGCGTTAAAAAAAAACTTGTTATTAGCTGTACTTGCTAACTTGTAAAAAGTTCAGAGGTAAATTTGACCTTAATCTAGCAGATGTACTTCAATTACTCCTATTATGTTTAAATATTTTAAATGTAGTGTAAGTTTGACTTTTATTCCGATGTTGATCTCAGTGTTTAGGGAATATCAATCTTGAAACTAAATAACTTTAAAATTTGACGATAACACCTTTAATTCTATATACTGACCACTACGAAATTCCTCATTAAATAAACTTCAGAAAAGGTCTAGTAACTTTTTTTTTGGTAGGACTTGTACTTTTCGAGATAATCAAGGTTAATGGAGAAAAGGGGTTATTAAAATGTATTCCTCGTTGGAACTATTATTTTTTTACTTGATGAGCTATTACATAGGTACAGTCAAAATTTCTCCCAACGACAGATTGGGTCTTTTCGCGGAAAAAAAGGATTTAAAAAAACATTAATGATTTCCATCGTTTAAGAAAGGGGTCTGTGGTCGGTCATAAACATTTTCAAGCTACATTGTTAGATTTTACTTACCAAGTTTATTTCTTAACACCAACCAAAATATCAATATACATATATATGTGATTTTATTTTATGTATAAATAAATAATACCTCAACATGGCCTTCCTTGATTTGAATTACGAGCGGCGAGTGCAGACTCATTACTTTGCAACACAGATCGAAGACAGCACCATAAGTCTTGCGGTGGTGGCCGCCCGAACTAACCTATTCGCATAAAACATCCGAAACCGTAAAAACCCGCGGCAAAAACGTACTACGACGAAAGGGGGCGGGGCGACAGGGGTGCGGCGGTTTTTTTGCTCATTTCTTGACCAATGAACGAAAGAAAATTAATGAAAACTATGAACTTAAATTTGCACGCGTTTGGTATTATGGGAATAGTATTAGAGGTAATTTTTTACATGATTTTTTTGGGAATAGAAAAATTACGTGTTTTTTTCTTAATTTATTAAGTCTAAGTAACTTGAAATTTTTTTATTGTGTTTATTTGCTTTCAGAAAATGTACTTTATTATGCAGATATTGCAACCACAGATCTAGTTGTAAAAATAAAATAATGTAACCTTAGGGAACCAAACCATCCATTTATCTTGTCTACTTACATTGCATTCTTCCATAAGTACTAACACAGCTAGAAGCGAGGTAAGCAGAACTAGCATTTATCTGTAAACGGTTGGGATTTTGTTTTATTATCGTTTATTAATCTCTCCAAAAAAATTAACGACCAAAAAGACACTGAACTCAAAAAATATTCAAAGACTACAACGTATGATGTCCAAAATTATACATCATACAGTCAAAAATGATTTAGTGACTTGCCAGTAGTTTTTTTGTGGTCCTATTTATCACTAGATAAAAAAAACGTAACAGACGAAAGCTGTCAACTATCAAGTGCGACACATTTTCAATGTAGTTTTTAGGTTTCTAAACATTGTGCTTGAGTTTAAATCCCTTTACAGTCTGCAATTTTCAGCATCGTTAAAAGTAAACTTTAGAAAATCTAGCACATACATACATAAAAACTTAACTGGACAATTGTAAAAGCCAAACAAAACGGACTTTATTTATCAACAGCATTAACAAAGTTTGTTCGTTAAACAAATTAAACAAACTACAATTTCTGTTGAAATTTGCTAATTGAAATCACCTCACTTTAAGAAAAAAACTATAACTATGGTAACACGTAAATTAAATTTCTTATACGTGAAAGGTGTGTCATATCTTTATAATTTAACTACGATTCATATGGTAATCAATTTTACTATTGATACTGTATTGTATTGTATATATGTATCTATAATATATAATATAATATATAGGTTAGGTTAGGTTAGGTTAGGTATAGGATTAAAATTTAATAATGTATATTAGAGATTAAAAATATGTAGATATTTAACTTGTACAGTTTTGTGAGAGTAGGTATTCATTCCTGTTTTAAGATTTGTGGAATAAAGGTTCATTTTTATGCAATAATGAGTGATTTTTAAAATAATACACTCTAATATATATACAGATACATACAAATATTTACTTTTCTGTTCATAGTGGAAAACTTGTAAATCTATTTTTAAGAAAATTGATTTTACTTTAATTTTATCATTTTATCATTTAAAAAGCGTTCTTCCAAATAATTTTAGAAATTACTCAGCGAGCCTTGAATTTTTGGTGTTTCCAAGTAAACCTAAGAAATAATAGAAAGAAAATAATAGTAAATTTTCAAGAGAAAATATACACACAAGTTTGACGTAATATGTACAAGAATGTTCTATGATGTTACTATTGAGCAGATATACGAGTTTCCTCGTCTTCCGGTTTTTAATTAAAGTAAATACAAAAACAGCATTATAAAAAAAATAATCAAAATAGATCAAACATGCATTTCCGTTAAAATCTCGTAACTGAATTTTTCATGATTACTATACTCCCGTATAACTGCGAGCAAGAAAGGAAATAATGTACACAAAACACAAAACAAAAACTATGGAGAACAATACTTATTACAGCAGAACAAAGACAAAATTTAATATTCACCGACAGCGACAAAAATAACCCGACTAATAGATAAAAAAAAACAGGGGTTTTTACATACACATGTCCAACCCTAACTGTTATTTCCGGGGCTTGCCTAAGGAGCTATGTCGCCCCCACACTCACTCCCACCTTTAGCTCCTCAGACCATTAAAGTGAATATCATCACTCTTAGATTGTTGTGCTGTAAATTTGAAGCCGGTCTGAAATGGGTCGAGTCGTTTTTTTCCCTTCGTCTTCTTTCTTCCTCCCTTAGCTAATGTTTATGTTATACTCTAACAACAAAGTTCCACTTAATTTTAATTTTGTAGTAACCGGTGAAATAAAGACAGAATGACTTGAAATTTACTTTTTTCATGTTTGAATTTTTTTAATCAAATGCCTAAATATTCATAATGTTTATTAAACTTTTTGTGTTCAGGTTAATTATTGTGATTTAGAATAATTATGTTGACTCTTGTAGTTTTCTTTGGAATTGTTAATTTAGTTAATCACTGTGTAAGAACATTTTATTCCTACTAGAATCAATTGAATTTTTACATACCCATAGTGAATGTTGGGAAAAGAAGAACAGACAGTATTAAGTTTTAAGAATTCTTGATAATTAATAATTATATCATTTTCATTTTTTTCGTACTTTTCACTCTGTATAAAATCAATAAATATTCAATCTGTATAACGCATTGAAAAGTAGATATTTTAATCATTTTGAATGTATACGTTTCGATATCAAATAACTGTAAAAAAAATCAAAAATTAAAGCCCAAGAAAGTATTTTGAAGCTAAAACTTATCACTTTGAAACTGTATTGTTAAATTTTTAACCATATACACTTTTGCACCCTAACAAAGACTACAAATTGCTTTGGATTTTTTAAATCCCATAATTTTATGGAAAATAAAAAAACTGCAAAAATCACTTAAAAGTATTTGTACTAATATGTTATAGTTATTAAAATTATAGGAAATTTAATATTGCCTATATATTTTCTTTAGAAATATATTGGTCCCTGAATTATTTTGATTTTGTATATTTTTCTCAATATCTTCTTAATTTCTGTTACGGAGAAAGAGAGAAGATCAAAAAATCCGATACGTCTCTGTACAAAAGGATTAGTTTTATTTTACTTAAAAGAAAACTTTGAGAATCACTGCCATAAACGTTCTCCAAACATATAAGTAACTACATACATAACATACATTCACATATTGACTACGTAAGTTTGGGTAAGTTTTTCAGTCTCTTACCGGGTGTAAGTTTGCCGGTGCACGACTGGTAATCGTTTATTCGTGTTTGGAGCACTCACAACTCCGCCATGTTAGCGCGCGAGTTTCGAGTGCTGTATAAATATTGCGCGTGTAGAGGAGTAAATATCGATATGTGTCTATTTGTGTAACATTCTTCTAATCGGTGACAGTAATGTTGGATTGATTACATTCACTGAAATTAATGCACAGTTGTATATGTATGAAGAACGTATACTAGAAAATCGTGTTTTGATAAAATGAGCCCAGAAGGTTTTGCTTGTATATCAAATTTAAGCCAATAATATTACGCTATGATAGGTTTAAGTAACTAGTAGGTCAACAAAACAAATGTTTTTTTATTGTGCCCGCGGTTTTGCTCGCGTGGACTACGGAATTATTGTTTAGGATTTTTGAAAAATATAGTTAAATTATTTGAGATCTTTTTTTTCTACACAATTCTTTACTTTATATTACTCAATATTTATCGTCACTGCTTATTCCTTATGTTACCTTATATAATAAAATATATACTCCCGGGAAAAAAATTTTGATTTGAAGTGATCAAATCAGATCTGCATTTTGTAAGTATAACATCAAATAATAAAATTATAGGCAAATTAGCTATTAAACTTTTGTAGTAGAAAACATTTTAGTATTTTAGAGCATTTGAGGCCATAGAAGATATCTCTGCAAACTTTAAAATGTTTGTATCACATTTTATTCTTTTGCGTCTATAATAAATGAAAAATCACTTTCTAATCAATTAAATTATGTAATGAATTTTACGTGAATACCAAATAAAAAATTAATATAATACCTATCCACACAGATATAATAGTAAAATTCATTACTATGATCATTTACTAATTATTTTTTATGCTATACATTTCAACTATGTTCCAACACTTCACGTTTGTAACTATATGAATATACTCTACAAAAGTACGTCATGTTAAATTTATTGTATCCATCCATCATGTGAAATACCACTTAATAAAAAATTAACACCAACACAGGTAAACATACATGTACAAATATTGCACATATATAAATGGCATCAATTTTAAGCTGTTTCACAGCATTACTTGTTACATGTATGTAAAAAGCAACAAACAAAACATGAAAAAAAACATATGTGTCATATCATAACAACACGTAACTCGATATGTTTACAAGAGAAAAAACTCAACATCCCTTTCTCTGTGTCTATCGTACGTAGTTGTTCTCTTTTTAGTCCTCCCAGTGGCAACTTTTTATAAGTCAAAAGAGGGCACTACCTAGTTACAATACACAGTCTTCTTAAATTACATATTATAAGTTACATACAAAAAAAACGAGTTTCTCCACAAAAATCAAACAGAAAAATAAATACTGAGCAATTTTTAAACCACTAAATATTTTTTTAATATCAAGTATAAGTCGTGCCTTGCGTAGAAGTTATAAACCAATTTAAAACAGTGCAATTATTAAATAACTAAATTTGCTAAACGAAGATTTTTTTTAGCTTTCTTGAATTGTCAGCTTTCATTTGATACCCGGATTAAATTAAAAAAATTGGTAACAAAAAAGGAGCAGAAACATACAATTTTATTTTTATAATTCAGGTCTAATATTGGTCCATCATTTACTATAATTAAGCTGAGATAGATATATATAGTATTTATTCCATAAGTGTTCCTTTTTTAGGCTTTATTTACATGACTTAAGAATGTCTAATCATTTTAATTTAGTTAATATTAAAATATTTCTCACAGTATAATATTCTTGAGCCGGCTCTGTCTTGCTCCCTCTTTCTGGGACTTATCATGTCGTATAAATATTAAATGAATACCTGTCTCTCCTAACAGGTAATTTCTGCTGTAATGTTACAACTCTAAGTTCCTTTGTATCTGAATACTCTAAACTTAAGTTTCATCATCCTGTTTTCTTGATTACTTTTTCAATTTGCAGTATCAAATATTTAATCAATTCCTTGAAAAACAAATTAAAAATTGCTTTATTATATTTTAGAAACTTTCGCAGTCGATCTATTTAATCTTGTTAACTCTACAGAAGGTCGTAATCGCTTGTTGCAGTGGTGTTAAAACTTTTTATGCTGCTCGAAACTTTCAATTGTTTTGTGTTTCTTTTGAGATTAGTTTGTGTCCTTATAGAATTCACTTTTTTCATCTTAAGAATATCAATTTTACTTTATGTTTTGATCTACTACTATATTCTTTCTAAAAAAGAAAATATTGATCAATGAAATGCAATTTTATATTTTTATTATTTCTGGATATAACGTAAAATCTTGCCACAATAAAAAAGGTACCAATGAATATGGAAATAGTAAAATATAAACACATTGTATTTTAAACATTTTAAATCAATGTACTATCACTTTAATTACAACAGATACAAATAAATAATACATTTGTGTCCATACTTTTTAAAATTCTTTGTATATTTACGACTCTTGACCTTTCACGACGATCATTTTACTGAACAAAAGCTACAACAAATTCCAAAATGTCGATAGCTATTCTGTTCGACTATGATTTTTATTAGAGTATTTGATATCGTCTATTGGATTGTAAATAAGTAATTGCTTTATTGGTGCCATGTAGTTTATGATCACGTTTATTTTACACAAGATATTTATCCCTTTTTTATTTTATCTGTTCAATTACGTTTACGTTGATTCAAGTGGAAGAGAATTTATATGAATTTTGGATTTTAATTGAACGAATATAACAATGCAAGACGACAGGATTAAATTTCAGACTAAACAAGCAAAATGAAAATATTCTATATTGTATTCTATAAATATATATTCTGTAATGTATGATTTTCATATATTATCAACACAAACAATAATTTTTTTAAGTTGGTGACACCCTCAGTATATTGAAAACTATATTGCCCAAATTTTCCATTACAACTTAAGCAGCTATTCAGATAAACATATCGAAAACTCACCCCCTGGCTACTCCCTTACTATTATGTACAGTTATGTTGATTAATATATCAAAATTTAAAAAATTTAACACAACCCTCTTCCCTCGCCATAAGAGTTGAATTTTCTAAAATGCTTTTTGTCTTGTAGAGTATGTATGCCAAGTTTCATTCAAGTGAATACAGACAAAAAAAATTCTCGTTTCAAGTAAATCCGACCAAATATTTTTTCCCTTACAAACTTTTACATCCCCTTTTACACCCGATAGGGTTGAATTCCGAAAAATATTTTCTTAGTGGGTGCTAAAAACATAAAATGAAGACATCCTCGAAATTACATGTTTCTAGGTCTAGGGGTTTCAACTCGGCGATGATGAATCAGTCAGGACATGTTATTATATGTATATTGTATATAGATTTACAATCATTTGATGTAATATTTTCACGCATCATCATACTCTATTAACAAAGTGTATTTTTCATACCTATACTCATTCATTATTATTAAAGACATACTTTTTGCTTGTGTTTTAAATAAAACACTCGAAGAGATAAAAAAAACTAGTAACACCCTGTGATGTTAAAGAATATAGGTTATGCCCTCCACAATAACAGCGCGGCTGTCACTCGTGGGGTGGGTGGGTGACGGATGAGTTGTAGCGATGATGGATTGCCCATGGGTGTCCGTGCGAATCTAACTGGAGACGCCAATGGCCATCGTCTGTAAAGAAAAACTGGTGCAGGGTCGGCAAGAACGATATGGTTCAGGATTATTCAGGAAATATGTTCTTATATATGGACCTTTACTCGTGTCTATTATATAATATTTTATATCAGTGGTTTCCAAACTCAATAAGCGTAGGTGTTACTTTTAAAATTTATATTATTTAGTGAGTTAAGTATAGGAAGAATTTTTTACTCTGAAATCTTTAGACCAAAATAAATATTTTTTATATCCTATACTGTTTCTCTCAAGTTAATAATTTATAAGTAAAACATTCTTGAATGTTCAAAATCTCAAAATTATTTTGTTAGATATCTTATAAAATTTAGTTTTCAATTAAAATTCGTGTTTTTCACGTAGAATAAGAATATTAAATAAAAACTATAGTTTTCTATTTAAAAAAATGGTGCTAACCAAAAAACCTTGAAGGCCACGATAAGAAATAAAAATTACTATTCGATTACCCCCTCACAAACAAACATTTTTTTCTAATAAGCGATGGTTCTGAAATAATAATCTGTAACACTTTAAATTCCCCATACATACATGTACAAAATATTTAAGAAAAAAAACACAAATAGACGACATAAATAACAGTATAGTTAAAAAGTTTTACCGACAGAAACACTGAATCCGACCATGTCTACAAAACGCTGACTGAAACACTGATGGGTTCCTACTCGGCAAAAAATAAATAAAGAGGAACTGCATCGTTTGTAACGACCGGCTCTGATACCTACATATATATTGTTTGTGTTGTGAATCGGCTTAAATATTTATGGAGGGGACACTCGCTGGGTTTTAAACACCTGTGATTTTCAAAAAAACCAAAACAATACGTGCGATCGAAACCTATGTGACACTGTACGTTATATTGATTTTGATTTAATTTTGTTACATGTTTTTAGTTCAGATTTGATTCATACATATATCGGTACTCTGAAATGATATCTGTAAAATATCGGTATGGAGAACCATGTTCTTTAATATCTTTTTAAATAAATTTTAATATATAAATAATTTCAATGGGATTTGTCAGAAATAAAACTCACTTTTGTATTATTAATATTAGTTTTATAATGTCAAAAATATAATAAACATTCGTAGAATAACTAATTTGATAAAATTGAATTAGTGATGTATTAATTAGTATTTAAAATTCACATTTTGAGTGTGATTTTCACCTCTTCAATAGCTGTTTAGGCACGTATAAAAAATAAATGTCCCTTAGGTTCAATTGAATTACAAATGTACCAAGTCTTATCAAAATTAGTGAGATAATACTCGCAACGTTCACTTTTTAGACGATAAAAGTTACAAAATTTCGAATATTTCTAAAACTCCTAATCATAGGTCTGGAGTACTCATTGAGACAAACATTTTCTCTAAAAATAATTCAGATCGGTGCATTTTTACAGTAGTTATCGTGAACGAAAGAAAATTCTACATCCAGACACAAAAACACACACACAACTGCCATGCGGAAGTCAACTTTTCTTTACGTTTTGAAGATAGTACAATCAGAGTTTGCTCGTCAAAATAATTTAAGATTTATAAGTAGGTAACAGTTCATAAAGAAAGTTTTGTGACAAGAAATAAAAACAAATAATAATATAAAAACTCTATTATGTATGGTCCGTACGTATTTAATATTACTAAGCATCTCCTTACGTGATGATATCAAGCTTAAACTATCTATTGGGTATAGGCTTTCAAATAGTGAAATTCGGAACAAACTGACAAAGAGAAAAAAATCGAAAACTAACAAATCAAATTTTATTGCCTATCATAGACTCAAAATGTTTACAAAGTACAGGCAGAGCTTACATGCCTTATAGAATATTATAGTATCAAAAATTTAATAGGAAATGAATTTAAAAGAAATGATAAAATTTACTTTTTAAAAGCCAAAAGCTCCGAGCTCGCGGTTGATCTGTGGAACACATTGGTTAGTGAGGACCTGGCAGCGGAGGCATGGTGACAGTAACGCCGTGAGCGGTAACCCTGGTAACCACTTGCTCTTAATTGAAAACCAACCTGATGACGAATCAATAAACAGCGCACGGTACGGATTTACACGCGTCAGATGAAAATTATTATCTGCAATGTTTGGCGTTTTACTTTCTTATTATAGCAGTTAAGAATTTATTTGTACAGATAATTCAATTATCAGCAGTTTAAATACTACTTGAAAAGTGGCAGCACAATGAATGCATAGAATATTATAATAATTTTATAATAATTTCTAAATATTTTCAGATTTTTCTCACAATTACTTTCGGAGATATGGTTATGGATAATGTGATCAAATTGATCAAATGAATTTCAAATATTTGATAAAAGTATAAACACCCAAGAAAAAAATGTAGATCTGAACTGATCAAATCAGATCTTGATAGATCTGCATTTTGAGACAAGATACAAAGATGTAGATCTTTATATCTTGTTTACAAAGATCTCTGAAGATCGTTTTAACGTTGAAAATTCTTGAATTTTCAACGTTTCAATCTCTATCACGATCTACAACGATCTTTGTAGATCGTTGTAAATCTTTGTAGGTCAAAAACCAGATCAAAAACCAGTGAAAAAATATTATTTTGTTTCAAAATACAGATCTATCTTTTCCCCGAGCATGTATTATAGGATTTTCAAGACCCGAATATGAAAACTAAAAATTAAAATTAATCGTAATATCTAAAAAATATATATTTATCTATTTATCTGTCAGATATATTAAGTAGCAAATCAAATTTCTAAATAACGGTATTCAACAATTGTTCCCACACATTTTAATTAACACATTCAACGTTAAGAATCCCAGCTCAAGTTGTACTCATCTCAATTATTTATATTACATCTTTGTTTACATCAAACAAAACACAGGAGATCAGCATCATTGATCTTATAGACAGACAGGACCCGTCCGTCTGTGTCATTTATAAAAGTCTTTAATTATCCCCTACACGGTTTCCGTTATTCAAGATTTCTTTCTCTCTATTTCTCATTACTTCTACACCTCGCTGTCCTAATTCCAGCAAGAAACTGTTAATTTTCTTATTTATTTCCACAAATTTCCACCTGAAAAATGTTTTTTTCATTCTACCTTTTTGTTTATACTGTGTTTCCCGTTCGACGTATGAATAGGTATAAAAAACAAAAAAATCAACTTGACTTTCTCCCTTTTTGAATAAAAATACATTTTTGTTATTTTAAAAAAATATATGGGCCTTGATAATTACAAATATATATAAGGTACTGGCACCAGTTTTGGATATGATCCCAGTAATGGCTATTTTTTAATACTGAATTAGAAATATTTGTTGATATTTGATTACTACCATTTCTGAATATTAATCTATATAATATATATATTTAACTATCTTACTGCGTGATTTGATGACAATCGGCCAATAAGTATCAAAATGGTGGATATTTAAACTAATTATTCGTATAATTTATTTATTAATTATTAAATTATTATCATTGCATAGCAACTGCATTACATTGTTTCAAATTTGACGATTCATTTTGTAATCATTAGCAAGTGTCCATCACTGCGTGCTCATTACTGGAAAACACATAAACAAAATAAGAGGCTATAATTTAAAAAAAAAACTATATTTGCGGACTTTGGTCATTAAATTTATTAAATAAAGAGTACTTGTTTTATTAGTAACATAGTTCATGAAAATTACAAAAAAAAATCGTTAATCACAAAAATAGTAAACCTTGCTCTTATAGCGGCCATAACTGGTACCAGTATTTTATTTAAATAAATAAGTCATTTTACACAAATGTGTAAAATGACTTTTCTGTTTATCGTATAACATAATTATATTTAGAAAAGTTAATCTAAATACAAAATATTTTGCTTTTTACATTTATACACATAAATATGGGTACTACGAGACTTTCTTATACAATGCTAACAATTTTTTGTTACCGATATTGCTGATTTTTTTGTCATCAATTCATACCTATCTAAATATACTAAAACTCCATAACGTTAGTAATTGCATTGTTGATGTATTCAGTCCAATACTCGAAAATAAGTATGATTTCAAACCCATTCGAATTAAAATAATCTTACAACTATGCAAAATCTTAACAAAAGCGTTCTGTTACATATATGTAACGCTAGTCACGATTGGGTTAATTAATCAATTTTTTAAACACATTAATTCAAAAACACAGAAATAATTTTGTTAATATTTTAAAGACAGTGTCTTAACTTTTCTTTATTGAACACTATTAAATCAAAATACCCTACATTCTACAAGTCAATAAACAAAGTAACAGTAACACAAGTAACACCTTATAACTATTTCTAAAACGATACCATTAACTGCAACAGTATTAATTCTGTTTATATCTCATTTATTATACATAAACTATATATTATTATGTATGTGTTTGTACATACTTGTACAACGTTTTATAAATATTTTACCCATATGCAACATGCATGCCCACTGCATGAAAACTGTAATATCTTTAAAAACTACAGCGACCCAGTGTAAGACACAATAATATTCATAAAAGATGCCAACTTAAAGATATTTTATTCGAGTCTGAAAATTGTTCTCAGAAAATAGTGGGGCTGCACACCGGAAGCCAGAGCTGTTTCCGTTGTGAGAAACATTTTAAGTCACGTACTCAGATAACAACGCTCTGACTGTGTGAGTTTATGTGTATGTATGTAGTTTTCCACCAGCAGCTTGACAAATATGCACATTATTATTTGTATGCATTGGTTTATTCATATACATATACAAAATCATCAAGGGAACCTTTTCAAGTGGCATATTCGTATCAAGTTTAGATTTTGTATATAGTTAGTAGGAAAAAAATATCTTAGATGCAGTAAAACGATTTAAGGGAGTAGAATAGAGTAATCCGGTCAAAAATGAAAACCCCTAAAAACCTGTTTAATGTAATCTAGAGATAAAAAAAATTGTAGAACATTTTTTCATACCCCAAAAGTTTATCCCGACCTCAAAATATAAAATTTAAAAAAAAGGTGCTTCTCAAACGGTCCCAATTGCGCACCATGTTACGTGACGTCATAATCTAAAATTGAAATGTCAGTCAATGTTTAAATATACAAGTGTCAACGATAAACATGAAAAATAATAAGTTATAAATATTGTTTCGTACCTTGTTGTAATAATTCAACTTATCCGGAAAAAAGAATTATAACTGTGCCAAAAGGAAACTAAAGAAAAAATTAAAAGTAAGGTTATTCTTTATAGTTGACAAAATACGATTTGTGACGTCACAAACCTTTTATTCAATCACGTTGCGTTTTAAAAGCTGATTTTTACGACTTTTAATATTGAATAATTTAAAATTGAGCAATAAAAAAACATTTTCTTTATCCCTATTATTATATTTTAGCCTAATCTTTTCAATTAACTAATAAAAAAAATATGTCAAAAATTTCCTGATTACTCTATACCCCTATTAAAATATGCAAAATAATAGTCTTTCGAATGGCAACAGTCGAAATTTTGGGAAGTGATTTTCGGGAGATTTTTTAATGAAGGATATTTGAGATGTTTACTAAAAAAAACTCTCAAAAAAAGTAGCATAGTAATTTGTTTGTTTTTCGTAAAATTGAGCTACAAGTAATAAGTAATGTTCCAATTTAGTGTTTTTAATGAATAATGTTAATAATTATTTTTAAGTTGCAGTATATCCGGCGGCGCCACCTGTTATGTTAATTATTAACTTATTATCAATTGCAAAATTTTTGTATTGATATGGAACATGGAAGTAATGCTAGTTCTCCTTACCATTTTCTTAAAGGATGTAATGTTCATTAGTTTTTTTCTGGAGTAAGCCTCTCTTTTAATTATTTTTTATATATTTGCTTTGCTTAACGTTGCGCCACTGTATATAAATATATGTATATGTGTTTGAATACAATAATACATAGGATGAAATTTACATAAATTTTCTTCAAAACGTTTATTCAAATAAAAGGATGAAGTGTAGATTTATTTTTTCCTCTATATGTTTTTTTTTTTTATATGAAAGATAAATTTTTTTATATATTAAGAAATATTCGTAGCGATTTCTTTTCAGGTAACGTAGAGGCTATAAAAATATTATTGGAATAAATATATTTTTCTTTCTTTGATTATGTGGTTCTTTCACAAATACTTTTTTTTATTTGACAATTTAAAATCTATATTTTAATCATATTATTAAAAGTCAATGTTTCAAAAAACAATTCTTATTTATTATTACTGTTATATATATTTCCCGAGATATTCCAGAGTTAATTTTTTTCAATTATGGTTGAGTTTAAAGCATATGAAAGTATATACGTATTATTTTACTTGATTTCTCGAACTATATGCAAAATTATTTTAATAATCTCATTGTAATTTTAGAGTTGAAATAATATTTGTGATGGTTTGTTTACTCTGTAGAAATAATATTTTTTTTATTAGAAGATAAATAAAATAAAATTATTGTTTATTTAGAAAATATAAGTGTTTTTGCATAATTCTGAAAAATTTGCGAACTTCATTTGCAAGATGGGTTAAATAAAAACGATTTTATATTAAAAATAAATTATTCGAGCCTTACTATATATTATATAAACAAATCATTGATTATGCAGCCTAACAAATAACTAAATAATTAAAAGCAATCAATTAACAAAATAAATAAAATTAAAATCAAAACATAAAACAGCTGTCTAAATGAACTAACAGTTCAACAGACAGAATAAAATTAATAAAAAATAAAAATAAACATAAAAACAGTTACACATAATTAGATAGCTGAATTTTCAAAGAAGAATGACAAGAAATTGGAATAAAAAATATTACAAATATTGAATTGTTATTATTTGCAACAGCTCTTAATTTTTTATGACGTCATCGTCCAGGGATATTACATTACCGAAAAATAAATATTTGAATTTTAACATTGGTAATATTTGGATAAATTTAATATTTAAACCGATTTCTTGCATTTTATTAAACAAGATTTTTTCAAAATATTGTTAGTATGTATACCAATATTAATTTAAACATAAATATATTTTAATTAAGTAAACTAAACTAATTATAAAAACATTTAATAACAAACATAATAAGTAATTTCATTGATTGAACACAATCACATAGGTTATTAACCAGGTATTATTTATTAATGAAGCATAATAAATATATCCGGTGTAATAAAATGAAAATCCCACACAAATCTGTACGGTTCATTAAGCCAATTAATCCGGAGTTTGTTGGAATTGATTTGAATACCATGCAATTTAAACGCATTTTATTATAAAACAATATCAGCTTTCATAACCCTTGTTACATGATTTTACTATTTTCCAATTATGGTTATATGTAAATTTCGAAAGCTTATTTTAATAATCATATTGGTATACAATGAAATTTGGTATGTTATAATTTCCACCTATTTTCATATTTATTAAATATAATTTATTCGCTTGTTATTTGATATTTTTGAGCAGTATTGAGCTATTTTTTAAGTTAGTTTAATACATATAAGTTTATAGAGATCTTAATTCACTCAAAAAATAGTATTAAAAAGACTAAATAATTAATTAACTTCAAATTGTCGAGAAAATTAACTTTTTGATAACAATATACGGAATACTAAGCACATTTCAGTATTACAGAGTCTATGATCTTATCAACCCTTTTATTGGTTTTAATGGTTATGAATTGAATTAAAGAAACGCTTTGAAAAATTATGAATTTATTTCAAATAAAAAAATGTATGACAAAAAACATTTAAAAAAAAATCAAGCTTTTCAAACATTTTTTAACGAATGTCGTATGATGGTTTGTTTACTTTTTAATAGCTCACAAAATCAAAATAATAATTTTACTTAAGTAGGTACTGTTGTTGTTAGGTCTTAATTAACTTTGTGAAAAAAATTGTTTTTATAAAAACTGTTTAACTGAAACTCTCTGATTTCGAATAACATAAACAGATTTTGCATACCCCAGGCACCTTTTAAAATTTGCAAAAATATGCATTTTTTTGTTCAATAATTCCATAACCCTGCAAAAAAATTCAATCTGTAAGAGAAGCAAAAAAAATTTTTTTGTAGATCTATTTTTACTTTGAATATTGCCTAATTTTTGTGTGAATATTTTGACCCTTAATGTGTATAAACAATCATGTAACGATTTAAATATACAGAAAATAGTCACCGAGAAAACCTGAAAGCAAGCGATCAATATCAAATTACATTCTACAAGCTCATGCATGCAATTCACACCCACATGTACACAGGTTTGTGAATTTACCTGTTAATTATTTGACTTTGAAATCTCTGCCGTGCAAAATATTCGCATAAATTTCACCGCAGTGCACAAGTTTTACAACTGCGAGAATTTAGTCAACTAGTTAACATATAAACAACATCTACAGAACAACTATAATTAGTTTATACAGCCCAATGTTCGACTCGAGAATCGCTAATACCTGCCAAATTTAAATGCTCTCTCATAAACACATATCTACAATCTACATATTATATGTGTACAATATGTATGCTGCACGCATTCAAGTATATTTTCAAAATTGTATTATATTCTTCCTTTCTATGATCCCAGTTAGGTGGAGGTTTGTAATGTAAATAGTAACTGACTGTATATGAAAAACGGACCAAGAAAAAAATCGGTCAAGACATACACACAAGGGTTCCGAAGTATGTACTACGTGAGCTGTTTGGAGCCACTTACAGACGTATTTTTGAGTTAGAAAAATATATAAAAATAGAGTCATATTCTACTAATAATCATGTTCTACCTGCTGGCTTTATTTTTTATTTAAAAAAAATAAATAGGGACAAATTCCACTAGTTTATTTACACATTTTGATGTGCCGCATGCCTTGATATAAAAAAATATATTTTTGCTTAAGTTTTAGCTCCTTAACGACCCCCCCCCTCCAGATAAATTATTTTTTACATCTTTTACTATAGGGCATTACTTTACATGTTCAGTAAGAAAAATCAAGTTTCTAGCTTATTTAATTTACGAGATATTTTGCTTTGACTGAAAAGGACGGACGGACGGATGGCAAAGTGAGTTTAATAAGGTTTCTTTGGAAATCTAAAAAAGTATTTTTAATTCTGAAATTCTTAATTTTTAAGGCGAAATTTTTTCACTCGCCAGCATTGGGAGTTTTGTTTAATTTAAAATAATATATAACTTTATTAGAAACTGTTAAATGATACCTAAGTAATTTTTCATCTAGGTATCTCTGCAACCCAAAACTACTAGTACAATAATCACACATCAAGTTATTCATGTTTAAAATCAACAATCACCCTAAACCCATCTCTAGTACCCCATCTCACACGCGTATGTATGTAACCCCCTCATAGAATGTATGTATGTCGTTTCCTGAAATAAGTTAAACTCGAGTCAAATAATAATTATTCATTATTTACACATGTGCGAGCATCAATAGTAGAGCGCATAACTCCGGCCACGGAAATAATTATAGAAGGAAAACCGGAACATTGATGCGCGCTCTAGCGGTACAACGCTCAAAACATTGTATATACAAACAATTGTTTTGGGAACTTAAAAATAATTGTGCTTGTTAATTAATAGATTTTGTCCAAATACAACTCATTTTATATATTGTTTTTAAGTATAAAACACTGTACTGTAGGGTGTGTCAAATCAAAACAATTTTTTTTTCTTCTCTCCCATTACGAAATATGTTACTTTTTAACCTAAAATAAATTTTTGCCGAAGGATTAACCTGTAGTTCAATTTTAAAAGGTGCCGCAAAGGAGGGTCCAATTTCCCATTTAAATAACATTAAAAAAATATTCTTTAGTACTAAAGTTGGTATTACAGATTCATGATAATGGATTTAAATAAAAATAAGGACGTTATTTTGTAGAGAATAATTATTTTCAAATATTTTCTAAAAGTTTTCGATAACTAAGTTTAAAATGCTGATTTTTGTAATGAATTAAATATTTAAAACGCTTATAAGTTTCAACTCTTTGCATTTATACTTATACGTCTCTATTTTTATAGATAATTAAATTTATCATAAAATTATCATTTAACTTATTTATTTTATTTATAGAAAGATAATTTTAGCATATCTTACAAAATTTTATTTATACCCATTAAAAACAACAGACTTTCTTCTATTCAACGCTATTTTTGTTTTTTTCAACAACAGCATCTGTTTGAAAGTGACAGCTGATTAGTTTCAACACCTTCCCGTGGGACATCCTGTATTTGATGTCAAATTTTTCATTTTGTTTTTTTTTTGTTTTCCTAACCCAAAATTTTCATCCCGGAGTAATCTTTCTGAATTCATTTCATTTATTATTAAACAATCAAAACATGTTTTAATTAGCAAATCGTCGAAAAGTGGATAAATTATATACAGATAGTGGCATCAGTACGATAGATGCGACAGTGCTTTTAACAAGTCTTAGACAAAGCATTCCTGACATAATAAACGATCCCGTGTCGAGTAAGCGCTGATCTGCAGTTTGCCGCTAACAATCACTCAGCTGACACAATTATACTAGATATACGTGATGTGTCGTTGAATATCTGAATCTGCTGCTGGTTCGCTTTTGTTCGCGTTTTCGGTTGCATGACATATGCGAGCAGTTAAGTTTGCTCATTAAAAAACTTGTCGACCATATTAGTGAGTCAAGTTGAAATAATTTTCTTTATTTAGCTGCCTATTTAAAGAAATACAATACAGTATACATGATTTTCTACTTTACTCACAATTATTAGTTAGTTTGATTGATTCACTATATTTTTATGGGTAGTATTTAAGCGCGCAATATTTTATATACTTTGAACATTAAATATATTGTATTTAAGCAATAACATTTTGAATTCTGAGCATTGTACTAAACATAAAATATGACATAAAAAATAATTGTATAATTTAATTTGCTTTAACTTTATATGTTCCACCCCTTTTTATAATCTTTTTTAAGTTATATATAAAATTTTAGCATATTCTTGATCTTTTTTTAATTTTCCGGGAAATTACATGAGTGCGTAATATCTATCTTTCCCTAATATATAACGAACCTTGTTGCTCTTTGAGAAATACTTTAATTACGTCTACAATATGAATATAATATAGATTAAAATAATTTGAACGTATACATAGATTTAAAAATATAATTAAAAAGACATTTGCAATAACTGTAAAACTTAATCACTTCTCTTATCGAATAAAAATTTCGCGTAAGTAACTACTTTTTCATTTTTGCAAGGTAAGTCTTTTAGTTCTTAGGGCAATTTATTTTAAAAGCGTATGTAATTATTAACGACCCCAGCAGTAGTTTTTTTTGTGTTATTTATCTCCAGGTGTTCTTTATTTCTGTAGCTATGCTCTAGTAAATATTTCTTAAACAAATCTTGATTCGATTTTACAAAGAAGATACATTCGAAAATGTCAATATGTATTAATACTTAACTGCTATAATACAGTTTAAACGACAATGTCCTTTCGATCCGACTGCACCTTTTTATATCTTTAACAATTTTTATTGAATCTAGGTGTCTTTAAGCGGTGGAACTTAACAGAAACGAAGATCGTCACCGTATCGACCTTGAAAATCTGTTATGTGTGATTTAATACTAGTGGCATTGTAGCTCCGTCGAAACGGCACGGCGAGCGTTTAAAAAAAACACTTTGCTACCGTGTAAGAACGACGACCGCCGTGACCTCGAAGATCTATATTATTAAATTCAATCAGACTGGGATTTAAGAAAAAACGGTGCCCGTCAAGCGTTAGATATCTGTTCGATTGGATTTTATGCAAATGATACAGTAACGGTCTCCGTTTTTGTTAAGTACCAGCGCTTTACAGACCTGATAAACCTGAACTAGAACATCCAGAGAGAAGATATCTCGTACAGATCCTAAAGCATATAGATGTACTTATTTATTACTATTATACCATATGTGATAATTGAGTGCACATAATATGCGTAATAAATATATATTCAATAGTACAGAAAATAAAGACAGGATTTGATTAAGATTTCTTATTAACTAACAATAAGTATATTTGTTAATGTTAATGTCCTTTACAATGAAGTTTACGGGTAGTTTTTCCATGTCTTTTAAAAACTATTACAACTAATACATATACCTTTTTTACACACACGCTCTTTTGAGTAACTGTTAAAAACACTTCCTTGTATAATCTTAGTTAGTTAGTTGAGGTGTTTTAATAGTGCGATATCGTAAATTATAGCGAATCAAATACAGTGTTTAAAAGAGTGGCTTACGCATATAATCCACGCGCATAACGGAGGGTTAATATACAAGCCTATAGAAATTTTACTGTATTAGACGATTCAGGTATATGTAAGTGAAACTAGGTAAATTACGAACATTGAGGCCACTTAGAAGTTTCTATGATATGTAGTTTGTGAGTGCTATATCGACAAACATATAAGTATCGTAAGATACATACTTATTCACTTCCTCTCAGAAACGTAAATATAATTATTAATTTATATGTAAATTATAATAATAATTATAACATTTATAAAATTATAAAGTAGAGATTTCAAGTGTATTTTTAAATTTTTGTGAGACCGTAATTACAAAGCTTTGTCTGTTGTATTTTTATTTTTTCTCTATAAATATTTTAATCCTGTATTTTTTTGTTTGTTTATTTTGCAATCATCCTATATACGACTAGCACAAACACACACATACAAAAAGCTGTAGACGATGTAAGGAATGTAATCTTTTCAAAGCAGATACAAATGTTTGAGTGTTATTACGCGCCTCAGAAAGAAAACTTAATTTCCTCGGAGATTAGGCGGTCTTTTAAACGATAAACCGGCCGGTAATTGGGTCGCGCACTAATCTCCCGTCGTTAGTGCTTAGTGCTCGCGGGGATTATTGAACAACACTTGTTAGTTCGGAGAAATTGAAAACGTGTATACGAATAGACGATGCTGTTGTTTTGTGTACTGGAGACAGATTTTAAAGGAAATTTTAATACGTTTGTTTTTTCTAAAATATAATGTCAGCAAAACAGTTAATTTCTTACAATGATCGTTCACTACTCTCTAAAACTGAAATAATACTAATTAATAGTTATTTCACTACTTCTATTAGTTAATTTAAATTTCACTAAAAGAATATAAATATAAATTTCACTAAAGAATTATTCTTACTTCGATTTGTGAACGTTTACAAATAAACTGCTTTGAGTGAGTTATCTATTCACAATTTTGATAATTGGCATATTCATAACTGACATTGAAGTTAGGTTAAGGATGATAAAGAGATTATTGTCATGCATGAAGATTTACTATTTATTTAAATTTTCAATGAATGATTTTTTAGGTTGCTCTAGTTCAGTGGCCTTCAAATTTTTTCTGCTCACGGAACCCTCAGTATTTTAACTCTTTACATACACTAGTAACTTCTTGGAAAGCATTAATTTTCAAATAAAACTAAATGTATTTTTATATTTTGTAGTTAATCAACTAGTGTGAGTGCTTTATAATTTTTTTTTTCGAATTTTTATTTTGACTCGCGAAACCTCGGGATTCCGTGGAATACATTTTGAAGACCACTGCTCTAGTTTTTGACATCAAAAATAAATTAATTAAAAATATTAGATTCTGTCATAACTTGATTAAGAAGTGACTGCTCACTAATTCAAATAGTGAATATTCATCAAATTCATAGTGGTATAGTTTTAAATATTTCAATAAGTGAATATTCACTATGAATTAGTGATTTCTCGCTAATTCTATTTTGTAGAGTATATAACAATATTAATACTTGTAGCTGACATCGTTATCCTGCTTTAATTATTAACAAAACTCGAGATTCTAGTGTTTACCTCAAATACAATTTATTAATTAAGACCTTTACGAATTGTAAACGCATTATACATTATGGGAACTATTGAAATCTAGTGTAAATACTACACACACACACATGAATCTAAAAATAGATTGTCAAGTGTATTGTTCTGCGAAACGGTATCAGGAGAACAAAGTTTAATTATGAATTTATAACGGAATTTTAAGCAAAGTTAGGATCGCGGGAGCCACTGTGCGTCAACGCCAACTTACTAACAAACAGCCTGAAGCTTCTCGTGTGCCTCTGTCAATCATTCCCACCTATTTTCCTTGCCCTCCTCTTACTCCCCCATCGGCAAATTTAAAACGAGCGGTTTTCAACAATTTATCTTTTTAGTTGGTTGTATATCGATTCTTTTGAAGAGTTCATTTTTAACTTCGCAATGATATTTGCCCTAGTTAATTTTGGATTTTGTTATCAACCACTTTCCCCACGTTTCTTTACGATCCAACGGGAAGTTTGCAACAAGGAATTTTAACAATATATCTTTTTAGTTGTCTGTGTTTTTGAGGAGTTCTTTTTTAACTTCACAGTTGATATTTGCCCTACTTAATTTAAGATTTTATTATTATTCTCATTCCACTCGTCTCTTTACCAGCAAGTTTCCTACGAGAGTTTTCAACAATATTTTTATTTGACTAGAGTCGGTTCTTTCGAGGAAGTTATTATTAACTCGCTTATTGAAATTAATTTCTGCGTTTGTTAATTTTAGATATTATATCAATGGTATTCTTACTTTGATAAATTATGAGATTGTTTTTAATTCTTCAATTGGAAATTAAAATTTTTCAGTAGATGGAATTACTAAATGAGTAAATAATGAAGAATATAAAGTAATATCAAACAGTTTGGAAAATATGTCTTTTGAAGCATTTTGCACATCGTCGAAAAATGTGTTGAAGACGTCTCAAGTATTTAATAAATATAAATCAATCGATATTTGTTCATAAGCGTGAAAGAAAACGAAATCATAAAAGAAAAACACGACAAAAGCTTATATATACCTATACAGGGCCGTAACTTGAAGATTTGCCCGAGAAAAAATAAAAATAAACGAACAATTAATTGTGTTTGAATTTATAATAGACTAACGCATTGGACCCTACTCACCCGGGGATATTATTTCATTTAAACATAAATTAATCATGCCCACCCGACATGCCTACCCAACATGCCCACAACACACGATTCACTGAGAATTGGTTTTTTTTTTCAATCATTATGTTTCAAAATATTTAATTATTAGCATGTGTCAAAAATCATCTATTTCTTCGACAAAATATTTAAAAGAGACGTGATCATAGTGACCTAATTTAATAACTTTCTGAAACCGTAAATTAAAGAATTCTGTATTCCATAGCTAGGTACTATGTTTTTATATACTTACTTAAATGACAATTGTATGCTATAACATTATGGAAACAAAACACGATTTGCTAAAAACTCTTTTTATTCTTTTGATGTTAAATCTTAGATTTTCATAAAATATTAATAACCACTATACTGCTCAGGAAAACTATCTAACTATTGGTGAATACCGCACTGAAATCGGTTCAGTAATTCCCGACTCAATAAGCCTCATACAAGCGAATATTCATTTTTATATATTGAGATAAATAAAGTATATTCTATCAAAGTAATGCAGATGTTTTTGATGTAGAAGCTACAGCGTATCCAATAATCATAGTGAAAATTGGGTAGATACTCGAAAAAAAACTTTCAATATTTTTATTTTTTATCCTTACACTGGAAAAAAAACTACGTTATACTCTCGTAAAAACCTAATTATGTTAATATGTTTCAGACCGTTTCATCATTCATTAGCAGAAATTACATCAACAACGAAATTTTTGAAATTTGCTTTCATAGTTATAGACAGTTTACAGAAAGTATATATTTGATTTATGTAACTATATGCCCCCTGGATGCGCCCCTATGTTTTGTGACAGTAGTGTAACAACGGGAACGCTGATAGTAAACTCAAATATAGCTGATTTGAAGTACAGTGTCAATAAACAATCAGCACTGCTTGCGACAATAATAATGATTGCTGCGTTGGAACGGTATTGTGTGGAGGACATTCTACCTATCTACCCCATATTTCACAAAATTGCACATAACATATGTATTATATTAAATCTTGAAAAATAGGTTCAGTAGTAATTTAGATTAAAGCTTTAATTTTTCCTCCTACCTGAATAATTTACGTGACTATTTAATTTTACTAGAATCTGTTAACTTTTATCGTGGACTCGGCGCGGCGAATCAACAAACTTTTTTTGTCGTTGTCAAAAAATAGGGTCCCACCGAAAATTCTAGCCTGTATATGATCTTTATTTTTTATGAAATGAAATTAATATTTTTTAAAAAACACTTCTGATTAAGGCTCCAGCGTTCAAACGTCAAATAAATAAATATTTGAAGATTTACCTTTTAGTTTACTTGTAAATACATTATCTGCTAAAAAAATTTAATGAGTATTTGAAATTTGACATCAATATTAATTACATTTCAAATTCCTCTATTTTCTCTGTACAAAATGATTTCAAATCAAAATGTATAAATATTTCCCAGCTTGGGGTAGCGTTTATTTTATTATTATTAATATAGTATCTAAAAAAATTATAAATGAACAATTTTGTTTGCCCAGTAGCTATATGCGTTACAAACAGCAGGTAAACAAAAATAAACACGGTTTATTTTTATTAATAGTTATTCTATATAGAAATCCTAAAAATGTCTCAAATGAAAACAGTCTGAACAAACTTTAGGATTTTTATATTTGTGAAATGACTTTTTCTATTCTCCGAAATGCAAATATACTCATAGAGCAATGTATAGATAAAAGTCTAAAATTTCAATATGTTATTTATTTATGGATAGCTCATATATTTTACTAAATTTTTTAAATAATATTGGATATATGGTTTTTGAGTAATTGGATATTAAAAATAGAGTTTTTAATACACAGTAAATGAGAGAACTCGCCGGAAGTGTTCTATTTATTGAAATAATTCTACACAAAAATTCTATGCAGAGACGTTTTTAACACTGATTATTCAAAACTTCAACCCTTTTAAATATTATAAAAGTTATAAAATACATACACTCACGTGTAGTTTCAAAACCTGGTTAATTCAAAATAATGAAAAACTAGAAATACAAAACTGCCATGACAGTATGTTTGTAAAGACGGATGAACAAATCATCCGTAACAGTAATAGAGTTACTGGTAAACAACGTATGCGAGTGCAATAACTAGAGCCGGCGAAGCCATAGTAAAGTATATATTCTATAATCTTATATTGCGATCGCCAAATTATATCTAATTTTTTGTTTTAATTATTAACAATGTAAAAAATTCCATTTAATGTACATGTGTTTTGCATATAAATCAAAAACATTTTTTTTCGAAATCAAATGTTTTTTTTATTGAAAAAAATACGGATAGTTCACAACTAAAGCGGTGTTAGGCCAATAACCTTAAATATTAAGTATTATATTATGTCTATTATTATTAATGACAATGTCTGTCTTGTCATCGTTAACAATGTGCCATAGATTCCATTGTTTAAATTCAAAATTACTGTAATCAGGAAAGCGCGATACAATGGGGTGTGTTCAACTCTTTTTTATTTGTTGTGACGTCAGGAACACGCTCTCTGATTGGCCAGGTAAACAACAATACGTCATTGTTGAACCAATTACTGTGTCGGTGACAGGTGAAAAAATATCAAATAAAATAATACCACTGTGTTGAATGGACAAGGGTGACTTACTTTGCTTTATATTGTGTTGTTTTTTTTTAATTAATAATGTATTTTTTGTTTGTTTTCAGACTGGGAAACATTTTCATCGCACGTCACTGCTCATTAAGGCCTTTAATCACAAGTTCCGGCTCGATTTGGAACTTAACACGTGAGTATCTACAATCTACATATTTTAATAGTCATTATTCATTTAATTTTATACAATATATATATTTAAGTCGATTTGTTTCATTTCACATCATCAATATTTAATATTCATTCTATTATTTATAATTTTGCTTCCTCGTAATATCGAAAATACGAGAAGCTTTGTGATCGTTTTAAAATGAGACAAAAAAATTGTTCTCCGTATTCAAAATTTTAAATTGATCTTCCCGTTTCAGGTCAAGACAAACACTTTTCGTTCCGTGTCTGTCTGTCTGTGTGTGTGAGTGTGTGAGTGAACCACTGAACCAATATTAATGAAACTTCAATCAAAATCGTGTGTAAGGGGAAAAGGTGACATCCCAAAATATTTATTTTTTCAAGATATCTCAAGGACGATACACATTACGTGGAAATTTTATAGAATCTTTTTTGTAGAGCATTCAATTTCCTATAGTATAGGTCTACAACGCAACGTTTGTTGTAAATTATTCTCTTACAAAGATTTATCTCAATTTGCTTTAAAACAATTTCATTTGTTTTCTGAAGAAAAATTTTGAACTAATATTGTTTAATAAAGTTGAATAAAAATTAAATGGTTAACCAATGCCAGGCAATTTTTCTGAACATTTTATTGGTTTTTATTTAAATTATTAACTACCTCTGGTGAATTTAGCACTAGGAAGCACTGTGCATTTACTTGGCAGATGATTTTAGTATTAACTAGTTTTGGGTGGTATCAACAATGTACAATGCTTTGTTTCGATCAGTAGTGTAATCAGGATTTTTTTTGAGGGGAGGAGGGTATGAAGGAAACATTGATATATGTATAACATACATTTTACATATATATTATACGTTATAACAATTTGGTCCCTCGTTGCTTACAACACTAATTTTCTCGTGAATTTTTTTTTTACTATCAAAAAATTAATTAATTATTTGGGTAACCTAAAATTTTCTATATTAAAAGCGAGTATAAATAAACCAAAATAAAAAAAACTAAAAGATTGGTATAAATGGACCAAAATACCAAAAATCCACGCTCCAAAAGCTACTAAATTTTAAAATCAGTGCGCAATCAAGTACCGCAGTTTTAAGATTATTAGCGTCTAGACGGCACTTAAAAAACAACGGACTGATGAAGAATACAGCATCACGTACGTATGCGCTGTTGCAAAGTTGTACAACATTTGAACAGTTTCACCTAGTCTAGTTTACGGCAATGTGTACCCCTGCCTTGTGATGTAGCGCCTCTAATGCGATAACTTTGTTACATTAAATTCTTTATGAGATAATAAAGATGATACCAGAGTGTGTTTGAACCTTAGAGCTTTTGTTTTTTTTCCTTATTGTTTACCACTCGCAAAATATGGGATTCTTAATTTAAGTAAAATAAAATATTATATTTTTTTCTGAAATATGATCATCTATTTCTAATATTATACAATTTAATATTAATTTTAATAACATGTCCTGACTGACTGATTCATTATCGCCGAGCCGAAACCCCTGGATCTATAAACGTGAAATTTCAGGGGCGTCTTCCTTTTATGATGTTAGCATCCACTAAGAAAGGATTTTTCGAAATTCGATCCCTTCAGAGGTAAAAGTTTGTATGGGAAAAATATTTTCTGGTCGAAGCTTAAAATAAATACTCTACAATGAAACACATAAAATTAAAATTTTTATATATTTATCTACATAAGTGTTTATGATATTAAGGTAAATTTGGACAAAACAATATTCAATAAAAATTTTAAAAATCGACATTTAACACCTAATAGCTTGAGAGCTGGGAGAGGGAAATTTTTGACATGTTTATCTACATAGATGCTTAAGTTATAATAGTGTATTCGGAAAAAATAGTCTTCAATAAAAATAAACATTTTAACATTCAACCCCTAATAACAATGATACGAGATATTAACGATTTTGTGTTATGGATGAAGAGTAAAAGAATATAAAAAATTGTATTTCAGTCCCTGTCACACACTGTTTCATTCGACCCTGCTGTGAAAATACTACGGGGGTGAGGTTTTCGAAATCCACGTGAGCGAAGCCGCGACTATCAGCTAATCGTTGATATTTTTTGCCTTTTTATTGTTTATGACCATTTAATACAGGTATCCCCAAACTACGATTCTTGAGCTATGATTATTTTTAACCTTATTATTATAAAATAATAATATTTTACTATACCAAATCAGCTAGGAATCGATATCGTCTTATAATTATTAACTTATGAATATTTTCCATGCTTTGATAATAATTAATCAAAAATTAAAAATCTTTGTAAGCATGTTCGAAATATTGAGTTATTACAAGAAAGATTAAAATAAAATTATTTTTTAAGATCTGTATATTTTGAATTGTTATTTACAAGACCAATATTTTCATAATTGTATTATTACATTTACGTATACAGACATTTTTTGCTCCGGCCTGCTATACATACGAACTTCTAAATCTAGCCCTCTGCTCAAAAAGGTTGGTAGCTTCTGCATTATAACATAACTTTAAATCTTGCCTTTCTCTTTATCCTCTAATTTATTTGATGAATATACAAGTATATGGTTCACTCCGCCTCATAAATTTAGTTTAAAATATATCACGATTGCACGTACAGAAGGTCTAAGGTACTGCTTAACGTAGTTTTTAAAGTATAACTTTGAACTTGACGACTGGAATATCTTCTTATTCCATTTAAGTGTGATGTTTACATAAATATTTTAGTGACACCGTTTTATATTTTTATTTACTACCACTTAATATTTACATCAAAATGAAAAAAGTTTAATAGGGTATTTAAAATAAGTTATTTTTTGTATTTTTAAGTGTGGTTTTCATTTTTTTTTTTAATGTATAATAGGTATAGTACATAAAATACGGTGGTATTTTTTTTATTAACGTTTGGGGGGAAATGGTAAAATAATTTTTGATATCCTTTTTATACCATGTATATCATAAAAATTTAATTGTACTAATACTCCTTATTTTATAACTTAAAAAAGGTAAAAAAATAACGTTTACACTTATAGGAAATTATAAATGAGTAGTGTTCGGTATTATCAAATTCAACTAAATGCTCCTTTAACTAACTGTCATATTATTAACAGAACCAAACATAATACATTTAATTAAATGGAATTTTAATTTTCTGCACTGTTTTTACAACGCATATTATGTAGATACATTTTTCATTAAGAGCCTAAATATTGATTTAAATCACGTTTGTAATATACAAAATCAAGGTTAAAATAGCATTTAGCGTTAAAGGAGCTTTAAACTATTTGAAAATACCGGATATAGGTGTTCTTATTTTTAAATATTTGAAAAATACTATATTATAGATACCCGTATTCGAGTTTAATGGAATAAACAAATATGTAGGGGGACCAACATTTTAAAATCTTTCAATAACTTGTAAAACAACTCATAGATTTAAAAATCTTATAATCTGCACAGACAGAAAAATTAACTGATCAATATTATAAAATTGACAAAATCGATGATGCTTATTATTAATTCATTAAAACAAAAGTTAATTTAAAAATATTTGTTAGACAAAACAAATTTTATACACACAAATAATTTATTACAAATAAAATAAAATCCCACTGAATACCAATGGGGGACTATACAAAATGGCTGTTTTTCTATACCCAGTATGATAAATTAGTACGTTATAATTTTCAATTAATTTTAATACATTTAATTATTCGTTTGACGTACGCTTTTGCAAGTTTAACCATGCTTAATTAATTTAAAGCCGGTACTCACTAACAGAACAAAAATAAAACGAGCATTTCTACATAATAATCGTTTAGTAGGTTAGTGAAAGAGCAAACATATGTATTATTCTGATCAAAAAACTAAGTTACTGTGTTTTGATTAGTTTTTTGTTTGTAATTCCCATGAACTCATGTTACTAATAAAACACCTATTTATTAAATCAATTTAAAGATCGAAATTCGCAAATGTAGTTTGTTTATGTTTTTTCTCCAATAATGGACAAAGTAAAACTAGTAATAGGAACCCAGTGATAGGCACTTGTTAATGATTAGAAAATGATAAATACTACGACACATAAGTAATAAAATAAAGAATCGTAAAATTTCAAACAATGTCAAACAGATACTATGAAAATATACAAAATAATTAATAAATAAATAAATAATATGTTATATGTCCACATTTTGACAACCATTGGCCGAATAATACAGTATTACAGTGGCGAAGCGTCCATGGAAGCAGGGGAGGCAGTGCTTCCCTTACTTTATGGGTAAATTAATACAAATCTGTGTTTTCAGTTCATAAATAATTTAAAAATATTATTAGAATATTCATCTTTATGTGCAACTCAAACATTTTAACCAAAAGTCAAAAATAGCATATTGTATAGAAAATGACGTGAAAAGTTGAAATTTTCAAACCGCAGGTCTGTATCTCAAACCGTTCTCGAGATATAGCCTCTTAAAGTTTTAGTTTTTTTAAATTTTTGGAGAAAAAAGGCCATAACTTTTGAACGTGTGGTCGGAATTGATTTTAGTTAACGGATTTGGAATCAGCGTGTCAAAATCTATATATTGACATGTATAATACCTTAAAACTCGAACAAAAAAATTTCGCGAAAAATCGAAAAAATTCAAAGGGGTATACCTTAAAAAAATGTCGATTTTTGTCCAAAATTTTTTTGTCCGATTTTAAAGTATTATACATGTCATTATATAGATTTTGACACGCTGATTTCAAATCCGTCAACTAAAATCAATTCCGACCACCCGTTCAAAAGTTATGGCCTTTTTTCTCCAAAAATTTGAAAAAACTAAAACTTTAGGAGGCTATATCTCGAGAACGGTTTGAGATACAGACCTGCGGTTTGAAACATTCAACTTTTCACGTCATTTTCTATACAATAAACATACTTTTAACGAAATCAAAAATTCGAAATTTTTTAGTGAAATTTCCTGCAGTGAACTTCAACTCGTCATACAAATATCGACTAAAATACAAGAAAATAAGACGTAGAATCATTTAGTTACTATATAAATATATAAGAACTTATTTAAAAAAGTAAAAGATGAACTAAAGCTGTTTCATAACTAGTTTTTTTTGTTAATAGGAGAGGGAGGATTGACAAAATATGCTTCCCTTTTAAAAATTTCACGCCTTGCCACTGCTGTACTACAGTAATGATAGTAATCAAATATCAACAAATATTTCTAATTAGTACATTTAATTATACAAGTGTCCAACTCTGGGGTATTATCCAATACTCGTGCCAGTGATGGAGTAAAATCATTTATTTTGACCCAGTATAATTTTCTATTCTGATATCAACTACAAACAAATAAATTCCTGTGTGCTCGCTCTTGCTCGCCTGTTTAATGAGTACACGGCTTTAGTAATAATTGTTGTGAACATTGGATGAATGAAATATATGTAACTAACATTGAATTCCTTCTTGATATAATTTAATATAATTTATCTGTATATTATACAACTCGTATATTAAATTTTAAATTGAAAATAGTTGAAATATTCTTTATTTATACTTATAATTAGTTTCATATTAATAAAATTTAAGAATGTTTTAATACAGTGTGCAATATAAGCAGAATTTTGTAAAATAAAAGATAGTTATTTTTATTTCTAGACAAAATGAACAATTCAAGAAAATTATAAGCTGGGGGAAATGATTATTGTATATACTCATACAGTTTCATTTTTAATTTATATTGTATATTATACACCGTTTATATTTTGTAGAGCAGTGGTTTCAAATACACGACCCTTAAGATCCTAATATACGACTTGCGGACTAAAGCTTGTGGTTGATTTTACTAAAATAATAAAATAGAACATTTAAATAACAATAAATGATACAAAACTAGGAAATAATAATTTATTTTTTAACATCTCTAATTATAATTTTTTTTTTACAATAACAGCAAAAATTAATATTTTTTTTACTTGTAAGAGATATAGGTACTGTACGAGAAATACACTGTTCTTTCGTTTTCTTATACTAGTCAATACGTGAAATGATAAAAATGCTTTAATACAATTTAATACATATTAAGTGTAGGTCACCAGACAGTTTATTGAGTTTGGAAGCCACTAATATATTCCACAAGATTCAAATTCAAAATTGCAATCCTGACATATGGTAACATATTTGTATGTAGTTAAATTCTTTTATCAGCAGTAACAGTCATACTGCACTGACTTGAGTCTAGAGGTAGCCAAAATGTCTGGGATATGATAACTATTTGTATATGGTGATAAATAATAGTTTTCAAGAAATATATGTTAGTAGTTTCCTACACCAAGTTGAAAGTTAAATGCGAGGTACACACAGGATGTTTGTTTTTACTACAGGACTCAGTTATTTTTAAAAAGTAAAAAATGTAGAAAATCCAATGTTCTGTATTTTATTAAATATATTTTACGAATAATCAAAACAAAAACAGGTACTCCGAAACTAATGAAATTCTTTAGTATGAATAGTTACTGAAAATTGTAAAAAAAATTAATCAAATATTTTCAACTTTTTACTATTGACGTATAAGAATGAAAAAAGAACTACAAACAGTGAAATTAATCGTATTAGGTTTTTATTAATTGCTCTAATTTTAGATTAGGAAAAAACTATGGATACATAACGACCAATGCTAGGCCGTATATGAAACTGTTACCAAAATTTTACGGCGTCCATCTTTTTTTTTTCAATGTCACTATCGTCATTTCCAAACATATTATCCCAGTCTCTGTTAATCAATTATCACTGAAATACTTTTAAAGATATAATAAAACATTTTTTATTAATTAGTTTCATAATTCAAAACAATTGATATTTATTTTAAAATCTGAATGATACACCAATGACTCCTGAAGCGATATGGTAATGTGTTATTTGTCCTTTATCTTTCCTTGTCTAAGATTTTAATGAAATCGTTTGATGCTGAAATATTTTATTTATTTAATATTTCTGAAATAAATAAACAACCATGTAAAAAATAAAACTTGACTTTATTTTAATGTAAAATATTTCTATTCATAAGGTAAACTAATATGGGAAAAGCTTTATTTTTCACCCACAAACATCGGGAGCGTGAAAATGCATTTCGTCGAAAACTTATAATGTGGAAAGTTTTCATGCAAAATTCATACACATGTATATAATTTAGAAAAGTTTTCTTTCCAGAAATGTATAATAATAAAAGTGTTTGTACCAAAGTTCGCTAACTCTATTTGTAAAAAAAAACATGTTGTGCTTTTTATTAACAAGGTTCAGGAACACACATGGTAGATGCAGTGGCGTCACTACAGATATGTAGCATTTTTAAATACTTTAACGCCCGGTATTATAAATAATTTGCTAGAGTGCAAATGCAAATTAACTTCCAGCAAACGCTATCTACTAGGTATTAAATATAAATGACAACACACTCACGAATGTAGCGAATAAAATCGTACATATCATAACCTTGATGCATGCACGATAAGTACAATCAGCGACTTAAAATAAGTGCTGCCAATTGTACCTCATAAAATGTATAGCATTTACATTATTATATATTTATTACAACTGCTTTAAAATACTGAGCAATTTCGTAACAATTTGACACCTAGCAGATAGCTTTAGCTGGAAGCTATATAATTTCAATTGCACTCATACAAATTCTTTATAATACCGGGCATAAATATCTTATAAACAGAATATCTCACGGGAAGGTGTTAAAACTAATCAGCTGTAATTTTCAAATGAATGCAGTTATTGAAAAAACAAAAGTTACGTTGGAAAGAGGAGAGTCTGCAATTTTATTCGGGCTATTGTAGAAACAAGTACGTGCACGTCAAAATGAGTTATCTGAATTTTACTCTCGAAAAGTGCTTTTTTCGAGAGGAAAAGTGCATGGCAGTTCTCGTATTAAGTACGGAAAACGTAAAGTTAAGGGTAAAACCACACTAAAAAGGTTATAACTCATTATTTATTTAAACTTATGCGTTTCGTCACTCCATTTTTGAGCAATAAATCTGCATTGGAATCATTTTTTGTGTTATTTTTAACAGAATTATTGATAATTTTGGCATATTTTTCATCAATAAAATAAATTGATGCGCAAATATTTTTTTACATTTTTTTCTACCCATTAAAAACTGAAGACAATCTTCTAACTGCATCTATTTGAAAATGACAGCTGATTATAAATTTAACAGAACAGTTTTCATTTTATCGCCTAATTTTTCAATTTCCTACTGCTACATTTTTATTTGATTTTTTTATGGGTCTGTTATATTGAAGTTTTGTACACATGTAACAAAATTAGAAAATCGACGAAAATTAAATTAAAGTTAATAAATTTATATTTCGAATGGTAGATTATATTCCCACTGCAGGTTAATAAATCTAGAATGCAGAAATACTTAAATAAAACTAAAAATCTAAACCATTAAGTTAACAAATGTAACTACATCTAATTTCACTGAATGAATAATTCCAGCTAAATCACCAAGTACACTGCCTTTTTATATATAAACTTTTATAAAGCAAAAACCGTTTAATACATGTATTTTTCTCTTTTTTCCAGGCAACTCTTAGCACCGAATTTAATGCAGAAACACTTTTTACCAAGCGGAGCGGAACACGTTTCCAAACAGGTAAATTTCTTTTAGAGTTTTTAATTTATTTTACTTTACATTCCAATTTAAGCAAAATGTTACGGGACCAAATCTCATCTGCTTTATATAAAACGAAATCATGTCTAAAATTGTATTAGGTATGTAATATAGGTTTATAAAAATACATTAACATTCTAATTTCGTTTTCAGTAGTAGAGACAGTAGCCAATTTTAGGATTAAAAAAAAATTTTTACATCACAAAAGGGTACTTTCAAATAAATACTATGTTTAATTTTTATAGTACTTAGTTGATCTATTATTTTATTTACGAATACTCATTTTCTTATTTTTGGACCATCCTGTATATTGAAATATCTTATATATAGATATTTTGTCAACTGATATAATATTATGTTAATTTAAATAATATAAATATCTATTTCAATTACAAATGATAATATAATACCACGTCATTTTGAAATTAAAAAAAGAGACATGTATCAAAAAGTTTGGAATAAGAGATAATCAAAAAAAGCCATGCCCATTAGTATTCTTCAGAGGTACATACTACTGAAGTAGCATTTTTGTTATTATGTTCCTAATTTTGTAACTTTGGTGTTACTCTTTCTTATTCAGCAGAATATATATACATATATATATATTTCCACCTTCCTTCTATTGATTCAAAAAACATCTATCATGTCTTGCAGGTTCCATTTTATAAGATTAAATAATCAGACAAGCCTCGAAGGGCTGACTGATCAATGTGGATCATTAGCCCACTAAAATATATGTATATTTATAATTGCAGGAAATAGTACTGATTTGAAATTTAAAAAGTCTGACACAAAAATATATAAAACATGAATTTATTATCTTTGGCATCTGACCACCAAAGTATCAAACTCCACAATATATATAAAATTTCAAAAAAATAATGGTATAGAATAAGCGTTTCCCAAAATGGTTTCCGAAAAACCTTGGGGTTCTACAGAATGTTTCAGAGGTTCCGCGTCATTTTGGTGTTTCTTTACTTATTTTTATAACGTTTAATGGTTCAGGTTCCTCAATTTTTAAAAATTTTGGGAAACGTTAATAATTGCTCAATATTAATCAAAACTAATTTGTTATAAAAAAAATATTGTGCTGTTATATAAAATTATGACTTTTAGTAAATAAAACATTTATAGCACTTCTGCGGTACTTCTACGTTATACTCATACAAAAATATTTACATTTTATGTGTGTCTGTAGCATTCATTGCGTTGAAAAAAGTAAAAATCACAACTCTTTGAATTCTAATGGGGTAAACTCTAAAGTGTAAAACTCGTAAAAACTGATTACTAAAAACAACATTCTAACGTTATATTAACATAGATCACCTAATATAAAAACACATTAGAATGATTACATTTTTTAAGGAGTCAGGTATATATTCAGGTCAATGTTAACTCAAAAATACAATTATTTTTGAAATATAATATCAATGTATTATCTATTTTTCTGCAGACATAGGTAACATTGAAAAATTTAATGGCATAAAATTGTATCATAAAATGAGTAGAGCAAAGTTTAAACCAACCCTTCTATAAAGGTATGGGTGATATCATATCTCCTGAAAGGCAGGTTGCATACTCATATTGATTACACTTTTATGCTCGTTATTTTTAAATTTTCAACATTTTTTTAAATTCTGTATATTAATTTTTTCTTCATTGAAGTTTCAAGATTCAAAAGCATAAGAAATAATTGGTCCATAGATATCACAAATATATTTAGTACTGTCCTGCACGTCGTCAGTAAGAAAAAAATGTCGCCTTGTTTAAATTACGTAAACTAATTTCAGTAGAATTTCAAGTTCATCCTAACTTTGGCAATATATCTAACAGCATACAATTTTCTTTACGATGAAGACGGGCCCGTTTTACTTAGATTTAATCTGTATTTGGGGGCCAATTTTGTTATGTAAATTTTGTCACCGCGATCCTTACCGGAACCTAAATAAATTCAACAGTTTATGACAAAGACAAATACAGTAAAAATTGTATATCTGTAAGAGAGACATAAAAAGTATAACCGTTTGCTGCTGACTTAGCATAAAACGGAAGACTAGCATTAAGTTACTTTTGAAGTTTTAATTTAATATGTAATCATCATTAATGTTTTTTTGTTTTTTTTTTTTAAAGATGCACAATTGTTATGTTGTTATGCACTCATTGATTTTGTATATATATCTACTGCGATTGTGGAATCTAGAAAAATGACGATTTTTTGTAAAAAAAACGTTAGATGTTATGGTTCTTGGAAAAAATGTTCACTTTAGAATAAAGGCAATTTAATTTTATAGTAGGTACGTATGATGATATCCATAAATTGTATATACATTTTTTACAGTTGTGCTATATTGGTTTTAAAATTTTTATGTAAAGCGAAATTAATTTGAGAGTTTGTTTACTTTTATATGTTTTGTAATACTAACAATACGAATGTATCTGATTCTTTGACTTTAACTTATCATTTTGAGGAAGAAAAATTAAATAAGTAAATAAAGTTTGCAATTACTTGTGTAGCCACCTTTACATTTGAGTGAATTCTGACACTTGATTTTATTTTAGGAAATCGAGCACTGTTACTACCACGGGACGGTGAAGGACTACCCGGGTGCGAGTGCGGCGTTCCACACGTGTAACGGAGTTAGCGGCGTCATCCACGTCGGCAACGAGACCTTCGTAATCCATCCTTTCTACGGCGGCGATTTGTCGGTGCGTGTTCTTCCTAACAATATCTACATCGATTTAAATTATAATGTTTTTTTGCATCGTATTTGACGTTTATACCAGGGCCGTAACTACCACCAGGGCAGTGCCCCGGGTGACCTCGTAGCAGCGTAAAAATTGGAGTCGGCAAAAAAAGGTCATTAAAATTAGTAACAAGCAAAAATTGTAGATCGAGGTAGCAACGAAAAAAAAATTTCATATAGTCTCTAGTTACGGCCCTGGTTTAGACCAACATATGTATATTAATTTAATTCAAGCATTGTTGTAATTTTATAGCCTTATTGTACCCACATTACTAACATTGTATAATGTAATAACAATTTTATATATGTATGTATATTAGGGTGTGTCAAAAAAAATTTTTTTGCTACGTTAGTCTAAAATAAAATATATCGATTCTTTTGACACACCCTAATGTCTAAGCATTTTTTATAAATATGTATATTTCAAATTTAACTCCATTTAAAGGTAATATATTTCAATATTTCATAGTTTTAAATACAAAAAAATCTATATGCAATAAAAAAAAACAGGTCGATGACGTCATATATTTGAAGTATATCTATAAATTATCCATTATTTGAAATAATTTAATTTCCTTTGTCGTATTTAAACAGAATAATGTCTTCCATCTTATTTAAGAATTTGTTATATATCAGAAAAAAATGTAATATTCGACTATGTGTCGAATAGCCGACGATTATATATGACTGCACTCAATTGGTCTCTTTTAGCAGAAACATCCACATGTGATATTTGAAGCCCGCACTAAAGCAAATAAAGGTTGCGCGAACCACGGCAACCTGGAGCGCGGCATCAAACACTACCATCGCTCCGGGAAAGGCGGCCCGGGAACTGGAACGGAGTCGCAGGGAAACACCGGCAGGAGAAAACGTGACAACCAGCAAGATCACTTCCATTGGAGAGAGCCCAACGATGATGAGGATGATATGACTAATTTCGTTAACACCATGTGGAGTCTGGATATGGTCAAGAGGTACAAGAGAGATGTGAGGGAAGCTACGAAGTATATCGAAACGGCGTTAGTCATTGATAAGGCTATGTTTGATAAGAGAAATGGAAGCACTAGGGCTGAGGTCGTTCATGATGCCATACAAGTTGCTAATATTGCTGATTTGGTAAGTTAATTTCATTAGCTATGCGCGCTAGATTTTAGCAATTGTTTTCTACAGAAAAATCCACAACCACAATAACATAACTTGATACCTTGTTAGATAAATTTAGCCTGGAAGCAAATTCTTTATAATGCCAGATATTATAAAAATTGCTAAATAATTATAAAATAAATGTTAAGTAGTCGCTTTGGTTTCTGAATGGTTTAATTATAATTATATTACTGCTATTGGGAAGAGTGCCTATTATTACGCATATGGTTTTTTTATTGTTGTTTTGATCTGTTGTTTACGATAATTTATGTTTATGGGGGAAACCGATTATCATTTTTCATACACGTCCAAATTCAAGGGCGATATTATTGTCCTCGATAATTAATGTATTTTCGTTAATTTATTTAAATTCAACAGAGCAATTATTTCATAATATAACTCAACTAATAAAACATATTTAAAATGAAGATTTTCTCGATATTCTGTTAGCAGAATCCGTGTGAAAACGGAAAAGGAAACATAAGAATACCATGTTTTTGACGTTTATGTTTAATTAAATTCACAAACGAGCTTGTTAAACTTATATTAAATATTATTCAAAATGACTAAAAACTTTACTAAAATAGAAAGTGTGATGATGAGAATTATTTATTTGAGTTGGAAGAAGAGTTAGATATTTTATTATGCAGATTGAGATTGTTTCAGATGATATTATACCTTTACATGTCTAATTTTAAGTGTCTAATATTAATTTATTTTCTATTTCCAAAATTAGATGTTATCTCTCCAGTTATTTATTACATTTCTAACTAAAGATAATTACTAATAGATATTTTAATTGTTAAAGTAAATAGCAACAAAAAAAATAGAACCAACTTTATTTTTTAATTAGTTCTTTGAAAATTTATTGTTTTGTTCATAGGTAGATTTCAAATCTCGTAATTGGTAATATTCCAAAGTTGGGATATCCAAGTTACAGTAATTGCTAATTAGAAAATTTTCTATGTGGCTATTTATCTTAAGCTGGTACGGCAACTGAATATGATCCGATTTACGAGTCACAATGCACATGCAATATTTTTCTACAAAAAACACCACAATTTATGTTATAATTCTGTAGCCGCTGTTGTAATACTTTGGTACCGTTTTTCCGCTCGTAGCAGTATTTACGGAACTCATTTGTGCTCGACATCGAATTGTAAATGCCGCTGCATGGATTTAAAAACTGGATGAAATGTTACAGCGAACGTAATTAAAACCATTGTCAATAATACATGTAATGTCGGGCCGGGATATACAAGTATGTATCATATTTTACTATATGACCATACATTTTCTTTTAAATTAACAGCGATTAATGCTGTGATCTGAAAAAAACTAAAAATCAAAGATCTCTTAAAATGTTCAATGCAATGAGTAATAAAACGTTAGACGAATTCGAGGGTATATCCAAAAGCCAAAATTCCCTCAAAATTTCCAAATATAACTATAATTTAATTAAAACCAAATTTAGTTTTTCCAATTTTGAAAGTAATATAACTGCATCATATATATAATATAATATAATATATGTTTACATTGCCTTATATGTTATAAGTCAGTTTAAAATTCTATTTTCACCATATAATTTTGTAAGAATAAAAATTAGTTTTTTTGGTTACTACTAAATTTTTTGTGATTTTTTGTTACCGAGTCCTGATCTATATCGTTGTTTACACTCGTCTGCATGCAGACAAAATAAAAAAGGTACTTTTGTGTCTCGTTTTTGTTGTTAAAGATTTAAATATGTTAATCCTTACGCCAAACACGTCACAAAAATATCTATTTTTATAAAACTATGTGTAGGTATATAAATATTCATATCTATAACACCAGATTTTATTCTGCATACCAGATCAACTTATTATCATATTTTATTTTATTGATTTTTAAAATCTACTTGAACACTTATTTGATTAACTAATTTTCACAATATTTCAAAAATAAATATTATTTTAATGGAGATTTTTCAAATATTTTAGTTTGCAGTGAATAAACACAAATTAAATACAAATAGGATTGAAAATAATTATACCAATTAATTTTTCCAGTCCAGCTCGAATATTGTTGTTTTTTTTAATTCTCAAAAATCGGCAATAATTATATGAACAAATATAGTCACAATGTATATATAAATATTTATTACATGGATGATTTATAAAAATTTTAATTATGCACAATTGGATTAGCATTATTATTTATAGATATATTATATTTATATATATTGTCTGCATACTTGGGAGGTAACATTTTCTACATAAAAATATGAAATAACCATTCAAGTTAATTTTTTTATAATTTTACAGTACTTTCGAACTCTCAACACCAGGGTATCTGTTGTCTACATAGAAACATGGCAAGGCTCAAACCAAACACCCATAGATAAGAGCCAAGATATCAGCCGCGCTTTGAATAACTTTAATGACTACACATCAAGAAAGCTATACAAAATTGATAAAGATACAACTCAGCTTCTAACGTAAGCAAAAAATAAATTTATCTAGGACATAATTGGATTAAATGTTTGCCTTTCTTTCAGCGGTGAAACGTTCTTAGGAGATGAAGCAGGTATATCAGTTCCAGAGACGGTTTGTACAGCGAAATCTGTAGGAATCAGTGTGGATATCAATACGTACGAACCTCATTTGTTGGCGGGAACGATGGCGCATATGATCGGGCATAATATCGGGATGGGTCATGATGATGGAAGTAAGTAAATACAAGCAAATATTTTAACATATTGCATTAACTTCTATTAGAATTAGTCAGTCCAAGCTCTAGACTAGTAATTCACTTAGAAGTGTCCATTTTCGCTAATTTTTATAAAAAAATCGATATTTTACCTTTCTTGGAAGTGGAATGTTTCTTTACAATATAAATTCAATTTTCAATCAATATATTTCAAAATATTTAATCACCCAATTGTTCGACAAAATGTTTGAAAGAGACATGATCATAGTGATCTAAATTAATAAAATATTGAAACCGTAAATTCTTGAAAATTATATAATTCTTTATTCCACGGCTACTGTGTATTTATATAAATAACAGTTTTATGCTGTAACATCATGGAAACAAAACACGACTTGATAAAGAATTTTTTAGTCTTTTGATGTTAAATCTTAGGTTTTCATAAAATATTAATAGCCACGAATATGTACAGAAAAATTATCTAAATATTGATGAAAACCGCATTGAAATCAGTTCAATAATTCCCGAGTCTATAAGCCTCATACAAACGAACATTCATTTTTATATATAGAGATTTGTGCATCTTTTTATTTTTATTGCAACAAAAAATCCACGATTTTTTTATTTCATGGAAACAATATACCCCCCAAATTGAAATTTTTGGAAGTATCATATTATAAAACAAAATAATTTTTGTATCATACACAACTCAATATTCCAAATGATTTCAGTTTCGTCATTTTCAAAATTACATCTACACTATGAAAGATAAGTTTTTTTTCAACGAGCCATGTACATTGTATTGTACATCCCTATATTACATTTTTACTAATGTAAGATTCATCAAAATCTAAGTGTTTTCATTTCAATTCATCAAATTAACAAATAAATAAACTACCTATTGTTTTAGCAAATAAAAGAACAAGAAACAATTTTCCTTGTTATTTTATTTTATATTTATGTTAGTAATGGAAGAATTTTTTACAACAAATAACAAACTGAAACGTTTTGTTAAGACATGAATAATGAATGTACACTATACACTCTTCATTTAATACATGATCTGTCTGCAGACAGATGAATTGCTGTCATGTTGGTCTGTTTTCAGGAGAAGAATGCATCTGCCGCGATTGGCACGGGTGCATTATGGCGCAAAGCATTGTGGGTGCAGACAACGTTCAGCCTTACAAGTTCTCGGAATGCAGCCAGGCCGATTATATTGACGCGCTGCGGATCGGCCATGGGATTTGTTTACTCAATAGACCTAACGAGGTATTCATACCCTTAATTAGTTAATTGATAATGTCAATGTGGTTTATTTCACAAAACTGACGACGAAATTCTTGTTTATATTATGATGTTGATGAATAAATTGAGAAGTAGGTATTTATTTTTTTCAAATTTTTAGTTAATAAAAAACGTTTAGTACTGTTATTTCCTAAAACTATTTTTCTGTAAATTAATCGCTACTTTTGGATGTTTCAAATTTTGTCGCTATAACATTTAAATATTTAATAAATTATTTTTAAACTTCAACAGTGAATAAAATATTCGTTGATTTTTACCGTCAAATTAATTAGAGAGCTAAAATTTCTATACAAAAATTAAATCATGATACGTAAAAAATATATTCACTATTTTTTAAAGAACTGTATTATTTGGCAGATTTTTTTAAATGTTAAATAACTCGGTGTAACTAAATTATAAATCAAATTTCAAAATAGCATTGGTACTGTATTTTTATGTAACTTCTGGTTTAATGAAATTTATTCCCGTCAGCTGCCGGTCGGTAGGACGTGCGGCAATGGCGTCATCGAAGAAGGCGAGGACTGTGACTGTGGTACAATCGAAGAGTGCCACGACACAGATCCTTGCTGCGATCCAATTACGTGCAAGCTCACCAAGGAGTCAGAGTGCGCTTCGGGACCATGCTGTAGCAACTGCCGTGTGAGTACTTATAATATTTTCTACAAAACTTTCCAACTATTTTTTGGGGTTATTGTTGAATATTCTTTATTTTAATTGAATTGCTTTTTTATCTGATTCAACGTTTGAAATTACACAGATTAACAAAATGTACTTGACCAACTTGGGTGTACTATTTAAGTACCCAAAATATTTTTCACCATCTTGCTTAGTTTCCAATATATTGACCTGCGAAAATTTAAATGGTACACCCGATATATGAACCACAAATATATACTAGAAAAATCTAAATCCACCATAAGATAATTAAAATTTATATCAATTGTAATACCAGACTAGAATTTTTCTAATATTGTATATTTTCGTCGTTATTTTACTACATTTTCTCTTGCCCCCAGTTAAAAGCCAAAGGCGTAATATGCCGCGACGCGACAAACGAATGCGACCTGCCAGAGCACTGCTCCGGCGAACACGGCCAGTGTCCGCCGGACGTACACAAGAAGAACGGCAACTACTGCGGCGGCCATAACGGCTACTGCTTTAACGGGTTCTGCCCCACGCTCGGCATACAGTGCGAGCACATCTGGGGTTACGGTGCGATATCGGCCGACAAGGAATGCTTCGAGCAGTTCAACTCAAAGGGGTCAATCAACGGGCATTGCGGGGCTGACAGTTCTGGCAGTTTCGTTAAATGTGAACCAGAGTAAGTAATTGCCATGAAAAAATAAAACTAATAAAGATTATGCAGTCAGTTAGTATACGACGTAAATGTATCCTAAAGAGAGTTTTCAACGAACAAACTATCAGAAATAATAACCCACTTCTGGGAATATTTAGTTAAGGAATGGCCGACCACATTTATGTATTTACTGATCATCCTATGGAACAATAAGCACACTTGTTTGTTTTCTAGGAACGTGAACTGCGGATCTCTCCAGTGTCAATTAGGTCACAGCGTTCCAGTCATATCTGGAATGGACCAACATTATTCCAGAACAATAATTTCAATAAAAGGGGTCGAATACGAGTGCAAGTAAGTATGAATAATGATGATTTGTTTACACCTAGTGCTTCTTGCATTTATTATAGTGCTGATTGTTTGGGCTTGGTTGGTTTTGTTATTTATAAAAATAAATCAACGTTGGTATTCTTATTCGATTTTTAAAAGTATTCGGTTTGGATCATTCGATAGTTTTTGATTTTGGGATTTGAACTCGGGAATTTTGTATAGATTGAAAAATATTAACCAAACGGTAATTCGTATCAAAAAAGAACTGGATAATATATTTTGATCTATTGAGATAAATTCACCATTTTGAAATCCTTAAAAAAAATTTGCTGACTACGAACATTAACCGAGATATCAATAAAATCAATTTTTCAGACGAGTTAAAAAATATCATAGGTCATTTTTTTTTCAAGATTAATGAATGGTTTAATATATTATTTATTATTATATTATTATTTAAACTGTATAAAAACATATATAATACCTCTAAAACGTGCAAGAATACCTTTTGTGTAACCTAAGTTATATATTTTTGTAATAATTTAGCTAATTCCTAAAAATTCTCTAACTCAAAATTATGTCTATTAGAAACAAAAAGCATGGCTTTATCTGCAAAAATAATCACTTATCCATAGTTGATTTAATTATTCTCATTTTCGCCGCAAAATGCAGTCTTTGAGAAGAGAAAGACAGCTGTTTGTTTCTAATAAATACAATTAACTGCTGTTTCTAAAAGTGTATTGTTTGATATGTTCAAAAACCAAAATGACTAACTCCATTTATTTTTCTCGATAATTGAGTTATCTAATAAATTATTTGATTATTTACACAAATATCGAACTATTAATCGATTTTAAAACAGAAATCTGTACTTATTTTGTGGAGTTAGTTGTTTTTACATTTTTTGTTTAATTTGTTCATGAATTCATCTTCATTTACAATTTCGTTATTTTTGAATCAGCTTTTTATTGGAATCCTGCTTGTTTTCTATATTCAATTAAACATTAATATGAAAAAGTCCGCTAACAATAATTAAAAGGAGTTGTGATATTGATTAATTAAATCAAATATTGAATAATTCGTTCAATCACGTTATTAAGGCTGTATTGCGGTCTGACAACTTAATTTTTTTTATACAGATTTCGAAAGTAAAATATATTGAAAATATACTGTGAAAATTGTAGACCAAAATTGAAAGTATTTACGAAATTATAGCACATAGAAGAAAACGGGCCGTGTTATTTTAAGTGAATAAAAAATCTGTTACTTACTAAATCTTTAAACGTGTTTTTGGATTATCGTTTTTTCGGTTGGTGGGAAGCAGAAACGAAATTCTAATCAACCGATCGGACAATAATTTTAACACGTTGTTCTACAAATAATAGTTATCGTATTACCTAAAATTATTTATTTTTATTAATAATAATTTTTTCTTTTATTTCTCGATTTTCAACGAAAAAAACACGATTTTTGAAAACTTTTGATATTTTTTGCGCAGATTTATATATTTGTATAATATGATTTAATAGCAAATAAAAACTAGTTGTTTGGGTATTTTTCATGCTTGGAATAAACAGTATGTGTTTTTTATATATCGTATCAACAACCCAAGGCAAATTTACGTAAAACAGCGACATTTGAACGCCATAAATAAATCCACATCAGATAGCATGATGACAAATTGTATCATACATTCCAATCGCTGCCAATGAATCATTTACAACGTGGTTCTGAAAGTTCCCTGGCTAATGTTTACTCGAATATATTTTCAGGAGACCTCGGATTTTAGGATAAATTCCTATTTTCCAATAAAAAATATTTTTGTAAAACCACAAAGTTTAAAGAGGTTCTGATAATGTTTAATATATTTATTTTGCTTATTAGTGCCTTTTTTGTTTTAATTGCTTATTTTACAATTAGTTTGCCTGTTGCAAACTTCACTACGGTACATAATAAATCAATATTTACTCTCTTTGTCGTTATTGTAACAAATTCGTAGGCACATTTTTGTAAAATTTAGTACGAATTGAATCCATATAAAACACTGTATTAATTACGTTAATAACTGATTTGGTGTCACATTATTAACAAGAGAGAAAGTATTTGCATGTATCTGAAATAACATGTACCATAGTCAAATTTTACATATGGAAAATATCAATGCATATAGTGTTTTTTCTGAATTAAGTCCCATTTTATTTTATTTTTTACTTTAAAAAAATAATAGTAAAATTGCTTATTATTTAGGTACGTTATTTTATTTTAAATTTAAACTTCTTAAAGTATTATTGACTCCTAAATGTGAAATTCTAGAGTTTGAATATCCGAGGTCTAATTCTCAGTTAACAAAGTGCATGATAAAGATGTTAATTATCATCTAGGTATAAACCACAACTTCTTGGTTAGATATTTTCATTAGATGTAATATGTATCATAAAATTATACGTAAAACCAAGAAGATGAGACTTATACCTAGAATTCTTGTCAGATCTTTGGTAAACTTATTGAAAAGCATTGTTGTTGATCAGTGTTTCCCAACCTGTGTTTCATTAATGTCTTCAAAAATGTTACATAACATTTTATTTTATAGAAATCATAACCTGGATTAAAATAGACAAATGAAATCAATTGTCTAATATTGCTGTCCAGTAACTTTCTTTCATTGCAACACTTCATTTTAGTGACTAAATATATATGTTTAATTTATTGAAAATTTTCTAGATGTCACGGGAGCTCCCCATCTGTAAAAAATACGTTGCGGGCTCCTCCAGTAGACAAAAGGTTAGGAAACACTGTTCTAGATTATATCTTCCGCCCTTCCCTGACAAAATCAAAATATAGATATATGAATTCTTGAAGATTCACTTCTACAGATAATTTTACTATATGAACCCACAAAACAAGTTTTTTCAACATCCTTAGGTGAAGTTCATCCTTTCGAAAAAAAAACCGATATATTTTTCCTATTAAACGACAGAATATCTTATTCATTTAACTTCATAAGTAGATAAACTAATAAGGGTTCCTAAGATGCTTAAATGGTATCAGCAGTTTTGTTTTAATATCAAAAACTTTTGGCTTCGATATGTACTTCATGAATATTAATCTAAAAAGAGGTCAATAGGTTACAACTATTGACTCAATGAAAATTTTCCTATACGACCTCTACCTTAAACAACCAGTATTTGATAACACCTTCCATTATTATTTTTTATAACCAAAGTAAGTTTGTATAAGTTTCACTGTACTTTGCTCGCAATTGAAGAGTAGAAATTGAACCCAGTGTCAAAAATTAAATTAAGGGATTACATCTAATCGTCACTTCGGAAAATGATATTTCTTTAGGAATTTTTTAAGAATAATTAAAAAAGCGATCAAATGAAATTTGATAGGTCTATTGTACATGTCTCAAAATGTAAAAAAACTTTTTTTCTAAATGAAATTTAAAAAAAATGGTGACTTTAGCGTTGCTACACTGTGTATCTTTTTGTTAAATGCTTCACTGCGAAAAACAACTTCCATGGATCAACATCTAGAACAAAAAAAATCTCGTTATTTACGTGAGTTTCCTATCGAAGTACACAAGATTATTAAAAAATATCGATTTTTGCAAAAAAATTTTAACAATGAACAAAAAATCGCTTTTACCAATCGTAAAAATCGTGTGTACTTCGATGTAAAATCTATCTAAGAAGTTACAGATACGATTTCAACTCGATCGGATAGAAAATGGCCAAGATACGTTTTCTGCAGTTTTAAAAACGTGGTTTCGATAAAAAATGAGTTTAAAGTTTGAAAACTGTTTTACTACATTCAAACGTCGACGTTAGTTCCGACTATTTTTCGAGACTATGTCGGTTTAACGATTTTCGGTTGCTTATTTTGCTTCTGTTTTGGCTTGAGACCAAATCACGGTGCCCCTTTACATTACATAGCTGAACCAAACAACCTAGATGGTGAAAGTGATAATGAGTATATTCATTATCACTTTCACCATCTAGGTTGTTTCGTTCAGCTTTAGAAAGTGAGCTCTAAAAATTAAAAAAAAAATTCACTTATAATTTATTTTGAATATCATTTTTATGATGTTTATACATTATTTAAACCAATAAAAATAACCTCAAAAATTAGTTAGTACACTAGATGTAACGCCTTAAAAAGATGTACCACGAGTGTACCAAAATCAGCACAGTTGGAACATAAGACTTATTTTATTTTTATATTTATTATTTTAAATTAGATAGTCTATTCCTTCTTGGTATCCTTATGTATGTCTGTATACGATCTAAATCGATTGGAACCTTTCTAAACTTTCTTTACAGTATCTTTCAGAATAAACGTCAAGCTATTTCTGTTTGAGATAGGTTTATATATGAAACTTTTAGGGAATATATAATTCCGAATGAATATTTATCATTCTAAAAGTTTTTAATCTGATTACAAGAAGAATTTATCTTTGAAGAGCATTAAAAACGATTTATCATAAAATACATCTAGGTTTCCACTAAATCGTAACCAAGTAAGACATACCCTAAAAGTTTTACATATATTTATCATAGATACAGGTATAAATGAATGATTGGATTTTCTTAAACAATTCTTAAGCGATCATCACTTGTTTTAACAATGCACGACGTCCTGTATTTGCAGAACGACGCGTGGTACCATTGAGAAGACGGATATTCCCGATATGGGCCTTGTGCGTGACGGCACGCAGTGCGGCGAGAACTTGATCTGCGTGAACCAGACCTGTACCAGTATCTTCCCGCACATAGACCAGGGCAAGTGCCCTTCAAACCTTAACAACCTCGAGTGCTCTGGACACGGGGTAAGTCAGTCTATCTATCTGAAGATGGCGATACAATACACACTGAAAAAAATTGCTGAGAACAAATAAATATTATTTGATTCAAGTAAACAAAGTATTTGTGCAGCTGCCAATAATTTCGTATTAAAAAATTAATTTTTTTTTTTCGTTATACCCAATAATTGTTCGTACTTATTTCTTAAAGAAAAAGGGGAGGGGGTAATTTTAAATTACCTTTTCTAAAGGTATGACCTGACTCACCGACAGTGGATTTGTAATAAATTATTAAATACATCAATTCAAATAATTATTGTATTAAATAAAATAATATTCATTTGTATCAATAAATTAGGCTGTTTGGATCAAATAGATTCCTATAAATAACTGAGTTATTGGACACAACGTCAATTGATTATTTAGTTCATATAAAATTTACTTGCTTTCAGTAAATATGATTCAAATAATTTGAGTTATTTGTATCCATTAATTTTTTTTCAGTGTATGTATATGTAGTATACATACTATAACATTTGTTTTTACTTCTGTTAAACCGTAGGTGTGTACAAACGTGAATAAATGTTACTGCAACTCCGGTTGGAGCGGCCCCGACTGCTCCATCCAAGTAGAAATCACCGACCCCCCAGTGATCGTGACGGAGATCGCCCCCACCGTTGTAAACCACATCGAAAGCAAAATGGAAAAGAAAACTACCCACTACGGTAAGTTTTTCAATTCAATTGATTCTGTAATCCTTCAAACACCAAATATAATCAGAGCGAATTTATAATTGATTTTTGTGACAGTTTACATGAAAATGAGGCCCCCTAGATTATTTTTTAATAATTTTTTTGTATTAATTATTTTAATATCTTGACAGGGACTGTTTTCGTTTAAATTGTATATGATATGATAACATATGTATTTTCTTAATTCTTGTTTGATTTTAAACGTTTTCTAGGAGCAGAAGAAGATTTATATTCAATAATATTTTTTACTTATTTAGTGTGCTATTAATATTGACCCACTTCTACCCAAATATTACTAATAAAATAATTTCAACGTAATGAAACATAATTTGATTATTCTCTTGGTATTCTTCAGATTTACGATAACACATATATTTCTGTATTGGATTTAGTTCTACTATCTGAAATTATATAATTATATTTAAGGTGACTTAAGAAATAATTCTAGATTATCGCGCCTTATATTTTGACTGAATATAATTTTTCGAGGTTCTATCCCGCGCCATTTAATCTATTTTAACAAACTTCAGTGATACATAATTTTACTATTATAATTTCATTATTAAACATCTTTTTAAAATAAGGGTTCATATAATATATAACAGTTGTTATTGTTATGACTCTTTGGAAGAAGAAAATCAAGAAATTTTAGTCGCAACACCAATCAAAATACAAAACGAGATACAATTTCGAAAATTCATATTTGGTCAAAATTAAAAATTTAACTTTCTCAGAATAACTTTTCTTTACATTAAATTATAAAACATATTTGTCAAAATTCCCTCAAACTTTCCAATTTAATTAAACAATTGAACAATACGGGTGAAGTTGGGTACGAGACGCGGTCGGTCCGTTCTCGTTGATTGCACTAGAGTGTTATTCCAGGTGACGGAGAGAATGACAACCTGAGCACGCTGTCTATGGTGTTTATACTGGTTGGGGTCGTCTCGCTAGTCTTCACTTCTTTTGCCTCAATGGCCGTTTGCTACAGGTACTTTGTCTGGGCTTCAGAACGGCAATATTGACAGTTATTACAAATACATCAATCGCGTGTAACTCATCTAATTCTTATACTTTCTACTTAGGTATCATTTATATTAATTATTGATCATATGATGGTCGAGTTCACTTTGATTAACTATCTAAAGTGAAACAGAATTGTATCCTGTAAGTATTAAATCATTAAAATTGATCGTTTAAAGTGATAGATGAACCAAGTAGTGGCAAGTTCTACTCTTGTTCATTTTGGTTTAACTGTGTAAATATGTTCACTGTTTTTGTCAAATATTATTTATGAATTGATTTAGTATTTAGCTGTAATTGTGTATATAAATTTTGTATCAATTTTAATTAATTACAATACGGACAACATCAATTAAAGTAAATTGAACAGTTCGCTTTTGATGATACGTATGGATAAAATATGATGTCAGTTTAGATAATAAATCAAATTGGTTATACCAAGAACTTTAATCATTCTTTTAAACTATTCCTGCATTTATCCATTAACACAAGGATTAAATATGATATTTGCCTTTTATTGTTTTTATTTTGAAAATTCTCAATACAATTACTTACTTCAAATACAAAAATAAATAATTTTTTTTAAATTTTATAATTCTTATTTATATTGAAACCATTAAAAAATGTTCCTAAGGATATATTTTTCTGCATTCGTTTTTTTAGACTTTCGTGTCCATAGTTCATTTTACGTGTTGTCTCTTATGTCAGACTATTCTCCAGGAAGCATTAATTTAATAAAACGGTTCATGACAACTTCTGAAAAAGAATCCGACAAGAGAGCAGAACATTAATTTTACAACGTCCGCATTGAAATGATATTAAATTACGAATAAATTCCTAATTTTTATAATATGTCTACTTTTCGTTACATAAAATATAAACGTTTCCATTTTAGCAATAGCTGTTATTTTTAAATGGAAAATGCAAGTTTAAACCAGAGTAGAAAGTATATTGATCATTAAAAAAAGATGTATTTGTACTGTTTGAGGCCTGGACTGTTGGTGTCTGTGTCTCCCACCCAGTGTAAGTGGCGCGCAGTGTCGCTTGGTGGCTGCTGCAATACCGGATGTGACGTGTAGCGCTCTGATTATATTGTTGCTGTTTGTTGGACACTACTACTACAATCTATCACACTACTTGCCGATTGTCAGGTTATGTTCAACCGTCTGTGCGTGTTTTTAATCGCTTGGCTTTGGTGATAAATCATAATAAACTGCTTTATTCAATGTTAATTATAAGAATTACGATATTTCTTTCTTGTGTTCTATCTTGCTATGCATTGATGATTGTTCAAATTTTGATCATAATTTTTCAGTCTTATTTTAAATATGTTTTTTTTATGACCGTGAGTCGTGACAATACAAGGGATAGAACATAAAAGAAACAAAATTCATTTGAGACAAAAGTATTAAGTTAAAAATATCTGAGAAATGGATAATACAGAATTTTATAATGATTTCTTCTGTGTCGTCTTCTAGATTATGATATTTTTTAACAAAATTACAATAGAACATTCCTAAAATAATGTTTAAAAAATTAAATACTGCTCATATCAGAAATATCTCAAACAAGAAGACGAACCAAATCCAAGAAATAATTAACAATATATTTTAAATATTAATTACGATTATATGAAACAACTAATAGTTAAAATGTATTATATCAACAAAAAATAACAAGATACTGTATTTAATTGTTTCATAGAAATTTTAAAAATCGATTTGGACAAACTGAATAACATGGAGCAACTTATTAAATGTAAAGAAATCTACCTTTCAAAATATAACTTTCGTATCTACTAACATAATCATCTTTAAAAAAAAATGCTTAATATATTCTAAATCCCAAGTCCTGCACTTTTACCAATTTGATAGTATAAATGAATAAGTATGTATTTATCAATTTGGTGAATCTGTAAAACATGCAACATTGAACATAGATTAACAAACAGGGCCGGCAGAAAAGATAAATTTCGAGTGTCGAGTAAAAAAGTGGGGGGAGTTGGAGAGGTTTTTTTTCTTAAATATTATTTTTGAAACATTAAAAAGTATCAATGAATACAGTTATATAAATGAAAATTCAAATTAGCTTTTTATCCATAAAATCTGACTCAATTATTAATTTATTCTTTGATAATGCGAAAAGAGTCACTATGCTTTTCCAATTTCTGGTGGGTAATTCGACACACGCAAATTTTTCGAGTGTCTAGTACAACATACAGAAGACTAGACTGATGCCGGCCTTTTTTTATTAAAAGAACTCATTTCTTAACGTGAAATATTCCAATTTTAACATTAGTATGTTCCAACTCCAAGTTATTCAATTTGACCAGTATTAAGAACAAACGAATAAAGGCCAGTATTGATCATTGTAAAGAAGAAGGGGTGTTTACAAATTATTTAAGAGAATTAGCCATAAATAAACTATTACGCCTTTAAAGGTCTAAGATCCCCAAGTTATATACTTTCCCCAATACTGAATGAGTGAAATTTTACATGCCTATACTTGATCGATTTAGCCAAATTGTAAAACATATATAGAAATAGTTATTTTAATCTAAAACTATTACTACATCTTTAAAGGTCATCTAAGATATTTCAGTTCCTCATTTTAGCTAATATTTAATTCTTAGAAAAGGAAAGATAAATTGGCGTATCATTCAGATTTTAAAATAAATATCAATTGTTAATAATTGTTTAATTTATTGATAATAAATGTTTTATATTGTCTTTGAAAGTATTTCAGTGATAATTGATTAACAGAGAAACGTCTATTTGGAACTATCATCTCTCATACATACTAAATTCAATTGTAATTTAAAGCATATTTGCATATTAAAAATTTTTAACTGACGACTCTGGGATAATATGTATGGAAATGACAATTTTGATATTTAAACCATAAATTTTGGTGACAGTTTCATATATGGACTACCATTGACCATTGGTTATCTATAATCTTTCCTAATCTAAGATTTAATAAGTGAAAGTTTAAACTAAAAAACATGGCATTTAAAGAAATCTATTAACAATTATTAAATCCCCAAGTGCTTCACTTTGATCAATATTGATGAAATGAAAGCGCACAGGCTTGTACTTGATCGGTGAAACTAAAGAACTTGGTGTTTGTTTAAAATAACAAACAAACGATTATAATATCTTTCAAAGCGTCAAAACCCCAAGTTCTTTACTTTGGCCGTAAATTATAAGCGCACTGGTCTGTACTTGACCAATTTGGTAAAACTAAAGAACATTGGGAATGGTTTTAATAACGATCAAATAATCTGTAAGTGTTCTTAATTTTTACCATAAGCTTAAAGCGCACAGTTGAACATAGCCCGCACAAAGTCGAGTACAATATGAAATGAACTGGTTGACTCGATGGATGTTTCTCTTTTTTTCCATACCTCCCCTGTTTGGTTGTGTTTCTGTCTGTCTCTCTGCATGCACCGGACGACGGACTGCAGAGAATTACCACGGCTCTAACACGGTATTCCTAGTGGGTACGCTGATGTCGGTTGTGGGGGGTGTGTTCATTTTATTTGCGATGATGGCACTCTGCTACAGGTCAGTCGTAGTACACAAAAACTTCTCCCTGTGTCTCAGGTTAGTGGGCAGACAAAGACCAAGGTAGTTCACTGTTACCTTTTCACGCATCTGTCTCTCTCTCTCTCTGTCTCTCTCTCTCTCTTTCTATCTCTCTGTCTCTATCTCTCTGTCTATATCTTTCAATGGCTCCTGCATTGTTGGAAATTTTATTTTCGCGAGGGGGGGTGGGGGGTGACAATTTTATATTAATATTTATAAATCAATATTAACGTCATATGTAGCGAATATAATATTTATTTTATTTACATGATTTATTTATTATTATTCGGTCTTAAACAATGGACAAAATTCTATACTTTTTGGCGGCTCAATTATTATCAAAAAAGAACTATGTCATATAGAATAAATAGTTATTACTGTAATAAATAATATATAAATGACTTTAAATTAAGAAATCAAAATTATGACCCATGTATTATTTTCGGCTTATTTTGTGCTATTTAAGCTATAGTCATATTAAATGAAAAATACATCTTTATACAAAAATATATTAAATTGTGTAGGTCAGTTATTAAATACTAAACATTTATTAAGTATCTTAAAAATGTAACTTTGTATATATTATACTTTATAAAAAGTCCTCATCAGATTCATTAAATTTCAAATTATTCTACTATACTTACTCACGTATTATTGTGAATATATTTTGAATATGGAAGATTAATTAGAGTTTAAGAAGATTATAAACATAAAGCATAGAAATAAGTAATTTTTATTTATTATCTACTTTATTGTTTGTACTTTCCATCCTAAATAATCAATTTTTCATAACCAAATTACATACTTATAGAATATAACCTGAGAATAGTTGTGAAAATATTCTCTTTTTTTATTGAATTATATATGATACTTATAATATTAATTATTAATTGATTGATAAAAAATCTAAGATTGACATATTTTTAGATATGAATAATTAAATAATACAAACATTTTATAAAAATAGTTTTAACATCCTGAAATAAAATACATTTATGAATATCAAAGTCTTGGCATCGTGTAATAATTTAAATAATAATAATTTTAATTGGAGAAGCAAAATCATGTAAATAGCACAATTTTTCGTATGGGGAAAAAACATTTCTTTTTTTAGTTTGAAACATTAATAACAAAAATACTATTTCCAACAATGTGCACATTTAACTGTAGGTACATGTTACTCGGGCTTCTATTCTTTATTTGAATAACTTAAATGAATATGAAAAATAAATTTCTATAAATTATTTCTCCTATTCATTTAGTTTATTTAGATTTTAGTTGCAGTAATAACTATTAAAATAGTTATGCATGATATGTATTTTTATATGGAATATATTAAAATTACTTTATACTTACACAATTTTTATTATGAATATGTTCAATTATTTTAAAGTATAAAGTAATATATAATTATAATATTCTGTATTTAAATATATGTGTCATAGAGAACACAGGCTGATCATAAAGTCGTAGCCTACGTCTTTTCGGTCACCTGTATTTGTATATTCTCTCTCTCTCTTCCGGCATGCGTGGATTCATTCATACCATCGCTTTATGTTTTGCACTGCACATGCTAAACTACCCCCTTAGAATAAACTCTACATCACATCCCACTGTCTGTTCTACTTAAGTAGTAACGAGCCACAATGATAACCTAAAATAAGCATGTTTGTGTACTTAAGTATAGGCCTAATTAATGTTAAGTGTATTATAATATATAATATATTTATTACTTTTTATAAGTATCAACATATCATAGGATAATTGGCTGGGAGTTTTAGATAAAGCCGACGTTAAAATCCCACAAGTTCAGTAATTGTCTTCAAATGTGATTCGATTAACAATAAAAGCGTTGACAAGAGCTGAATTTGCTCGATTTGTGCTTCGACTTCATCTAAATCTCCCCACCAATTGATAAAATCAAAAAATTAATCTACGTATGTACATCCTTCTTCCTGATTGGCCGAACAATATTCAAAATTTGTATTTAGGTCTCTAATTGACGGAGCGCAAATAAATGCAACAATCAAGATGTTGATATTTGTAAGGGTAATGTTTATTTATAGAAATATTTATCTATATATTGGTATATAATCGTGATATAGAACATATATATGTCTAAACAGCTTCTCGCTTATGTGTGAAAGATGGTGTGATACGTAATCCTGTTACAAAACATCCTAACCAAACGTGTCTATGTTATTCGTAACGTGTTTGTGATATCGATGTCAAAAATTATCGTTATGTGTTCAAAAATACATCCAATACTGACCACTGTAATTATTAAATAATACATATCTGATGTTAATATTATCAAAAATTCATTCAAATTGAGTCTTCAACAAATTATGCATTGTAGGATTCAAAATTTTAATAGGGGGGAGTTTTTTTAATTTTTATATACGGAAGCTTGTAAAAGTTTAGGAGGAGTAAATGATTTGTCAATTGCAGTTAACATCAACACAGAACAAAAATTACACCACTAACATGAAGATGGATCGAGAATTACAGTAAAGATTGTTATATTAAAAAAATTAATATTTTATGTATTTAACTTATAAACTCCAAAAAGCAGAATTATTTCTAAAATTTGCATTTGTATTATAAGTATAAATTTGAGATTAGATTATTGTCAAGATAACAAAATTTTTCGTGAAATCTATATACGTACACTTATTAAACTATTTCTGCTAAAATATCATTCTTTGGCTATTATGTTTATTAAAACATTCTAAATAACAACCTTCTACTGTATTTTGAGTACACATACAATATCAATGTAAGTATTTTTAAAACATATACCAAAAAACACATGTGCGAAAAAATAACTACCAATATTTCAAATAAAAACCTTTCAATGCATATGTATAGATTAAAAAAAATCAGCTCCTAAAATTTTATAGTTAAAAATTTCTTGAAAATAAGTCGACAATTCGAACAAATTAGGTTCCAAACTAAATATCAAAACAAAATATAACGGGTGGTTCAAATGTACGTCTTTTGTTTTTGTGTAATAGTACTCTGGAACTATAATATAAGTCATACACACTTAGATTATTTGCTTGGAAGGTGTAGCTAATGAGTTACCAAGCGCCTTACGAAGTATGCTTCCAACACTCAGATGGCACTGGCCACAGTGTATGTTGGTAATTTACCTCGTTGGTTGCTTGATGACTCGCTAGCCATACCCTCTAAGCAAATAACTTGCAGTGCAGCCTTAGGCATAGAAATGGTCTTAAAACGTTCATTGTATAATCTTGTAAGCAATGTTGAAATTTAAAATTTTAATTAGTTGTTTGATAGTTAATCCCTTTTATTAACTACATCAGAATCAAAAGGACCCGAAGAACCAATTAACTAATTTATTAGGTTATAGATATTGCAATTGTTTTTTAGTAAAAAAAAACGAAAGAGTAACTTCCTAAGAATTTAAACTTAATTCACTTATTTAAAAAGAAGGGTACCTTAAATTAAATTAATTATACAACAAACAATAAAATGACTATTCTAAAGTTTCTATGATTTATAGTTACAAAGTTCTATGTCACCAAACAGAAAACATTTTTATCCATACGGTTAATTGGGCTTTTTAAAAAGATCTTTCAATAAAACCTAAGAATCCTCCAATGCGAAAAAATCAGTGAATTGGAAAACAAATGTATTAATTGGGCTTTTTTCTTTTGTTCCTTTTTATTTACTTTTCCTACTAGAAGGAAGAGCACATTGCCGAAATATGATCCTCCGTTTGTGAAAAAACCAATGCATAAAACATACACGGCTTCCTCGTCCAATCATACCCAAGAGGACACCATATCAATGGATAGTGTCAACAAGATATTGTCATTCGGTACGGGCCAGCCTTACAGGTAAGGACATCCCACAGATTTTATCCCTCACAAGTGTCCTTTTAGATATTTAGTATACATTATTGATTAACATTGAATATTCACACGATCCGCGTACACTTTTTTATGTTTTTGGTATTTCTTTCTCACTGACACTGATCCCCATGTTTTGCACAGATTTGATAAGCACATGAGTTTTTTTTTAGTTTGTAGTATATTTTTATATAAAATCACTGTTTTAGTATTTAAATATATATACAAGATATAGATTTTAGTTATTTTAAATATGTAGGTTTTTTATAATAATATTTATATAGAATGGAAGAAAGTTATGCTCCATATTCTACCAATTGCATTGATATTTATTTAGTACTAGCGCATTGAATCCGGTGTTACCCGGGTTAATATCCATAAAATCATAGTGACCTAAAATATTTAACATGCCCACACTGCGAATTGTTTTTTTTCCGAATTTACACAAAATATCCACAAATTATACACCTAAACCTAACCTATCCATTAGTGAAAAGTGGAATAAAATCCATTCAGTAGTTACTGAGAAAATCGTGTAAAATTATATTTTCAAACTCCCAAGAAACACCAAGTCCCGTCTTAGAATTTGTATGAAAATAAAAATAAATACGTTAGCAAATTACTGACCATAACAGTGTTTAACAATTAAAAATTAATAATTTAACCAAATCAGCTTATGAAACATCAAACAAAATATTTTAAAACTTTCCCATATTAAAAAAAATCAAAATATTTCTTTGAAAATGATATCTGGGTTAAATTACCGCCATCAAGTTTTGGTAACATTCTAATAGAATATTTATATATTATACCTTAATCTAATCTGTTATGTTAATATTAATGTATCCATTATAACTAAGCATTTATCAAAATTCAAAATTACAGTTTCATGCTAAAAAACAGCATTAATATTTTATATTCACACGTCAATTTTGACGTACAACTACGTCTTCCCCAGCATTAGGTACAAACAGAACATAAATACAATGTCACACTTTTAAACCTTATATAATAATCGCAAAGCAATAAATAAAACGCCATTAGATATCTTATAAAATCTGATTTATAATAAAATGAGTTTGAACCCTATATCTCTCAATCCTAAAATATTATGATATTACTTTCAGTAAATAGCAATGCAATTGGTTAATGCAAGTAATAATTAAATATAGGGGACTAGTACTACCTTCCCCTACATATTTCACATTGTTTATTTAGAAATATAAATGCACATCATATTTATATTTTTTCAATTTCACTAAAATTATTTTTAAATTACGGTTTACAGAAAATGTATGTATAGTAACATTAAGACGTAATATATTACTGGAATATATTACCAATCGAGTTTCAAAGTATTTTTTTGCGGTATCTTTCTAAATTGTTTCTTTTAGTTACTTTATCTGAGACCACAATAGAGATGAACAACTTGATCCTTCGCATAAAACTTTACAAAGTAAATCACGGTTGGATAAAGTACAAAACTCGGAAACTACTTAAAATGAGAACATTCTGGAAAGCCAATATTTATTTATTATTCCCTAAAAAAGCTTTATTTACTAACTAAATGCAGGAGATGGTGGTGCATATTTAATGTTGATCAATAATTGTTTTACAACGTTATCCTTTATGTCACATCCTGTGAGTTTTTTGAGAATGAATGTTACGATTTTTTGCTGATTTATAATGCTTTAAATATATACACGATTTATATATGAAGTTGTAATGGTTTAGTGACCTAAAACTGAACTGATTTTTAGTTAATTTAGTTGCAGATTTGTAGGAGATATACTTTTACAGTAAGTAGTAAGGTCGAGTTTATGTATGAGAAATAAATACTGATTTCTATTTCTGGAGAAAAGAATAATAAATATTTGGAGCTACACTTACCGACCCCCTTTTTAACTACATAGTACTTTGGAACTATAAATGACATGAATTGTTCGTTATTTAAATATTTTCGATGAATGTTACAGCCTTCATATAATAACAGTTTTTTTTTATATTCAAAATAGAAAATGTGTCTTCAGAATCTATTAGTAATAATTAATTCTCTGGATTATTATTCTTAATGTGTTTATAGTTCCACTATGAGTTTCTACTTTTCAAACTTATTTTACTGATTCTGAAAACTAAAAAAATCCTAAATATTCTAATATTGAGTTGTTACATTTCATTCAGTATTTCATTCGTCCTTACTTTCATGTTTTTCAAGTAGTAGGTATATTAAATAAAATTCAAAAAAAAACTTCAATTCAGTTTATGGTCATATATGTAAACATATACCTACACTTATACAATCACACACACACTAAGGGGCCGATTTCAAGTGCCATTATTAAATCATGAAATGGCACTTTAATTCGACCCTACACAAACACATACAAACACATACAGACCGGTTTTTGAGGGTAAGACCCACAGGGCTCCAATTAAATAACCTTAAAGACGCCTTAAAAACTGTCATTATTAGACACCCCAAACACCATGTCTAAAAGGGTACCACTTAGACCGGTTCTACACACAAACATTCAGGACCGGTTTTAAAGGGTACCCACAAGACACCACTGTAATAAGGGGTTGAAAAGATCTAAATTGGCCCCTTATAGACCGGTTCCACACAGACACACAGGGTCGGTTCTAAGGGGGGGGGAGTGGGGGAAGAAAGTCACAGAGACCGACCCTGCATACAAACACGTGTACCCCGCCGTGCTGACACGTGCTGTAATGTGTTCTGACATGGTTTGGATGTTTTGCAGCCGGGCGGATTCGCAGCGAGTGCTGTTTCGGCCGGTCAACCACATGGCTGCCAGCACGTCTCGATTTCAGTTAGTCCTTCCCGTTTCTGTGTATATGTGCGTGCACCCACACCCACCTTGTCTCACACCTCCATACATACACACGTACACACACACACCCGCTCACGCATACATATTGTACATATGCGTTATCGTATATGTATATGTACTGACAAACCAGTTACATTTGTGTGAACATTTTTTTTTACAAAAAAAATAAATAAATAAATAAAATTTCACAATAACTAAAGGTTTATCACTTGGTTGGTACCCAAGTATACATTTAAAAAAAATCGTATGACTTACCAAATATATCATAACAAATTTATTGATTAATAACAATAATAGATAAATATTTTATGCTTTTTTAATATTTTTTTTGTTACATACATTAAACTGCACTGCACAAACCTAAAAAACCTACAAACTTGAACTCTTCTACTTACATCTATGATATTTTATCGATATGGATAATTGTATTTTTTAAATAAAAAAAATTGATGGTGTTAGGTCATAACAATATAATTACAAAAAATGTCTGTTTTGTTAAAACGCGTGTTATCGAACGAATGATACTACGAATAGACTAAACAGAAAACTTTTTAGTTTATTAGAAAATAACTAAAACATCAATTATTATGTTTTGACATGATATCATTTATAAATGTACATATATATTATATTCCCGATAGGTAATAAAAACGACTTCTGAATATAATTGTAACACCAGGGACGTATTTACATAAAAATTTATTTAATATTAATAATTAATACAAAAATAAACAAATTCGAATAGGTATATCAGAGTGAGAAGTCAGCAGTTGTGTAAACAGAAATAAATATCAAAATAAGCGATGTAAACAGATTTCCAATTAAAATATTAACTAGTCCGTGGATTATAAAATATTGAACTCTAACATTTCCAAAAGTAAACATAATTTAAATATACATACAAGATTTGCTTGACAAATTTGATTCGTGATGTTTGTTATGTGGGAGAAAAGTTATTGATTACAATGGATTATATGTAATTTCATTATTCTATATTAATTAAATATGGTAATATGCTATACCTCTGAGTAACTTTAAAGCAGTAATCTCATTTTAATTCACTTATTCGAGAGTTATTACGATTTTAATTTATAGTAGTCGTATGGAAAATTGTTGAATACAGTACTCAAAGATTTGCTTTTCTAGATGTGTTTAGTTTTAAAATAAAGGAGAGTTTCTTTCAAAATAGCAGTGGCGAAGCGTCCATGGAAGCAGGGGAAGCAACGCTTCCCTTACTTTATGGGAAAATTTATACAAATCTGTGTTTTTAGTTAAGAAATAATTTAAAAATATTATTATAATACCTCTACGTCATTCGGATTTTAAAATAAAAATATACATAAAAAATGAAATTTGGGAAAATTGCCGTCATCAAGTTTTTATTACAGTTTCGTATAATTAGGTGGCTTATTATGAATGCATAAACTTTCCTACTCTAATATATAATAATATAGAATAATAAGGATAAAATGTTATTTTAATTTAAAAAATACAATTTCCGTGGAAATTTGTAGCATAAAATTTGCACGTTTCAGTGGCGTAGCTACTTGTTAATTAATAATAACAACTTATTAAAATGATGCTTTCTTATTGGCATATCTCAATTATTTTCTTCAAGTCAAACTGATATATTCAATCATCTTAAACTAATAGAATATTGTGAGCCGTTAAGAAACTAAAAAGACTGAGTTCTTAAAACATGTAGTCGATATATTTATAGAAAGTCCAAAATAAAACAAACTATATTTTTTCCAATGTTACTATATTTTGATTTTGAGTGGCTTCATTACCTCCTGAAAAAAATATTTGATGTATATTTATGTGTAGTTAGAAACATATTACAAATCAAATATTTCGAAACTAGACTTGTGAAACTTTTAAATATTTCTATAACCATACCCCTGTAGCTACGCCCCTGTGTATACTCAACACATATTTTCAAAACTATACAGAATGAAAAGGAAAACTTTTTACGTTTAAATCACTATCCTTCATTTCATTAGTTAGAATTCATTTTAAATAGATAGATACGTAATTCCTATTTCTTTATTAAGTTAGACGTTCTCATAGATACTTATGCTATATATATCTTTACCGCTATTTTGCATGTTTCTTAATTACTATTATTAATTAAATACATATATGCATATAATGAATTTATTATATACATGTATGTGCATTTCAAATTTTTTAAATTGTTTATTAAAAATAATGGAACGCGAATAATATTTATTTGAGTAGTTTTTAAATATATCAGAAAAAATGGTTAATCGTCTAATTCTTCATAAATATTAACGAAAAATAATAAAGAAATATGTGATGTAATTTTGTTTTTAATGAACAATTTAAAGTCAACAACAAATTTCATTACATACATATTTTTTCGATCTGTCTATTTAAAGTTGTGTATATGATATCCATACTTTTGCCAATATTATCTATATTAACTTACCAACCATTATACTAGTATTAAAATAACATCATATTATACTTATTGTTAGGAGAAGAAAAAGTTCAACAAAAATTACGTCATTTTACGTAAACTACTCCATAAGTACTTTACATATATACCAGAAAGTATAACTTAACATAAAGGATGTAGATATCAATTTTCAAACAACTTTGCCACCATTTCCTCTTATTATGGACCAGAAAATATATAAAATCACCAAAAAAATAAAAATTCGTAAATCCATTACAATCTCTCCAATTAATTGGGGCAGATGTTACGCGCAGACAGATAGTAATCTAATTGAAGTAGTATCGAAGCTTCTCGGTATTTTGTTTTAGTCTAACTTATATCAATTATGAAATTTGTGTCGTCTGGTTGGGCCATACGTGAGATCTATACAAATCATTATTGTATACCTATATTCAGTGGAACCTCATAGCGGATCAAATCTGAAATTTACATATTATATACGTTAAAAATTCTAAATTTTCCAAATTTTTAAAACAAATAATATTGATTAGAAACCGAAACTAAACAATAGTATTCCGGAGGCTCTCGTTAAAAAAATATTGGGAGCGTTCACGTTTGACCAAAAAACAGAACAACGAGCTTTGCTTGGTTGATTCATGGAATTTCTGGTATAATGTACCATAAATTTAAAGAATGTCTTTTTTTAAGCGTGTAAGGGAATGAGAAAGAAGTAACTAGAAAGAGATAGAAACTAAACTAAACCAAAGTACTTTTATGTTCACTTCATGTTGAACGTTTTTGCCAGAACACTAGTTTCTATCTCTTTCTGGTTACTTCTTTCTCACTTCCTTACACGCTTAAAAAATGACATTCTTTAAATTTCTGGTACATTCCACCAGAAATTCCATTAATCAACCTATCAAAGCTCATTGTTCACCGTTTTTGGTCAGTCATGAACGTGACCATTGATTAGGTATACTAACAATAAAAAAATCCGTAGGGGTGAAGTCAAAAATCGTTTTTGGTGGAAACACTCATACTGTACATATAACTAAATAAAAGCGGTACTAAGTATATAGCTAATACCTATTGCGAAATAACTATGTAATGAGATGCGTTGCGCGACATTGTGAGTGTGTCACAGAGTGGGTGTGTGAAGGTCTGCGTGCTCCTGTACTGTTGTGTTTGCAGGGAGCACAAGCTGCACGCGTTGCGTCGGATGCCCGCCAGCTCTGGAAGCGAGGACGACCCAACACATTCAGGTAAATTCCTACCTAAATATCAACTATATTATGTACTCTTAATCTTATATACATATGTATGTGTACGTACAGACTCAATAAAAATAAATAAGGAACATTGATTCTACAGCTTACAATGAAAAAATAAAATTTATCGGACTATAAAATTCAATAAGAAGCAAAATATTGAGAAAAAGTTTTTTGCACTTTCAGGTCCCACTTAACTGTGCAAATAGTTAATCGTGAAGTTGTAGAATGATGTTTGGTTTTTAAACGAGCTAGCAAGCACTTTCAAATGAGGTTTCAAACCAATCTAACAGTTCTCTTAAAGTTTCATAAAGTGTTTGACAATTTTCGCCCACGCGTGATATATAAACACCAACGGTATTAAAACAGTGGCGATATTATAAAAATACTGTGTTGCAATAAGTTGAAGTATCATTGCTCTAAATTCCATAACCAATCCATTAATACTATCACAGAATTAATACCTCATTTGAAAGTGTTTGCTAGCTAGCGAAGCTAGCCTTTATAATCTGGACATGAATGTTTCTACTTTTTATTCACTCTGTATATTTAATATTAAAGTTTTCGGATTAACGATATTGAAAATTATATAGTTGCAATAAAAACTAGATAATCATTTCTATCAAATTATTGGACTCACTGTTTCACAATGCATTCCATTTTAAATACAGTAAAACTTTAATTTTTAAAGCACTGAGTTTGTTGTGCTATTATATCCAGAAATAAAAGAAAAATGCATTTTCGTCAATACATATCTATTCCGAAAACTTTATTGTATTTTCATTACATGTCATTTATGATTGATACAAGGTATGATAGCTGGGTGGGAGTATCATAAGGAATTTCGTAGGTTTGGAGTAGCTTAAATTTTTCTGCAAAGCTTACTATTAGTAGATATATTTTTAAAATTATTTATTCAAAGTAGTATATTAATTTTTAAATATTCTGGTGCAAATTCACTGAAGAAACTTTTTGATTTATGTTATATATTTCTAAAAAAAATACGTTCCTTTTTGTTAATGGTAACGAAAACAAAAGTGTACTTTTTTAATGTAAACCGTTAAACATCCTAGAAAAACTATTTTTTTCTTGGATGTGTTACTAAAAAAGTAAAAAAACATTTTGTAGTTGAAACTGCAGTCGCGTCAGCGGAGACACACGATAAATGTATACACAAATAATAGAAATAAACGTGTTTCTCCGGTGTATAGTTTGTTCCCACAACGTGAACAACCAGAAACAAAACAATACTATATAAAATGTTTTTTATTTTATTTGTACACAAAGTTTGTTCTTGTTGGCATGAATTCTTTTAATTTGAAAACAATTATTTTTCCATCAATGAACCTGCACCTTTATAATTAAAAATGATTTATTTGGCATGTTATTACATATTTTTGAGGATTATTTGAATTATTCGAGAATTTTTTTATTACTTCACTCGTGAAATATTATGTAGATATTGTACCAAAGACAGTAAATCAAAAAAAAAGTATTTTGTTTTTAATTAATAGTTAAAATCAAATAGCTTATTAAAATTGAAAGTAAAGTAGTACAAAACAAGCGATATATTATCAACAGGTGAGGAAGAAACTGTATCATTCATAGACCTGCCTCCCAACAACCTCAAAGTCCCTGAAAAAGGCATCCTCAAAAAGCACTACGGGGGCTTACCCCACAACAACACAGAGCATTTAGAACTTATGTCCCGGTCATCAGAACACCACAACGAGGTCGCTGCAGCGGTTGCCGGCAACGGGTCGGCGTCCATCTCGGATGTGGAGCGGACGCTCAAGTCGCTCAATGGGTATCACGAGGACATCCTCGAGGCGCTGCGCACAGCGGCGTCGCAGCGGGGCGCGGCCGGCACGCCGTGCGGATCTGAGGACGGCGGAGGCGTACTCAGACCCAAGAGGAGCTCGAGGGCGTCCAGCCAGGAGCGCGTATGCGACGTGCCCGGCACAGGACTCTCCCAGACGCATACGGTTCTAGTGGAAGGATCACCGTCCAGACGACATCATCTCATTCATCACGGGTTAGTCATTATTATTTACTTAATAATACTCCCTCTGTCCATGGGCGTAGCCAGGATTTTGTTCAGGGGAGGGCAAATTTTTTTTTTGAAACCGATTGATCGGCGTGTTTTTCCTAGTATTGAAAAATTAACATTTTCATTATTTATTATATCTCTAGATAGTTGCGCAAAAAGTAACAATGAAAAGTCATTATTTTTTTCAATTCTTCTTTTATTTTCGCCACATTTTTTTCAATCAATTAAATTTATATGTATGTGCATATCTTTTTGAATACAAAATCCTCTACAAAAATGTTCTCTACGTTGCTATTTTGGTGTTTTTTTTTTATTTAATGTAAAAAATCGATCTAATTTGAATTGATAATATACTTAAAAAAAAACTTTACAATAAAAAAAACAATGATATTTAAATTTTCGAATCTAAAAATGTCAATATTTAGCCAATGAACTGATTAATTTGTTACTCTTACTTCACGAGCCCATGCTTTTGTGGGTAGTTATTTTAACACAAAACACAGTTTTCACTGTTGCCAATACTGCGACCTTTGCCTTTAGGTGTTTTTATTTTATTTTTAATTTTCCCTGATATTTTAGTTTACATGTAAAAATAAAAGATTGTGATTAAAAAAAACTTTGATATTTTATTTTCTGGATCCAAAATATAAATTTACGTTCAAAAATTCAATGGACATCATAGAAGTCTAGAAATATCCCTGTTTGGACAATAATACTGATTTACTTATTACTTTTTGGCACAAGCTAGGGGGGGGGGGGCAAGCGCCTTCCACTGCCCCACCCTAGCATAAAAATATATTAACTTTTTTGTAAAAAAAATTATTTTAAAGAAACATATACCTAATAACATTACTAGATATATTTTTATTATTTGACGGTTCGCCTGCAATTCTTTGCAGTGCTGACGAGGAGGATGACGACGTTCCGCCATGTGGACCAATCCGCATCCGTAACCTGGAGGACCTGATACGGCAGCTAGAGCACCACTCGGCGCGGCACATGAGTCCCAGCGGATCCGAGGATATTCGCATGTCGGAAACCGAGGCCGACCGACACTACCGACTCGACGCGACCTGCGGTGAGGGGCCGCCTAGCCGATGTCGCGGGTCTGAAGACACCAGGTAAAATTTAAACTCGAATTTTAATATCTACATTTTAAACGGCCACCATATTGAAATCAGAATCAATACGTATTTCGTATCAGTTTTTATTTTCTATTTTACAAGAACGCAACTTTTTCCCACTTCATAGGGTTCATAAATATGGAAATTTCACAGCCACTATTTGTTTATATCAATTATAAACTATGGTTATAACTTATCAAATACAAATCCCCTAACCATAAAAATTGTAAGAGCTTAGACTTACATGTGTTTCAATAGCAATGGGAGGGTTCATGTCTGACCAAAAAACGGAACAACGAGCTTTGATTGGTTGATTCGTGGAATTTCTGGTGGAATGTACCAGAAATTAAAAGAATGTCATTTTTTAGCGTGTAAGGAAGTGAGAAAGAAGTAACTAGAAAGAGATAGAAACTAGTGACTAGGCTAACCATAGAACTTTTATGTTCACTTAATGTTGAGCGTTTCTGCCAGAACACTAATTTCTATCTCTTTCTGGTAATTTCTTTCCCACTTCCTTACACGCTTAAAAAATGACATTCTTTTAATTTCTGGTACATTCCACCAGAAATTCCATGAATCAACCAATCAAAGCTCATTGTTCACCATTTTTGGTCAGTCGTGAACGTGACCAATGCTATCATCATCAGAGTCCTACTACTTACTTAGTTTCTAAGGCATATAAATAATCGTAGTTATTTTAGATTTAAGATAGTGTCTTTAGGACTCTGATGATGATAGCATTGCTATTGAAACACGTGTAAGTCTAAACGCTTACAATTTATATGGTTAGAAGATTTGTGTTTGATTATATCAATTAGTTCAAAGATTAAACATTTCAGTTAATTTTTAACTATTTTTTTTATTCTTATCTTTAAGGGGAAGTTTTTGCAAAAAGGAAAAAAATGAGGTGGGAACTACTGACACATTAAACAGTCCTAAGACTTTCGCTTTATCGTTATTTATTAAAAATTATTATTTTTCGTCAGATTCGTATACGGACGTTACCGGCAACCTCCGGGTAGCACCGGGTCCCGTCACGGGCCCCCGTACATCCACCCGCACCACCATCATCACCACAGGGCCGGCACCGACGAGGATGATATCTACGAGAGCGCTGACCACGAAAGGGGTCAGTGCGCGGACACGCCCGACAGTGAGAGGTGAGTGTGGGAGCGTTTGTTACTTACTTGCTATACTAAAGGGCTTGAGCTTACTCATTGCTATTTAATTACACGCAAAAGTAAATAACACTTTATTATTGATATTAAATATGTATGTAATCAGTGGTGTAGCTAGAGATCGCTGCACCCCCGACGAAAATCGAAAAAAGTGGGTCCTGGTGTTATTGACAACCGAATACTGGATACCTTTCTTTTATTTTTCTTTTTTCTTTTGGTGCTACTTATCAAGTATAGGTACTTTTACGCCCTCTGAAATTAACGAAGACCTTTTTTTTCATTCTAATGTCGGTTTTTATGCCTGATAAAGCTCTTTTACCGCTCCCCTCTCGAACCGTTTACCACGGTGGAGGTTGATTTCGTCAACCTCTAGCTACACCACTGTATTTAGTTAGTTCCTTACAGGAAATTAAAGCTGAATTGATGTATTCTTCGGGTTCTGTTTCTGATTCATGTTCAACAACGTGTCAGTTATTAGGGTACAAGAGAGAAAATTTTTTTCTGATTATTGTACGAATTTTTATTTGAATGAAATAATGTTTTCTAGGCATTGTTGAATCTAGGCACTTTACTTCGTTGTGGGGGCTGAAAAGTGTAAGAAACAGATAACATTTTTAGGAATTGAATCTAATAACGAGTGGAAGGAAGATCTCTACCCCCTCTCAACGAATGAAAATATTTTAAGAAAAATTAATTATGGCAAATAATTTTATTATTATTTCTTAATTGTACTATGTTTTAGATTAGTTGATGTTTTATGATATTGACTTCTCAAAACCAACGGTAACTACCTATAAAATACATATGTAGGTATGAGTTAAAATTTCTTATAATTAAAAAGAATTACTACAATAATTCAAACCATTCTAGCACATTGAGCCCAGGTCCCCGATATGTTGATAGTTGGTACTGACATGTTTTTTTTTTAATTTATCAACCGATAAATTATCGCTACAATATAATATCTACAAATTACAAATAATATACACGCATTCCTTTTCAAATCAATCAAAAATTAAATTTATGATTATTCAGTGAATGAGGTTATTGTTTTTTTGTTTTGTTTATAAATATGTGTGACGAGGGATGGTGAGGGGGTCAAATAGACCAAAAAATAGCGTAGCGTCGTTTATAGATAGATTATTTTCCGCGAGGCTCAACTTGCTAGGACTTAAATTTATCTGTGTAAAGTTTTTCTAAACTACTTATTATATGTATTTTTAGTTTATTCAAAGTTAGACATCTGCTGTTTGTCAAGTTTGTTATTGTAATTTATTTAACCTTTGGTTTTGAGTATTGTAAGCTCACGCCCATTTTACGGAAACAACATGTTACGACTGTCATTTTCTAGTGATGAATTTATTCAAGCTCAACAACAGTTAGCCCGGTGGGCGAGTGAAGAGGCGGCGCTGGCAGCAAGTGGGGCAGGAACAAAGGCCGGGGCCGCCTACTACCGACAGCAGTCCCCGCCCACCGAGGAGGAGGAGTCCACGTCGAGCAGCGGCGGAGGCGCGTCCGTGGCACGCGCTCCGCCCCCGGCCCCGCCCCCACGCGCGCCGGCTCCACCCACACGCGCGTCGGTTCCGCCCGCACGCGCGTCAGTTCCGCCCGCACGCGCCTCAGTTCCACCTCCGCCAGCGTCCGTTGATTCGGACACGGCGGCATCGTCGAGCGGCGCCGAGCAGGGACGGTACCCCGAGTATAAGCACTGATGATAGGTTGCACCGCGCGAAGGGGCTGCACTGAATGCGCATGGGCGTAACTCTAATAAGGACCGCCCACATACCGGTAAATATACAGCGGGAACTTGATAGTTGCAAATAGTAAGTACCAACATTGCTCAACTTGTACTAATAAATGTCCCAAAAATCATAGCATACAATAACTTTTATTTAAAACGAGAGATCATCAACACTTTTGAGAGGATGTATTGTGGGTCGTAAAATTAAATATTCTTATTTATAATTAATTTATAGACATCCAAAATTTATTAGAAAAAAATCATCCTTTAGAAACGTTTCAGTTTACAAACATCAAATTGTAAAATATGAAAAACCTATAAGAAGAAGACACCTCTAAAAGATCGTAAATATACGCAGTTATATGTTTCTGCATTATTATTTTTAACTAACAAAACGGTCCGTAAAAATTGTCAAAAAAAATTGATAATCAAAACGATTTTTCTAGTTCTTGTAAAAATTTGTAAAAAAATAGGTAATATTTTCCCTTGGTCGAGGGGCGGCAATTTTTTTTTACCCAGGGCGGCACTTAACGTAAATCCGTCGCTGGATATGGTCAGAACCACGAACCAGATATAAACCTTTTGCGGGCCGAACTCAACTCCCGGGCTGTAGATTACAGACAATTGGCCATATTTCGTTAATAAATAGCATATGTAAGAAACAGTAGCAGTTATCTGTAATTTAATTGTCTATTAAATAAAAAATTAGGTATTCGAAACTTTTCTCAAAATTGTTGATGCGAACTTTTATTATTTAATAATAATTAAATTTATAATTCATCATTTTCATTAATCATAACTAAACATTGCAATTATAAAGCTCATACTGTATTAATTAATACTATAAGCATTCTGAATAAAATAAAAGAATTGTTCGCAAGCAATAGACGAGTAATATAAAAGCCTTTGCGCATTTTGTGCAGTCCTCCTCTGCTTACCAAACTCACTAGCCATAAACTGTATACCGACTTCACTTTAATTCAGCCCAGAATCAGGGTGTCCAACCGTTGCTTTACTAATTATTCTGTTCCGTTGCAACAATGCATATCAACGGCATATAGTTAAGACATGATAACAATAATTTATCAAAAACATATTTCCAGTTGTAAGTAGTAAGAAGTGAATATTTTTTCAAATTGTATTTTAATTAAAACAAGTATAAATTTATTTGACATTTCTTATTACCTATATTGGAAATATATTTTATTAATCGAAAATTTACTCGGATATAAAAATAATAGTGCAGCGATAACATATTACAATACGAAGGGCGTTTTTATGGTTAAATCTAAAAAATAAAATTATATTTGAGGGAATTAAATATAACATATCTTCCTTATTATTATTATTGTTAAATATATCCGAAAATAACAAATAAATTATACCTAGTAATTATTATTACGATTTTTTTATATATAGGTATTAGTATTGTTTTATTAGGGGGGTATTTTCCCTAAAATTTTGATACCAAATACAACTTCAACTGACACAAATTTCACGGCATTAAATATAACCTATATTTCCTCATTCATTTATTTATTACTAAGCATTATCGAAAAAGAAATCCTATAATTGTATTCAATAATAAGCACATTTATTAATAGACATTGTTTTTGTCTTATTAGAATTGTATTTTAATTTGAGGATCTACCCCCTTATTTCTTGGTATCAAATAAATCCTATATTGCCTCATTAATTATATTCCATAATAAGAACAGATTTTTTTGTACCTTTATTGTTGAATAAAATATTTGAGGTACTACCTCCTAATTTTTCGAAATTAAATATATCCTATATTGCCACATAGATTGTATTCAACGTATAATAAGGGCTTTATTAATGCAGATATTGTTAAATCTATATTAATTTTAAAAAATTAATTGAGGATCTATCTCCTAATTTTTTTAAATCAAATATATCCTATATTGCCACATAAATTGTATTCAATATATAATAAGGGCTATAGTAATGCAGATATTGTTAAATTTGTATTATTAAAAAAAAAAAATTTAGGATCTATCTCCTAATTTTTTATATATCCTATATCGCCACATAAATTGTATTCAATATATAATAAGGGGTATAGAAATGCAGATATTGTTAAATCTGTATTATTAAAATTTTATTTTAATTTTATTTTTGAAAATTGATTTTATTTAGGAGAGTGTCCCCTAATTTTATATAACCAAATATAACTTTATATTATAATATATTTATTTTAAATCATTTTTATTTAAGAAACCTCGACGTATGATTTATTATAGAAATAAGATTAAATTGGTTTAATTCAGTATGAAAACAATTTTTTAGATTTAACCGCAAATATATCTCTTCTGGTAAATATATAAAAACAGTGTTAAAGGTATCATCAGTCAATATAAACATGTACCTGCATTATTTTAATGATTTTGCAATTGTGCAACTCCCAAATATTATTGTAAATAAAAAAAATTATTCTAAACGTTATTAGGGAATTGTGTTATACATAATTTTTGTAAATATTGTTTAAATCTAACCAAATAAATTTATTTGTGATTTTTTTGCTGTGATTAAAAGAAAATATTATAATTAAATTTAGAAATGAGAGTTCTGTTCATTAAAAGAAATGGATTTATATATTTTTATTTATTTTTTCAAAATAAGTTTGTGAAATAAGAATTTATGCATTGATGCAAGGGACTCATGTTTCTATATTTAATAAACAAGAAAAAAATAGTTAAATGTTTTTTGTGAATCACGTATATGTTACATTACATTTTTATTGATACACTCATTGTGTTATTAAAAAATACTTTCTGCCATTAAAATAATTCCATAATTCAGATATGTTTTAATGCATTGAAATCATAAGATAGTAAAATAGATAAAACAATAGTTACATTCAATAATATATCTAATATACAACAGATCAAAAAACGTAGGAAAAAATAATTTCATGCTTTAAATAAAAAATACAACGAGTGTACAAATAAACACAACATTGAAATGTTGTTCCGGTTCCGATACATCATTAAATATAACAACAATTGAACTATTATAATTTACGATTATTTATATAACATAAAATATTAAGTCTATTGTACATAATCTCTTTTAATCTTTGTTTTGCATTTCATTCATACATTTTCAATTTTTATCTTAGAAATATCAAATTTTTTATAAAAATTTGGTCGTACAATTAATTTGTAGTAAATATTTCTTTATGTGATAATTGAAATGAAATTTTAATCAACATTTTATTGAAGATACAGTTTCTGATATGATATCATTATCATTAATAATCGTTTTTTGGACTTCTCTTAATGATATCATTCTTAAAATCTTGCTGTTTGGGGGAATTATACCTCCCCAAAATGGTGTTTATCTGGGGTAGGAAAAACGGGTTACTTAGGGTACGAAAATTCATTAGATCTGTTAAACTATCCAGTTATTATTCCAATTTTACAGTTTCAACGTTCACTAAAAAAAAAAACATTACAAAATCGTATGACCTAATAAAATAAACAGCATTTTTCATCAAATCAAAAAAAAACTAAGATTAAAATAGAATATGCGTAGTAGACTTTAGAAAATATTTTTTTTTAATTTATTTTTGATCGAATGGTTTTAGAATTAAAATAATTTACTCTATTCTAAAAAAAAAACATTAATTTTTAAACACGTAACTGAAATGTTAATATAATCTGTTATATTATAATATAGTAGTTAATTATATTAAAACTAACCAATTGACTGTCCTTTGGGCTAAAATAAACTATAAGTGTCCGATATGTGTTGTGCCTACGAACATATGGCAAAACGTGTGTACATATTAAATAATAATCGGTTAAAAATTAGTAAAAAAAAGTGAAATAAACGAAGTATTATATTCTAAAATAAACAGTGCACGATCCACGATTTAAAAAAATATATACTGACTGCTATTTCGAATTTAAATGCCAAGTAATGGCCTTTTGAACTTGTATTATAAAACAGTGTTATTTGGAGTGCATATTGTAATACTTAAATGTAATATAGTAAATACATTTGTTTATCAGTTACTGCAAATACTACATACAGAGTCAAAATGACTAGAGGGTTTTATATAAAACAATGTTCACATGTTATTATATTAATGTATCAGTAATTTATTATCGTAATATTCACGACATTTTTAATGAAATTTTTAAATAACTATATAGTAATAAAATGAACGGGAGAAGAAATGTTTTTTACTTGACTCTGTTAATAATTATGTTTCAATACTTAAATATTCTTCTATCTAGCCCAGGCATGGTAGAATTTTTGCCAGATTTCTGAATCTTTTTTAAATACCTTCATTTACTTGTACACGTAAGTAATATTACATCCCTCCCAGCTATAGAAGGAATAAAAAGTAAACAAAATTAGTTTTTCGCAAATATCTTAAAAGCTGTTAGTTTTACTAGAGAAATGGTTTAATAATAAATTAAAGATAAAAAAATTCTCAATAAAAAAGGCTGTATAGATTTTTTTCGTAGAACTATTTACTCAATCAAAAATGTGGCGCGGAAAAAATAATTTAATTTAGCAATATTACAATACGTTTTACATGGAATTAATAATTCTGCAAAAAATGTAAGATTTTTTGATTTTGAATTAGTTATAGAGACTTTTGTAAAACCGATAATAACAAAAAAGTGATTTACCTATCTTTCTTTCGGAATTCGCTGGGTTTAAATATTACATACCAATTAAAAGAAGGTACGTATCTAAAAAAAAATCAGAAATCTGTCAGTTTTTCCTAGGTTCCCAAATCTCAATGTATTGGTATCTAGCATGACTAGGCTAATCTTAAAAATATGTTTAATTATCAGTTATATATAGGCATATTAATAAGCTGTATAATTTTTTAATAAATGTAAGAAAATGGAGGAATTTTATATGTTCGAAAATAAAATAACTTAACTCGTAACTCGATATATTTAAGTATTGAAATATGGTATATTGCGTGTAGTATTTGGCCTAGTCCATTCAATGGATACATTATTTAGTAGGTTATGTTTGTTAATACAATTTCGTATGAATATTCAGCAATTAAATATTGATAAAAGCAATAACAAAAAATCAAATATAAGAAAGAATGTTTGCTATCAAATAGTATCAACATGATAAACCCACTCTAACCTCTAATTTTAAACGTTATGTATTAGAAACATAACCTACAAAATAGATACCTACCTAATTACATGCCAAGATATGTTGTTGAATAATGTGGGAATATGAAATGATTGGAGAATATGAACGAATAAACATTTTATACTGACAGGTACGATGAGAACATGATGGAGTGTAATTCTCTAGGTATAATACAGTATTGCATTACCTCTCTTTGTGTAATTGTTGTTTACACATATTGTGTTTAAAGATGTACCCATTGAATTTTTATAACATTTCCAAATATTTTTAAAATTATTACTATTTCGCACATGTTCTTTTGAAAATAATTCCTTCATAATTAAAATTAATTTCAATCCTTTTAAATCACTTTATGTACATATGAACAAATAAAATATTACAATTACATCTAACTCTTGATTTGCATGATTTCAAATTTATTAATTTATATTTAAAACGGTTATAATTCAAATTCAGTCTCGATTTACAGGATTTCTTTATTCATAGTACTTTTGCAGAACGAATCAAGGGTTGGATGTATTTATTCAATTTATTATTATGTATATAATTTATATAATTTATTTAATATTGACGATTGGTTTAAAAGGGTTGAATCTTGTGCCAAATTAATATCTATACCCCAGGTTACTATTAATTACTATACTCAATTATTTAAAAATAAACTGGGGTTTAAAACCGTCAAAACCAATGGGGAATATTTGCTCACAGTAATAAAATCGCGTGGCATTTTGCAAGCATATCCGATTGCCTTTTTTTAAATGAAATTATTATTATTATTATTATATAAAGTATTATTCAAAAATGTATGTTTGGAAAACAGATTTTTGAAAATTGTTTAGTCTAAAGTCATTACTGTAAAATGAAAACATAAATTTTTGACTAATATACTTTTTAATTCATGTATGAAATTATAATTATTCATTTATTATATGCGTTAAATTAAATAATTAAATAATTGTTACTGGTACTAAAAAACTTATATAAATGTTATTTTGTATTTTAAAAAGTATAATTAAATACATTTTTTTAATGATAATATTTTATGTTTACAAATTTTGTTAAAATTAAGAATTAATATTACTAAAATGTTGCTCAGCTTTTATAAAATAATAATAAATTAATAGTGTCAACAAATAATTTATTGTTATGTCATATTAGAAAGAATATTTTAATTAGAAATATTATTTTTAATAATTATCGTTATATTTGACGTTTTTCTTAGAAAATTTTATATAAATGTAACAATTTTATTTGTAATAATTATTTTTATGTCCATAATGTATAATGACAGAATAATCACATTGAAAAACATTTAAATAATCGGTATATTTATGTATCATAGTTCTCAAATGGTAAAGTTTTCTAAGACAAACATCAAACAAAGGCAATCATAATACATTGCAAATAGCTATACGACAGATTTATATATATAATGAAACCGAAGATGAATGTGTAAATATATAGTGTTATGACGATATACACTGCCTAATTAAAAATAATTATTACCTAATTTCCATTTATTTTTTTAAAAACCCAATAGTTACAAAATTCCATTTATTATACCCCAGAAGAGGATGCAACTAAACTCGGAATAAAGATGCAAGACGTCGCAGACAAAAAATAAATAACTATTTTTGGTTAGAACAATCTCTGTGAAACTAAGAGATATTTATTATTTAGACTCGACGTTGGCCACAACAAACTGTTTTTAAATAATTTAAATTAAATTAAAAATTTAAAAAAATACATAATTAATAACACTTTACTATGAAATCAAATTTAGTACGTCCCTGTCGTGTTATTGAATTGAATACAGCTATGAAAATATAAACCTAACTTCATTGTTTATGTTTGACTGTTACTGGGGTTACTGGTTTTTTTTCTTCAAATTCAAATAAACGTCACCGAGAAAAAAATTTTAAAAATACCTATACATATTTTTTTTTACTAAAAATGAGTTCAAATGTAATATCTGCTGCTTCAATACAAAAACTAGGTATGTTTCTAACCCAGTTTCACCGGTTTATTAATTTTTTTATCCGTGAAATATATTTCAGGACATAAAATCGAAGAAATAAGAATACGAGCACTTTTAAATATAATATCTAAACTAGATCATGGATTTATATACGACGATGATTTGTCACGTAGTAGAGAATTACTTGTTAAACTATTCGAATGGTTTACATTTCCTTCATATTGTGAACAAGACAAAGTTTTACTTCTAATATACCGTGTATTAAAGGTTAGTATACTGAGATTATTTATTCTATTAGTATTGGATACAACGAAATGAAATTCTATATTTCAGACAAACTCTGGAAATGTATTAATATCGCATATCAGCCCAACAGTGATAAAATCAGACTTACGACAAATAAGATCGTGCGTGCAATCAAAACATTATGCATTAGTTGATGAAATTTTACAATATGTTGAATCATTTAGTACAAATACAATAGACATTCCTCCTTTAGAGTTAGAGAGTTTAACACAGAGTAACAGATCAGAATATAATTCTCTTATGTCGGATATAAGGAGTGAAGTAGAAACGACAGCAACTCCGGTAGAAGTTTATCTTAGCGAGAAGGCTTCTCCTCATTTATATCAATCTGGGTAATTATTAATTGATTATTTATAACATCTACGTATGGGTGCGATCTCTTTAATAATGATTTGATATGTTTTAGTAACATAGCAACAAACGAAGACGAGAATACGTATAACGTTGTTCGCTCTAAAATATCTAATACTCATATTATCGATAATTGTTTACCGTACTCTGTATTTCCATGGCAGCCTCTTATTTATTCAGACAGACACGTACTAGAGTCTATAGAAAATTCACTGTGCGAGAAAGTAGATCAGTCTGTTATACTTCATACTTGTAGATTTTTTTATGATGTATTACTGCAGGATTTTCCAGCAGAAGTGTTTCTTCAGAGACCAGCAATAGTTAAAGTAATTATTTATAATTAAAGTTTAAAAATATATTTAAAAATTTGTTTTAATAATTTTTAGTTACTTCACGGCCTTTTAGGAAGTCATTCAAAACAAATTTCTATTGCTGTAGTTCGTTGCTTACAGAAATTGACGAAATATTTGCAAGTACGTATTTCCTTTTACGATGATCCAAGTACGCACAATCATAAACAAGAGGTTTGTTTACATTTTTTTTATATTACTTTGAAAACAGTAATAACAAAATGTTTTAAATAATTTTATTTCAAGAAATGCACAACAGTAACATTTACAACAAATTCTGAAATTTCAAATCCACATTCAAATGAAATTGAAAATCAAAACTATTTCCAATCTGCAAACAATAAATCTATAGATCCATTGGACATTGAGGATTCTGTATTACTCCAACTTCAACAGTTATCTCTACCTCATTATTGCATACAGACAATGTTTCATGCACTTTCATATTTAGGGAAAAAACCGTCTTCGTTGAAAAATAGCTTTACGAAAATGCACGAATTGGTAAGTCTTTACGTACATAATCAAATCATTGTTGTAATAGGAATCCTATATATTCTATTTTCATAGGAATATCCTATTTTTAATTGATATACCATAAACTGACTAACTATTTTTTATCTATTTATTCTAGGAAAATTGTAATTATTTATTATCGCTATCTTCAGAATTAATACAATTAATATCAATCTGTATAAAACCTATTATATGGCAATACCAGATAGAGCCTATTGTTCATGAAATAGTTCAACAAATGTCAATGCTGTTAACAAAACTTGGTGAAGTTCTAGAACAGGCAAGGTAATCTCAAATAACAAAGCTATTATTTTTCTTTTAAAAAGGGATATCTAAATATTTAAATTTCTAACTTATTTTGTAATCATAACACTTCCCAAAAAACAGTCAAGACTTCAAACTTTATAAATTTAGTTTTGAAGATTTTACTATGATCATTTTTACTGTTAATAATAAATTATTATTATTTTAATTAAATATATATTATCTATTTTTAGATTGACATCCTTAAGTAATGATTTAAAACCTGTACATAGAGTAAACTATTTACATTTACTTGTACTAACTAAAGCTCTACTTGAATCAGTTATTCCGATAGAAAGTGCGGATATAATTCTACCTCGGCCGTTAAAAGAATCTCTTTCTATTTGCATTTTAGATGCTTCATTCACAAAACTATATCCACATATCCATGCAGTATTATATGATTACGTAAAGGTATTTATTTTACTTCTTACTCTTCTATTAGTGTTTTACTCAAACTTATTTTCAGAATTTCGGTGGACGGTTAGAAAATGATTCTTTATCACAATACGAAGACGTGAGAGGTATTTGTGAATCTATGACAGCTGCAGTAAAATTTATAAAACACGGGGCAACCAGTACTACTTCAAATATATTTCATTTGGCGTTAAAGTCATTTCCCAGTTTAGAATTTCATAAAAATTTGGATTACATTAAAATATTTTTGGAGCTCTGTGTAAATAAGTTAATCAATTGGAAATTCGATGAAAATATATTATCAGATGTTGAACGTATGTAGAAATATTTATAAATATGCACAAAGGGATTAGAGGATTAATATTTTTTCAGGAAGTTTGTGAACTTTGCTAATATTCAATTGTGAATCTTTGTACACATTTTAAATGGTATAGTTGTTGATTATAATATAGGTTCAGATTTTATCATCATTTAAAAATACTTTAATAAATTTGTTTGTACAATGGACAATATAACTTCTAGTACACTTTTCTTCAAGATTTGATTTTGGGCTTAAAATTTTCAGGATACTTATTTAACATTATATTATCATATTCTTTTGGGGATTTCTATTTTTATTTATTTATTTTTTGATTTATAGATGTAACCGTGTTGTTATTGTCACATTCAAACATCGATATAAAGATGGCAATGTATGCCACTTGTCATTTATACGTTATTGGAGTTTTGGGTTCAGAAAAGAATATTAAAAACCATTCTGGTAGACCAGGGGAGTGTCTCAAATTCTTATTTAGGTCTACAGTATTTGTAGAAGCTATTTGCCATGGACTTTGCTCCAAAAATGCACAGGTGTGTTTTATTAATTTGTTAATTAGTTAATTATTAGATTGGTTAACTGATTGTGCTATTATTATAGATACAACGTTACGCTGAGGAAATCATTTTGCATATTTTAAAAGGGAAGTATTTAGTAACTTCTGAAGTTTGGAGTGAAGTTATCAATGCTTTAGTACCTACGATGCCTCTGTTACATTGTTATTGTGATAAAACGACACCACTTGGAAGATATATAGTGAAAATTCTAGATCCTGATATTGCCCAATCATTGTCTTTGCCCAGTGAAGAAGTAAGTAAATAAATAGTTAAGTAATTATTTTAATGGGTTTAAATTTTAATAAAATAACATTTAAGAGGCTTTGATTTTGAAGCTATGTAATTGTTTTTCAATTAAATGTATGATCCAACTAAATATTTTTTTGGGGTATTGAGAAATTGCATGGGTCTTTAAAGCAGATCATTTTATTCAAAATTTTATATTATTTATTTTTAGGTAATTAAAGGTAATTTGCGGCTTCTTTTCTCTGAAGATTCTCTTTCACGGAATGAAGCAGTAACACGCTTAACTTGGTTGTTAACAACAGAAGAAAAGTCAAATGAAAAGCTACCGCTACTAAAATCACTACAAGGACCTTTATTGAATACAGTGTGCCTATTAGAAAATCATATAGATCTTTCTGTCCCAAAATCTTCACGTGATTTCTATCAGGTCTATAGTCAAATTTATTTAATTTTTTTAATGTATAATTAATATTCTTATTTTCTCAGGTTTCAAGCCTCGTCCATGTACTAGACTTGCTGTCTTCATCAGGAGTAGATCCAACAATACGGAAATCTGCACTGTCTCAAGTTGGTGTGATGATGGAAGACAAATTGCTACATAAGATATTCCTCGAACAAGACGGAATTAATTTAGTCATGGACATATTCCGTAACTCTCTCATGGAACGGGAGTACCATAACTATCCCGATAATGCGATTCCAGTTATTTCAATTCTGAAGAACATCTGTTTGAATAATCCGATAGTGAGACAAGAACTGTCGATGAAAAGTGAAATATACTATCTTATTTTAAGAAGTGAGTTTTTCAGCATTTTTTAAAAGAAAATTATGAAAAATAATCGATTTGAATTTCAGGTTTATTTCTATTTGGCGGTGATGAATTAGTTCGTGCCGATGCATCTCAACTTCTAGCACTATTATTATTCAGTGAATACATCGTTACAGTCCCTAACACGGCAGGATATCAACTGTCAATTGTTTACTTGATTGCAGATCGATTTAGATTACCGTTTAAATGTAAAACTCATTGGAGGACTAGTAAGCATACGAAACCAGCATTAACAAGTAAGTTTTGGTTAATTTTTCTTTGCTTCCACTGATTTACAAGCGTTAATTAACAATCAGTCAAAATTTCTAGAAAAACGTTAAATAATACTTTTTTCAGGTATTTTAATGTCCAATAAAACTACATCTTCAACTTTACGGTTGCACTGGAACATAGAATGGTACTCTAATGAAGGAGGAATAAACCATATTCTTAAAATGAACCAAACTCCTTCTGGTCTAACAGACTCTGATGAATTTCTAGAATTTAGTGGGGATTTAAGATTAACAAAATCTGATCTTGCTAGTTTGAAATATTCCTCTGCTTTATTTTGTTGTGACCGGTATTTACAAGATATTCAAAATGCTTCGATACATCAGAGTGTAATTGAGTCTACATATGGACTTACTTCGTAAGTACTACTTATAAAATTACTAAAAATAGTTTTTTTAAATACCGAGTGTATAAAAAAAATATCTTCAATTTAAAAACATATTACTCTGAAACTATAAATCATGTAAACTTTGAAATGGTCTTATATTGTATTATAAAACCAAACAGTAAACTTTTTTTATCCACTTTACATTAATAATATTTATTTTCTAGTTATTTAATGTTACAAAAATTCTCACAATCTAAACAAACCAGTATTGAAAGTGTTTTAATCAATCTGCCATGGGAAACATCATTAAGTCGATTTTTATTATCATCACCATCAAGTCAAGCTGATGCTGAGTTACTTACATCTATTTTATCATTTCTAATGGTTTTTTTAGAAGTATTTAAATCTAAAGGTATATAAGATATTAGATCTAATGATTGATATATTTTGTTACCAATTGTATATATTTTTCAGAAAACCATCAGTGGGTCAAACAAATACTAAAAAACATGAATTCTGGTGTCATAAAATTACTTCAAGTGCCTGACGATAATACAGATATATCATTAAACTTGAATCGTGAGCTGTTGATGGTGATTACAAAGTGTTCTTCTTTAGAGCAGCCTCTGATAGACTTAGGATCTCAAAATATAAAGAAGATATCAATGATTAAGACCGATACTTGGACATCTGTTATAGAAGCTATTTGTGAATGTCTTAGGTTCAACGATGGGCAGCATTTCTATAATTTAGGTAAGTAGTGCTTCAGAAAAAAATCAAAGCTGTGATTTATAATTTCTTAATCACGAATAGTTTCAAAACAACAATCTACATAATGGTGAAAATTACAAAAACAAAATCATATTATTATAAAGAAACACATATTTATAATATATTTAGATTATAACCTACATTAATTTTGGTAATAAATTTCAGCTCACCTCGACTACCTTCTTTGTTGCTTAGCCCAGATCAGTTCGACGTTTAATTGGGGTAATAAAAAACTGATGACCGAGCTTACAGATCGTTTAACTGAAATCGTAGAAGCGTTTCATTGTGGTAAAGGTACTTCTGCAAGTATTTCTCATATGGGGTTGAGTGTTACGAGAAACGCAGTCCTAACAATGAATCATATGTTATGTGAAATGCAACAATCGAGCGAAAAGGTAATTACTAATTTGTAAGTAGTATTGTGATTTTGATTAAGTATTACATTATTTCTTGTGGTAGAATTGGGAACAGTATTGGTTGAGGGCGACAGAAAAATCATCGATTTTAGGCAATTCATTAAACTGGCTATCGTCTTTGTGGTCTAGTAGAGATTTGGTACTTCGTAGTGCCACTTTTCAACTTCTTGGAGGTTTTTCTGTGTCTCGAAAAGGAGCTGCAAGTGTTGTATCAGGTATAGTAAATAGAATTACTTTATAAAATGTTTTGAAAACCAAATTATTTTTATTGTATAGGGTTACGTTCATCTTTTGACCGTGGTATATGGACACTATCATTATCTACTATAATTGACCACGAAGAAGCAAGTATTGTCAGGGAACAAGCAGCTATCTTACTGACGAATTTGATCAGCCATTTTTCAACATCATCAGACGGAAATATTTTACCGTTATGTTTGGGACCTATCTTGCCAAATGAAGTGAGTCTTTTATTTTTTCTTTCTATCATATTTTGCTGTATCTAAAATATCTCATTTTCTAGAAAAGTATATCAGCAACAGACGCTATTTTTCTGTTATTAGAAGAATATAATTTTTACGTTCAACTTAACGTCTTACTTTCCTGCATTTTCTTTGACTGTACTTTCAACCTTTACAAATCAAACGAACTTAAAACTTGGAATTCCAATCAACGGCAAGGTATTTTATATTTTTAATAATAATCCTAATCCAGTGTTTATTTTCGTTTATATTTTTTTAGATGAATTTTACAGTTCATGTTCAAAAAGATTACAGACTTACCGATCTGTCTGTAGCATATCGAGTGGATCAAGTAATGTAACCGAAACGCAACCACAGATTGTCATTACCCCTGGATTAGTAAAAGCTTTAGCATGGTTTATTTCAAATCTTATTTCTTTAGATTCGAAAAGTATGTTAGAAGAGTTGAATCGGCATGATTTGATAAGAAGTTTCTTTAGGTACTTAAGATGTTTATGTGTTATTATTCTGATAAATTTTGCTGACTGACATTTGTTATTTTTGACCATCTAAAAATGTGTTTTAATATTTTTTAGATGCATTACAATGAATACAATAGAAATTACTAACAATCGTTCTTTGGTTTTCTCAATGGAGCTGTTAGAAATGAATGCAGCTATCTGTTGTTTATTGAGGAAAGCTGTGGAACGCAGCATTGAAAGTCATTCGACTGTTTTACGGTTAAAAGATTGTCTCGCTATTTTGCTATCTCTTTTAGATCCCGCACTCTATCGTAAGTTAATATTTTTGTATGTAAATTTTAAATACAATAATTGATATCTGTATTATTATTCTAGATGACCAAGTACCAAGTATACTCTACTTAAGAAATCGTTTATGGAGTGAGATTTTTATGTTGATAACTTCATTGCTTACTTCGGATAATGTTTCGAATGAGGATTCAAATCGTAGTTATTTATCAATTATTTCAACTTTAGAAGAATGTGGACATAAAGGATATTTGCAAGCTTTATGTGAATCTGTAAATGGAGCTTCTTTTGGTAATATAATCATATATTAAACTTTTAACATTGTTAAGCTCTTTAACTTTTTTTAAATTTTTATGTATGAGTTTTTTAACACATTCATATTTTTTTACCAACCATTTTGGCTGAAATTATAGAGTATTGTGTATTAGATTATTATTTAATGTTTCAGAATTACAAAATACTGCATTATCATCTCTAACATCACTTCTCAGCCTCGAAATCACACAAAGCCGATCCAAAACTCAACTTTACAATGATACAAAACACCTTGAATCTACATCAATTCAAAATGTTCTAGATACTGTAAGATCCTCACATACTTACACAATTCCAAATGACGAACTTTCTGATATTGAAAATGTTGACCCAACCCGATTAGATCTGATATTCTACAACAATTTGAACATTGAATCATCAAGAAGTAAATCAACTACACAAAATAGAAGTGATTTAGATGTTACAAATGATACAGATGAAAGCGAAATAGGGCAGAATATTGTAGGTGGGGAAATATGCCATATTATAATACGGTTGTATAATATTCACGGTTTGAAGAGCAACTATACAGAGGGGAAGGTTGTTGTTACGAAGGAAAAGGAGGTGATTGTTGGCGCTTTGAAGAGTCTGTTGTGTGTATCGAGGGAGGCAAAGAGAATAGCACTGGAGAATGGCTTCCTGGAGACAGTTATTATACAGTTGCGACAGCTCCATGTGAGGTTGAGTTTGGAATCTGCGGATTGCTTGAAGAGAGCTTTGGATAAGAAAAGAGTAAGTTTGTTGTGTTATAAAGTGTAAGAAACTTTTGGGGGTGAAACTTTGTGCCCTCTCAGGGTTGTCAGATTTAAATGTTTAAAATATATCAGTCAAATTTTCAACAACGTTTAAATATTGATTTTATAAAAAAAAATTTTGGAACATCCTAAAAATATAATAAAATAAATTGTGCAATTTTTATTTTCGAAAATTAATCAACAGGCATCAATAATCAATAAATGTTAATAATAAAATTGACCAACAAAGGGTTCAAATAAATAAATACTCTAATCACATATTTCAGGTGTGTCCAATATTGAATGAAATCACATCACTCTTACAACTTCTGATGAATTTCATGAATGACGATGACAATGTCAAATCAAAGGCCGTCACTTTGGGGCTAGCCGACTTAGTCCACAAATTGTGGTCTTGGATGAGCCTACAGCTGAATCTATTGGCTGAGGCGCTCAGAATGCTGTGCACATTCACGACAAACTGTCAACAAGGTGAGTTACGTTGGTGTAATTGTATTTGTCATAACCTTCTTTGTAGATGTGTGGTTTGCATCTTAAATAATTTTTTGTTTGGTATTCTGTACAGGTAGGCATCATAAATCATGGGGTTTTGATTTGAAGGATGATGATGTTTTATTTTAGAATTGAATATTCCAAAAATAATATTTTTATTTTCTGTTTACTCATATAAAAAAAATGTTTTGAGGGTACTATAAATGGTTTGAAGCAACAGCAAATTTTTTATTTTGATGGTTATTTATGACTGAAACTATTTTGCTGTAAATGGGTAAAAAAAAATATTCATACAAAGTTGTTTGTAAAAATAACTTCTTTGATCTACTGTTAAAGATTGGCACGCTAGTCCTGAATCGCCCTATTATTATTGAGAGATGTATTTTTTATTAATTCTTAAATTTTTTTCTCCAAACTTCTCTTTTTTTCAGACCTTATATTTTCATCTGGACATATTTAGAATATATCAAAATGTCTAGGTTTTTATTATTTGAAAATATTAACTGTCAATTTATCGGTTTTTTTGGTTGAAAATTAACTAATTTAAAATTTATTTCTTGTACTTTGATACTGAAAAATTTCTAAATATATGTTATTTATTTTTCAATCTAAATAATACAGCCAAAAAAGTGAACAACCAAAATATTTTTAACATATTTTTTATAATAATTTATAATTCCATTTAAATTGCTTAGGTCAGGTTCAAGATTAATGAAATAAATAAACAAAAATTTTAATATCATTTTTATTTTACACTGTAAATACTTTTAGATAATTAAATATTTGTTGAAACTATTACTCGCATTATTGAATGATTATAATTTATCATCGTCAACATCTCTGATTATCTTTTTTCAATGTATTATAATTTTTTATGTGTGTATTGTACAATGTTTATTATTAATTAATCTGTTATTGATTAATATTAACATTAATCAATCAAGTAGGATAACTAACACACCTTAGGGTTTTTTATTAATGTATTTTTAAATATAGATTTAAGAAAACGAATGTAAAAAGTGACCTGATTAAATATATAAAATGTTTGTTGCTATACTAAATGATTATTTTTTTAAATGTTTTGAACAATTTAAAGAAATGATCTTCAGAAATAAATAATAATTCCTATTACAGAAACAATTTGGGACAATTTTTGCTTAGATGTCGAATAATTCTGTGAATTCAAATTAAAAAAAACATTTTGAAGTTATTACTGGAAAAACAGAGAAACTGTGGTTTCTTAGTCACTTAAACTAAAAATATACACCTTGACCACAATAAAACAATGTCACTTGACACGTGTTTCGACTTCACAAGAAGTCCTCATCAGGAGCCTAACAGTTCCATATTTTTAGTTTAATTGATTTTGAAGTTGAAATGCTATTCTTTCAAATAACATCAGATTTTATTTACAATTTTTTTTACTGCATGCATCCTAACAAAAGCTACAAAAAATTATACATTCTTTTGATAGCTTCCTTATCCTACAACTGTACGACCGTTTTTATCTATGAATATTACCTTTTTTTTATATATTTCAGCATGTCAATCAATTCCACTGACATCGGAAGTGGCAGGTGTTGGGCCTAGAAAATCCCCGAGTAATCTGTCACTACTACATGCAGTGATCTACAGAATCAGTAGAGAAATGGAACTTGTCAGCCGAACACATGACCTTGATATAATGTCATTGTCGTTACATTTATTGCATAACTGTTGCCAGTCACAGGAGTGTAGGATTCTAATATCTAAAGTGAGTTTTGATATTTATTTTTCATTACGATGAATATATAAACCAAGTCTAAAGTACTTGTAAGCATTACACAGAGAATAAAGAGTTAATATAATTTTTCAGAGCAACTTGTTCCAATCTTTGGCTCGGTTACATCCAGCTATAACCCGTCGCCAGAAACCTTGGGATTCTGTTGAAGTATTCTGGCTTGAATTCCTAGAAGAATTTACATCATATACAGAAGGACAGATAGCTGTAGTTAAATCAAACGACGCATTAGATCTAATCGTCTCTTTAACTTCTAGTTCTAGGAACAAAAGTAAAGTATCATCTCTGAAAGTTCTACGAAATATAACGTTTTGCCAATCAAATAGACCTAGGTTACTTGGATCTGGTGAGTTTAAATTTAATTTAATTGTTTAAAAATTATTTAATTAATCCTTAAAGACCTGATCCAATGAAGGAATGATGGAAAACTTGTAGAATTAATTGCTTTAACTTTTGAGTATATTTATAATGCATATTATTTTTATTTAGGTGAGTTTCTTCAAGTTTTAAATATGAAATTATCGAATGGAAACACAGAAGAAAAGGCAATGTGTGTTGTAATGATTTGGGCTCTAATAGCAAACAGCCAAAAGTCAAAACTCTTAATTAAGTCTGCTGGTTTTGAAAAGAAGCTTCAAGATCTTTATAAAGAGTGGAAACTTAGTGATAACCCTGAAGATCGGTCAAAAGAAAATATAAATAACTTGAAATATGTTCTGCAGATGATAAATGAAAATAGGTGACATTTAAAAAAATTTATTTTTATCTATGCCAGCAATAATTTGTTTTTAATTAGGTTATTTTTTTATTTATTGTAGTGTATTTCTCATTTGTAAATATTTTTAATTGTATTTTTATATTTAAATAAATAAAAATAATATTTTTGTATGTATATTTTTTTTGTTCTTATTTTATGTATTCACACAGGGGCGGTTTTAGTTTACGTATCACCAGACTGGCTGCAGCTGCATTTCTCTGGGTTAACTATATACCCAAATTGTATAGAAACTTTGGAATTGTAGTTAAATATTTGTAATATAATATATTTTAATGTGTTCAAATCATTTAGATAAATTATTTAGTAGATACAGTTATTTTTAAGTCAAGTAGAGAAAAACACTGGTAAAATGAAAATTTAATTAATTAAATATAATTGGTTACTGTATACTTTTTCACAGTTTTAAAACTCAAATGACACATTTGTTATCCTAACACTACTGTCAGTGGCGTAATTACAAATTTAGATGGGGCTCTCAAAAAAATATAAAGCTTAGCAGTTCAGGGGATAAAGTGATTAAAAAAAGGTTACTGGATATCTGTCGCGGAACCCCCTAAAATCCAAGGTCCCTGGCTTTTTGCCAGTTCAGCCGCCTTGTAGTTACGCCACTGACTACTGTTAACAATAAAATGTGGAAGTCATTTTTTTTATGTTTACCAAGGTTTTTTTTAAGTTACCTACGCCAAAACGATTTTTTAATTTAAAATAAAAAATATTTTTAAAAGTATTAAAAAATGTGTTTTTTTTAATAGGAGGAAGGCCCATAACTAATATCCGCTTTGGGTAATTTCAATGCTAGTTAAATAAAAAATCCTATAACTCGAAATTATTTTAAGACAACAATGAAAATATCGGTCGATTTTATTATTCTTTTCAAAATATGTACACTACTCCCTAAAATGTGCCCGCTATAGCTTTGTCTGTTCTAAGGGTATTTGGACGCCAGTGGCGTTACCAGGATTTTTTAGACGTGAGCATATTTTTTTATGGAGGACATTGGCATGTAACATATTTTTAACAACCGCTGGCTATACCACTGTTTGGCCCGTATTTAGTGAAATTCTGCAGTAGGTGCTTTCTTTGTATCGATATTTCTCGTACACAATAACAGTTAAGCCAGTGGTGTCGCTAAAGAGATTGTCACCTAGGGCGGAGATCTACATAGTGATATTTATAAAGTATTTTATTATAAACATTTAAGTAGGCCATGAAAAACAAAAAATGTTAAACAAAAATCATAATAACAACAATCAAAATAACAACTGAATATTTGAAAACAATAAATTATTATAAAAAAAAATGTTCTTACATTTTTTCGATAGTAAGTATGACAAGTGACGTATCGTTGTAAAGTAGAGTAAAAAATAACTAACTTAGTGGCCCTAAAGTGATATAAACATTCTAAATACACTAATCAATTCTACAGAAAAAGTGTTTTAAGAAATCGTAAATAAAAAGTACCTATCTGCTTTGACAAAAAAGTTATAGGCTTTTAAAGAAATTCCGAATTTTCAGATTTTTGGGCATATCGCCTAAACCACATAGAACTATTAATATTTTTTGATGTAGTAATACTCACACCTTCCTTACAAATAATTCATCTCATTTAACGAAATCTCTATCTCTTACCATTTAAGAAATCCCCATGAACTTCACGCTTATCTTGTACAGCCTGTATATAATTAATTAATTCTATTTCTTCGTAAAAGCTATTATAACATAGAAAAGTAATTAATACAATAAAAATAAATATTAGTAAACACGTGATCTACTGCAATACTGGCATTTAAATGATTATTTACGAAAAATTGAAAACGTGACTTTCTTTACCGTATAAAAATATATATAATAAAATATAATATAGTATTGTTTATATGTAAATTATTGTATATGTATCCATGTAATTATTAATTCATATAAACATTGTATGAATTAGTAATTAGGTATTAGGTTCATTTATATATAAACACTGCAGGGCCGTATTTACGTCCATGTACTAGGTAAGGTAGGTAAGTGCTGGCAGGATCGTATTTAGATTTTTTGAGACCCGAGGCGTCATTTTAGCTTGAGTTTCCCACCTGAATTTTTTAAATATTTACGGTATAATCTTTTTGCGATTATTTATTACAAAAATTACGCTAGGATAAAAATCAGTTGTAACATTTTTGGTAAAAAACTAGTTCATTATTATCTTCAAAACAAATTAAATATATAGTGTTATATTAAATTAAGGTAGATAAATTATAAGCAGTGGTGCGTTATAGTTTCGAGGGGCCCCAGCAATGCCCCCCAAAATTATAGTGGTGGGGGGGGGGGGGGGGTAATGACTACTTTTTGCCTTCTCAAAATTAGGATCTTGTTTTTAGGGAGGGTTTAAAGCGACATGGAGTTATAAAAATCTGTTATCTATAATTTTTTTACTCTTTAAAATTCATTAATTTTTGTAATTACGAGTCTAGTCAGAGACAAAGAAAAATAAAAAGTTAGTACAGTGAAACCTCGTTAGTATGTTTTGCTTTGGTACGTTTTTGTTAAAAAAATGTTAAAATATTTTGTTGACATTTTTCTCATTAGTATGTATTTTCCCTCAGTCCCTTAAAAAACGTAGCTACGAGGTTCCACTGTATTTATATTTATTTTTTTACAAACACATAATACGATATTAATCAATCTAAAGAAAATTGAAGTCAATTTTTAATTTTAAGATGCCAAATATAATTAAGTCAGATTAATATTTGAGGTTCGTACCCCCCCCCCCCCCCAGAAATAAATTGGTTTCGGTGCCACCATAGATAAGTAAATAGGTGCCACTGACCACCCTGGATTAAGTTGAGTATTGAGTAATTTTTGTTCACGTTCACTCACTATTGTATTTTTTACAACGCTTGTATTGTTGAAATGTGCTCCTTAATTCTGCATCGTTGTAATATATGTATCTCTATTTTTTTCAAACAGAGATTCCTGATGGGTAGAGGCTCTAAAGATTTTTAAAAATTTTAAATTAAAAAATATGACTGATTTCATAATAGGTATAGATAGTATATCGTATAACATTTACTATCAATTAACCGGCTCGTAAAAATATTAATTTATGTTTCGTGAAGCAGAAATCGTTATACATTCTTTTGGTTTAATTATCTCCGAAAATAGAAATAAATATTTATTTTTTCGCAACGTGCGTCACTACCAGCATTTCATTATGAATTCTACCACAAGTTTTTTTTGTTTTTATTCGCAGTCAAGTGCTAATAAGAGAAGCAAATGAGTTAAAGAAAGAGCTTCTACAAACAAACTAATACACACGAAAAAAAATTCAAAAAAAGTTGTTTGAAGTTCGTCGTGAAGTGCAACAAGGACAGTCATATTTTGTATCCTTTTCCGTGTAGTGTACCAGCTGTCCGTATTATTACATGACAGTAGTAGTTTGTAGGATTACGTTGTTTTGGCAAAAGTGTCATTGCTTGCCGGGCAAATGTTTTTACGATAAATAAAGTGATAATAATAATTAAATAGTTAGTGTACATAGTGAAATAGTAAAATGACTCCTACAATTACAAGCCGTGTGTTTCCTCCTAAGTCATATGCATCGTCTTTCGTGGCAACATTAGAAGATGAGGTTAGTTAAAAAAATCAGGTTATGTTTACGTATTTCATGTGTTTTCTAATAATGCAAATTATGCTTTCTAATGTTTATTTATGTTTTTAAATAGTAAGAAAGAAATACGTGTATTGTTATTGTTTACATATTTTATTAGATTTAGATTGATACTTTCATAACATATCTGCATACCTTAGAATGTGTGTGTTTTTAATATGAGTTGTAACTTGAATTTATTAAAACAAGTACCTATCAATATTTTAATCATGTCGATATCGGTACTTAATGTAATGTGTTGGGTGTACAATATTATGTTATATTATTAATTATTATACTATATCAGTATAAATAATAAACATATATTATTATTAAATGAATATTACAGATAACAATATGTTAGGTAAAAACTGAATTATTAATGAAAACCACGAGGCGGAAAGTTATATAATTTTATCTGAATAAATCTACATTGTGTTTGTTTTATTTTTATTCAACATGTAATTCCAGAAAGTTTGTGTGTATTTATATAAATTAAATCTTGTCAACAAGTTCTTTAAATATTTACTTTTTGTCAAAATTGATATTTAACAGAAAAGTTTATTTTTTTGGAAGTCGTTTATTTTTGTAATATTTTAGTACAATTTTATGTGGACTTTGTAATATATTATTTTTTTGTACTATTTTTAAATTTAATTTACTGAAAATAATGTATTTATTTACATTATTAAATGTAATTTTGATTTCCTCAATGAAAAATTTAAAATGTACAGCTCAAACAAAATCAGGGGCTATTTTAACAAAATTTTAGAACTGTACAATTTGAGTTAAATCACTTTTATATTTTTTTAAGTTTAAATAAAAAATATTTCTTATGCCGTGTTTAGACCGAAAAAACAAAACAGCAACATCGTGTCTTTTTGACAAAAGTGCAATAAACCTTATACATTTTTAAATACGTGTTGCTGGTTTTTTTTTGGTCTAAACACGGCAAAGGAATGGAAATGAAAAAAAAAATTAAAAAATGTTTGGAAAAACTTTTTACACAAAAATGTATTACTTACAATAATTAGTATAAATTCAATACAATTTTCATTAGATACTTAATGCTATAATACCGGATGTTTTTTTAAAGACTTTCCAGCGGATTATTTTCAAAATATCGAATTTACAAAAAAAACTGTTTTAATTTTTATAACATTCTTATTTAAGTATCAATGTAGAATTAATCTCATAATAACGAAAGAAAATTCTCAGAATAGGTAACGAATTTTATTGAATAAGAAATATTTAAATACACATATTTTATATAATGTTTATCATTATACCTATTATATACCTTCATACTTTAATTTTATCTTTTGATATCTGATATACATTCGTTTTTGCTTGTATAAATAAATATATGTTATAAAAAGTAGTTAAGCATTGACGTCCACAAACCAATCATGATTGCAAATGATGTAAACAAAATTTATGAACTGTTAAAGAAATTATCTAAAATCATACTTTTTACACAGTTACATAAAGAACCTCTATGTAAATGGAAATGGTTTGTGTGTAATTATATACACATGGTTGGTTAAGAGGCGTTAGCTTCGCAGGCACGTGCTTGGAGGTGTGTTCACAGGGTGGTAACTTGACCCAAAAATGATCAAACATTTTACTATTTGTATTAATTATATTAAATTTTCAATTTTCAAAAATTATCCGTAGTTAAATCTGTTGGCATTTGTATAATGTAAATATTATAAGCTTTTTGAATGTTTGGGGTAGTTTTTATTAGAATTTTGTAATTGTTTTCGGATTTTATTTTTATTTTTTTGTAAAATTCTAAGGGAGTAAGGAAATATATTTGATCCATATAAATTTACCGATTTACTACAAAAAAAACAGTTTGTTCTGATTAACACAATTATGCGTATTCAGTAAATTGAATTTGTACTTAAAAGAATTACGAAATAAATTAAAAATTTATTCCATTAAAAATTTATGACTCTATTGTTTTTGTGAATGTCTGTGACATCTACAAGTATTTTAATTTGATATCGAAATTTGAATTGTACATTGATTTTATTAATAGAGGCGTCCGCAAAAAAAAATTCAAATTGGCAAATACTTACTGTAAGAAACTAAATTAACCGTGTTAAGATTTCTTATTTTATGGATTATTCAAAATTTTGTCAAAAAAAGTCCTCATAAATTACAGGAGGATGCTGTAACTTTGAGAGGCAGGTTTGAGATACAGACATGTGATTAAAATTTAAACTTTTTATAGAAATATCAACTCGAATACATACAAAAGTTAATTTATAACATGATATATTAAATTTTGTCACGAGCGTGATCGGACTTGAGAAAAAAATACTCACACGCCCAACTTAACCCAAAGTGAAATTATTTTTTATATTATTATTTATGTGCAGCCTTCGAATAATTTTAGGTTGTCTATGCGGCCCGTGGAGCATTTTGAGTTTTTCAGGCCTGGTTTGGGAGATTCCAAATTTGACCTGACAAAAGGTTATTCTATTGCAATTGAGAGGGGTGCATAACTACCATTCCATGCTACGAATACCATTTTTGTTAATTTTTAATACATTTGTATAAAATATTTTAAAATATTGGAGAGAAAAATAAAATGAACTCTCATGAAATATTAGCTATTTTTTCCGCGCTAAAGTGCGTGAGCTTAGATTTAAAACGTAAGAAAAACCTGCTAATTATGTAACTTGTAGTGCTTCACGTGGTATAACCAAAACATAACCTTGAGATGTAAAGTAAATAATGTTAATACAAAATACATTTATGTAATTAACTAGGTACTTGTGTCTATATTACCTATCGTAATCGTGTACGTCAAGACAAAATTTAAAAAATCAGGTTTGTTAATGATAATTTCATGTGCAAAAAAATGGATCCATTTTCGGTTGTTTAATTTTATTGTTAGAATAATGAATTGGTTATGGTTAGCGTAGTATTTTCTCAAGAGCAAATTCTTTATAATACCGAACATTAGATGTGGGTTTGATCGTTTTGGCTTCTGAAATACTGAAGTGCAGGATAAAAATTGATAGTCAAGTTCGGTAACCCTGTTTTGGTTTTTATCAGAAATACTTACATACATGCGTGTTATATTGAATTCACAAACTAATTATTAATGTTGTACTTGCTGACGTCAAGAACTTGATCTGTAACCTGCCATTGTTTAAGTTCAGTGAACTGTTGGAAATAAATCAAGAAACGCTGCTGAATCTCATTGTTGCTTTTATCTTCTTTTTGGAAATTAAATTATTCCAATTGATGTTTTGGGTACGGCTTTACAGAGACTCGATTTATTGCTTATCTCTTTTCCATGCAAAAATATTAAGTTTGATTGAATTTTACTATGTTGTAAAAATTAAATTACTGAAATCCACAGACAGTTTTTAATTTTTGTACTGAAAAGCCTGGCAGAAAGATTTATTTTCGTCGAGAAAAAATTTTCTATAATTAAAAATTATTTTTCTTTTACTTGAGGGCATCATTTTACATGTTCAATAAAAATTTCAAGTTTCTGGTTCATATACATAGTTTATGAGATATTTTATTTTGACGGAAGTGAGATTAATAGGGTTTCTTCGGAACCGTAAAAACAAAACAAATATAAACAATAAGTCCACGTAAACAAAACCCAAATATTTTAATTTTTTTCATAAAAGCAGTCATTGTGGCTTAAATATAAAAAATATAGTGTCGCTGACTTTATTGTAGATCTTTTGATTCTACACAATTCTTTAACACATTATTTTGTTCAATATTGAACGGTTTAGGCAGCGTATTGCAAAATAGCGCGCCGACGGCAAATTTTTTTCTGACTTGATTTACTATTATCGTCACTGCTTAGTTGTTATGTTACCTAACGTAACAAAATATAGCCTACAATCTGGTCAGAGAATGTACCTATGAATTAAAAAAGAAACCACATAAATCTGATAAGTGGTTCTTGAGTGATAAGGGCACAAACGGACAGATAGACAGACAGAGAGACATTCTGCTTTATTATCGATATATCTTCTACAGAAACAAAAAAAATAATTTGAATTTTATACCTATTAACACACATACATAAGAGTAAATATTTCGAGAATGGCCAAAGCATAATAATATTATTTAAAATTGTACGTCATACACATAAATTTTGAAAATTTTTAGATCGTTCATCTATTTGGAATAAATTCGAGAAAGCATTTTAAATTCTAATAAGTATACTATAAATAAGGTATATCGCATAATCTGTTCATGTTTTACATGAATTGCAAAATAACTTGTTATTTAGGTTTTCATCAGTTTGGTTCATTTAATTTTTTTTTATTATTGCTGTATCTTAGTTTATTAATAGTTTTTATGATATGTATTTAAATATGCTAAATAATAGAATAATTTTATTTATGATGATTTTGTAAATTTGTTTATGAATAATAGATATATTCGTTATTGATATTGTTATGTAGGTATAAATTAATGTATTTCATATCAGTGTTTATAAAAATGTTGGGTTAAGTATGTAATTTGGAATTTGTTATGGAATAAGAAATTAGCTGTGCCCGCGGCTTCGCTCGGAAATATTGTTTAGGATTTTTATATAATTCAATATTTAATGGTTTAGGCAGCGTATTGCAAAAGAGCGCGCTGGCGGCAAACTTTTTTCCTACTTGATTTACTATTTTAGTCATTTTATAACGTAAAACAATGTATACTATAACTTGGGCAAAGAATATATATATGAATTAAAAAAAAAACACGTAAATCTGATAAATAGTTCTCTAGTAATAAGCGCACTAACACAGACAGACAGACAGCCGTGCATTTTATAATATGTAAGAACTACAGTGTGGATGGTTCAGATAATGAATGAAATTTTCATTCACAAAAAGCATTGGAACGTAGAAAATTTTCAAATTAAAAAGATATTGTGAGTCGCGATCGATTACTTTAATTTTCACGATACGAGTATTCAATTAAAATTAGTTACCTAACTCTCGTCTCATATGCATCCCTAATTTTCATCATAATTACAAAGGTTTTTTTTTCCTCAATTTTTCTTTAAGCTTTAAAATAAGATTTCCAAGCGAGATTCAGTTAATTTTAAAAATAATCAAATTCCTATTGATCCTAAATAATTCAAAAATTGGCTATTTTCGTGCCTATAATATTGACCCTGATAACTAACGAAATTGTCACAGTTCACGGCCATTTTAGATCAGCAACTTTAGTACGAACTATGTACATCAAACTTCAGTTACAGTCAGTTTGACTGTTCCCTAATTTACATTGTTTTTTTTTGTGGGGTTCTTTATATCTTTTTGAGTCACTTTGGTTTCTAACTTTAAACAGCTTAACTATACTGTCATATACAAGTAAAAGGCAGTAATGAATAAAATATAAAAATTGAGAAAAACGGGATTAAAGTTTTTGAAATTCTACTATATTCATTTTACGTCATGTTAATGTATGATGGTTTTTCAGGTCCCACTTAACCGTGCAAATAAAGAAGATTTAATGATAGTGTCTTATTACATGCCGAAATTATAAACCTTTACTGCCTTTATGTTTTGCACAGTCAATAAACTAAAAATACTCGTTGATAAACCATTTTTATTGCTGTTTCTTTTAGTAACGTATAGAAAACCGATCGTTTATGGAATCTAACGGTACCAAAAACAAAAATTCTGAAAACAAGATATTACTGCTCTTTATTGACCGTGTAATTTATGTGTATTTTATTGTTAACTATACTAATTTTTTATGTGTCTACTATTTGATAAAAATAATTTCGATTTAAAGAATTATAAATATTATATTTCCTGATTAACAAAATAATTAGGACAGTTGTAGTCAGCGCTTAATATCAATATGATTAAAAAACACTTGATTTTATTTTCAATAATACGAATACGAAATAGGGTAAATACGATGAAATACGTTTTCGAGAAAATTATCTGGTACTGAAATTTATATACAATAATTTTAATATTTTTGTTTGTTTTAGGACCTGGGTAAGCTGAACAATGCCGGCAACAGTCGGGATAATGGGGAGGAAGAGATCCCTGTCGATAACACCCCCGCACTTATCAACACCCTCTTAACTACGGTAAGCCATGAGTTGTTAACATAGTTAGTTTTTTATGTAAAGTAAGTGATATTTAAATAACGAACTTTTAAATTTGTATCGTTCGTAAACCTACGACTCTGGGCGTACGTTCTAAATGTTTCACAAAATACAAGTATATTTGCTAACTGATAATTAGCTAATATGATGTTTATAGAGAAAAACATTCTGATTTGTCAGCGTTTATCAATAAATCATTGGTGACGTTGATTTATGTAAAATGTTTTAAAGATACCCACTTAGTTGTTACTATTTATAGAATTATTTATTTGTATCAATTAATATTTGTAATGCCTATGCGTTGAAAGATAATTATATAATACTTTCCTAAAGTTATGTCGGTATTGTCATAATAAATTATCACTATAATTGAAAATATTGTAAGCTAAAATCAATGTTTTCATGAGCTATAACGGGAAGCTTCTAATAAATATTATTTAGAACGTTGACAGAACTCGGGGCTTTATCATACTAAAGGTAAAAATACAAATAGAATCAATGTTTATATACGTACGAAATTTCTTCATAAATTAGCTTTTATTACTTTATTTTTCAAGATGGTAAAAATTCTTAAATAAACTTATAGATTATAACATGGTGTTTATATTACAAGTATATAACGTTATACCGAATCTGTTGTATATTAAATAGCAAATTCTCTTACGAGATGGAGCATTACAGTGTAAACCACATAACATAATAGTGTAAACACTAAACACTGTATCTCGATCTGCAGCTCGTTAGTGAGCCTCGGTCACAGGACATTAACTGGACATCTGTAAACACAGTCAGCTAACTGACATGTACCGTATGCTCGAATATCCTTGAGCAGTTTAGCTCTTCATCTTCATCTTCACGCATAAAAGTAACAGATAATGAAGCGAGGGTATCCACGTTGCGCATGTAAAGTCTGCTACGTGATCATTTTCGATGGAATAGCTTTGTGGTGCTAAACGTAACGTTAGAAAAAAACTGTTGGTAATAACTGCTATGTGTTAATGCTTCTCAAAGACTACTTATAGTATAACTGAGGAGGTGAGTTTTAAAACTCGTTCATTCCATTTTAAAAAATAATCGAGATGCAGTGGATTTTGAAAGAATTTTTGGCATTTTTTCATATTGTAATGGTACAAGAATGCCAAAAATTCTTTCACAATCCACTGCATCTCGATTATTTTTTAAAATTAAACGAACGAGTTTTGGAACTCGCTCTCTCAATTACAAAATCTGATTATTGTAAAATGTATTAATAGTCCTCAGTAAATTTATTATCATACTTCTGAAACTTCGTGAGTGGCTTCTTTTTGACGAGTCTTAAAAAAGGGGCATTTTCGAGCGTTATTTACTTGTTTAGAAATTCTGATACATTAACATTATAACTAACAATGAATAAATGTTATCAAGTTATAAAATCAATGCAAAAAATTGAATCATTGTAATAAATTATATAATTGCATGGCATTTAATTTAAATTCCGCCCTCCCGTCATCGAGTCCAATTTTAATTAAAATATTTCCTTATTATAACATTTGATTTTCGAATCAGATGAACAGTCCATGTGTATTCATTGTATATGAATATGTTTAAGTACCAATGTAAAATTCTAGATACTGACTTGCTTTAATGGACTTTACTGATTCACCCGCTTATTAGGGAAATTTCATTTACGTAATTTAGGAAGACCAATTACTCATATCGAGTATGAATAAATAAATATAGATATAATGTTGGAAATTCTTAAAATAACGCGTCACAACGTCTGCAAAATTCACAAATATTGTTACAGTCAATGTTAACTGTTTACTGTACGTATCGGAAATATTATTTTATCGTTCAGTAATTTGTTTATGGAATTTTTTAATCAAAATTATTTTCGAGAATTTTTAACAAGATAAAATATTTATTCTATCTGGATGAAGCCTAAAAAATAAACTTTTTGCAAAAACTTGTAAAACAGAAGTTACTAGCTCATTTTTCGCTATAATTTGGCCATTTTTTTTTCGTGGCGTCATACTTGACAGATATGACGTTATTGGTGTCGCCAGAAGCTTTGAGTATGCAATGTTTATGTTTTTTAAATTTGTTATTATTACATATTTTTTACTAAATTGCAAACCTAATTAGTTCTTATTTAATAAAAGTTGAGATTTTGTTGAAAAAAATATGATGCATGTTGGCATGTTAATTGCAGAATCTTAAATTATTATTTTTTTAATTATACACGGCATTCAGCAAGGAAACATTATTTATTAAGTTAATAAACAATGTATATTTTTCATCACGTCTGAGTCGTGTTGAATGTAATTATTTTCAGTATTTTAACGAATTCTTTCATAATATGTAACATAATTGCATAAAATGAAAAAAAAAAATATTTTGCTGAACAAATGTATTTGGTTAGTTTCTTATTTAGGTTGTTTAGTTATTATTTTTATAATTTCACATTATTCAAATTATGTATTATGAAATAACTATTTGAAATGCGGAAAAGAATTGAATTCACGTTTCTTTACTGAAAAAAAAAACAGGTATTTGCGATACAAAATAGACATTGTTTATTAATTAAATAAACAATGTTAAGATTAATTAACTGTAATTTCATATCTATCGAAAGATCATTCCGGTGTATTTTATCTCCTCTGGAACACAGCGAGCAAATTATGTTATTTTGAGACAAATAAGATTGACCGACAATGTTTGGCGTGTAAGTTATGTAAAAAATTTATACTGTCAAAAATTTTTTAGTCCCCTTCTCATAGAGTGTACTTACATTTTTTTTTTCACTTACCCCATTGAGTGACAACAAAAAATGTTATATGACCTTTTGATTTTAACACTTCAGTCACGATATATTTGCTTTTCAATGTGGTTATAAGAAAAAATCTGAGAAAATGTCAGAATGTAGTTTTTAATTAGTACTTTCAATGAAAATTATAACGAACACTATACAAAAATAGTTTGTGAAACATTTTGGAATAACTCTTTTTTCTCAATCATAGTAAGAATGACTACTAAACCATATCAAATGCGTGGCCAATACGCACTTGGCCGTTTTATTGTAAGTCATGTTTTAATTTATTTTATTTTGTAAAGAAAATACTTGTTTTATTTTAATTTATGTTCTTTTTTGTTACAGTTTCTTCAAAAGCTAAAGGGTCATAGTGAAGGACAGGTAACTAATATTTCTAAAATATTTTTTATAAGTATTATAATATTATAGAACGGTGGTTACCAACCCGTTACTGCTGTAGGTATGCTTTGAAACTGAAAAGGGGCTATATGACAAAACTATTAAGCGCGTTCTCAAAATATTCGTTAATATAGATTCTTGATACGTTAATTAAATATTATAAGTTGAAGCGTTTTTGTCTATGTCTGTATGTACATTGTACATCCTTAATATATATTATAAAGCTCAACGTCTGTCTGTCCGTTGGTGCGCTTATCACTTGAAAACCACTTATCCGATTTACGTGGTTTCTTTTTTAATGCATAGGTACGTTCTCTGGCCAGGTTATAAGCTATATTTTGTTACGTTAGGTAACATAACAACTAAGTAGTGATGATAATAGTAAATCAAATCGGAAAAAACGCTGCCTAAACCGTTCAACATTGAACAAAATAATGTATTAAAGAATTGTGTAGAGTAAAAAGATCTAAAATGAAGTCCGTGACACCATATGTCTAATTTTTATATTTAAGCCACAGTGACTGCTTTTAAGTTACAAAAAAAAAAAAAAAGTGATTGATATTAAATGATTTTTGAATCAAATCAAATTAACTTTGATAAAAAAAAATTAAGACAAAATACGTTTTTGCTTCCTCGCAATATCGAAGATACGAGAAGCTATGTGATCGTTTCAGATTGAGACAAAAAAAAAGTTCTCCAATTTCAAAATTTTTAATTTATTTATCCGTTTCACGTCAAGACAAACACTTTTCGTTCCGTGTCTGTCTGTCTGTCCGTCCGTCCGTCCGTCCGTCCGTCTGTCCCCTGAATCCTTGTCACACGCATAACTCATGAACCACTGAACCGATATTATTGAAACTTGGTCGGATGGTTGGGTTTGGTTTGAGGACGGTCCCATTTCAAAATCATCAAAATCGTGTGTAAGGGGGAGGGGTGACACCCCAAAATATTTATTTTTTCAAGATATCTCAAGAACGACACATGTTACGAGAAAATTTTATAGAATATTTTTTGTAGAGAATTAAATTTTCTATAATATGGGTCTACTACGTTTGTTGTAAAATATTCCCTTACAAAGATTTATCTAAATTAATTTTAAAAATTCGTGTTTTGTTTTTCTAAATTGATATTTGATTGGATATATTAAGTGTCATTTTGACGTTTTAAATGTCACTTTGGCGTTTTAAATGTCACTTTGACGTTTTAAATGTCATTTTGACATTTGCATAAATTTAGATTTAGATTGAAATTGTCAAAAAATTAAAAATATATGAAAAAATATTCAGGTGCGTTTTAAGAAAAAATTCGAACTAAGATTTTTTAGTAAAATTTGTATAAAAATTAAATGGTTAACCAATGCCAGGCAATTTATCTGAACACTATCGGTTTTAGTGAATTTAGCACGAGGAAGCACTGTGCATTTACTTGGCAGATGTTTTTATGATAGGACACTAGTAATTTTTCAAAATATTTTACCAACTTTTTCATCAAGTTGATAAACTTCTTCATCATTCAAAAACGAACATTTTTTTCTCTTATTTTTTAAGAATCCTTTAATTTAATTAATAATTTTATTTTTAAATTTAATTTTAAATTATTATTATTTTTGAAAATTTACAATAATCTATCGTCGCAGCCTTAAGATACAGTTAGACGGGCAATAATATCGTGCTAATTGTATAAGAAAGTACAAATAAAATTGTGCATTTATAAGGGTCTTAGGACCACTGACGTACTGCAGTATTTTGTACTAATTGTAAGACCTGTTTTGCTTGTACTTGTATTATGCATATATTTATGTAATATATACTTTTTCAATTCATAATTATAATTTCAAAGCTGGAAAAAGTATAAGATTGAAGAAATGTAGATGGTATAATAATATAACTGGTTTAGTAAATAAATTATGCTTTGCTAATTAAATGTTTTTAATTTTTGTTACATTTATGGTGAGAACTACATTTGAATGAAAATTCTTTTCGATTATTTATAATGATAATAAATACCTGCTATTATACTTATCTATGCATTGTTAATTAACATTTGATTGTAAACCGTGCTTTCTTTTTATATGTATAATAACTAGCTGTGCTCACGGCTTCGGTCGCGTGCACTACAAAATTATAATTTAAGATTTTTGAAAAATATAATAATAACTAATCAACATACCAAAATTACCTAACAAAAACGAATCAGAAAAAAAGTAAAAATAATTTTTGTTTTGTTTAAATTTAAAGGTTAATTATTGAAAATAAAATAAACAATTGACGATTAAAAGACAACGGCCGAGCCGAGGGAATCTGAATGGCGACCGAACGCATGCGAATCATTCCCTCTGCCCCACTCCGACGCGGCACTTTTTCTTTAGTTTGCGCGTTATTTGTAATATTTTACTGTATATAACTTATTTAAAGTTATTCCCTAAACTAAATTACCTAATTGGATGCTGTATAGGGCAAATTATATCTACATTAAGTACTTATGACGATGAAATAATTTATTTCGATAAGGATAAGTCCACGTAAACAGAACCCAAATATTTTAAATTTTTTTTGTAACATAAAAGCAGTCATTGTGGCTTAGATATAAAAGTTAGATAAAATATGTGGTATCACGGATTTTATATTTAGGGAGCGTTGCAAAAAAGCACGCAGGCGGCAAACTTTTTTTCTGACTTGATTTACTATTATCGTCACTGCTTATTTCTTATGTTACCTAACGTAACAAAATATATACTATAGCCTGGTCAGAGAACATATCTATGAATTAAAAAAAAGCACGTTTATTTCAGAAATATTCAGGTTGTAAGTTTGAACATGAAACCCGGTATAATAATCGTCCATATATATTCTCGATGGATAATTTTTGTAGTAAAAATAAAGAAATTTAAAATATAAATAGATATGTATATTACTCTTATTATAGAAACATATTATTTCTATAATTACTTAAGTGACAATAAGTAGGAATTAAAGTCAATAAGGAGTGATTACATTAGATACTATAATTATAGTTTATTTAATAATTAAAACAAAGTATTATTCAAAATAATAGAAGTAGTAACAACATAATAACATGTGATCATCGTACAGATTATTATTGTAATTTATAAAGGTATGTTTCCATGATTGGTACATTTTAACAATATTTATGCTATTTAAAATTCAAAGTCAACTTAACTTCATATTGGATCAATTTTGGTAGAGATTGATTTTTAAAATTTATTTTATTCACAAATATTTTAATTTTTGTATTACGTCGCACTAATTTTTTTTAAGTTTTATGAACACAATCTACTTATAAAACTAATTGAATTGAATTTCCAATGACAATGGCACATAACATTATGTCAATTTGTTGACATCTAAAAATGAATTTTAAATATATAAACGATTTCAAAATTTGTATTTTGAACTTTGTTCTTTTAGCATTTATCTTCCATAAAACTAATAAATTATACGTAAATACAAAAAGTTTTGTAAAAAAACAATGAGGAAGAAGACAAAAACGTAGTATAAAATGTAAATATAATATAAAAAACATATTTATTAAAGATATACGGGCTTTAACTCATTAAATTTAAATCAAAATTTGATATACGCGCCTTGTGCAAGACGAAGAAGCAGTAAAATAAAAATAAAATAATTGGTCAATAAAAATATACATATATATACAGGTTGTCCCATATTTGAAGGACCAAGCATTTTTTTTTTCGAAAAAAGTTAAACTTAGAGAGATCAAACGAAGGCCATTGTTCATGGTTTTTTGCTCTGCTTTTGACGACGTATGTAATTTTTTTTGTGGCATTTAACAGTGCTGACAACAGGATAAACTTAATTTTTTTTTCAATTTGCCACTTTGTATTTTTTTACACATTGTTAAAAAGCTGATAATATGTTAAATATAACTGTCGTAAGAGAATTGTTAAATCGGAGATATTGTATCTCCAATTCTTGAGTTAAAATTATTTTTTATCAAACCGTGTCTTATCTAATATTTATAGTTTCGTTTCTGGACATTTCTTAGTAGTTTTTATACATATTTATACAAAGGTATAATATATCTGGAGTGACGATGAAACAGATAAAATGACTCACATACATCTTTTTGTTTAGTGAGCTTTGATTGGCTGATGTATTGAATGTTTATTACTCTCTTTACTAAAAATCTAAAATATTGAATTTGAACGATACTATGGTAACCATGGAAACAAGAAGAAACGTTTTTAGGTTGGGGAAAATTCATGCGTTATTTTCTATTCTTCATACCAGCCCTAACCTATCATTATAGTCCTCTCCCAAGGTATATAAAGATAAGGTAATCTCAATATCTTCTTGACCAATCAGCGTTGGCGCGAGAATTGACGTCACCTGAGGGATATATTTAAATTTTATAAATTTTTAAATAAAAGATCAAAAAAATTCCTTATTTTCGTATTTTTGATACTTTAACAACACATACAATCAAATAGTACAAATTCGACATTACAAAATAATAAAAAGCTGTCAAAATCACAGAACATATTGCCAACTTAATAATAATAAAAATGATACTTCCCGAATAGACAAAATTGTCTGTGATAGCTTTTTATGATTTTGCAATGTTGAATTTGCACTTCTTTGATTGTATGTGTTGTTAAAATATCAAAAAATACGAAAACAAGAATAAATAAAGGAATTTTTTGTAATTGATATTCTATTTAAAACGAGAAATTGGTCTATTTCATCTTTCTTAGCCGTTTTTTTTTTAAATTGCCTGGTTATTCGTAACTGGGACACCCTATGTACTCAAAACCAGTTTTTGTATAAACAGCGGGCACATCAAAATTAAAGGCGTTGTCTCTATGATTTAATTAATGTGCATATTTTTGAATTATTGTTAACAAAAATTTAATGTATACATAAAAAGTTTATATCTATTAAATTAGTTAGTTATAATAACTATTGTAATATAGATTAATAATTAGTAATTATTCATGTTTTAAATATTTTATATATATTTTTATTATTAATATTTGTATCTTCAAAATGTTAAACCCATTTTAAATTTGGTAACATGGTTTTTACAACTGTAAAAGTATTCGAATTCTTAAATTAGAGTAGGAAACTGACAATGTAAAATTTTTAGGCTTTTTGAGTCTGCATCAAAAATTCATTTTTATAGTTTTTAGAAATTTTCTTTGTTTCGAGTAAACTTATAATTTTTTTAACCTTGATATAGCACCTTATCCCCCCCCCCCCCCCCAAAAAAATATTTTCAACAAATTTGTACATCTTTTTATTAAGGGCGTCATTTTACATTTTTTTCAAGTTTTTAGCTTATATAGTGTTTACGAGATATTTTGCTTTGAAATAGACGGACGACGCAAGGTTATTAAATACACAGGTTGCCTCAGTAGCTTTTTACCAATCAGCTTGGGCACCCCAGATGACGTATTTCTCCTTCTAGGGCTATATTTATTATGATTGGATACATCATTCTCCCTCTTCACAGTTGGGCACCCGAGATAACGTGTTTCACTCTCTTGCACCGAGCTACTGAGGCTACCTTGTACTTTACATATACCTTAGGACGACAAAGTGAGATTAATAGTTTTTAATTTCGAAACCCTAATAAAAAGTAATCTCCAGTTTTTTTCTCGAGTAACTAAATTGCTGACTATTTTTGGTTTATTTTATAAAGTTAAAGATATTTCTTCAATATATATTAATTTAACATCTACGTCATTGAAGAGAAGTGTTTTGTATTCGATGACAAATTTTAGGAATACAATAGTAGGTTATTGTTTATTCCTTTTTGAATAATGGCAATATTTATTTAAATATTGAACGTATTTAAATATTGAACATAAATCAACGTACTTACTTAAAGTTTGTACAGATTAATTCTTTTATTTTTCTTTCATACGTTTAAAAAAAAAGGGAAATATTTTTGACGTTAGTCTTACATTGGATCAGCAGTCCTTAAGAAAAGTTAATTTTTTATTTATTTTTCTCATATTACTTAAATATAGCGGTATTGCAACAACTGCTTATTTCTAATTATCCTTTTGATTGTCACAGATTTTTACATGAATATAAATAATTTTAAACATATCTACTATCTTTGATTTATTAAATTTCGAGAAATAACCAAAATATACGAATTTTTATTTTATTTTAAGTTATGTATCAAATTTTAAGTGGCAATGGAAGAGAGGGTTATACCTTATAATGGTCAAAGAAATATTTCCTGAGGAGGCGAGGGGGAGGGCAAGTATACTGACACTAAATAAATGACTAAAAAGTCGTAAATTTACATTAAAAAACATTTCTATTGTATAGCATTGAAATTCAGCGAACAAAACAGGTTGTTTTATACTGCATATTATTGCGGACGTCCATGAATGGCGAGTTTAGCTGGCGTTCGAGTTTATCAAAAAATGTTTTTACTTATTTTATTCCTTATTTTCTATATGAAGTCGTGTAAATTTGAAAACTAATTTTTTTATTTGCCCAATTTCCACTAATTTTCCGATCGTTTGCCTGTAAATAAGCAATGTTCATTACAATAAATTTGATATTCATTTCAAATTGATTCAAATATACTTTTACTTAAGTATCATTATTTTTACTTTAATCCTCAAAAATCTAATTTTGACATATTCTTTGTCAACTAAACGGTTTTTACTGACTTTCACTGGATATTTAGAACCACTGGAACACGTATGTGTATATGTATGTGTAATATATCACATAGTGAATAATAAAAAAAAATATTTTGAAAAGTGTTGTGGCGAGGATCACGTGACCGTCCATTGACGTCAATTATGACCTCCGATGGTTTCACAGTATCTGCGCTCCACATACACTCTCTCACACACACATATGCATACAAACACACACTTTACAACAATTCCATATATGTGTGAGTTAAAGTGAGTATTACAGCATTATACTTACATATATATTATATACATACATGCATATATATATATACAAGTTGAATATGACCACCCAATCATATCTTTAAAAGCACTAAAGAAGTCAAGCAGTAGAAATTTATTACAAGAATGCATGTACATATATTGTTCACAATGTACAGAGTCTTAAGTTTTGTGGAAGGGGCATTTTTTTCCTCCTAGAAGCAAACAATTAAGAAATTAAATTAATGTACAAAATATTTATTTGAAATGTAGTTTATATGTTGAAATAATTGTTTAGTAGATAAAACAAAAAACTCCTCATAATAAACTTTTGTTAATTATGGACATAAATACAATATTGAGCACAGTATTTTCTTTACTAGGTACATAATATAGTTTTTTTTTTAATATTAGAAGATTTAAGTTTATTATAAGAACAATTATAAAATGAGCAAATATATTGTCAAAATTAATTTGGGTTTACTCTTGAATTTTTTATTTCTTCGAGAATTACCCTAAAAATCATAAATATAGAAAACAATGAAATACAAGTCCTCAAAAAAGATGATAAGTTTTATAATTTCGGAGATTAATTATACTTTAAAATGCATACATAAAATATTACCCTAGTTTTATAAAAATTAATGATAGAATTATTTTCTTTTGATTGGACTGTATTACTGCGCACCAAGAGTACTTAACATTTTTTGTTCAAATTTGAAACCGTTCATTAATCATTTTTGAGGAGCTTTGATCCTCAAATTATGACAGTGTACGTAGCTATTTCTTAATGACCTACGGTCAACGGATACATTTTTTAATGAAAGTAATTGTAAATTAAAATGATTAATAAGTGAGTGTATAGCACTATAGCATATCTAATGAAAATATAATTAATACATTTTTATGTTGCTTTTTTAGAACATTTTTTTATTTTGCTGTTAAAAATAGATTAAATGTACATATAACAAGAGTACCAATTTAGCTATTATCGATTTTTTTATGTTAAGGCATATATTTTTTTATATTTATTAAATAAACTTTTAAACTACATTTTGGTTTACCAGAACCATTAACCATAACAATGAAACGTCTATTTCAATTGTAATTTTAAGTATTCAAAATTCATATTATAAACTTTCAACCGACGTTTATGGGAAATATACATTGAATTTGATATTTGGGGAAAATAGCCGCCTTCAAGTTTTAAAATAATCGAATAATAGTCAAGAAAAACGTGAGAATATTATTTATTCTGATTAAAAAAGGGCGTAAATAATAATAAAAACTTTTGCTTGTTACTTAACGAGTATGGGTAAAAGGGACAGGAATTTTTTTAAGCACTGGATAACCTGGAAAAGTCGTGGAATATTTTTTTCCAGAAAATACACTTCTTTTGTTTACATTTAGAAAATGTAGATTTGTAGATTGTATTATTTTATCAATGAAATTGACATAAACGGTAAGAAATGTATGTATTTCATAATATCTTTGCGGTAAAATATGATAATCAAAAACAACATGTGATACAATAACTGAAAAATGTAACCGTCATGGAAACGCAGACAATATGTCGCCATTCTTGTACATATTTGTGTTATTGTAAATAATACAGGCTCGTAAATTGCAAAATGAAAATAATTCAAACCTTGAGCTGACCACGTATCGTATATTTAGAAAAATTTAAATATAAGACAATTGCACTTAAGCAGTCGTATTTTCTTTGGCGTTAAAATGCCTCAGTAATTGCTTAAAACCTACGCGGAAAAATGTGATAAAAGTAGAGTAGAATGTCGATATAACTAACTAAAACCTTGTTTACATGAGCTTAGTGCTAATATTAGTACTAACCGTTCTCATAAATATCGGGACATGTAAACTCGAAGTATTAGTACTAACAAGGGGACTACCAATTTGCTTTAAAAAATTAGGGTTGTAGTAGTGGCATAGACAAACCTACACACCAAGCCGTTTGGTAGAAAATTTCATAAACAAACGAGAAAAAAAATTATGAAATTCCTCTGTAAATTCGCTTAAATTTATGTAGTACCTATCAAAAAAATATATCGCACCGAGGATCGAACCCGGCCATTCACGGTTGTTAGGCCGTAGCGCTAACGACCGAGCCACCGCTAGTATTGCGTTTGACTACAACTGGATAGGTACATATGTTTATGCGAATTTACATTTTTTTCTCGTTTGTTTATGAGTTTTCCGTCAACTACAACTCTAATTTTTTTAAAGAAAATTGGTGCTACAAGGGTCTGTTAGTAAAAATGCCTTGAACAACTTGAAAGTGCTTAGTGTAACTGGTTAGTACTAATGATTAGCACTAAGCTCGTGTAAACAATTCTTAATTCGGACGAGGGAGTATCCGATAACGTGTTATATAATAATATAGGTTTTCCGAATATGTAGATTAGACCGAAGTGATTTAGATCATAGATAATAATTAATAATAATTAGATATAGATAATCTTCAGGAAAGAAATATTTTGGAGTTTTACCCCTCCCCCTTACTCACGATTTTAATGATTTTTAAATGGGACCGTCCTTAAGCTAGACCCAACCATCCAACCAAGTTTCGTTAATATCAGTTCAGTGATTCATGAGTTATGCGTGTGACAAGGATTCAGAGGACAGACAGACATGGAACGAAAAGTGTTGTCTTGACCTGAAACGGAATGATCAAGTTAAAATTTTGAAATTAGAAAACATTTTTTTTCTCAATTTAAAACAACCACAAAGTTTCTCGTATCTTCGATATAATTCGCATCTACAGATTTTGTTTACATTTTTCTTAATTACATATTTTTGCTTATGCTTTTTTCGATTTCTGTACGATCATAGTGTTTTGAATTGTTATTTTTTGACTAGAAATAGTTAAATCTCATAATAATTTGTGTGAAAAGTGTATATTTATTAAACAAATAGTTTTTTCCCCACTGTTTGGTTGTTGCCATTTTTAAATTTGAACTGTTCTTGTAATAAGAGGGTTTACTATTTAAATGCAATAAATTTTCGATTTTATTTAGTTTTTAAATTCCAGATTATAATTTCGTGCACAATAAGACAGTCACATAAATTTTATCTTATTAAAGATTATTTTTATGTTATCGTTTTACTTCTGGAGGTATTACAGAAATACCAATTTTTATACATGAGGGGATTGACACTTAAATGTTAAATTATGCGGTATTTTTGTATAACTGATACGACAACGGTCCATCGAGCTTTTTAAATCAATTACACAAGGACATAAGGTATACGTGCGTCATTCAGACGATTGAAATTGCAAAATATTTTTGCATATAAAAAAGTTATATATTTTTAGGTCATATGTTATTTTGTTTTCGCAAAAATATTTCGGTATTTTATACTATACCTATATCATTTAATGGGGTATTTTGAAATTATATATTTTAAATACAAATAACTCATTTTTATTTTTTCAAAATAAAAAATTTTGAGAATGTGATTTTTAAATATATTTTTAATTAATGTAGTAACATATTTAAGTTTCTGGGAAGGCTTAAGGCTATAAATCATCACGCTATTTCAAAATAATGTATGCATAATGAACACAGGCCCTGAGAAAGCTTCAATGGGGCCCGGGCCAAACATATCCATCCGTTTCGAGAACATAAGAAAATTTCTAACATATTCCGTACTATCTTTAAAATTTTTGAGGCCCCTGACCATATGGCCCCCTTATCTGAGCCTGACTTTTCTTTTATTGAATAATATTTATATCAAATTTACTTATGTATGTTATTACAAAAACCTTTAAGGGTTACACCACCTTTAGCACTTGGAAAAAGTAGCATAAACAAGAATTTTTTTTGACGCTCTCAAGTACAAATGTTTTTATTATTTTGTCAAAATGTTACATAAAAATAAATAAGTAGGTAATAACCATTTTAACAATGGGTTTATCGAATCCTCCCCCTCCTATAAACAAAAAAAAACTAGTTATAAGACACCTTAAGTTCAAGCTTTTACTTATTTTTTTGTATTTTAGTCGATATTTGTATAACGTTGAAGTTCACTGCAGGAAATTTCACTAAAAAATTTCGAATTATTCATTTCGTTAAAAGTATGTTTATTGTATAGAAAATGACGTGAAAAGTTGAATGCTTCAAACCGCAGGTCTGTATCTCAAACCGTTCTCGAGATATAGTCTCTCAAAGTTTTAGTTTTTTCAAATTTTTGGAGAAAAAAGGCCATAACTTTTGAACGGGTGGTCGAAATTGATTTTAGTTGACGGATTTGGAATCAGCGTGTCAAAATCTATATAATCACATGTATAATACCTTAAAACTCGAAAAAAAAAATTCGCGAAAATTCGAAAAAATTCAAAGGGGTATACCTTAAAAAAATGTCGATTTTTGGGCAAAATTTTTTTGTCTGATTTAAAAATATTATACATGTGATTATATAGATTTTGACACGCTGATTTCAAATCCGTCAACTAAAATCAATTCCGACCACGCGTTCAAAAGTTATGGCCTTTTTTCTCCAAAAATTTGAAAAAACTAAAACTTTGAAAGGCTATATCTCGAGAACGGTTTGAGATACAGACCTGCGGTTTGAAAATTTCATCTTTTCACGTCATTATCTATACAATACTCTATATAATACTTTTAACGAAATAAAAAATGCGAAATTTTTTAGTGAAATTTCCTGCAATGAACTTCAACTCGTTATACAAATATCGACTAAAATACAAGAAAATAAGACGTAGAGGTATTATAGTTTTATAATTGATCATGTTTATTAATATTAAATGCTTTTTTGGTTAAAATGTTTGATTTGTGCATAAAGATGAATATTCAAATAATATTTTTAAATTATTTATTAACCAAAAACATAGGTTTGTATTAATTTGCCGATAAAGTAAGGGAAGCACTGGTATATACCTAGATTAATATTCAGAAATGGTAGTAATCAAATATCAACACATATTTCTAATTCAGTACATTTAATTAAAAATTTGCCATTACTGAGGTACATATTTGTCAAGACGGGTGCCACTACCTTAGTTAAGTTTGATAATTTTGTGATATTTTACAGATTAATTTTCAAATTACAATGACAAAATCGACTAATTTAAATTTATTTGCACGTATGTGAATATATAAGTAATTTATAAAATAGGTAGTTACTTACGTTTAAAATAATTTGCAATAAAGACAATAGCGTATTCTGTGCGCACAGAATGTTGTGTCGTCCTTTAGTATATTCCATGCAAAATGCAAGGTCCATCTTGATATAAAGTCATATCACACAATCTACTTATTGCTATATAGCTTTCAAGATGCAAAGATCATTATCTTGTACCTTTTAAAAATATATTATTTGAATATTAAATTTTAAGTATTATTTCTACGGTCTTGGGTCAAAACATGATAATTAATTGTGGTTATTTTCTGATTGAGAACCTATAGTAAAACTTGTCTCTTTTTACTCTTAAGAAAAATTTATCTAATTCACGTCAGTTTTCCTTATAGATGTTTAAATATCAAAGATAATTTTCATAAGTAAATTTCGTACTCCATGATAAATTAATTCCTTTGTGGTCCATAAGTGGCAAAAGGTCGAAAAACACTACAGTAAATTTTAATTTTAATATCATTTTCATTGTCTGTTTATTTTTCGTACAGACTGACAAAAATTGTTATAAATACATAACACAATACAGTATAGTTAGTAAAATGTAAAAATATATAAAGAAAATAATTAGGGTCGATGCAGACTATCGTGCCGGTCTCGGTGCTGTCTCGGTTCAATCTCGCTCCAATCAAATATAAATATACAAAAAACAATGAAATCATTCACATTATAGGTATCGTGCCGGTCTCGATCCAATCACGCTTCGATACAGTATTTCTATACTGAATATTTGACTGGAGCGAGACCGGACCGAGACAGACACGATAGTGTGGATCGACCCTTATAGTAACCCTTTATTCATGTAGGTACTTATAAAAAAAATTAAAAAGTCTACTAGTGCAGACTACAAAAAAACTTACTGAACATTATAAATAATTAGTTAATTAGGTACTCATAACTCGTCACTTGAAATCATAAATTAACTCGAAAATGGATCATATATTCAATTGGATTAATGTAGATTTAATAGCATATTTATTTATTGAACTGTGCTATAATATAGTTTATTTATTGATAAGTGAGTCGTATTAAGAAAGATATATTTATTTTATTTTCTTCATCAATAAAATTGCAGTAGCCATAACGTGAAGCAATTAGTTGATTCTATATATAGGTACACACTTTAATTTGATTGACATAGAATTAAGTAGGTATATTATAATAATTAAAATATAATGCATTGCCAATTTTCAACATTACATTTAAGTAGTTAATTTATAAATAATTTAAATAATAAACTGAAATTAATTTATTTATATATTATTATTCATTATAAATGATGTACTGATTAATATTTGTACTTTCTTATACGACGTTATGTATGAAATACATATGATATATTATTAAACCAATTTATTTCGAATTCAATATTTTTTATGGAATATCAATACTTTTCATTATTTTAAAATGATTGACTTCAGTAAAAATAAGAAATTATAAGAAGATCCTGAATTGTGATGTTATGTTATTGTCTAAAATCCATATATATGTAACATAGTTACAATAAGTCAAATACCACGTAAAAATATTAGTTATTTTTACGACATTAATGCATAAATGATATAATAGTAGGGTAGATAAGAGAAAGTTGAGGGTTACCCTTCCCCTTTTCAGAGTAATTTTTGTAGGCGTTTATTTCCAACTCGACCTCTTAATTAGAGTAAAATCTTTTACCAGAGAGCCACATTTTCAATTTCGGAAAAAGGTAGTAGTCACTGGGAGCTAGTTCATGATAATAAGGTTGGTGCAGAACCAATTCATAGCGCAATTGCTCCAATTTATCGGTCGAACGTGAGCCTTGTGTGATGGTGCATTGTCTTAGTTAAGAAACGGCATTTTTTTCAGCCCATGTAGTATATTAAAATTTTATATTAAAATCAAGTTAACATTTTGAGAAATGTTGATTTTGTATGGGTAGATATCACTTTCCGTTTACTTCGTATCATATTTATACATTATATAGATATTTATAAAAAATCTAAAATACCCTTGAGCACTTTATGATTGCGCCTCTGCATAATGACAAAATAATTAATTATATGTTATTATCGTGTTGAGTAATAATGATACACTAATTTTAAATTATATTCAAAAGAAATTAAAATCGTAAAAATCAATAAGGTGTATGAATTGAATAGTATTTGACGCATTTGCTATAAAAACCATTGTAAACAAAACACATTATGTTAATTAATTACTTGTAAATACATAGAATGTAAGAGACTTGTTATTATATGCAGAAAATACTAGTAAATGAAATAAACATTGAGTGAGACGATGCGGGCACTAAAGACCTCTGATAGCTTAACCTTACTATTATAAATCATTCATTTACTATTAATTATATGAAAGTAATTATATATATTTAATAGTGTATTGAATTAATTAATATATATGTACTATTTTGGTCTGTGGTTCAAATTCGACCAATATTTTACTTGCCTTAACGGCAACATACAAACATGATTTTTTGTGTGCACATCTATGGCACAGTACTTAACCTAACTCAACCTGCTTTTAAAACAAAATTCTTGTAACAAATATTCATTTTTATGAAAAAGTACAAGCGCTGTGAAGCCAGTCCCCAGAGCTATAAAATGTATTAGGAAAGTCTACGATTTTTCAAATTTTGCTTCTTTATCTGCGACCCTATCGCGAAATCCATCAAAACTGTAAGTACTTTTTTGTTCTATATAAAATTACAAATAAAATAAAAATGAACTCGTTATGTTTATTTGTTCATGAGATTTGGTCAATCAATCATTTTAGTTTTGATCTGTTATTTATGGAATGCTCACACAAGCTAATGGTTCACGGAGACCCAATTTTACGACGACATATCTCCGGTTCTATTAGTGGTAGAGAGTTTAATTTGGGTTCATTTTATTCATAATGTAGTCTAGTATAAATTAAGTTCTATGAATTTTTATCAGAATCGTTCAAAAAAATATGCGAGATGATATACAAAAAAAATGACATTTTCGGTGATTTTTGAGCATTTTGGGAAAGGGGGGAGGGTAAATATCGCCCAGGGCGCCAGACTTGCTAAGGCCAGCTCTGATTGTAGAGTATTTTCTTCTGATATAGGCATCCACTAACAATAAAAAGGGTGGTTTTAAACTTGGTGTTAAACTTCTTTCTAGTTTTAATATACGTTTATCTACACAACTACTTATTTTATAAAGGTGAATTTCAGGCAAACTAATCTTCTGTTAAAATGAAAACATTCGTGTGTTACGATTTTTCAAGGTTCAATAGGGGTAAAAAATTCTTTCAGACTAACAGTACAGTTGTTATTAGATTTTAAATATTACATAAATTTATTAAAAACGAATTGAATGCGAGCGAAATCGCAGGCGGGTAGCTAGTAATAAATAAAATACATTTTCACGCGTTTACTAAACGAATTTTATCATGAAAAAATATTTGAAATAGAATTGAAACATTTTCTATATTATACACATAGAATGAATTGTATTTACAAATCATTAAAATATTTAAAAATATTTGTCTTTTCTTTATTTCTGATGTTAATCCCACCATAAACATTTACATAAAAAAGTAAACACGTGTCGATTGATATCGATATTATTAAAGTTATAAATAAAACTAAAACAATAAACAATAAAATATTATCGCTTAGTTTTTCATACTTATTTATATTTGTTATCAGTGCAATATGTTGCATTTAAAAATAAACTAAATAAAACAGTGATAATTTTATCTTGGCCCATGCAGTAATTAGGTATTGTACTCTTGGTAAGATTGTATACTATCGTTCATACAGATAAGTATATTATGTAACATATTTTTAGGTCGGTAAAATCATTAAAATTATTAAAATTATCATTAATTAAAAACTAGAATATTTAGTTTGTGGTTTGGCAACTTTATCATAATTTTAAGTAGATAATTATTTACGAATATTTTCACTTTTTTGAATATGCGATTATGTATTATGGTTTTCCTTGTTTTTATTATTGATAAATAATCTCAATTTGTATCAAAAAAATTCAGTCAAGACATACACATAAAAAATAGAGTCAAATTCTACTGATTGAGATCTACATTTTGACACCCCACTCGCTTTGGTATACAATTTTTTTTGTATTTGCTCCCTGCAGGCGCTATTTTTGATTTAGAAAAAAATAATAATAAAGAGTCAAATTCCACTAGCTTGGTTATACATTTTAACGTGACTTAAACCTTGGTATAAAAAATATTTTTTTTTACCTAGCTTTAATTCCTTAACGCCCCTACTGAAAAATTATTTTTTCAACAACATTTTTTACTGGAGGGCATCATTTTATGTTCAGTAAAAATTTCAAGTTTTTAGCTTATATAGTTTACGAGATTTTTGCTTTAACCGAAAAGGACGGACGGATGTACGACAAAGTGAGATTGATAGGGTTTCTTCGGAACCCATAAAAAACTAACTTCATTTATTTGTTAAAAAAATTTTGTTTTATTAGAAAAAAATATAGATTTTCTTGATTGTCGTGGAGTTATTTCCTTTGGTTTATTGAAAGTGTCACTTATTACTATCTTTAATGATATATTTTGACTTTATATACTTAAAATATTATTGCAAAGCACCTTATTATACAATTTATAATTTAGTATTTTATTATTATTATTAATGTTCCTTACATCTACATCTATGTAAAAAATATCACTTACAGTCACATAGTTACGTACTCATAAATTAGGTCTTATAAAGCTCTAAAGCTTTTTTATGCACGTTACCAAAAGCGAAACAAACCTATGATGAAATTTCACATATTAACATTACGTATAAAGCCATATTTGACAATAATAACGATAGAAGGTTTTGATGATTATTATTATATAACTAATGTACATACAAATTATCCATATTTGCATTGCAGTTTATTCAAACATACCTTAAATAGCCACCGTTGATAATTATTTAACTTCTAGTCAATGACAAACGAATTTGTGTCTTGATTAGTTTTTTTTACACCTTAAAAAAGTGACAATGATATTACGAAAATAATAAAGTGTTACATGTATAATTGATATGTTATTTTGTAGTTATGTAACATATATTGTATAAAGTGACATTCAATGATTATTGTTCAAATGAAACCATTACTATGTTTACTGTAGTCAGGGACGGCTTCGATTGATACATAATAGAAAACCAAACATGAACATTAGCATTTTTAACATCAACACATAAGTTATAAAATATATAATGTAAATATTAAGGTTATTGGCCTAGCACCCCGTAAGTTGTGAACTATTTTTGCAATAAAAAAGGATTTTATTTCGAAAAATTTAAGTACTAATAAAGTGTAAATATCAGTGAATTGCCTTACTGTATAAAACCAAAACGTATCATTATTTCGATATCCACTGATTGTGAGCTAAAGGCAACACCCTCAATATTATCTGAATGAAAATTGTGGACGTTATAAAAAGATAGATAGAGAGATGAAACAACTAACCAAGCCTCTTTATATTTATTATTCTCGTGGCGATATTGATGGCACCTGTGTCTCTTTGACAACCAGTTAGAACATGGTAGAGTAGTAGACAAAATGATCTGATGCATGTCAAAATATAAACAGGTGCTGAACATTTTGTATATTTTACAAAATTGTAAAACCTTGATTAGCCTTACGTGACCCGTTAAGTAAATTGCGTGTCTTTAACGGAAATATGTACATATACATAAAAACAGATATTTAACGGAGAATTACGCTTCATCCTCCGTTAACATCTATCAATCTGTCTAATTATATTTTCTATTTCTTTGAACTAAATGTCATATGATTGCTGTGACTAACGGTAGGATTGAACTAGAAATATCTATTAGTAACTTCTTTAATGACTAATCAATTAAATATTAGCCGTTTCCGATGGATAATTGGTTTGTGGAATAGACTTTATGACGCTGGTGAGTATTAATAAGTGTAAAACGACAGGCATTAATATTTATATAGGAAATTAGATTTTATAATTTTTTTCTCATTAAAGGAAAGTATATATCTACAATACAAATGACAGGTATAATAAGGTAGTGGCACCAGTCTTGGCAAGGACCCCAGTAATGGCAATTTTTTTATTAAATGTATTGAATTAGAAATATGTGTTGATATTTGATTACTACCATTTCTGAATATTAATCTATATACATTTAACTGTCTTACAGCGTGATTTGATGACAATCGACCAATAGGTGTCAAAATGGTGGACATTTAAACTAATTATTAGTATAATTTATTTATTAATTATTATATTATCATAGCAACTACTTTACATTGTTTCAAATTTGACGATTCTTTCTTTTATATTGTATCGTAGTACTTATCATTTTCTAATCTTTAACAAGTGTCCATCACTACGTGCTCATTACTGGTTTTACCTTTGCCATTACTGGAGAAAAAACATGAACAAAATAAAAAAACTATAATTTAAAAAAAAAAACTATATTTGAGGACTTTGATAATTAAATTTATTAAATAAAGAGTTATTTCTTTTATTAGTAACATGAGTTCATGAGAATTTCAAAAAACAAGCCCATTAATCAAAAAAACCGAGAACTTGCTCTTATAGCCCCGTAAACAAACCGACAAACTTTCAGGAGTTGTGAAGGACTTTAAAACAAATGCTTTTTGTTGATAAACCCATATCCGCAAACGAGTCGTTTTAGCAGTAGAGCAAAAGAAAGGACCCCGCACAAAAGCAATGGATTTTGGTTTTTGATTGAAATTTTTTGTAACTTGAGGAAATGATAGTTTAAGATACGATGAACAAAAGTTATAATGTGTGCAACCTACAAAAATCTATAATTTATGCTCCAAAGGACACCCATACTTTCTATTTTTATGCTTATCTCCTAAAGGATCTACTAAATATAATGTAATTCAGAAACATGTGTTATCGATTTATCGATAATAATATATTTGACCTAAGAAAATTAAAGTTTAAACGAGAGATAACCCAAATATATACAAGAAAATAATAAAAAATATAAAACAATTGCAAATAAAAATTTTAATTCTTGAATAAAGATTCGAACCACAGTTCGCCGTGTTCCCAATCTAGCATGTTAACCGCTCGACCACGTATATTAGTGCATATGAAATATAACAATTTTCAGAATTAAGTATCGTAATTAATAATGAGCATTCAAATAAATGCTCAAACACATGTCTTTATTTTTAATCTAGTTTCACCTCTCAAAAGATAACTGAAATCCTCCATCCAAAAAATGTCCCCTTGTAAGTTAACCTCAGTACTGTTGCAGTTAATATAATTGTTTAAATTATCATTAATTATGTGATGCAATTTTTTCTTCTTTTCTGCTTTAATTATTTGTTATAAAACTTTAAATCGGTCAAGTTCATTAATGACGCACTAAATGACAATTATAATTTTAGAAGTTTAAAATCAATATGTATGTACATATATTTAAATCAATGAATATTATTTATTAAGTTTATTATGCAATTATTTTTAGTAGCTACATATATTGGTACTAAAATTCATAAATTGAGAAAAATAGACTTATTGTTAATGTTAGTTACCCTGGCAATTAAATGACTTGTATGACAAAAAAGACGTAGGTACCTTATTCCTGGAAGTCAAAAATCGTAGGTTTAATGGTTGGTTACCTACGTCAGAATCAAAAAGATTCATACCATTTCCGAATAACGTTTGAATCACATATTATGTGCATGCCTCATCATATATATATTGCGGTTGTTTTTGTTGCTTTCGAATGTTTCTAGAACATCTCGTGTGTGATAGGGACGTCACAAAAATGAGTAAAGGACTGAAATTTGTGAAGTATCCTTTGTTTTTAATTATAAAGTAGTATGCCGAAGGAGTTTCATAAAATTGATTTAAGTTTAAAGTAATTGAACTGCTTATTTTTTTAAATTACTATTTAACGGGAAATGTTCTTTAACAACATCCAGTTATTGAACAGGAAGCAAAATTGTGATTACATTTTTGTATACATACGTCAGATATTATTGTGATGTATCGTTATTTCTCCTAAATCATCGCCCCCCCTCCCCAAAGGTTATATTATATTTGTATTAGACTTGG